>JAECWI010000168.1:365000-1565000 GCA_018150345.1 Drosophila equinoxialis
CTCAGCCTGGTGTCTATCATTACTCCTAGGTACTTGATAGCCCTTTTTGAGGTTATCTCTGAATCGCCAACTCGTATTCTTGCAAGCTCCACCTTTTTGCGGCTGCTGACAAGGACCGCTTCAGTCTTGTGGGCTGCTAACACAAGGCGTCCTGTCGAAAGCCAGTTGCCAACTTTACCAATAGCTCTGTTGCATTGGTCTTGTGCGGTTTGGATCACCTTAGCCACCACCATGAGTGCTACGTCATTCGCGAATCTGATTATGTGCATATCGGGGTCAAACTCGAGTTTTAGAACGCCATCGTACATCACATTCCATAACAGAGGACCGCTACCTTCTCCATGACACCGTCATGTGTGTGGTACCGGATTTGACTGTCTATGAAGTATTGAGGGACTCCAAAACCCAGTAAGCAGTATTATCCGGCCCCACCTAGCGGACTTCAACGCGTTTTTTATATTCAGTGTCAGCACCAGACAGTATTTTTCGGAGCCGCCCCTCCATCTGGTACCCGCTATTGCCTTAGCGACGATGTCTACCACTTTGTGGATGGCATCTATCGTGGATCTGGCTTTCATAAATCCATATTGCTGATCTGATAGGTTACCGCCGTCAACTATGGCTTTGGCTCGAGGACTTTGCCGGCTGTGTCTAGGAGACAGATTGGCCTATACGAAGACGCCTCTCCGGGTGGTTTTCCTGGCTTCGTAAGTAGCACCAGATCCTGGATCTTTCATCTCTTAGGAACATGCTGCACATCATACAGAATGTGACTGGGTGAAGTTCGGCGGCCAGCTTTATTGCTTTATTCGGAATACGGTCCGGTCCTGGGGCTTTGTTCATCTTAAGTCTGCTTATAGCTTGAGCTAACTCTGAGGTTGAACACTCGTCAAACATCTGGAAAGGCTCGTTAGATTGCTGCGTATTATTGGCCATCTCCATGATGCTGGGAAATAGGGCATCGACTATATTCCGCACCAGAATTGTGTTTGTTGGCGGCGCTTCACAATAATCTGGTATGCTTTACCCCATGGGTCCTGTTCGGCAGTATCGCAAAACGACAAAAAAACATTCCCGCTTACTGCGTCTGATCCGATCCGACCCGAAAAACAGCTCACGTCTAGACTCTCCGTCTTATAGGCCTTTTTTAGAGTGGGCTGACTATGCGGGGATTGGCCGGGGCCACCCACATCATAGACTAATGCTTCATGGTCGCTTGTGGTTTATTTGTTGCTTATTCTCCAGTTGGCTGTTCTGGCGATCGATGCGCTCACGAAAGTCAAGTCAACAATCGACCTAACTCCGGCCCTCCTAAATGTATGTTCTGATCCTACATTAAGCAGCTCAATGTCTAGCGATGCAAAGCACTCAAGAAGCATGCGGCCGTGCGAATACTGCCCCAATCTATGGCACAGGCATTAAATTCGCCCCCGATGACAATTTCCCGGCGATCTCTGGCATCGCATACCATGCTGCATAGTATACGATAGAAGCTGTCTAGAGGCAGACTGGGAGCTTGGGAGCAGCTATACAGCCAGATGTTACCTATCCTTGCTCTGACAAAGTCCTCCTAGGAATATATATCGTCTAGGCGCAGTGTGCTAGCTCCACATAGCCAAATTGCTGCGTTGTCGGTGGCGTCTGATGTCCATGTTGCCTGCTCCTTATGCTTGTAGGGTTTGCTGAGTAGTGCGACGTCTATAAGCTCTTCTCTCACCATTTGGTTTAGCAAATCCTGAGCTGCGATTCAGTGACCAAACTCCAAGCAACAATACCATTTCTTGGGAGGGTCTTCGATAGCCTTAACTCTGCAGCTGTTTCAGCCAACTAGGAGCTTGTCAAGCTGTAAGACTTTCGTTATCGTTCTATCGGGTGCCGTGATGATTGCTGTGAAGGTTCCGTTGTAACCAGGCTTCAGACTTCTGACGGAGCACGACCCAGCCTCGATTTCGGCTTGGTTTTCGATGGCCTCCAGGATGCGGTGGGACTCCACCAGGTCGTACACATCCGATTATCGCCGATTTCGTGGACGATAAAACCTTAACGCCGCCCTTGTCGCCAATGAACTCTTTCCCTAGAGACCTGGGATTAGGGCAGTCACCACCTAGTTTCAATAGCAGCCCGTTTTTGGCAATAAGGCGCACTTTGCGGAAGTTTCCCTGGGCATGCTGCAGTTGGCTGTCGCTGCATCGTGTGACCAGTGCAAGCACGTCTCTATAGCTATGGCCGCTGCTAGGCGCTATCAGGATGGCTTCCGGACTCTTCATAACGCTTTGGTTGCTTATTCTTTAACTTCTTGGCTCCCACTAGTTGCCAATCGTTGGCCTTGCCTGCCCCGATAGCTTGGGCTTCTCCACCAGTCGGTTGCAACTGCTGCTTGGCTTGTTGCCGAAATCTGAGTAGATTGCCTTTACTCTGATGTTGCTGCTGCTGAAGCCTGGGTATCTTCTGTCGCTGCTGTGCCTTATGCAGATTTTGACTCCCCGCCTGACGATTTACCATTGGTAAGCGTTCAACTGGAGACGTTTGGCTATGCTTGTCCCGTTTCGATGGTGAGCTCTCGAGCTCGGTCTGTTGGTGCCTGCTCACACGTTTGGGTGCGGTTTTGCTTAAACTAGCACATGGGACTGACAATGCCGAAATCGACCCTTGGACCCTTTGCAACAGAGCCCTCACCGCTGCGTGCAGCTCTTGCAGCCTTGCCACCTTCTCCCTGAACTGATTTGTGATGCTGCGGTTAATTTTACCGCTGCCATCCTTCTCTCTGCTATAGTGGGTAGCCATTGATGCCAGACTATGACCCATTTCCTCTAATTCGTTGCAAGTAGATCGCAACTGCCCTACCTTGTTTTTTTTTCGTACCAGCCCCTTTGTTGGCTACATGGCCATATTCTTCCTCGGCCCAAACATATGTGTTTCTCTGCCTTTTCGGCGTTGCTTCGTGAGTTTCACCTGTAACGGCTGCGCTTGATGTTGCCACTGACGCCGATGAGCCGGGAACACTAGTTCCTGCCACGTGTTGCCGATGAGGTGGCGGCATTCTCTTCATCATTGCCTCGGCCGCGTGTTATTGGAGGCAATTTCCATCGTAGGTCAAGTATTTCCTCTTGCCACAACACTGGGAGTTATGCCGCTCCAACTCGGCAGCGACGACGAACAATTGCCCCCTTTGTACGTAGCCGAACAATAAACAATTCAACACCACAATGGGAAATGGTCTAAATTTTATAGAAAATATGTCAAATAATCTATGGTGTGCGAAGTGTGTGCGTGTGTGTGTATGCGAGAGTTTGCCGGCCGCTATAAATTAATCGCCCTTACTCGCGGTTGTAACCAAACTGTTCTGTCCGCCGCCTAGTAACAAGCACAGAACCTAACATGTAAGCTTAAAGCGGAAGATGCAACGGTTAATTTCCCAGCACGTAGGCTGGCGCTTAAATATAGGTATGGCCATAAGTTTGGCCATAAATTTTGGGGCGGGCACTTTCCTCGCCTGGGTAAATCTAGAACTTTTCGGCGGCTTTGAAGTTAGTGCCATTGTCGCTGTAAATTTCTCTTGGTGTCCCGCGCCGATCGATGAAATTTCGGTTGCACATTATGCACGTTGCAGTGTTCAAAGAGAACGCTAGTTCTATATGCACTGTCGGTATGGTTAGGCAGGTGAAAATAACGTCCATTTTTTTTCGCTTCGTCGTCCTACAGTAACCGAAGTAGTCAATGCCGACGTAAATGAAGGGGCGTTGATAGGCAGCAAGCCTGGCGATGGGCAAGGGAGCTATTTGCGGTGGAACACTCATGACGCTTTGATTTTTACAGAGTTGGCAAGAATTCCGCATGCCTTTATATAAGACTCGTAGGCGTGATATGTAAAACATGCCTCGAATCCTGTTGATACATGTCTCATGAGACGTATGATACCAGTTTCATATGATCCGAGTAATGTGGTGCCCATATCGGAGCTGGTTTTCGTCTAGGAAGATATTCAAACAATAAGTTTAGAATTCGTTTTTGAAGGTTTACCTCTCGTTAAGTTGCGAATTTCTAGATTGAACTCAGACGATTGCGCAGTAGGAGTGTGCGTGCCTGCTGAACCTCTGTAGGTGGCGATGCCTTCCTTTGTTTCGCCTTTAGTTTCTCAATATAGAGAATAATGCGCGCTAAAGCTCGATATAGCCTGCGTCAGTCGGAAAAGTATTCCGCGTAAGGGTTTAGCTCCATCGGCGAATTGTCGATGAAGAGTATGCTATGCCTGACTTCAGCATTGGTAGTTGGCCCCAGACCATCGCATTTTGGCCACTCGTGTTGTTCCTGCAGCAAATAGTTTGGACCGTGTAGCCATGCTTTAATTTTATTGGCGTTGTTTGTTTTAGTAGCAAGATCTGCAGGATTAAGGTTAGTTGGAACTCAGTTCCATTGGTTTACATTTGTGAATTCCAAAATTTAGTCCACGAGTTGCATGACGAATTGATGAAACTTTCGTGGATCCATACGAAACCATTCGAGAACAGTCTATGAGTCGGACCGATAATAACTCGAATTAATTGACAAACTTGGATTGCGAAATTAAGATAACTTCTCGGAATGCAAGCCGGTGATTGCTGTAGGGATCCGTTTCCATCGTATTCATTTGGGTAACAATGCCTCGGGTAAGCCAGCGTCCCAGCCAATGCCGCTTCTCCAGACTTCTGGCAGTATATTTTTCAGCTGTTTTGTAAAGCATAAGATGATGCCGAGTGGGTCGTACATTAACATAAGTACTTGCAAGAGGTTGCGTTCGGTTGGTTTTTTTTCACTGTCTAAAACGTTGCGCTTCGGCCTGAGCCCGAACTTACAGATGAATGTGAATACGTCGGAGTTCGGCATCCAATATACGCCAAGTACCTTTTCTGTGGCGGTGATTTCGACAGCTTCGGGGAGCATCAAATCGCTTTTTAGTATTCGTAGGACCTCCTTTGACTTCGAAGACCAACTGCGTACGTGGAAACCACCTGCTGCGTGGGTATCTCTGTAGTGGTAGTCCTTCACGGCTTGTGCTGCTTGGGGGTTCTGTTGCCAGAATCGATCTACATTTTTGTCACGAATAAAGTGTGCAATGCAGGGCGCGCAATTGATTCCGAAAGTAAGCGCTTCCATAACGTAGACGTTAGGCTCTTGCCTCTTGGATTTGTTGTCAAACCAAAGAATCCTTTGCGCATGGATATCTGCTGGTCTCACTCGGATCTGGTGGAACATCTCGGTGATATCGCCTTATATCACGACTCGTCCCACTCCGAATGAGAGTAAGAGTTTAGGAGAATGGGCCACTCAAAATGTAGTCATTCAGGGCCTTGCCCCCAAATTAGGCGGCTGCATCCCATACAAGCCAGACCTTCTCTGGTTTACTTGGATTTTCAGTTATGAAGCTTGGTAGATACCATGTCCGTCTGTTTGATGCAGCTATTTCCATCGGCGGCAGCAGGCGAGCGTAGCCCTTTTCGACAAGGTTTAGCTATCTGGCAATAAAAGGGCCTTTCCATATTAGACCGACCTACTAGGCGGTATTAGATTCAAGGCTGGTTAGAGCTTGAGTGTCTTCTGGTGATGATAGCGGTTTTGCTATGGTAACGTCTAATGAGTATGAGAACGACATATGAACGCTCACATTTGCTCTAGTGGCCCTTGATGGCGTAGAGCTTTGTAGTGCCCATCCTAGCCGCGTCTTTGACGCTATGGGTTGGTGGCATGCCCCCTCTTTGATTTTAAAGAGTACAGCGAGGTTCCAGGTTTTTGTGCCGATTAAAATGCTTGGGCGTGCGTTGGTGTATGATGATATCGGTAGTCCCGCTAGGTGGGGGAATTCCTTGGCGAGAGCCCTTATGTCGATAGACTGTACAGGCGGATCCAGGGTATCTACGCTGTGAACATCTTAAAGTAGAATTTATTGCCATTATGTGGATTAGCAACCGTAAGCGTGACACGTTCCAATGCATTTTCTTCGCGATATTGTTGTGGATGAGCGTTAGTGCCGATCCCTCATAGATCGTATGTCGTAGATCCATTTGCTAAAAGATTCCATTGATCGTGTCTTAGGGTCTTTGGGGAACATTTTCCACAGCAGCTTCGGTTGTGTAGGGAGTTTCTGTACTAGCTCTTGTACGAGCATTGGGTTCTGCATGTAACCTGTGAGTCCACATGCTTTCATCGTTGAGTAGATGTTTCGTACACACAGTGCGTATTCGATAAGTGGTTCAAGCTTATCTTTTATTGCGGGAAGATGCCGCGTTTTTTCCAGTAAGTTGTGCAAGATGTGTTCTGGCCGACCGAAACACATACGTAATGTTTGTATGATCTCAGGGACCATTGTTGGCAAAAGCAGCTTGGATTGAACTAACTGACGTGCTTTCCCATTTATGCTGCGGCTGCAGCATACAATTTTCCGCATTCGACACCACAGTGGTTTCCGTAATTGTCTGAAAACTAGTGTAGAACAGTGGCCAGTTTTGGGGACTGCCATCAAATGTCGGAAGTTCTTTCGGTATCGCTTGACGGGCTGAAAGTTGTGCCGCGCTTAGTATTGTTGTATTTAGCTCTGCGTGCATTTGCACTTTACTTTCTGGATGCTACAATGCAGCCCTGTTTTGAGTATTTGTATTATTCCAGGGCGCCATCAGCGTAGCACTTAGGTGCTGTTGTTCACGTGTCGTAGCACGCGTGTTGTTATGCCACGTGTCACGCACAGCTGAGTGTGTGACCATCGCTTTTTGTGTGGCACAAGTAAAAATAGGAACAGCTGTCCTAGTAGCGGGGTTGGGAATATTTTTGGCGGGCATAGGCCAAAGTCCCGATTCGGTTCTAGAAGCGGTCCCCTTGGTTTTTTGTAGCCTGAGGTTCACCTTCTCGTGTGGTATTTCCGAGGTTCTACAGAGCTCAGTATGGTTGTAATGACCTCCGTTGACACGTTGACGCAGTCGCAGTTCCAGCTGTTCTCAGATTTCTCGTCTATTCCTCCAACGCAGTCGTAATGATACCAGGAACAGCAACGATTATTAGCGGTCATTGTCTTCCTGCATGCATTTCTTGCAGTGATATTCTTCTTGATAGGTCTTTTGTTGCCATGGTTTACCAATGTTTATTAGTTATTAGACCTATGTATGTAAGTCGGTTGTAAACGGTTGACCATTGAGGTTATGCATCACAATTTAGTGATTAGTCATCGAGGTTAAACACTATATGATTGGTGTTAAGTAGATTTAAACAATTTAACTTCTCGGTTCATTTAGATTAGTTTTGTTGGATTAATTAATAGAATAATAGCATTGATCTAGAAAATTAATGGCCTTAGTTTATAGAATTCATGTATGAGATTAATTTAAGGCTCTAATTTAAAGAATTGTTGAGTTTGGCGATAAGGTTAGATGTTTTAGCAGGCCCACAAAAAACACTTCACTTTTCACGTGATACTTAATTTATTTCTTCCACGTGTATTTCTTATGCTAATGTAGTGTGTGAGGCGTGTGTGTGTATGCGAGAATTTGACGGCCGCTTTAAATTAATCGCCCTTACTCGCGGTTGTAACCAACCTGTTTTGTCCGCCGCTTTGTAACAAGCATAGGACCTAACATGTAAGCTTAAAGCGCCAGATGCAACGGTTAATTTCCTAGCACATAGACCAAACAGTCAATTCGCGATTTTTTTTGGAACACTAACAACAAATTAACCGACAACAACAAAACGAAGCAAAGCTCGGAACTGCTCCATTGAGTAGGTAAACCTTATCACTGGCAACTGAGGTAATTACCGTTAAAGAGGTAATAGCCAAAATATGGGTTACCGAAATAAAAAAAATAGAAATAAGAGAAGCCAAGGAAACTCTAGACGAAACTTTACAGGCTGAGTAAATTCCAGCAATGTCAGAGTAACCCAATCTCAAAAACAAAAAAAATATCAAAAATAAATATAAAATTTTTTTTTATGGATTCATCTACTATTGACAATTCATTCAATTTCGAAAAAACAAGAGAAAGAAATTTTGTCTTACCAGACACAAACAAAAACAAATTTTTCTATCATACATCTACCTTTACTCAATTATTAATAATCATTATAATTAATCAATAACTCCATAATATTACGTTATTTTCTAAAAGGTGTGGTATATTGATAAGCAATGTATGCACAAGCGTAACATGGATTAGAGTCAAGCCAGCGTGTGAACGCTGACCAAGCACTTTGATGCATGCACGTACTGACACTCTTCCTCTCTTTTTTAGCTGTCGCATAAGTTGCAGCATAAGAATATATTCATATGTAAATATAGGTTAAGCAAAAGAATATTTTTTTAATAAAGAATCAATTTGAAAACGACAATGAATGAACACTGACATGTCCGTCTTCGTTATATCATTTCTATAAAAGGAACCCGGTCATTACGACATTACACTCTAATTTGCGTCTACTTACTCTAAAATTTTCCTGTTAGTCGGAAGAGGAACGCATTATTCTACCGAGGAGATCCATTCCAAAACCTTGGAAAACATATAAACAAAATACAAAGTTTAGTTGGATGTTCTTTGTCTATGCTGCCCTAGATTGACATATTGTTCGATTCAAGCAGATCCAAACATAATCTAATCCTGTCAGTAGGAGATGCCACTTGTCGGCGTAGACTCATAGAATAATAGATAATAATAGACGCGTGAAGTCCAAGGAAAGTCCCACTTTTGACTTCGAAGCCTGAAAATCACGGGCTGCATTTTGTCCAAACTCCATATATTCATATTGCAAAGTTTGGGTTTGGGTCTAAACACTATGTATAGTACTTCGCCCAGAATATAAGGAATACCACCCAAACCACACGCAAAAAAACGGTTACAAATATTACACTTCGTTCAATTCATAAGATTGATGGGAAATCATGAAAAAGGTTAAGCTCTCCTATGTATATCATATGGGATTTGTCCCCTAAAAGAGAAGCGTCACAAAGAATAAAACCGACCAATAAAGCTTAACATTGCGAATTTATCCAAAACACAGGTCAGCAGATCCCAGTTCAACTTTGCCAATTGTGCTATTGCCTAAGTGATTCACGACTAAGTATTAAGTTCTAAGAACCAAAGGGAACTGAATTTGAAGTTTGAACCAATTTGGAATCGACAGATTTTAATTCTTAATTTGTCACTGCTATTTTTAGGAACAGCTCAAATTGACCTTTTTTACTACATGTATCTGTTCTGAATCGTGCTCATATCTGAAAATGGGCGACTTTTTGTTTAGTCCAAAATGGTACTAATTTTATTATATCTAAATATATGGTCTTTTTAATATGATTTCTCAATTGTGTCAAAGCTTAAGGGCTCTGTTATTTTGGTAAACGAGCTGTACACCAAATTTGATATCTGTAGCTGTTATAGTTTTAAAGAAAATCAGTTTTATGTAAATTATGAGAGCATAAGGGTCGTGACCTAAAATAAATTTACATACTGTATGAGTTTAAATACCAAATTTGTTGGTCTTAGCTCTTGTAGTCTCCAAAATGTAGGTATTCATACAGATGGACGAATAGACGGACATGGCTAGATCGACTCCGATCTTGACCCTGATTAAGAATATATATACTGTAAATCTGTTGCAGGGGACTTGTTCATTTAAGTTTACACCACTATAAACTATGCTTGATGTTTTGAAAACTTGTCCTCAGAATATTAAAACTACCTCTAGTGCACTTGGCGGTCTGTAAAAGCAGCTTACGAACAATGTCATGTTCAAAACACGTAGAGCTGAACTTTATGACATTTTATCGATCAGCTTTAAAGCTTCTATAATTAGTTCTATCCAAAGTTTCTCAATTACATTATAAAATGCAACACAAAAATTCAAACCGCACCAAACGTTCCTTTTTGAAAAAACTATTTGGGTTTTTTAACGTTAGATCGTTTTATTTATACCATGCACCCATTTTTGAAGTTCTATTATTTCGCCATCCCAACATGGGTTTGAATTAAACTTTTCGAATTCACAACTATAATTATCAAGGGGTTCAAAAATGCCGAATAAACTAATGTCATACACACTTCAGCAAAGCCTTTGGTTCTGTTAATCATACCCTATTACTTTTTAAACTGAACGACATTGGGTTTCCACCTCTTTTCCTTTCTTGGGTTAGAAATTATTTAACAAATATAAAACAGCAGGTAAGTCTTTTTTCTGTTTTTCACAATATTCATTAATGATCTTCCATTAGTCATTATTCATTAGCGTGGGCTTATGAATGCTGAAGATGTCAAGCTTTGTTTTACTTATAAAAATACAGGTTCAGTTAGTCGGCAACAAACTGATCCTGATAACTCTCAACTAACTCTCCTCAACTGGTCTCATATAAATAATATGAATGATTTGGGCGTACTTATGGACGGTTGCAAAGATCATGGGTGTTCTGGGTTTCACTAAAAGGTGGTCAAAAGAATTTGACGACCCCTATACAACAAAAGTTCTTTTTACTTCGCTTGTCCGTCCTATTTTAGAGTATGGATCTTGCATTTGGTTACCTCAATATGAGTCGCATCAGACTAGGCTTGAATCCGTTCAAAAGCAGTTCTTGCTATTTGCTCTTCGTGGGTGGGATCGCAGTGTCAATTTGACTTCGTATTCTAGTAGACTTCTTTTGATTAACCTTCCTTCCCTAACTAACCGTAGAACAAGCTCCTAATTGGTGATATTGGCTCGCCTGAGTTATTGGCTCAGGTAAATCTGTACCATGTAGACGGAGCAGACATCCTATTATACCTTTAACCCTTAGTCGTTGTTCTAACTATGCCATGCATGAACCTTTTAGGGTCATCTTCTGATTTATTACAAATAAAATCAATGAAACAAATTATAGCAATATAATTTCACATTTAAGAAAGGAGTATTACCAATGTGTACCTGCATATGTATAAGCAGAAACAGACTGGCAAAACTTAACAGTTCTACTGATCATTAGCAAATTTGGTAAAAAAAAAACTTCCGCTTCAGCGATTTTTTGTATAGCACTTAATGGTGTAGTGGTCCGATCCGAATTGCATACTTGATCTCACCCAGTTAATAAATAGCTGAAATACCAAGTTTCCAAACGGATACCAAAATATTTCTAAAATTAGTATAAAAAGGCAAACTTTTGCGAAAGAGTGGCCTACAATCTTAGCATAGGAAATAACGAAGTTATTGACAAAAGTCACTGTTTTCGACCGATCATTTCTATGGGAGCTATATGATATAGTCACCCGATCTTGATCAAATTTTGCACAGTCGTTTTAAGGTATAATAAACTCACCAATATTATAATAAACGACAATAATTTAGAAAATAACGAAGTTATTGAGAAAAGTCACTGTTCGTAACAAACGCTCATTGAAAGCACTAGACAATGACTCGAGATGTTTTGGTGGTGCAATCATTTTAATATCTGGCGATTTCCGGCAAACCCTACTAGTCATTCCAAGGTCTACTGCTGCCGACGAAATAAACGCTTGCCTCAAAGCATCACATCTGTGGCGACTGTATGTAAATATGAGAGTTACACGGTTAAACGATCTATGATTTCTCGAAGCGATTGCTGACTATCACTAGAGGCTGTGTTCCTGTTAACAAATCAAGCAGTTCGATATAATTTCCTCCAATGTCGTCTCATCAAAAGACGAGCTTATCAACAAAGTTTTTTTTGTCGTCTAATATTTACAACTTTGTGATTTGTAATATATTGTTTGGAATATCTTGTTGTCCTCGTCATGTCGTACCTGGCCAATTTTAACAATGATGTGGCCAAACAAATTCTCATTGTGTCAATCAACCGGATAATACAAAGAAATTATCAGAAGCAAAGGCCACTGCTGGTAAGGCAATGCTTCTAGTGATGCAGAACGTCTTCCCGTTGGTCATGACTCTACAGCTGGGGGTGATTAAAGCTTACTGATTTCCTGGCAATCGTGAGGACCTTGTACAATTCTCGAAGCTGGTTCGAGAACTTGAACAGGATGATATGATATGTACTTCGCAGTCAATTGCGGGCAATTTATTTACCACCAATTGCCATAAACACCACCAGCGATATACTCATTTAATTAATAACTTGTAAGACTTGTTAGATCTAAGTTAATTTACAGTATTTTTTACATTGTAATATCATTGTAATATATTGGTTTTTTAACATTCATTTTTTTTTTAGATTTTGTATTAATAAGATTACATTAATGTAAAAATGCTAACTACAAGAATTAATATTTTGGTTAAGTGAACGAGCACTTTTGGCTGTTAAAAATAAAGATGTAGATAAACTTCAATTTTGTAATTCAAAATCGAATCGTAGGTACTCTGTATTCATTCAAATCAGTCAACTAAGTAACAAACGAAGAAGCAACCAATAATTATCCAACTGAATTTGTAAACTCCTTGGACGTGACGGGTTTACCACCGCAGAATTTACAGCTGAAGGTTGGCTCGGTAGTCATAATGCTTAGAATTTTCAACCAACCAAAACTGTGCAGTAGAACGCGTTTGGTGATAAGAAAACTGATGACCAATGTTCATGCGTCAATACTTAAAGGGAAATTAAAAGATGAGAAAATTCTTATTTCAAGGATTCCGATGATTCCAACGGATATGCCAATCTAGAAAATTCGTATTTTTCTCAATGTCAATTGTACGTGGCACGTGTATGACACGAATCAGCAAACCATTTGCTTTATTTGTTCTTGCGCCTGGCGAAAAAACAAAAATCTAATTGCAATAAATATTAAGTTGCAATAACTGTCGAATTTGGAAAAGCCATAGCAATCACTTCGAGCCCAAGCTCTCTCGATCCGCAAGAATAGCACTTGTACAATCATGGTCACGGAAAGCCTCGGAAAAAAAGCGTTTTGCGGAAATTGTTATAACTTTTATAATTTTTAACATTTTTTCATTTTGTCAAAACCTGTTTTGAGCTGTTCATAAAAATAGCAGTGACAACTGTCGATTCCAAGTTATTTGAAGCTTCAAAATCAGATCACCTTTGGTTCTTAGGACTTAATACTTAGACCTGAACCAATTATTGGCAATAGCGGGTTATCATCTGGGCCGCACCGCATCCATCAATGCTGAACTGGGATCTGTTGCCATGTTTCTGGGATAACTGCCCAATGTTAAGCTTTGTTGAACGGTTTTTTTCTTTGTGTCGCTTTTTTGAATGTTCCCCCATATATTTTTAGTGGGTTACCAATCCGACGGCTGAGCTGGCCGTGGCATTACATAGATTCCTTGGAATTGTAAACAACGTTTTTGAGTTTGTTGCTTTGGGGTCGTTGGACCGCATCAGCAATATCAGTTTTCAGCTACGTCTCTGTAAAAGCTAGAATGTTATATTAAAAGAAAGACTATCTACATAGAGTTTAGGAAGTTTAGATTTTAGTTCTCTAACGTTCTGGTAACCCAGGTTAAGGGACGAAACTAGTTTTTGACACACCAGCAGATGCTGGTGTTGTGTTGTTGGCAGGCGTATAGGTTGCCGATTTTTCTTTTTATAGTATATTCCTTAACTATAATATGCTTCGGCCAAAAATCTTCTCGACATATAATGTCGAAGATTTTGGCAGAAACACTTATTTTAAAGGACGAAATGTCCCGGGAATGCGAAAATTTAAACTTTTCCACCGCAATATTCGAGACGTTAACTTTCTTCAGAATATAGGCTATTATATCATCAGATGCGGCAACAGGGTCTAGCCTAGAAACAAATATATGTTTTTTTAGAGGTATGCCAACGAGAGGCCGCGGTACCGACGCGTCAGCCTCAGCAGCAACGCTGGAAAAGTCACCCACTGCAGCCAACTTGTTTACGGGGCCCGCGATACTTGTAGAACTATCGGCAATATCTATTGGAATGGGTAATTACCCGGACACATTGGACACTAAAATTGGCATCGTTTTTAAGATATCATTTCCACGTGATACCGGTTATTTCTTACTATTTGCATTCACAACCGGGCTCTCTAGCGATATCAATGCTGTACATTGAAGAGTCGACGACCGGTCGGGGACGATAAGAGACGCTGGCGGATCTACAAATAAAGAAACACCCAAAGGACTGGTTCTTTTACGTTTCGGAGACTCATTCATAAGCGATAGGCTTATAAACTGAGTGTCCACCGCAGTAAACTCCGCTTGGAGTTTGTTAAAACCTGCCCTTAAAGTGTCAAAACTATCTATATTTCAAGCCACCACGTTTAGCAATACTCTCCTTAATTCTGCCTGTGTAACCTGCACACTTAACGTGAACCGCATTGTCACACAGCCAACAAAGAATATAATCATTATTGGCAACTATGCAATTATTTTTTGAGCAGACAACCATTTTAGAAAAATTGAATTTAATTTAAAAAAAGGAATAAAAGTGAAATAAAAATTTAAAGTTAACAAAATCTGTATATAAGAATATACTGACCAGTTCTGGTGCAAGGGTTAATGTGCAGAGTAAGCCTTCACAAAAAACAAAAACACGTATCACTGAGTCGCGGGTAGGCAAAAGACGAAAGCGTAAATCAAACAAGAATAGGAAAGAGCGGGAGAGCGCGTCAAATTGAACACATGCAACAAGAACTTGTACGCAAGAGCGCGATAGTTATTTACAACGGTAAAGACACAAAAGCAAAAAAAGATTTGCTAAAAAACAACACCGCTAATGCAAGTAATTGTTGTAAGTTTTAATTTATGTATATTGAAACAAAAAACACAAAAACGACTGAAAGAAATCGCGAAATGAAAATACAATTCGAATGTTAAAGTTTTAATTAAAGCGATAATGAGTTTAAAAGTTAAAGAAAAGTTTTTAATCGCGAGTAAATAGTAATATTTGATAAGCGCAAAAAAACACGTCCGACCTCAGCAACGAGTTTAAAAATTAGCTGCCTTGTTTTCCTAATCTGACTATAGTTGGAGGGTCTCTTTGTCAAAATTTCTAAGTAGAAGTTGCGCGAATATTACATCAACTTCATTGGACATATTTGGTTTTATTTTAGTTAAAAATTTCATTAAAAATGTCAATCACTCCCTTCACACTTTTTGCGGACTCGTTGTTGATCATCGGCAAGTCAACGATCCGATTTTCCCATTATTTCATACCGCTTAGATAACATCTCCCAAGCAGCACTATAAGTGTCAGCTGAACCTGACAATAAACGTTTTATTCTGTACATCTTGGTACATCTGTACCTTATTAAACAAAAATTTTATTTTCTTAGTATATATTACGCCAAATATTCCTGCAGCTGACGGACCTTCCCCTTAAATTTCTCCTGGTTACATTATCGTTTTCATTACTAGAGGTCACATCGCTGGAACAATTTGTTATGTTGATTAGGTATCCATCGATTACTTATATCTTTTACCTTCTCTAAAACTTTATTAGTTACGTTTCTGGAATCTAGTGCTTCTAACGGCCTTAACCTGGTATGCAAATCTATCTGCTTATCTAACAAATTTTCAGTCTTTCTTTCAGTCAGTAAATATCTTTTTTATGGCGTACATGATATGTGTGTATATAAACAACATATTGATTTCTATTAAAAGGTACTTAAATCTATTTACAATTATTTCTTATCTGATGAATTTGTTATTGATACCCTTGTCTGCTAAGTAGAGTTTGCAAGTAGGGTTTGCCGATAGTTCGCTGGTAGCTCGCCGTCTCGTTCAATTCGACTCGCCTCAGGCCTCTTCTTTGCAACTATCTTGTTGCTCTGCAGCTGTTTCTAATTGCCGACTTGTAACTACATATAGTGTATACATACATACACTCGTTAACCTTTTTATACCTTGCTGAGGGTATTATAAAATTGGTCATATGTTTGTAACGCACAGAAGACCCCATAAAGTATATATATTCTTGATCAGCATGAGAAGCTGAGTCGATATAGCCATGTCCGTCCGTCCATCGGTGCATATTCGTTTTAGTCAATCATCTTAGAAGCTATTGGGATGAAAACAAATTTTTGGGGCTTTTTATTACCCGGGTAAGATAAAGTATGAAAATCCTCAGGATCGGACTACTATATCATATGCAGCTGTGTTCACGAAAATAGCAGTGCAGTAGATGCTAACAAAGATTTTAAAATGTTTCACAAAGTTTTTTGACTTTGGTTTTGTAAAATTGTAGAATAGGAAAATCAAAAAAGTTCGTTAAATTATTCATGTTGGTCGGAAGAGGATCGCAATACTCTACCGAGAAGACAGAGTGGATCGTAAACCTTGAAAAACTTTTTAATTATCTACAGCGTAACTACTGAAAGTATTCTGGACTGGATATTGGATTGGCTGCAACTCATCCCTGACCACATTGGCTGTGAATCAGGGCATAGCTGGCACCTTGTTGCAAATAAAACACCTCCACCGGGTCGGGGATGTTTAGTTGTGCATAAAGCTAAGCTACCTTCGTGAATTAATTATTATCTGTATTTTAGCTTAAGCTCTTAAGTAGACTGCTGACTTAGTTGACGTTAATAAATAAATAAAACAATTACATTGGTTTATACAGCATATTCAATCCGTTTTCATCTTCCAATATAGTCAAACGTGATCTAAACATGGCGGTAAGGACTGTCACTTCTCGGAGTGGACTCCCAGAACAAGAGTTAATATCGCAAAGTCAAAGGAATGTCCCACTCTTAACTTAGAAGCCTGTAAAGCACGTTTGTATTTTCACAAAACTCCATCTGAATCTTCATATTGCAAAGTATTACGCTACAAGAATATTACGCTATTCTCGGGCCAAACGTCCGCAAAGTAGTCTTGTTTGGTGGTGCAGGGTCTATACGTATAATGTATACACTGCAGGGGTTGGATATCTCGGATTCAGCCGGATCGGACCACTATATCATATGGCTCCCATACAAACGGCAAAGTCACGAACAGTGACTTTTCTCAATAACTTCGTTAGTTTCTGAACTATTGTCGTGAAATTTAGTATTTGTGATTATATTACAAATAAAAACGACTGTGCCAATTTTTATCGGGTTACTATATCATATAGCACCCATAGAAACGATTGGTCGAAAACAGTGACTTTTGTCAATAACTTCGTTTTTCCATATTGATGGCTATAGGTAAAGAAAGAGTTACAAAAAAAGTTCCAACGGTGTACAAACTTTGACGCAGTCGAAGTAAGCCCCGGCCCTGTTTTTTTTTTATTTTCGATATTACGGTTTCGAATTCGCCACACACACAAATACACTCCCGCCTCCGAAATTACTACAGCCTTTAAAATCAGACGTACACACTTTTTATTTATTTAGAAATAGTCTGCTTTTGTATTACACTCTGTCTCTTACCACTAGTGAGAAAAACAAGTAATTTTATTTTGCTACCTATAGCTTATCTTAGCATTTACACTTGCTTAAGAATTCCTACTTTAAGGAGCTGATTCAATCTCTTACCACTGGTGGGGGAAAACTGGAAGGACACAAATATGAATAGGGAATTTAGAACCACAATTAAAAAACACAATCTTCATTCGTTGAATTCAAAATGAACTGATCTTGTTTACAAAAGTAACAATTGTTCTTAGAAGATCTTATTATAGAGCGACAAAAACCACTTTTTTGGGGGTTGAAATATTATTGTTGTTTTGCCTTGTTGCATGAACTCCAATGGTTCGCAATCTTTTCATAATGGCACCTGACATTACGTTGCATTTACCGAATGCGGAGCGGTTTCTATCGATCTATACTCGTTGTAGCCGTGCCATTTTAGTAATTATTAGTATTTTTCCTATCTACGGTTCTAGACTATAGCCGATTTCGGCGTGCTCCTGCCTGACTTAAGACAAGCCACGCCAACATAAGTACACGAGGTACAATATATCCTCGGCCACCTTGCTCATGTACAGGATGAGCTGCTGCATTCCGTCGCTACTAGGCGATTGATTGGCCGCATGCAGCACCTTCCAGTCTGTGGTGGGCACAACAGGATTTTGATACCTCAGGAGTTATAGTACTTGATCCCTCTGTATGGGCTGAGGGAGAAGAATCTTGGCCTTCGGTACGGACGGAATTCTAGCTCTGTTCAAACTAGGCACTACTCATGAGATCTAGTCCAGGGTAGGATCATCGTTGCATTTGAGGATTTTAACTCCATTGGATCGCCACGAAATGTTGGCGATGGCGTTTCCGTATCGTCATCTTTATAAAAAGCAATCAGCGTGGTCGTTTACGGGCGATGCCCTCTTTGCACTCTCAGTAGATCGCTGAAGCTTTAAAGCTAGAATCTCCTCCACGTTGCGGCCTCGATGTAAAACGTTTGCGACTGTTTTCGATTATTTGCTCCCCCCGAGATTGACATCCCCAGCCGAGTTAGGTTCGTTAAAGGATTATTCATAGTTGATTTGTTTACTCCCTAATGGTACTAATTTTATTATATCTAAAATATGGTCTTTTTAATATGATTTATCAACTTTAAAGTCAAAGCTCAAGGGCACTGCTATTTCCGTGAACACAGCTGTACAACCCCAGCAATATATACAAGCCTACATGCAAAATTTCAGCTCTGCAGCTCTTACGGTCTAGGAGGAGTTTGCGTTGATCCAGACGGACGGACAGACGGTCGGACGGACGGGCAGGGCTATTTGAACTCGTCTCGTCGTGCTGATCAAGAATATATATACTTTATATGGTTGCAGATGTTTCCTTCTATGTGTTGCACACTTCCTACCAAAATTAATATATTTTTGCAAGGGTATATCTCGGATTCAGCCAGATCGGACCTTTATATGATTTAGCTCCCATACAAACGGCAAAGTCACAAACAGTGACTTTTCTCAATAACTTCGTTGTTTTCTCAGCTGATTAATTTGTGTTTAGTAAGTTCATTATAGCTAGCAACGACTGTGCCAAATTTGGTCAAGATCAGGACTATATCATATAGCTCCCATTACTCTGTTTAAATAAAAAGGGGAAAGAGTACCAAAGAACTTACATGGCTATACAAACTGCGGCGCGGTTGAGGTCAGTCCGGCCCTCTGGTTTTATTATACCCATGCAGAAGGTATTATGAAATTGGTCAGATGTTTGTGACGCACAGAAGCAGACGTTTCCGACCCCATATTATATTTTTAATCAGCATGAGAAGCTGAGTCGATATAGCCATGTTCGTCCGTCGGTGTGTATGAGTTTATGAGTTCTCTTTTACTTTTTATTACCCGGGTAAGATAAAGTATGAAAATCATCGGGATCGGAATACTGTACCATATAGTTCTAGAAGAAACATTTTTTCAGAAATTGGAGGATCCCCATGAAATTTACCAATATGATAGCTTTTAATATAAAATCTCAGATCCCAAAATTTAAATCTGATCGGATAAATAGAACACAATATACAGTCAATACAAATCGGTTCAAGCGCTGCCGGCAGCGCTGCTTGCTGACTACTACGTTATCAACAAATCAAACAGAGCACATGCATACACCCACACAGACGCAGCGCTAAACGAACTGTATATGTATGCGTGTTGTGTTTTGCTTAGGGAATGATGGAAGAAGAAGAAAAAATTGTAGTAAAAAGAGAAATAGAGTTGAATGTTTTGCCGGCTCGAGGTCAAAAGTTGGGCGTATAAAAACAAAAATGAAAAACACAGTTTGTCCTTATTTTCGTTCCGATATATTTCGACCACTCATCGGTGGTCGTCTTCAGGGCAACTATAAATAACATTGAATTGTGATTGACATAATATTAATTTAACAACAAGAAAACACCTACTTAGTTTTACATGTCCCTAATAAATGCCTGTATAAATGCGCGCAGTTGTCTGTATCTACCTTATAATTAAGTCTTATATTTGTCGGGGTATTTATTATGTGCAGCATCTCCAAAGTGTAACGTTTGTTGTAATGTTGTTCTTGGTCTATTATGATTACTTCGTCAAAATTTGGGGAATGTCCACTGGCGGCACAGTGGGGCATAAGTGCCGTTTTAGGTGCATTGGAGTGTTGACGAAGTTTATAGTCAGATCTATGTTGCGATAGTCTTGTTTTTAGCCTCGATTTTGTTGTCCCTATATATATTTTATCACAGTTTTCTTCATTAGTCCCATTGCACTGTATTTTATATACTACGTTGCTGTTGTCCATTGTATCAATCCTACTTTTTGTTCTGTTAAAAATACTCCGTAGTGAGTTATTGGGTTTATGTGCTATCTGTATTTGTTCGATGTCATAGCAATCTGAGTTTGCTAATCTTTCCGATAGTTGTGGGACATATGTGTCGGACATAAAGCGTTTTGTCGGAACATCTTTATTGGTTTTATTATTGCGAGATTTTAGTAAAGTCCTTATGGTGTGGTTTGGAAAGTCATTATCCTTTAAAATTCGTCGTATTTCTTCCTTCGTTTCTTCATGAAAAATTGGGTCCGATATATTGAGCATCCGTTGTATACAACCTGTATTCATTGCTGTATTCATTACCATCGACTTCGGATGTTTGGAGTTGAAGTTACTTATTCGTCCTGATGCTGTTGGTTTTTTGTAACATTTTAATTTTTAGTTCATTTCCTCGTCTGTGTATGGATGCGTCTAGATATGTTAATTTGTTGTCATTTTGTAATTCTATTGTAAACTTTATGTTCCTGTGAAATGAATTTAGGTTGTCAAGTGTGTTTTGGATTTCGTCTTCTTTAATTATGGCAAAAAGGTCATCTACATATTTCGTCATAACTCTAGGTGGTCGCTGTAGTGTTTTCATCATTTTGTCTAAGAGTTCTTCCATAATTATATCAGCTATTATCGGTGACGCTGGTGAGCCCATAGGCATTCCTTTTAGTTGTGTGTATATCTTGTCTTTGTATCTGAAATATCTGTTCTCTTGTGTGTAAAAACGTACTATTTCCATAAATGTTAATTTTGGAATGTTAGTGAAAAAGTGAGACTACGTCAAATGAAATTAATCTTTCATCGTCGCAAATGTATGTGTCATTAATCCTTGTCTTAAATTCTGAGGCGTTCTTTACGTTATATGTTGAGTCTGCCGTTATATTTTTTAATATGTTGACTATATATTTGCATAGTCCGTACGATGGAGAACCAATTGATGAACAGATTGGTCTCAATGGCGTACCTTCTTTGTGAATTTTGGGTAATCCATATATTCTTGGTGGAATTGATGTGGTTGTTATAAGCTTATTTCGTTCGGTCCGTGAAATAAGTTCATGTTTGTATAGTTTTTCCACTAATTCGTTGTTTTTGGTCTGTAGTCTAGTGGTTGGGTCCTTCCTTAAGGTTCTATATGTATTTAAATCGTTAAGTATACTATCCATTTTTTTGTCATACTCAGTCTTATCCATTGCAACTGTCTTATTTCCTTTATCTGAAGTTAAAATTAATATGTCATCATTCTGTCTAAGAAATTTCCTTGTTTGTTCCGCTGTGTCAAGTATTGCACGATCAGCTGCGTCTTCTTTGTTAGATGTTTTGTGGTCTTTTATTAATAAAGAGAATTTTGTGCGTGCTTCCTGTTGTTTTTCTTTGTCTTTAAGAGTCTGTACTAGCTCCTCTACGTCTGCTATATATTCAAAGAGAGGGAATTTTCTCTTCTCTACTGGGATTGCGAACTTAGGGCCTTTCGCCAGTAACGCTTTTACGTCGTTCGGGAATTCTATATTCGTCTTATTTACAAACCAATCGTTTTTGTTGTTGCTGTTCTTGTTCAAGAAAACGCTGTTCCGTTGTTTTCGTAGTCTCTCATGTTTGGATTCGTGATGTCTCTTCAAAGTTGTTTATTTATTTATTTATTTACGTCAACGTCAGTCGACGAAAAAGCTTAAGCTAAAATACAGATCATAATTAATTCACGAAGGTAGCTTAGCTTTATGCACACCTAAACATCCCCGACCCGGTGGAGGTGTTTTATTTGCAACAAGGTGCCAGCTATGCCCTGATTCACAGCCAATTTGGTCAGGGATGAGTTGCAGCCAATCCAATATCCAGTCCACTTATGGCCCACTGTGCCGCCAGTGGACATTGCCCAAATTTTGACGAAGTAAACATAGTAGACCAAGAAGAACATTACAACAAACGTTTCACTTTGGAGATGCTGCACATAATAAATACCCCGACAAATATAAGACTTAATTATAAGGTAGATACAGACAACTGCGCGCATTTATACAGGCATTTATTAGGGACAAATCAATGTGTAGATCCACGTCACAGTGTGCGGACGTGTAAAACTAAGTAGGTGTTTTCTTGTTGTTAAATTAATATTATGTCAATCACAATTCAAAGTTATTTATAGTTGCCCTGAAGACGACCACCGATGAGTGGTCGAAATATATCGGAACGAAAATAAGGACAAACTGTGTTTTTCATTTTTGTTTTTATACGCCCAACTTTTGACCTCGAGCCGGCAAAACATTCAACTCTAAACAACAAAAAGGTCGCAAAAATCAATATATAAAAAGAGAAATAATTTGAATGTTTTGTTTGTATGTTCATGAATTGTGTTGCAGGAAAAGAAATTTCAAAATGTATATTGCCAAGGACTGCAAGGGTATATAAACTTCGGCATTGCCGAAGTTAGCATCTTTGATATTTATTATAAAATTTGCCTTTGGCAATCGCGCGAAAATTACATCCCTACTTTGCAGAGGGTATGCGACTTTTTTGGTGACATCGTTTGGTATAATCGCACTTTTTGAGGTTTTATAACCAGACGCATTGGATAACTCCAGGGTCTATTAGCTCTCTCGATCACATTTCCATATCCAGCATTCGGTCTTTTTCTTTATATATCAACTTTTCAACCGATGGTGACACGGGGGAAGCGTTGTTTGATTCGGGTTGCTCTTTGTTCTATGTCATGGACAATAGGTGGAGTTAGCCTTAATCCCTGTTGTTTAAAATCCGGAAACAATCGAATAACCTCATTTAATCTTGTTTCTTCTTCGGGGGTTAATGAACATTTCTTTTCGTCATCAACAGAGTGAATATTATTATCTAATAAGGGAGTCTGAAAATGAGATGAAAATTCTGGACACAACTCAAAAGATTTCCAAAATTCGATTCCTAAAATAACTCGTTTCGCTAATGACGGGATAATAAAAAGAAAGAGGTTTTCGCTTGCTTTCATATTCTACCTGTATTCTTATTATTCCGGTAACTGGATGTCTTTTTCCATCTGCTGTGGCTACACTTGAAACAATATTTGAAACAATAATTGCATAGTACTTTCTATCTGGCACATTTCATTCTTACACATTACTCATTGCTCATTAAATTAGTCTTCTATCATTTTGCAAACTGCACACACGTCTTTTAATAGGTTATGGGCCCAGGCCACGCATACAAGAAAAGACGAAAGAGGAATGACCAATATATATCCGTGTGAAAAGTTAAGGGGCCGCGATGTTTGGAAGCGGCAGGCTCAATCTTGAAGTGTGGTGTGTAATGGACCAGCAGAGAAGGAAGCGTCACTAGACGAGAGAGCTCTCGCGGAGATTACGCTGATGATTGTGTCGACCAACTACGCACACATCGCCAAATCCAAATCAGCGAAAAATGCTTGGGATGCTTTGTCGCAGGCGTTTGGGACAGCGGATTGACTCGGAAAGTAAAGCTGCTTAAAAAGTTGGTACAGTTAAACGTGGAGCAGTTTGATTCGACACAGGAGTATGTCAACGAAATGATTATGACTGCCATTAAGGTAAACAATGCTGGGCTTTGCATAAGGTAACGGCATCACTGATGCTAGCTGGATTACCTAATGAGTATCAGGCATTGGTATGGCAGTAGAAAACTCCAAGTCTACATTAACAGTCGACAATGTAAAAGGTATGTTGCTACAAGACGTAAAGTTTGACAACAACGCTGGAATCAATTCGAATGTCATGTACTCAAGAGCATCAAAGCAAGCTAAGAGGGAGAACGCAAAGTTAAATAACCGTTTTGGGAAAACACTTATTTGCTACGCTTGCGGTGGTAAAGGGCATATGCGAAAAGTATGCCCAAGCGTAGTGGAAGAAGAGAGAAGCGACGAAGAGAAAGCAGCTCTTGCATCGAATACTTCGCTCTTAGTAAATGCAAATTCACATGTAGGCAAGAGTGAAACAGTGTGGTACATTGATTCTGGTGCTCAAACTCACATGACAAATGATCGGAGATTGCTAAGCTACGAATCTGAGGTTAGCAACAAGAGCGTAATAATAGCGAACAAAGAGAAACTGCATGTAAAAAGCAGTGGCGATGTAGGAATCTTGTTCCATGTAAAAGGCAAATCAGTTAGATGTAGTCAGGAAGTTCAAAATTTTCAAAAATCTGGCAGAGAACCAAACATGACGAAAAATTCGCATTTTGCGTTCTGACAATGGGAAGGAATATTGCAACCAAGAGCTTGGACATTTTTTGCAGAATGCAGGAATTCTGCATCAGACTACAGCGCCGTATAACCCTGAGCAAAATGGAGTCCCAGAGCGGATGAATCGCATCCTCCTGGAGAGAGTGCGCTGCATGTTGCTGGACTCAGCATTGCCCAACATTTATTGGGCGAAAGCCACAAACACTGCAGCTCATATAACTAAACGAATGCCTTATCGTGGAAAAAGCTCATCTCCTGAAAAACTTTGGACTGGATTTAAGCCAAACCTAAAAAGTATATGCGTATATTTGGCAATAGCTCATATCCCAAAGCAAAAGCGTGAAAAGCTAGATGCTATATCTGAAGAATGCATTTTTGTAGGATACAGCGACACTTCGAAAGGATGCTGTGGCAGCTATTCTTAATGGCGACTTACAAAAGGAAATCTACATGCGTCAGCCTGAAGGCTTCGACGATCAATCAGGAAAAGTTTGTCGCCTCAATAAATCGCTCTACGGTCTTAAGCAGGCAAGCAGAGCCTGAAATGAAATGCTGAACATGGTTCTACTTGGCTTTGGTCTTTGTGTAGACCATTACGTAACTGGATCCACCATGGTATATGTGGCAGTATATGTTTACGATATAATAATTTTCATCAGCAACAAACAAATGGTAATTAAAATCAAAGACAAGTTATCGCAGAGATTTAACATGAAAGATATGGGCAAAGTTTCGTCGATTTTGGGGATGCGTGTTCGGCATGATGAGATCGAAGGCACAATAAAAATTGATCAATCAAATTATATTGCAGAAATTCTAAAAAGATTCGGAATGGATGATTGCAAAGCAGTGTCAACACCGGTGGATTTCGCCCAGATTCTTTCAGCTGACATGGCACCCAAATCTGAAGCCGACATTGAGAAGGCTCTGTACTTGGAGGCTACTGGTTGCCTAATATATGTTGCCCAGAACACTTGTCCTGACATACGTTTTGCTGTCAACATGTTGAGTCACTTCTCTTCCGATCAAGGAATGGTTCATTGGACCGCCATGAAACGTGTGATGAGATATCTGAAAGAAACTCTCAACAAATGCATCACATATCATGCTGCTGGAGATGACTTAAAGGGTTTTTGTCATGGTGATTGGGGCGGAGACCTCGATGGAAGGAGATCAACATCAGGATACATTTATGTACAACAAGGTGGAGCAATATCGTGGTGTTCCCAACGGCAGAGGACCGTTGCACTGTCCTCTACAGAAGCAGAATATATGGCAGCAGTATCTGCCATCCAAGAAGCCATATGATTATTGCGCCTGCAGAGGGAACTTCATTTCATTGATACCAATAAGATCGTGCTATGTTGTGACAACAAGAGTGCGTTGCACATCATAAGGAATAATTCATTTTCTCCAAGAACGAAACATATAGATATAAAGGTCAAGTTTATTAGAGAATGGTTGACCAATGGCTCTATCCGAATAGAGTACATTCCTACCGAGGACATGCCGCTAGATGCACTAACAAAACCAGTCCCAGCTTCTAAACTAGCGTTGTTGGGTTCCAGAGTGGGGTTAACCTTATTTCTTAATTAAACAAAGCAATTGTCATTATCAAAATTGTCATAATATTATATCTGCCAGATATTCAATTAATGGGGTATATTGAAAAGTACTTTTTATCTGGCAACTCTTACACATTATATTTGTACCATTACTCATTACTCATTAAATTAGTCTTCTGTAATAATTTTAATAATTTGTTCTATTGTAATTAAAAGAAATGGATGAATCAATAAACTACAATGCTAACGCCGACATCACAAGCCTATTATGCTTTACTAGTCGTAAAATCGAAACAATCAAAATTACGTATTTCAAGAAAAAACATAGCTCATAATATACGTTTGTTACTATATTTTAGAGTTTCTAAGTCTATTCACCGATTCATGCCTAAGCGCCTTATCACTGGTCAGAACGCGGATTCTCCAAATATCTGCATTCCTAATGCATAAGTCACTCAAACAGATATCCGTAAATTCAAAAAGAAATCGAAATAAAAAGAGATTAAAAATATTTGATGGCAAAGGATAGATAAAAAGACTGGAGATTTTATTAAGAGATAGAATAAGAAGTAGGAGAAGAAAAAAGGAAAATAAAAATCCTGAATCCTATAAAGACACACGGTTGAATCGAAAAACTGTATACAAGTCTAACAAGCCCCATGTTGGGCGCCAAAATTATGTAATGTGCACAATGCGGAATAAATCCAGATTATGTACATCCCCTGTTAGTCAAAGAATGTTATTTGATCCAAGAGGAGGTCATGTTCGGCCTATATATGTAGTATATGTCGCAGTCCCGATTTATCAGATGTAATGATGGGCAAGAGCACCACAAAACAGGCCAAAGCCAAGAAATACGGGCTGAACGTATCGAGAAGTTTGGTCCGGGTGGGAGAGGGTCTTTGGCCAGCATTACTCAATACACCCATACTACATAAAATAAAACAAAGTCCCCACAGCACGAATATTACACAATTACATAATAAACAAAAAAAAAAAGTTTAAAGGAATACCAAAATACTTCAATAGGTCGGAAACATAATCCGAGTGAAATAGACTAAAATGCTGGTTCTAATAATAAACGGTAATCAAATTAAATAATTGGATCATTTCGGGCATCCAAAAGCCAAATTAGGGATAACATTGTTTATATAAATAGGTATTCAAAATAAAAATGTCAAATGGAATTTGGAAGTCTCCAACTTAAATTATTATTTAATTTATTGACGTACACTCGCTCTTACAGTCAAAGGCGATTACCGATATTCGATTTCCTTTTACTTTAACAATTTTTTTTTAACTGGTTAGATTACGACCTATTTAAAATTTAAATCAAATCTTGCAATTTAGCCTGCTCGAGGTCATCGATTACTAATCTCTTTCACTTCCTCGATCACCTTGGTAGTTATATTTCTAAGATCTAGTGCTTTCAAATGCCTTAACCTGGTATGCAATTCTGCCTGCTTCTCTAACAATCTTGCAGTCATATTAGTGAGCATTTTATATGATGTATGTATGTGTGACAATCAATTTATTTTTTTTTTTTAATTCGATATATGTATTTATCCACTTTTTTTGTCTTGCACAGTGAGCCAGAAACGTGGAAATATGTTGTCAGCGTTTGTGGCTGGCTCACAATTCAGATATGTATATCTGAATTTTTCAATCAAAGACGTTTTTGTTTTTTAAATCTCCAACCATTAAAAATTATTAAACAAAGCGAGTTCAGGCTTGCGCATTTTTGCGGCCCCCTTGCGAAGTTCAGCTTTCAGTTCATCAATACGCTCTATGCAGCTCTCGTATCGTATCTTCATGCAACTATCTTGTTGCTCTGCTGCTGTTTGTAGTTGCCGACCTGCAACTACATATAGTTGAATTTTTTTTTTTCGATATTAGGGCTTCGAATACGCCACACACAAAAACACTCCCGCCGCCGAAATTACTTCAATTGCTCCACTAGCCAAACTGCCTTTATAATCGGACGAACGCACTTTTTTTGTATTTATTTAGCAATATTTTGCTTGTTTGTTTCATACTCTGTCTCTTACCAATGGTGGGGGAAAACAAGAGTTATTTTATTTTCAGCTAAAGGTATAGCTGATCTTAGCATTTACTCTTGCATAAGAATTCAGACTTCAAGGAGCTGATTCACACTCTGAGTCTCTTACCACTGTTGGGGAAAAACTGCAGAGTTCCTTTTTTCGAAGTACCAAGATGAATAGGGATTCATTCATTCGTTGAATTCAAAATATGAACTGATTTTTATTTTGAAATTTACCTTTCTTCTTCTCCCAAAGTTGTTCAAAACCTGTGACAACTATTGTTGTTACCACTGCAAATTTATTCTGATTTGATTTGGTGCATCCCAAAACGATCCAACCAAATTGAGTATTTTGGCCTAGCAGGCCATCAATCTTTGTAATTCACCCTTTTAAGATTTGGGTATATACGCTTACCCCCATTATTATATCAAAATTACCAGGTTTATTAAATGTAGGATCAGCTAGAACTTAAGTCTCCCATTTTGCCATATCCAATTTTTTTTTTTTTAATGGAAGAGCTTTCATTAACTTTGACAACACAATTGCTTCAACCCTAAGAAGTCCTTTACAAGGATTTCGCGTCTTTACATCTTTTTTTATTTTATATTTTGATCTATTGGATTTTATTGGGTACACGCCACTTAATTCTGTATATTTTTTAATTTTAGGTAATTTTAATATTTGAGCGGCCTCTTCAGACAAAATGGTGCTCTGTGAACCACAATCAAGAAGGGCTCTTAGAGTCTTATATCCTCCATTTACATTTTTTACTTGTATTACAGCTGTGGCCAACAGTGTTGGTTGTGCCGTTACACAAGTATTAACTCTCTCCTGTTTTCCTTCAAAATAGAGTTACCTTACTCCTGTTCCTTACTGCACAATGAACAGACCAATTCATTAGTGCACACCTTATTGCTTGAATGGTTCAAGCATTTTATGCAAAGCTGCACTTTTTTTTTTGCTGTTCCATATCTTTCAGTAGGTGCACTTATGTGCTTTGTGCCCGGCAATTTTGCAAATCGTACATTTATCTTTCAACTCCGCATAATTTGAAAGAGTTTTTAGCTGCATTTTCTCTTCTTTGCTCATGGCACTTATGGAGCAATATCTTTGCTCCAAGTATTCCATGACATCAGATAGCATTTGAATTTGCCTTGTTTTTCTAATCTGACTCTCATACAATTGTAGAGCCTCTCTGTCAAATTTCCTTAGTAGGAGTTGTGTGAATATGACGTCAACTTCGTCGGACAAATTTGGTTTTATTTTAATCACTATAGTTATCAGCTGAACCTGACAATAGCTACCATGCTCCTCGCTTCGTCTTTTAACGCGGATTTTAAATAGTTTAATTTAAGAGCAAGACTTAAATCCTCTCTGTTTCCAATCAGTTCCGCAAATAATTCTACAAACAGGTCCCACTCTCTAGGTTGTCCAGAAAATGTAGGTACGTGAATTTTTTGCAGCACCGGTAGTTCGCCTCTCACGGTTACATTCCCAATCTTACTTTCATTATTGTTTATTTTCTAAGTAATCCATAGCATTTGGAAATTTTGTATCTTTTAACACACCTTTACTTTCTCCCATAAATAATTAATCTTATTAATATACATTATGCATGCCTCATTGCCTGTTGAATTATCTATACTGCGTAAATCTTTGGTTACCCCATCTAAATATTCCTGGAGCTGTTGGACTCTATCCATAAATTTCTCCTGATTACCACTGGCGTTTTCATTACTGGAGGTCGCATTCTCGCGCGAATATCCTTTGCTATCATCAACTAACACCGACTTACTAGTGTCTGGATTTTCTGACTCTCCTGTAGCTATTATTTTGGCAACTATCTTTAATACTTCTTCATGTATTTTATCTCTGAAATACTCATGATCGAACGTCCCCTGCTGTAGCACTTTGTTATGATTAGGCAACCATCGGCTACTAATCTCTTTTACTTCCTCGATCACCTTGCTAGTTATATTTCTGGGATTTAGTGCTTCCAAATGCCTTAACCTGGTATCAATTTTGCAGTCTTATTAGTGAGCATTTTATATGATGTAAGTATGTATGTGTGACAATCAATTTATTTTTTTTTTTAATTCGATATATGTTTTTATCCCCTTTTTTTTGAGAGAGAGAAAAAACTATCTTAACTGTGTCTTGCACAGTGAGCCAGAAACGTGGAAAAAATGTTGTTAGCGTTTGTGGCTGGCTCACAATTCAGATATGTATATCTGAATTTTTCAATCAAAGAAGTTTTTGTTTTTTAAATCTCCAACCATTAAAGATTATTAAATAAAGCAAGTTGAGGCTTGCGCATTTCTGCGGCCCCTTGCGTTTCTTCGCTCTTTGGCGAAGTTCAGTTTTCAGTTCATCAATACGCTCTATGCAGCGTTGTCGGTCCTCTTAGCACAGATTGTTGGGGCGCCGGTGTCGGCCGACTGTGTCGTTGCTCAGCAGATGTTGTCCTGGGCCTATGGGCTCAGGCAGTATCGGTGCCGGTCATCGCATCAGATTTTCTCGTATTGGCAGTGTACGTTCAGCAGCAACTATCTTGTAGCTCTGCTGCTGTTTGTAGTTGCCGACTCGCAAGTACATATTGTTAAATTCAGTTTTTTTCGATATTAGGGCTTCGAATACGCCACACACAAAAACACTCCCGCCGCCGAAATTACTTCAATTGCTCCACTAGCTAAACTGCCTTTATAATCGGACGAACGCACTTTTTTTATTTATTAAGCAATATTTTGCTTGTTTGTTTCATACTCTGTCTCTTACCAATGGTAGGGGAAAACAAGAGTTATGTTATTTTCAGCTAAAGGTATTGCTGATCTTAGCATTTACACTTGCATAAGAATTCAGACTTCAAGGAGCTGATTCACACTCTGAGTCTCTTACCACTGGTGGGGAAAAACTGCAGAGTTCCTTTTTTCGAAGTACCAAAATGAATAGGAATTCATTCATTCGTTGAATTCAAAATATGAACTGATTTTATTTAAAAACTCTTAAAGTCTAAGCGAAAATTGTTCTTGCTTGCTCTAATGCCCCACGATTTCGGGGGTTGAAAATTGTTTATATTTTATGCTCAGCGTTGGCTACTTGATACCGCGCCGCTGTTTTAATCTTAAGTGTTTTCCACAGATTGTGGATGCATGTTTTGTTTGGTATTAACCAATAATTGTCATATGAATCTTATGACTTACTTATGTTTATATTTTGTTTTGTATATTTCTTTGGTCAATCTGATTTGGTGAAGCCGTTTCAGCTGACCACGATGTTTAATCTTAAACACAATGCCGAACAGTTCAGAAAGTATAGGAAAGTATATTAAGAAATAGGGTATGATTAACAGAATTAAAGGCTTTATCGAAGTCAGTGTATATGACATCAGTTTGTTTAGCATTTTTGAAACCCTTTATAATTATAGAGGTAAATTCTAAAAGCTTAGTGGTTGTAGATCTACGTTGCACAAGCCCACGTTGGGATGGCGAAATAATAGAGCTGCAAAAATGTTGCAATTGGGAAGTTATAATTTTTTCAAAAGCTTTCGGAATAGCGGAAAATTTTTAAATACCCCTTTAGTTAGAGGCTTCGGACTTTTTGCCATTTTTATGCAGAGGGATGATATACGACTCCTTCCAAATAAATGGAAAAGAGGAAGATTTGACAGACAATAAAAACAATTTTTAAAATGTGTTTACATAATGCGTTTGCACAGAACCTGAGTACACATCCAGGTAGACCGTCTGGCCCCGGAGAATAAAAAGGTTTAACTAGTTTAAGTTCGCTAAGAAGAGAATTACTTGATTAAAAATACAATTAGCCATACAATTACAATTAAACTGAAGCTTACAGCGCTAAAAATAATTTTTATGGCATTGTGTATTAAGCATCATGAATTTTGAACGAGCGACTGTATACGTATTTTTTGAAACTTATTATATCGAGTCTTCACATTTTTCAAATTGGATAACTATTTAGAGAACCAGGACGGTTTATTAAGCCGCTCCCGCCTACCAAGAGGCACACAAGTATTAATGAGTGAATTCAGAGTATTATAAAAGAAGCGAACAGCTAAGTTCATTTCTCTACAATTGTACAGATAAGACCACTTGGTAGTAAGAGTAATGTTTTCATTAAGGCTGGCAAAGTCAGTCTTACGAAAGCCTAGTTAACCTAGTTAACTGTTTAATAGTTTGGAAGGAATCATATATTATTCCTCTTCATAAAAAGGGGAAAAAGTCCGAAGCCTCCAATTATAGGGGTATTTCTGAATTGTCTGCCATACCCAAAGCAGTTGAGAAAATAATAACATCTCAATTGCAGCATTTTTGTAGCTCAACTATTTCGTCATCCCAACATGGGTTTAAAAAACGTAAATTGACGACTACTAACCTATTAGAATTTACATCTCACTCGATCAAAGGATTCAAGGGTGCCGTGCAAGCTGACGTCATTTATACTGACTTCAGCAAGGCCTTTGACTCTGTTAATCGTACTCTGCTTTTAAATAAGTTAAACGCACTTGGCATCCCCAGACTTTTGCTTGATTGGATTCTTCAATATCTTTCTAAGCGTACACAAAAGGTACACTTTAAGTCTTCATTTTTCAAAACCATTCAAGTGACCTCTGGAGTACCTCAGGGTAGTCATTTGGGTCCATATTTCTCCTACAGTTAGTATGGTCAAAAAAGTTTGACGATCCGTACATAACCTAAATTCTGTATACTTCATTAATCCGTCCTATCTTAGAGTACGGATCTTGCATATGGTCACCCCAATATGAGACGCATCGAAGTAAAATTGAATCTGTTCAAAAGCAGATTTTTGCTTTTTGCTCTTCGTGGTCTAAATTGGGATCGCAATGTCAATTTGCCATCGTACTCCAAAAGGCTTCTTTTAATCAATCTTCCTTCTTTAATTAATCGTAGAGTAATGCTTATTCATAAACTTTTAATAGGTGAAATAGACTCTACTGAGCTATTGAACCAGTCAAACCTATCTGTACCCCGTAGACCTACTATAAATTTTATTCCTCTATCCTTAAAACATTGTAGTTCTAACTATTCTTTGCATGAACTTTTTCGAGTCCTATGTTTTGATTATAATCTTCTGTATCCCGTAATCAGATCAGGAGCCTCTCTTTCTCTTGTAAAAACCTCTATTTTAGCACATTTAGCTCGTAATTAGCTGTAGTTAATCATATTTTTAATTGTTTGTCCGTTATATTTGTATTTATCCACGCGATCGTGCCGTCCGATATACGGCTGCGCCCCGCGGTAGGTCGGGCGGGAGGTGGACAGCGCTCTGCTTGGGCTCGCGCGAAACAGGCTATGTCCTGGTGTCGTATGGGCCACTTGAATGTACTTCGCATTGTACGCGTCAACGTCCAGAGAATATAAAAAAGTTGTTGGAAAATTGGTCTTAGATATTGGATGTATGTAACTATTAAGTTTTTACCTCATTAATACAAAAAGGGTAATACCGATTTTGCGAATCGAAACCGAAAATTATTAAAATGTTGTTAAAGAATGAAAGGATTTTTGAAGTTTTCCATGTCTGTGGAAACCCAAATGACTTTGAAATGGGATCGTTGAAGGAGATGGGCGTTTCATTCAAAAACGCTAGTACGGAGCTTAAGGTAAAAATCAAATTAACACACTTTACCTTAAGGCGAAAATGGATCGCAAACAGTAGAAATCTGCCACATTTCTTGAAAAAAATGAAGTTTGGTTTGAGTAGTATACGGGATTCGTAGATTCGGAGAAGAAAGAAGGTAGGACTGAAAGTTGACTGCAAAAAGCACAGATACGGAAACACGAATGATGGAAATACTTCAAGGAGATTTTTTGAAAATTATGAAATGACATCTTTAATAACAGGTGTTAGTCAAGAGATCATTTAAAGGTTGGCTGTTATCTTGAATGTTATAAATTGCAAGGAAATGGTAAATGGTGAAAAATTTACTGAATCAAAGACTGCTCAATTTTTGACTGAATTGTATCCGCAAAAAAAAACTTACCCCAACAGTACATAGGATTTTAGTTCACGGAAAGCTATCCGAAGAATCTTAGGAATGTAAAAACAAGTACTACAAAAGGTTCAGATACACTAATACAACGCAACAAATGAGAAGTCAAATGAAGAGCTTAGCAACGGTGAGAATAAAGCAACAAGTGAGAAGTCGAATCTAGAGCTTAGCAACGGATAAAGCAACAAATGAGAAGCCAAATGAAGAGAACCAAAAAGAAGAAAACAGTAAAGTACACGTTGGAAAAAAAGCTGGAACTACATTGCAAAGAAATCGAACTGGTTCGTGTAGGGAACGAGTATTTGCGCTTTGCTGGCAACCTTGAGTCTGGCAACTCAAGCAGCTGGCTGGCGACGAACCCAGGTGACCAGATCTTGACCAAAGATGTGAAAGATTTTTTACCTGAGTTTGACGGTAATGGAAATGTTTATAGTTGGATATCTTCCGTGCTCCATTTGGAAAGATCATTCAACTTGAACAAAAATAATTTACGTATGGTTGTCTTCGGCAAACTAACGGGCAAAGCCTTGGAATTGATACACTCAAACCCTGAGTCAGCCTCTGAAAACCATATTCGATGCCATGGGAAAAATCTTCGGATCAAAGAAGACTAATGTAATAATTCGTCGAGAGTTTGAAGCATGCAAATGGTGCATCGGCGAACCGTTCCTGAATGATTTTAACCACAAAGTTGGCCTGGCTGGTGGCTTGCGTTTGCCGGAGGACGAGATGATCGAGTATATTGTTGACGGATGACGTGTTGGCAGCATTCGTCAACATAATGCTGCAGCGGGAAAAACCTGTATCTCTGTCAAATGTTTCCGCAAAGAAGATCACATTCAGGTGCTTCAACTGTAACTATGTGGGTCATTTAGCAGGCGACTTTAACAAGCCAATTAAAGCAACTGGTGCTTGCTTTGGATGTGGTATAATGGGACACCGAGTGGCAGATTTCAGTCAAAATAAGACGAAGCCCGCGGCAATATCAGTAAGTTTGGATAATATAAGAATTTCAAAAGTTCGCATAGGTAATGATGTATTTTCTCTAAGAACACGGACGTGTTTTTTTAAGCTGCCGCGTTTTTAACTGATATACATTTTTTTTATTTTGTTTTATCGGCATCGCGATCGAAATTGAAATTTATTAGTAAATCTAACTTGTACCGTATCACTCGTTGCGTTTTTGTGGGTTTGTGTTAATAATTTTTAACAACTTTAATTTCTGTTTATAACCTTTGTTGGTTTTTTTTTTTTTTTTCTCTCTCTTTTCTTCCTCTTTCTCCCACCTTAATCTCATTTTTTTCTTTCTTGCAAATCACAAGCAACGCTAATTTGTTATTTGTTCTTGTTGCAGTGTTTTTGTTATTGTGATTACTAACTCCCGCGCTCGCGCTCTTTATTATTATTTGCGCTCATATTGCAGTCTGTTGTGTGTCTGTAATATAGACTCTATATCTCTTAGTCAGTGCTCTCTTTTTCTTTTAACCCTTGTGCACTCTCAAAATCTATTTCTCATTATTTCTGGACCTCAGAGTGAGTTATTTATTTTATTACCAAAACATTTCTCATTTTTATTTGTTTGATTACCAATTTTTCTTATTACCTTATAATGCCTGTTTGTTCGATTAAAAATTGTTTGCACCCCGCCCCACCCGAGGAATAGCTTTATTTACTGTTGGTTCTGTAAAACTACAGTACATGTTAAGTGCGCTGGCTTTACATGCAGGGTAAAGGATCTTTTAGATCAAAAAAAGGGTCTCAAATGTGGATGTGAGTCATGCCGGATCGTGGAAGATGAAATGGAACTTTTCATGCGGCAAATAAAGGATAACCTGATGAGTCTGTCCGCCAGTTTTCTTAAACTCTCAAAAGAGTTTAAAGCTGTCGAGTCTCAGTTTAGTAGTTTAACGCTACTGTCTGAGTCTCGAAAGCATAAGAAGGCGGGAGAACAGACTTCTGATTTGTCCTTGCGTTTGCCGGTCTCCACATCTATATCGGTTCCGACCCCTTCTCAACCAATGCAAACTCCAATTCCGCAGACGATGTCAGTAGTGTTCGTTTTGTCTGGGCAAGAATCTACACACATGGATTTTGCCGACAGAGATTCTAGTGATAGCAATGCCGGAGTGCCACTTATTGCAACTGATGCTACAATTAATGCGGGAGCTGATGCAATACCTGGAATGCCGAAACCATTGGTGGGAGTGCCACCTAAAAACCACATTTTTGTTTCGAGACTTCTCCCTGATGCTACATCGGATGATGTCATGGCCCACTTTTGGGCTAAACTGAATGTCTCCAATATATCCATAAAAAAGTTTAAATTTTCATATTCTAGAGAAATTTCATCTTTTAAAATCAGTGTCCCAATTGAGTTCTTTGACTGTATCTGCAGTTCTAGCTTTTGGCCGAAAAGCTTAATTGTGAAGGAATTTACATCCAGAAAAAGGAAGACACGGGGCTAAACAAGGATTCCTTCACCACCTATTCCTCTTTCTTCTTCATCTATTCCCACTCCTTCATAACCTATTCCTTCTTCTACACTATCAAAAAAACTAACAACTTCCCTATCTGTCGGCTATCAGAATGTCAGAGGCCTTAATACTAAACTTACTAAACTCTTCGTAGATAGTCTGTCTTTTGATTTTGACCTAATTGTCTCTCCTGAGACTTGGTTAAAAACTGACGTTTGTGACGCCACAGTTTTACCCTCTATTTTCAATATTTTTAGACGTGATAGTACTGATCGTAGGGGTAGTGGAGTTCTTATTGCTGTAGATTCCACCCTATCATCGGGTCTGTCATACCTGTCTCAAGTAGTATCGAATTTATATGCGTTGAGGTATCTTTTACTCGTTTTTCCATTTTTGTTACCTGTTCTTACATTCCGCCCCAATCGGAATGGCCAACCTACTTACTACACTTTTTTTTTTTTTTTTTTTTTAACGTTTAATATACCCCCTAAATTAGAGCCTAACAAGTTTGAGATATTTTTCTTAATCTAGTACTTATGATATATCCAGGGGATATTACAGGCGGCCCTAATCAGTTTCCAGTTTCGCAGAATACTTTTGTTGTTGACTACTATTTCATATTTTACGCTAGGTATATTTAGATCATTTTGAATGTTGTCGTTCCGTATGTACCACGGAGCACCAGTGATTGATCTTAAAATCTTCGACTGCGCCCTTTGTATAATGTCGATATTGCTGGGCAAAAGTGGACGTTGTAAGTCCTAAACTCGTTGGTAAGTCTGCAGTGTACAGCAGGTAGAGCAATGGGCGGAGTACACTGCCTTGCGGTACACCATCTTCGATTTCAAAGTCAGCCGAGACGGAGCCATTACATCTTACAGCGAATTTCCTATTGTAAAGGTAAGATTCCGTGAGTTTGTGGGTGTACTGTGGGAGTTTCTGCCGGATTTTGAACATTAGACCCTCCAGCCAAACTCTGTCGAAAGCCTGGGCAACGTCGAGAAAGACGGAAAGCTATCCGAAGAATCTTAGGAATGTAAAAACAAGTACTACAAAAGGTTCAGATACACTAATACAACGCAACAAATGAGAAGTCAAATGAAGAGCTTAGCAACGGTGAGAATAAAGCAACAAGTGAGAAGTCGAATCTAGAGCTTAGCAACGGATAAAGCAACAAATGAGAAGCCAAATGAAGAGAACCAAAAAGAAGAAAACAGTAAAGTACACGTTGGAAAAAAAAGCTGGAACTACATTGCAAAGAAATCGAACTGGTTCGTGTAGGGAACGAGTATTTGCGCTTTGCTGGCAACCTTGAGTCTGGCAACTCAAGCAGCTGGCTGGCGACGAACCCAGGTGACCAGATCTTGACCAAAGATGTGAAAGATTTTTTACCTGAGTTTGACGGTAATGGAAATGTTTATAGTTGGATATCTTCCGTGCTCCATTTGGAAAGATCATTCAACTTGAACAAAAATAATTTACGTATGGTTGTCTTCGGCAAACTAACGGGCAAAGCCTTGGAATTGATACACTCAAACCCTGAGTCAGCCTCTGAAAACCATATTCGATGCCATGGGAAAAATCTTCGGATCAAAGAAGACTAATGTAATAATTCGTCGAGAGTTTGAAGCATGCAAATGGTGCATCGGCGAACCGTTCCTGAATGATTTTAACCACAAAGTTGGCCTGGCTGGTGGCTTGCGTTTGCCGGAGGACGAGATGATCGAGTATATTGTTGACGGATGACGTGTTGGCAGCATTCGTCAACATAATGCTGCAGCGGGAAAAACCTGTATCTCTGTCAAATGTTTCCGCAAAGAAGATCACATTCAGGTGCTTCAACTGTAACTATGTGGGTCATTTAGCAGGCGACTTTAACAAGCCAATTAAAGCAACTGGTGCTTGCTTTGGATGTGGTATAATGGGACACCGAGTGGCAGATTTCAGTCAAAATAAGACGAAGCCCGCGGCAATATCAGTAAGTTTGGATAATATAAGAATTTCAAAAGTTCGCATAGGTAATGATGTATTTTCTCTAAGAACACGGACGTGTTTTTTTAAGCTGCCGCGTTTTTAACTGATATACATTTTTTTTATTTTGTTTTATCGGCATCGCGATCGAAATTGAAATTTATTAGTAAATCTAACTTGTACCGTATCACTCGTTGCTTTTTGTGGGTTTGTGTTAATAATTTTTAACAACTTTAATTTCTGTTTATAACCTTTGTTGGTTTTTTTTTTCTTTTCTTCTCTCTCTTTTCTTCCTCTTTCTCCCACCTTAATCTCATTTTTTTCTTTCTTGCAAATCACAAGCAACGCTAATTTGTTATTTGTTCTTGTTGCAGTGTTTTTGTTATTGTGATTACTAACTCCCGCGCTCGCGCTCTTTATTATTATTTGCGCTCATATTGCAGTCTGTTGTGTGTCTGTAATATAGACTCTATATCTCTTAGTCAGTGCTCTCTTTTTCTTTTAACCCTTGTGCACTCTCAAAATCTATTTCTCATTATTTCTGGACCTCAGAGTGAGTTATTTATTTTATTACCAAAACATTTCTCATTTTTATTTGTTTGATTACCAATTTTTCTTATTACCTTATAATGCCTGTTTGTTCGATTAAAAATTGTTTGCACCCCGCCCCACCCGAGGAATAGCTTTATTTACTGTTGGTTCTGTAAAACTACAGTACATGTTAAGTGCGCTGGCTTTACATGCAGGGTAAAGGATCTTTTAGATCAAAAAAAGGGTCTCAAATGTGGATGTGAGTCATGCCGGATCGTGGAAGATGAAATGGAACTTTTCATGCGGCAAATAAAGGATAACCTGATGAGTCTGTCCGCCAGTTTTCTTAAACTCTCAAAAGAGTTTAAAGCTGTCGAGTCTCAGTTTAGTAGTTTAACGCTACTGTCTGAGTCTCGAAAGCATAAGAAGGCGGGAGAACAGACTTCTGATTTGTCCTTGCGTTTGCCGGTCTCCACATCTATATCGGTTCCGACCCCTTCTCAACCAATGCAAACTCCAATTCCGCAGACGATGTCAGTAGTGTTCGTTTTGTCTGGGCAAGAATCTACACACATGGATTTTGCTGACAGAGATTCTAGTGATAGCAATGCCGGAGTGCCACTTATTGCAACTGATGCTACAATTAATGCGGGAGCTGATGCAATACCTGGAATGCCGAAACCATTGGTGGGAGTGCCACCTAAAAACCACATTTTTGTTTCGAGACTTCTCCCTGATGCTACATCGGATGATGTCATGGCCCACTTTTGGGCTAAACTGAATGTCTCCAATATATCCATAAAAAAGTTTAAATTTTCATATTCTAGAGAAATTTCATCTTTTAAAATCAGTGTCCCAATTGAGTTCTTTGACTGTATCTGCAGTTCTAGCTTTTGGCCGAAAAGCTTAATTGTGAAGGAATTTACATCCAGAAAAAGGAAGACACGGGGCTAAACAAGGATTCCTTCACCACCTATTCCTCTTTCTTCTTCATCTATTCCCACTCCTTCATAACCTATTCCTTCTTCTACACTATCAAAAAACTAACAACTTCCCTATCTGTCGGCTATCAGAATGTCAGAGGCCTTAATACTAAACTTACTAAACTCTTCGTAGATAGTCTGTCTTTTGATTTTGACCTAATTGTCTCTCCTGAGACTTGGTTAAAAACTGACGTTTGTGACGCCACAGTTTTACCCTCTATTTTCAATATTTTTAGACGTGATAGTACTGATCGTAGGGGTAGTGGAGTTCTTATTGCTGTAGATTCCACCCTATCATCGGGTCTGTCATACCTGTCTCAAGTAGTATCGAATTTATATGCGTTGAGGTATCTTTTACTCGTTTTTCCATTTTTGTTACCTGTTCTTACATTCCGCCCCAATCGGAATGGCCAACCTACTTACTACACTTTTTTTTTTTTTTTTTTTTTAACGTTTAATATACCCCTAAATTAGAGCCTAACAAGTTTGAGATATTTTTCTTAATCTAGTACTTATGATATATCCAGGGGATATTACAGGCGGCCCTAATCAGTTTCCAGTTTCGCAGAATACTTTTGTTGTTGACTACTATTTCATATTTTACGCTAGGTATATTTAGATCATTTTGAATGTTGTCGTTCCGTATGTACCACGGAGCACCAGTGATTGATCTTAAAATCTTCGACTGCGCCCTTTGTATAATGTCGATATTGCTGGGCAAAAGTGGACGTTGTAAGTCCTAAACTCGTTGGTAAGTCTGCAGTGTACAGCAGGTAGAGCAATGGGCGGAGTACACTGCCTTGCGGTACACCATCTTCGATTTCAAAGTCAGCCGAGACGGAGCCATTACATCTTACATCGAATTTCCTATTGTAAAGGTAAGATTCCGTGAGTTTGTGGGTGTACTGTGGGAGTTTCTGCCGGATTTTGAACATTAGACCCTCCAGCCAAACTCTGTCGAAAGCCTGGGCAACGTCGAGAAAGACAGCCGTACAATATTCTTTTAGTTCGAATGCTGTTCGTATTTCGGATGTTATACGATTGACTTGTTCAATTGTCCCATGTTTTTTCGCGGAAGCTGAACTGGTGTGAAGGGATGATGTTCTCCGATGCCAGAAATGAGTTTAGACGAATCTGCAGGACCTTTTCAAAAAGATTCGAAAGACATGGCAGCAAACTAATTGGCCTATAAGATGATGGTTGTGTTTTGTCCTTTCCCACTTTAGGAATCTTGATGATAGTGGACCTTTTCCATGCTCTTGGGAAGTAGCCAATTCTTATTATAGCGTTGAACATTTTGCAGATGTATTGTATGGCGATGGTAGAGAGTTCTAGGATCATTTTCGGTGTGATTAGGTCATGGCCAGGGGCTTTGTTCGGCTTTATGTGGTTTTTAATAACTGCAGTGATCTCATCCGATTGGAGTTCCGAGTACTCACTATCCGTTAATGTGCTCGAAGGGGGAAGTACAAATGAGTTTGATGTTGGATTTGGCTGGAAAACCATTTTAAGATGTGTGGCAAATACAGATGCCCTCTCTTCGTCACTGCGGGCCCATCCACCGGTTGGACCCCTTATTGGTGAAACTGTCTCTGTAGGAGCTCTTAAAGTTGGGTGGGCTTTCCACAGAGGATGTTTAGTGCTGGATGGACTGAGCTTTTCTATGTATTTCCTTTGAGCCCAGATTTCCTCTTGTCTTAACTCCTTGGAGAGGTTGCGGCTGGCATGCCTTAGGCGAAGTTTTGCTGCTGGTGATCGAGTAACCTGCCATTCTCTTCTTAGACGTCGTTTTTCCGTTACTAATTGTTCTATCCGCCGGTTCGTAGGCCTGACAGCAGGTTTAGCGTAAGTAGAGGCATGTGGAGTAGATACTATTGCTGCAGCTCCCATCATCGACTCAACTGTAGAGACGCACATGTCAATGTCCTCTGCAGCGTCCAGTTTCGGCGAACAGTCAATGTGGGCACTCATGTACATTTTAAATTTAAGCCAATTTGTTTTGTTGTTTGTAAGTATATATGGGCGATCAAGTACTTGAGGTCTTTTTAACTGTGTGAATAGCACTGGAGAGTGATCGGAGGTTAAATCTAGCAGTGTTTCCGCAGTGATCCGATTGCGCGGTGAGACGCAATCCATCTTATTGAGTGGGTTGACTATTGTGTTGTACAGCTGCTTGCCTTTAGGATTTACCAGGCGAGATCCCCAGTGCGTATGTTTGGCGTTATAGTCCCCTGCTGCAATGAAGCGTTCTCCGAGTGTGTTAAAGAAACCGGTGAATTCCTTTTCAGAGATTGAGAAGCGTGGTGGGCAGTACAGGGCAACCAACGTAGTGTTGCCGCAGCTGGTTTGGACGGTTATAGCAGTTGCTTGTAGGTGCTGTCTTTCGAATCTGTTGAGGAACGAGGTTTTTATACGGTTTTTGAGGTTTTTATACGGTTTGATTGATTCCCGCCATGAGCTTTGAGCATGAGGTTTGTTGCGTAGAAGGCATATTTTGGTATTTGAAAATTATTTTTTGATGTTAAATGTGTTTCAGATATCAGCATGACGTCGATTTCACTTGAGTCTAGGAATAGTTGCAGTTCATTTTTGTGCTTGGAGACGCCGTTAGCATTCCAAAGACATGGACTTAGGGAATCGATTATTTATTCTCGATAAGCTTCTGGATAAGCAGGTTTTGATTTCGCATCAGTTCCTGCATTCAGTTTTGCATGAACGTCATAAAAGCGGTCATGTTTTGATTAAGTGAGATCAATAGGGCCTCTAAACCACTTGGAGTTTGCTGGCCAAGTTCTGGTGCGCTAGGTTGCGGATTCTGTAGATGGTGGAGTGACGGGGTCTCTTTCGCGGGCTCCGTCTGTCCAGTTCGGAGTACACTAGCGAAGGATACACTAGGATTGGTTGTAGCAGGCATGTTAGATGATCTAACAGCCTTGGCGAAGAATACCTCCGGTGTAGTTTTGGAGGCGTTGAAGGTGATTTTTGGTCCAGCTGGGGGTTTACGCCCGTCAGCCAACACACACTGACCTAAGACTGCAATTGTTAGCGGTGTTGTTGTATTCCTGGCAGTTTTTACACTGAGGTGGTTGGTATCTTTTATGGGGCTCCTCTACGGTGATTCTTCTGTGCATTAGGAGCTGAAGGTTGTAGATTGGATGCACTTCATTTGGCTTCGTCCGCTTTGCATCTGGTTGGAGCTCGATTTTAAAGAGCGGCTGTGCGACTTTATTCCTGTTGATGATGTTGACAACGGTCTTAACCGCAAACCCTTTTTCGGCCAATGCGTCTGCTATTTCTTGGGGTGGGACCGATGGCTCGATCCCGTTTAACACAACCTGGAGCCCTTTACTGCTTTTTAGATGGTAGGTATAGAAGTTGATGTTAGCATTACGGAGGTACTTTTCGATGATGCGGAAATTGTCCTCAGTTTGGGTTTGACATTTAATTTCTTTTATGTTACCCCTGTTGAGAGGGGGGCTTAGAAGTGCTACTCGTTCATTTGGTTTGGTTATTTTCGGGGTATTGCCACTTTTTTCTTTTGTGGGCTTAGCTTCCGCTTAGTTATTTTAATATATCTATCCATTCCAGTTTGGACAGAAGAGGTTGGGTTTATTGTCGTGGCTGACTCTGGGCGACTTGTCGTTGATGGCTTGAGGCAGGTCAATACTTCGGTAGACGTTGCATTAGTTGCTGTCAACGAGCTGACGGTGCTGGTTGATGCAATCGGTGACCCAGTTATCGATATTGATAGAGAAGCACACTGCTCTCTCCACGGTAAATTGCTGTTGATTGCTGAGTGGCTTGCACTTTCGGTGTTATTGCTTACGGTAGCATTCAGTGGGGTCGGCGACACCACCGAAAAGTACGCGTTGTTGCGTTGGACCGAGAGACGACGCTCACGTTGTTGTTGTACAAGTAGTTCTTGTAGCTGTTGCTGGTGGGGATCGAGAGAGCTTGTGCCCGAATAGGTGGACATGGCTTTTCCAGGCTTTCCTGTTGCAACTTAGTATTTATTGCTATTAGAACAAACTAATAGCAATATGATTGAAAATAGGCGTCTCTGAGGTGACTGAGATTTTTGGAAACGCGGTCTTTTTATTTTTTACACTAAATTTTGCGGAGTGAATTAAAAAACACGTCTGCACGCTGCGGTGGTTGAATTGAGAATCTATGAAATTTAAACTTGAACTACTTTCTGACAGAGACCCATTAATTGTCCTTGGGGACTTTAACCTGCCCACTATAACTTAATCAACACTTAATTGTAGCAAAACGTTGCTGACCTCTGGGTGTCACGATTTTGCTGATGGTCTGCTTGAGCTTTCGTTGGCCCAGCTGAATTCGATTCCTTATACGTCTGGCAGATTTCTGGATCTGATTTTTACTTCTGATCCTAGTTTTTGTGAAGTATCTAGAACTAGGCCAATGGTGTTACCAGAGGATAGTTTTGATCCAACTTTAGAGTTATCTATTGAGTTTCCCAGCCACGAGCCCATCTCCGAGTGTGATCCTACGGTACGCACCAGAGTTTTCGGAAGACTGACTTTGTCGCACTAAACAATGCCTTTCTTAACACCGATTGGACTAATTTATACACTTGTACGGATATGAATTCAGCCATATCTTTATTTTATACCATTGTTGACTCAATCTTTAGTGACTATTTACTCCTAGTGTCTCCTGTGGTGACGCAAAAATCACCATGGTTTACGCGGGGGCTGTCAAAACTGAAGAATCTTAAGTCTAGGTATTACAAAAAGTATAAAGTCACGGGTCTATCATCGGATCTTTCTCGTTACTTGGTTGCTAAATCGAATTTTATTGTTTCTAATTCTAAATGCTATAATAACTACTTACATCGTTGCAAGTTGCAATTCTCCGAAAATCCTAAAGAGTTCTATAGTTTCGTTAACTCAAAGCGAAATTCTATCTCCCTTCCAACGTTTGCAGTTTTTAATAATCTTTCGGCCTCTTCTGATCAATCTATTTCTAATTTATTTGCTAACTTCTTCTCGACTACGTACACATCCACTAAGTACAACTCTAGTCAGATATATCCATATCCTATAAAGAAATCCAACTGCATTCTTAATCCTATTATAACGGAAAGTTCGGTAGCTAAGGAACTAATGACGATTAAGCCGGTATACTCACCGGGCCCAGACGGTATTCCCGCTTGTGTCCTGAGGTTCTGTGCGGAGTCATTGTGCTCGCCTTTACTTAAGCTTCTTGAGTTGTCCGTTACACTGTCCGAGTTTCCAACTATATGGAAGGATTCGTTTATTTTACCCCTTCACTGTGGCAATAAATCCGACGTCACTAATTACAGAGGAATTTCTAAATTGTCAGCGATACCTAAACTGTTTCAGAAAATTATGACGTCTCAAATACAGCATTTATGTAAATCTATTTTTTCGCCATACCAGCATGGGTTTGTCAAGAATAGGTCTACCACAACTAACCTTCTACAGTTTACATCTTTTGTAATCCAAGGTTTTAAGAAACAAAAGCAAACTGATGTCATATATACGAATTTCAGTAAGGCTTTCGATTCGGTAAACCATGCCTTACTATTACATAAGCTGAATTTAGTTGGCTTTCCGGACGATCTGCTTGCCTGGATTTCACAATATCTAAGCACTAGGAGGCAGAGGGTTCTTTTTAGGTGCTCTCTTTCTAAGATCATTTGTGTTGAATCGGGAGTCCCACAGGGCAGTCACCTTGGCCCATTACTATTCACCATTTTTATTAATGACCTCCCCACCGTTCTTTTAAATTCCAGAGTTCTTATGTATGCCGATGATGTAAAAATCGCTAATCACATCGTAGACTCTCTCTCATGTGATACTTTGCAAGCTGACCTGAATGCTTTTCAGGGGTGGTGTAGGGCTAACTTGTTATCGCTAAACTGTTCAAAGTGCAAAATTATGTCTTGTTTAGAGGTTCTCCCCAATTAACGAGTTACTTTTTAAATAATTTCCCGTTAGAAAGAATTAATAATACTTCTTTGGTTGTAAAAGATTTGGGGATCTTAATAGACCACAAACATAGTTTTAATTAGCATATACCGACTACTGTTAATAGGGCTAAGAGTGTTCTTGGCTTTATAAAGCGCTTGTCGAAAAAGTTCAAGGATCCATATACTACTTTTTACTTCTTTAGTCCGCCCCATATTGGAGTATGGATCTTGTGTTTGGTCTCCTCAATATGAGTTTTTTCAAAACAAATTAGTATCTGTACAAAAACAGTTTTTACTCTTTGCCTTTCGTGATTTGCGCTGGGATCCAACTGTACAACTTCTATCTTATTCTAGTCGACTTCAGTTAATCAACCTACCTTCTTTAACTATTCGTAGAATTATGCTTGGTGTAACTTTTCTTTACAAACTTTTGAATGGTGAGATTGACTCTTCCGAGCTGTTAAGCCAAATTAACATTTCTGTTCCATCTAGAAGGACCCGCAATTACATACCGCTTATACTTCCTACTTGCACAACTAACTTTTCTATGCAAAAACCTTTTCGTATACTATGTAGTGACTACAACAGACTTTGGCGCGTTATCGGTTCCGAAACTTCGCTTCCGGTTATAAAAACTGCGATCTTGTCCTTCCTCGCTCGTAATTAGTTGTAATTCATTTTTATTTAAACTCATCCTGTTTTCCTTTTATATGTAACCTATTATCTTATTACATTTAACATTTTCTATTTTTTAAGTTTAATTTTATGTTTATATATGTAATACGCCTATGCCCGTAGGTCGGAGTGGGTAGAGGTTGTAACACTAACTTTACTTAGGGTCATTCGTAACAGGCCCGGGCCTGGTGTCATATGGGCCACTTGTTCGTACTGAGCGTTGTACGACTACGTTTAAAAAAAAAAAAAAAAAAAAATGCCTCATAGACTTGGGAAGCGCAGTTCGCTTAATAAAAAAAGAGTTCGTTTCAGTGCAATTAAATTTGAGCCCGGTCCAGAACATGCATATGTTAATTTAAATAGAAGTAAACTTGTCTTTGGTAAACGTTATTATTGAAACTGTTATGTTTAGATAAGTGCAAATTTCTTCAGACGAGTGTTAAATACCTAGGGTATTCTATTACTAGCAAAGGCATTAAAGCTGACGGTAAAGGTATACAAGCAGTAAAGGATTTTCCAGTTCCGATTAAGGTCCCCGAGGTTGAAAATTTTTTAGGACTATGTTCCTATTTCCGATTTTAGATTTTGCTTCTATTGCCATTATAGTTGGAAAAGATAAAAAAGTTCGTGTTGGAAACATCGAACTTAGTACGTTTAAAAATCTAAAGTCTAAGTTAATAGAGGCCCCAATACTTGCGCAAATGATGAAAACGAACTTCATTGTGACGCAACCTCTATTGGTTTTAGATCAATTTTGCTACAAAGGAAAAGCGATGGTAAATGGCATCCAGTTTTCTATCTTTCCAAAAGAACTAACGATATGGAATCTAGATATCATAGCTTTGAGTTAGAAACATTAACGATAATTTATTCGATAATTTATGCGTTAAAACGTTTTCGTGTATATTTACAGGGAATGCATTTCAAGATCGCGACAGATTGTAACTCGCTTACATTGACACTTAACCAAATTAAAGTTAACCCCGAAATAGCCCGTTGGGCTCTAGAGTAGAAAACTACGATTACGCGCTAGAGCATAGGCCGGCAATGAGAATGCAACATGTTGATGCTTTAAGTAGAAATACTAACATTATGGTTGTGGAAACTAACTCATTTGAAGATAACTTAGTAATATAGCAGAACTAAGATGATGAAATTTTAGGATTAAAGTCAATGTTAGAAAAGTCTAAACACAGTTCGTATGAAATGTAAAACGGTTTAATTTATAAAAAACTACCAAATGGTTGCCTTGCTTATTACGTCCCGAAAAATATGGAATCACATGTCCTGTTTAAATATCATAATGATTTACGCCACACAGGCATAGACAAGGTTGTAGAAGTTATCACAATGTTGTATTGGTTTCCAAAGATACGAAAAAAAAGTAGGACAACATATAAATAAATGCCTAAACTGTATAGTCTTTTCGTCAAAAAAATGGAAAACAAGAAGATCATATCCACAATATACCTAAATATGATGTGCCATACGAAGTGGTTCGTATCAAAACTTAGAATCGGTACGAGCAAAAGCTAAAGAAATAGAAAAGAAACTTCAAGAGTATAGTGCCAGGCAACTATGTGGTAGTTAAAAATTTTGACACTCACAAAGGTGTATCCAAAAAATTAGTGCCGAGATTCAAAGCGCTCTTTAAAATCGTTAAGTGCCTCGAAAATGATTGATACGTTGTAGGTGACGTCGACGGATTTCACCAGTCGAAGATTTGTTATACTGGAATTTGGACTACAGCAAATATGAAGCCATGGTTCAATTGGTCAGATGACACTATTAATGTTGACGTAAATATAAAGAAAGATGAACATATGAATGAACAGATAAAAGTAAATACAAACCTAAATGTAAATGAAAATTCTTTTAAAAAAAAAGTCAGTATGTTAGGCAAAGAAATAAGTAAATTGAAAAACACTAAGAATGACAACAGTACACACAGCTATAATACGAGAAGCAAAGGTCGTCGTATTGAAGACTAGGATCAGGTGATCCTTACTATCAGAATGGCCGAATAATGTATATGTATTATTATTATTATGCATTAGTATTAAGTATATCTTACTCTTTCCCCCAGTGTAATATGTTTAGCCTTAAATATATCTTTCTCTTCTCTTTGTTACAAATTAGTTTTAAGTTATATGCAGTGGTACAGTATGATAAGTGAGGCGTCTCACTTGTTAGAAAAGAACAGAGAGAATTAAATAAAAAGAATGAGAGCGGTTCAGTTTTTATGGAGAGCTCACCAAAGTCAGACGTGTTTTACTCGCTATAGTATGGAATACCACGCTTCCTGGACTCCAGACCACAAATCTTCAAAATTTTTAAACTTTTTCTTTGACATTTCCACATTCATTTGAAGTGGCCATTCAACAACTTGCAGCCTTTCTTCCTCAAGCCAGTGTTTAAGGACCTTTGATGTATGTTTGGGGTCATTGTCCTGCATAAATGTCCATCTCACAGGCATGTTGTCGAAGGCAAAAGGTTCCATTGTATTTTTTAGTATATATATACTGGAACTATATATTTGTTGAATTTGTCCATATTGCCCTCAATCCTTACGAGCGGGACCACACCGTGCTAAGAAAATGCCCCCCAACACATGATTCTAACTCCACCATGTTTGGTGTACCTGGGATTAAGGGCTTGGAAGAAGAAAAAATTATAGTAAAAAGAGAAATAATGTTGTGTTTGTGTATTTATGAATTGAGTTGCAGGGAAACAAATTTCAAAATGTAAAAAAATTATTGCCAAGGACTACAAGGACTACATTCACTTCCGTCTTTCGAGGCTTTGTTTTCCACATAGCACGCAAATGACAGTTGATCGTTTTTTCTTTTATGCTCTGCTTCGTTTTCATAACCGAAAAGATTGTCCAGAAACGATCTCGCTCTGAGCGACTCCCTTTGTTTTGTTTTGAATTGGTTTTTGTCAAGCGCTTTGCATTGACTCATTCGTGCGACGCTCTCAAATGATTATCGCGTAAAGAGTAATACGATTTTCGCTCACACAAAGAGTCTCAACAAAAGACAGTTTTACTAAAAACACTCAACAGAAACTATCTTTGATAATGCAAAGAAAAAGAACGCATCAATCGCGTGTGTTTCAGTGTTTGACTTGAGCGAAACGATAACAGAAATATCTGTCTCGATCAGAGCGCGAGCGAGCTAAGCTAAGCTAAGTCAGTCGCGACAAAAACAGTTTCTGTCTGAGTCTTTTTTATTGTGTGAGTGAAAGACACTTATTTGCAGACAACGGAAAAGTATCAACAGTTATTTGCTAGCTATGGTTTTCTTGGTATTGTTCTCTTTCAGATATACTGGATTTGTTTTACAATTAGTCAAGATAAGTGCATTGTATACCTTTTTTCTAAAACATTTCATCAACTCAGCGATTTCTGCTGGCTTTTTACCCGATAGACATAGCCGGTGGATGATTCCTCGTTCCTCTTGTCTTTCCAGTACCGATTTGTTTATCATATATATTAAATCATTGAAATTTTAGCGAAATATTTAAACACGACTTTTTTACAAGAAAAACCTCGATCCCAAAGTTTTGTACCAATTCTATGTAGAGCAAAAGTCTCAGCTGTACTAAAAAAATGCAGGTTAAACCAAAATCAATAGATGTACCAAAATAGTTGTCACTTTCATTTAAGGGTGGCTTCTACCTTGTTGGGACGAAAAGGCGTTTTTTTTTTTTTTTTGAGAAAAGTATAAGAGTATTAATAGTAATAGTATTCTATGTGTGGTGGGCCTGCCGTCCTTATGGAAGTAATACCTTTCGCAGATGAAGTCTGAAATGAATTTTTTTTTCTTAATCTAAACTTTTTCCCGCTTCGCTGGTAGTAAAATTGGGAAAAAACGATAAAAAATGAAATAGAGATCTCAAATTGAAGATGAATGCGATTCGTGAAATTCCAATGAAGAAATCACAAGTCACGATTCCCCATTCTCCATATGAGCCTCTATCTAGTGCCTCCTTGTCCCCTTCTCTCTGCCAGTAACCAAGCATTCAAACAAAATTTCAAGGCTGCTGCCAATTGACACTAAGAAAATCATTTTTCTCTGTCTCTGTCTCTCTCGTTCCGCTGTTGGTATGTGGAAAAGTATGTCCAAATTGCAACAGCGTCTTGTCTTCTGTCACTCTTTGCCTTTCCTCTTCCTTAATTTTTTGTTTTGCGGGAAAGTTGTGGGCGTGTCTGAGTAGGAAGCAAATATTTGCAATAAATCAAGTTTTAATTTGTTCTCAATGGTTTGACTCGGAAAATTGGTTTGACTTTTAGAAAATTTATTAAATTTACAATTTTGAATATTTTTTGACAATTCTACTAACACCGCTGAACAATATCCTAAGGAACATGTGTAAAAAATTCCATAGCGATTGGTTAGTTTTTGCACGCTGTAGGACTTCCATGAGCTCCAAGAACTTAGTTTTGAGATAAGCGCGTTTGAAAATTTGCGGTGTGGCCCACCGCGCTTGACACCGCTCCACTTAACGACCGATAACTTTCGTAATTTTACACATTTTAACTTACACTGTATTCTTGAAACACATATTTATCGGGAAATGCAAAAAAAAAATCTTCAATCTTCCGAAAAAAAGGTTTTTATAGCAAAAATGTTTATGTGCCAATTATGTGACAATAGCAGAATATTAGCGGACGTTGACGATACTATGGGCAGTACGTTCAAGTGGCCCCTACGACACCAGGGCCTGTTACGCGCGAGCAGATAGCTGCCCACCTCCCACCCGACCGACCGAGGGGTGCAGCCGTATAACGCACGGCACGAATCGCGTGGACAGATACACAATGGAAAAACAGACAAACAAATAATACGACAGCTATCTATGAACTAAATAGGAAAGGATAGATGTTTTAAGTGTGATAATAGAAGACTCTGAGCAGATTACAGGGAATAAAAGTTTGTAATCAGAGCAAAGGACTCTAAAAGGTTCATGCATGGCATAATTAGAAGAACAATGACTAAGGGTTAAAGGTATAATAGGATGTTTACTCTGGCTACATGGGAGCTTGTGCATAAAAATAATACCAAGCATAATTCTACGGTTAATTAAGGAAGGAAGGTTAATCAAAAGAATTCTACTAGAGTACGAAGGCAAATTGACATTTCGATCCCAGCTTAAGCCACGAAGAGCAAATAGCAAGAACTGCTTTTGGACTGATTCAAGTCTAATCTGGCGCGACTCATATTGAGGTGTCCAAATGCAAGATCCATACTCTAAAATAGGACGGACAAGCGAAGTAAAAAGAACTTTAGTGGTATAGGGGTCATCAAATTCTTTTGACCATCTTTTATTAAAACCCAGAACAATCATGGCCTTTGCGACCGTGAAGGAAATATGGGTGTTAAAATTTAACTTAAGGTCCATAAGTACGCCCAAATCATTCATATTATTTAGACGTTCTAAAGGACTATTGTTTACAAAATAAGTGACCAGTTGAGGCGAATTACGATAAAAAGTCATTACCTTACATTTGGTAGTGTTAAGATTTAATAAATTAAACTGGCACCAGTATTGAAAATGTTTAAGATCAGCTTGTAGCCGATTAAATGAATCTCTTTCTTTATAAGTAAGACAAAGCTTAACATCGTCAGCATACATAAGCACACGGGAATGAATAATGACTAATGGAAGATAGTTAATAAATAAAGTGAAAAGCAGGGTACACCAGATGTCACAGGAATGGAATAGGAAAAATAAGACTTGAAAAGTACCTTCTGTTTTCTGTTTGTTAAATATTCTCAAACCCAAGAAAGGAAATGGGGTGGGAATCCAATGTCGCTCAGTTTAGAAAGTAATACGGTATGATTAACAGAATCAAAGGTTTTACTGAAGTCGGTGTATATGACATCAGTTTGTTTAGCATTTTTGAACCCCTTAATGATTATAGAGGTAAATTCTAAAAGGTTAGTGGTTGTAGATCTACGTTTCACAAACCCATGTTGGGATGGCGAAATAATAGAGCTGCAAAAATGTTGCAATTGCGAAGATATAATTTTCTCAAAAGCTTTCGGAATAGCGGACAATTTTGAAATACCCCTATAGTTAGAGGCCTTGGACTTTTTGCCATTTTTATGCAGAGGAATAATATACGACTCCTTCCAAACAGATTGAAAAGAGAAAGATTCGACAGACAATAAATACAATTTTAAAATGGGTTTACATAATGCGTTCGCACAGAACCTGAGTACACATCCAGACCATAAAAACCATTAGCCTTTTTTAAATGATAAGGATACGGACTTGCTCGATATTCCGTTGAGGAATAAGTTGTTTTGAAAAAACTCGCAAACATATCGGCAATTGCCTGATCAGTGTTTGCTTTTTTATTTTGAAAGGACAAAAAAGATGGGTGCACAGAGGTCTTGCGTTTAGAATTAACGAAATTATAAAATTGTTTAGGGTCAGAAGGAAACTGAGCTTACAGCGCTGAAGATAATTCTTATAGCATTGTGTATTAAGCATCATAAATTTTGAACGAGCAACTGTATACAGAACGTAATCTGATGAACGACGCGTTTTTTTAAACTTCTTATAATATCGAGTCTTCACATTTTTCTAATTGGATAACTCTCGAGAGAACCAGGGAAATTTATTAAGCCGCTCCTGCCTACCAAGAGGCACACAAATATCAAAGAGTGAATTCAGAGTATCGAAAAAGAAGCGAATAGCTGAGTTCATATCTCTACAATTGTACAGATAAGACCAATCGGTGGTAAAAATATTTTCAGTAAGGCTGGCAAAGTCAGTCTTACGAAAACACCTAGTTAGAGGTACTTCATTTGAACCAAGTAATGGTGATAGTGAGGGTACAAAAGAACAAAAGGTTCGATCCTAGAAACATCACCATAAGAAGAATCCAATACAAAAATAAGATCTAACGATTTTTCATTAGAATTTAAGACAGGATTGACTTGGGATGAAGATAAGCCTAGAAGGCCATCAATAAAGTCATGTGACACAGAGGGCAGGAACATGGTAGATTCATCTGCTAGTGACCATGACAATGTAGGTAAATTAAAATCACCTAAAACTATGAGCATGTCTTGACTAAAAACTAAAGAGGAGACAAACTGAATTGCCTCTAAATGATTTAAATAGACCGTAATGTCTGACGATGGGGGAATATAGAAACAAGTAATAAAAGCATTACAAGATTTTCTTAAACACCGACAAACTCAATCTACTGGGTACTAGAAAATTGAATCATTTCATATGATAAATCAGCATCAACAGCTATCAGAAGGCCACCGCCGTGCGAGAAATCCGGTCACGTCTGAATATAGAAAAGTTTGTGGAAAAGACCGATGCATCAGCAATGTCAGGTTTTAGCCACGTCTCCGTAAAAGCAAGAATGTTATGTTCAAAAGAAAGACTATCTACATAGAGATTAGGAAGTTTAGATTTCAGTCCTCTAACGTTCTGGTAACCCAGAACGTAAGGGAGGAAACTAGTTTTTTGACACACCAGCAGATGCCGATGCTTCAGGAACAGTGTTACTTGTTGTTATTGGCAGGCGAATCGGTTGCCGATTTTTCTTCCTTACAGTATATTTCTTAAATATTATATGTATGCTTTGGCCAAAAATCTTCTCGACGTATAATGTCGAAAATAATGGCAGAAACACTAATTTTAAAGGATGAGATGTCCCGGGAATACGAAAATTTAAACTTTTCCACCGCAATATTCGAGACGTTAACTTTCTTCCGAATATAGGCTATTACATCATCAGATGTGACAGCTTAGAAACAAATATATGTATTTTTTTTGGTGGTATGCCAACGAGAGGCCGCAGTCCCAAAGCGTCAGCCGCAGCAGCAATGTTGGACAAGTCACCCACTGCAGCAGTCAACTTGTTCACGGGGCCCTCGATACTTTTAGATTTATCGACAATTTCCATTGGAATGGGTAATTACCCGGACACATCGGACACTAAAATTGGCATCGTTTTTAAGAGATCATTCCCACGTGATACCGGTAATTTCTTACTATTCGCATTCACTACAGCGATATCAATGCTGTGCATTGAAGAGTGGACGGTGCATGAGACCGGTGGGGGACGATAAGAGGCGCTGGCGGTTCTACAAATAAAGTAACACTCCAAGGACTGGTTCTTTTACGTTTCGGAGACTCATTTATAAGCGATAGGCTTATAAACTGAGTGTCCACCGCAGTAAACTCCGCTTGGAGTTTGTTAAAACCTGCCCTTAAAGTGTCAAAACCATAGTCCGCCTCATGAATGAGCGCATCTCATTCTTGACCCCTCGGCAAGCATCACATCCATATTTTAAGCCACCACCTTTAGCAATAGACACCTTTATTCTGCCTGTGTAACCTGCACACTTAACGTGAACCGCATTGTCACACAGACAACAAAGAATATAATCATGGGAGTCAACCGCATTATTGGCAACTATGCAATTATTTTTTGAGCCGACAACCATTATATAAAATAATTTAGTTTAATTTAGAACAACAAAGGAATGAGAAATGAATGAGAAATATACTGACCAGTATACAAAAACACGTAGGGTAGGCAAAAGACGATAGTGAGTTTAAAAGTTAAAGAAAAGTTATTAATCACGAAAAACAAATAAAATTTGATAAGCGCAAAAAAAAAAAAAACACAGAACCAAGATGATGAAATTTTAAGATTAATGTCAATGTTAGAAAAGTCTAAACACAGTTCGTATGAAATGCAAAACGGTTTAATTTATAAAAAACTACCAAATGGTTGCCTTGCTTATTACGTCCCGAAAAATATGGAATCACATGTCCTGTTTAAATATCATAATGATTTGCGCCACACAGGCATAGACAAGGTTGTAGAAGTTATCACAATGTTGTATTGGTTTCCAAAGATACGAAAAAAAGTAGGACAACATATAAATAAATGCCTAAAGTGTATAGTCTTTTCGTCAAAAAATGGAAAACAAGAAGATCATATCCACAATATACCTAAACATGATGTGCCATACGAAGTGGTTCGTATCAAAACTTAGAATCGGTACGAGCAAAAGCTAAAGACATAGAAAAGAAACTTCAAGAGTATAGTGCCAGGCAACTATGTGGTAGTTAAAAATTTTGACACTCACAAAGGTGTATCCAAAAAATTAGTGCCGAGATTCAAAGCGCTCTTTAAAATCGTTAAGTGCCTCGAAAATGATTGATACGTTGTAGGTGACGTCGACGGATTTCACCAGTCGAAGATTTGTTATACTGGAATTTGGACTACAGCAAATATGAAGCCATGGTTCAATTGGTCAGATGACACTATTAATGTTGACGTAAATATAAAGAAAGATGAACATATGAATGAACAGATAAAAGTAAATACAAACCTAAATGTAAATGAAAATTCTTTTAAAAAAAGTCAGTATGTTAGGCAAAGAAATAAGTAAATTGAAAAACACTAAGAATGACAACAGTACACACAGCTATAATACGAGAAGCAAAGGTCGTCGTAATGAAGACTAGGATCAGGTGATCCTTACTATCAGAATGGCCGAATAATGTATATGTATTATTATTATTATGCATTAGTATTAAGTATATCTTACTCTTTCCCCCAGTGTAATATGTTTAGCCTTAAATATATCTTACTCTTCTCTTTGTTACAAATTAGTTTTAAGTTATATGCAGTGGTACAGTATGATAAGTGAGGCGTCTCACTTGTTAGAAAAGAACAGAGAGAATTAAATAAAAAGAATGAGAGCGGTTCAGTTTTTATGGAGAGCTCACCAAAGTCAGACGTGTTTTACTCGCTATAGTATGGAATACCACGCTTCCTGGACTCCAGACCACAAATCTTCAAAATTTTTAAACTTTTTCTTTGACATTTCCACATTCATTTGAAGTGGCCATTCAACAACTTGCAGCCTTTCTTCCTCAAGCCAGTGTTTAAGGACCTTTCATGTATGTTTGGGGTCATTGTCCTGCATAAATGTCCATCTCACAGGCATGTTGTCGAAGGCAAAAGGTTCCATTGTATTTTTTAGTATATATATACTGGAACTATATATTTGTGGAATTTGTCCATATTGCCCTCAATCCTTACGAGCGGGACCACACCGTGCTAAGAAAATGCCCCCCAACACATGATTCTAACTCCACCATGTTTGGTGTACCTGGGATTAAGGGCTTGGAAGAAAAAAAAAAATTATAGTAAAAAGAGAAATAATGTTGTGTTTGTGTATTTATGAATTGAGTTGCAGGGAAACAAATTTCAAAATGTAAAAAAAATTATTGCCAAGGACTACAAGGACTACATTCACTTCCGTCTTTCGAGGCTTTGTTTTCCACATAGCACGCAAATGACAGTTGATCTGAGTAGGAAGCAAATATTTGCAATAAATCAAGTTTTAATTTGGTCTCAATGGTTTGACTCGGAAAATTGGTTTGACTTTTAGAAAATTTATTAAATTTACAATTTTGAATATTTTTTGACAATTCTACTAACACCGCTGAACAATATCCTAAGGAACATGTGTAAAAATTCCATAGCGATTGGTTAGTTTTTGCACGCTGTAGGACTTCCATGAGCTCCAAGAACTTAGTTTTGAGATAAGCGCGTTTGAAAATTTGCGGTGTGGCCCACCGCGCTTGACACCGCTCCACTTAACGACCGATAACTTTCGTAATTTTACAGATTTCAACTTACACTGTATTCTTGAAACACATATCTATCCGGAAATGCGGAAAAAAAAAAAAAATTTATAGCATTTTTTTATAACACAAGGTAGAAACCCCCTTCAAAGAGCATAAGCCAAATAAAATATTACATCCAAAAATTTAAAAAAAAATCTTCAATCTTCCGAAAAAAAGGTTTTTATAGCAAAAATGTTTATGTGCCAATTATGTGACAATAGCAGAATATTAGCGGACGTTGACGATACTATGGGCAGTACGTTCAAGTGGCCCCTACGACACCAGGGCCTGTTACGCGCGAGCAGATAGCTGCCCACCTCCCACCCGACCGACCGAGGGGTGCAGCCGTATAACGCACGGCACGAATCGCGTGGACAGATACACAATGGAAAAACAGACAAACAAATAATACGACAGCTATCTATGAACTAAATAGGAAAGGATAGATGTTTTAAGTGTGATAATAGAAGACTCTGAGCAGATTACAGGGAATAAAAGTTTGTAATCAGAGCAAAGGACTCTAAAAGGTTCATGCATGGCATAATTAGAAGAACAACGACTAAGGGTTAAAGGTATAATAGGATGTTTACTCTGGCTACATGGGAGCTTGTGCATAAAAATAATACCAAGCATAATTCTACGGTTAATTAAGGAAGGAAGGTTAATCAAAAGAATTCTACTAGAGTACGAAGGCAAATTGACATTTCGATCCCAGCTTAAGCCACGAAGAGCAAATAGCAAGAACTGCTTTTGGACTGATTGAAAGTCTAATCTGGCGCGACTCATATTGAGGTGTCCAAATGCAAGATCCATACTCTAAAATAGGACGGACAAGCGAAGTAAAAAGAACTTTAGTGGTATAGGGGTCATCAAATTCTTTTGACCATCTTTTATTAAAACCCAGAACAATCATGGCCTTTGCGACCGTGAAGGAAATATGGGTGTTAAAATTTAACATATGGTCCATAAGTACGCCCAAATCATTCATATTATTTAGACGTTTTAAAGGACTATTGTTTACAAAATAAGTGACCAGTTGAGGCGAATTACGATAAAAAGTCATTACCTTACATTTGGTAGTGTTAAGATTTAATAAATTAAACTGGCACCAGTATTGAAAATGTTTAAGATCAGCTTGTAGCCGATTAAATGAATCTCTTTCTTTATAAGTAAGACAAAGCTTAACATCGTCAGCATACATAAGCACACGGGAATGAATAATGACTAATGGAAGATAGTTAATAAATAAAGTGAAAAGCAGGGTACACCAGATGTCACAGGAATGGAATAGGAAAAATAAGACTTGAAAAGTACCTTCTGTTTTCTGTTTGTTAAATATTCTCAAACCCAAGAAAGGAAATGGGGTGGGAATCCAATGTCGCTCAGTTTAGAAAGTAATACGGTATGATTAACAGAATCAAAGGTTTTACTGAAGTCGGTGTATATGACATCAGTTTGTTTAGCATTTTTGAACCCCTTAATGATTATAGAGGTAAATTATAAAAGGTTAGTGGTTGTAGATCTACGTTTCACAAACCCATGTTGGGATGGCGAAATAATAGAGCTGCAAAAATGTTGCAATTGCGAAGATATAATTTTCTCAAAAGCTTTCGGAATAGCGGACAATTTTGAAATACCCCTATAGTTAGAGGCCTCGGACTTGTTGCCATTTTTATGCAGAGGAATAATATACGACTCCTTCCAAACAGATTGAAAAGAGAAAGATTCGACAGACAATAAATACAATTTTAAAATGGGTTTACATAATGCGTTCGCACAGAACCTGAGTACACATCCAGACCATAAAAACCATTAGCCTTTTTTAAATGATAAGGATACGGACTTGCTCGATATTCCGTTGAGGAATAAGTTGTTTTGAAAAAACTCGCAAACATATCGGCAATTGCCTGATCAGTGTTTGCTTTTTTATTTTGAAAGGACAAAAAAGATGGGTGCACAGAGGTCTTGCGTTTAGAATTAACGAAATTATAAAATTGTTTAGGGTCAGAAGGAAACTGAGCTTACAGCGCTGAAGATAATTCTTATAGCATTGTGTATTAAGCATCATAAATTTTGAACGAGCAACTGTATACAGAACGTAATCTGATGAACGACGCGTTTTTTTAAACTTCTTATAATATCGAGTCTTCACATTTTTCTAATTGGATAACTCTCGAGAGAACCAGGGAAATTTATTAAGCCGCTCCTGCCTACCAAGAGGCACACAAATATCAAAGAGTGAATTCAGAGTATCGAAAAAGAAGCGAATAGCTGAGTTCATATCTCTACAATTGTACAGATAAGACCAATCGGTGGTAAAAATATTTTCAGTAAGGCTGGCAAAGTCAGTCTTACGAAAACACCTAGTTAGAGGTACTTCATTTGAACCAAGTAATGGTGATAGTGAGGGTACAAAAGAACAAAAGGTTCGATCCTAAAAACATCACCATAAGAAGAATCCAATACAAAAATAAGATCTAACGATTTTTCATTAGAATTTAAGACAGGATTGACTTGGGATGAAGATAAGCCTAGAAGGCCATCAATAAAGTCATGTGACACAGAAGGCAGGAACATGGTAGATTCATCTGCTAGTGACCATGACAATGTAGGTAAATTAAAATCACCTAAAACTATGAGCATGTCTTGACTAAAAACTAAAGAGGAGACAAACTGAATTGCCTCTAAATGATTTAAATAGACCGTAATGTCTGACGATGGGGGAATATAGAAACAAGTAATAAAAGCATTACAAGATTTTCTTAAACACCGACAAACTCAATCTACTGGGTACTAGAAAATTGAATCATTTCATATGATAAATCAGCATCAACAGCTATCAGAAGGCCACCGCCGTGCGAGAAATCCGGTCACGTCTGAATATAGAAAAGTTTGTGGAAAAGACCGATGCATCAGCAATGTCAGGTTTTAGCCACGTCTCCGTAAAAGCAAGAATGTTATGTTCAAAAGAAAGACTATCTACATAGAGATTAGGAAGTTTAGATTTCAGTCCTCTAACGTTCTGGTAACCCAGAACGTAAGGGAGGAAACTAGTTTTTTGACACACCAGCAGATGCCGATGCTTCAGGAACAGTGTTACTTGTTGTTATTGGCAGGCGAATCGGTTGCCGATTTTTCTTCCTTACAGTATATTTCTTAAATATTATATGTATGCTTTGGCCAAAAATCTTCTCGACGTATAATGTCGAAAATAATGGCAGAAACACTAATTTTAAAGGATGAGATGTCCCGGGAATACGAAAATTTAAACTTTTCCACCGCAATATTCGAGACGTTAACTTTCTTCCGAATATAGGCTATTACATCATCAGAAGTGACAGCTTAGAAACAAATATATGTATGTTTTTTTGGTGGTATGCCAACGAGAGGCCGCAGTCCCAAAGCGTCAGCCGCAGCAGCAATGTTGGACAAGTCACCCACTGCAGCAGTCAACTTGTTCACGGGGCCCTCGATACTTTTAGATTTATCGACAATTTCCATTGGAATGGGTAATTACCCGGACACATCGGACACTAAAATTGGCATCGTTTTTAAGAGATCATTCCCACGTGATACCGGTAATTTCTTACTATTCGCATTCACTACAGCGATATCAATGCTGTGCATTGAAGAGTGGACGGTGCATGAGACCGGTGGGGGACGATAAGAGACGCTGGCGGTTCTACAAATAAAGTAACACTCCAAGGACTGGTTCTTTTACGTTTCGGAGACTCATTTATAAGCGATAGGCTTATAAACTGAGTGTCCACCGCAGTAAACTCCGCTTGGAGTTTGTTAAAACCTGCCCTTAAAGTGTCAAAACCATAGTCCGCCTCATGAATGAGCGCATCTCATTCTTGACCCCTCGGCAAGCATCACATCCATATTTTAAGCCACCACCTTTAGCAATAGACTCCTTGATTCTGCCTGTGTAACCTGCACACTTAACGTGAACCGCATTGTCACACAGACAACAAAGAATATAATCATGGGAGTCAACCGCATTATTGGCAACTATGCAATTATTTTTTGAGCCGACAACCATTATATAAAATAATTTAGTTTAATTTAGAACAACAAAGGAATGAGAAATGAATGAGAAATATACTGACCAGTATACAAAAACACGTATTACTGAGTCGCGGGTAGGCAAAAGACGATAGTGAGTTTAAAAGTTAAAGAAAAGTTATTAATCACGAAAAACAAATAAAATTTGATAAGCGCAAAAAAAAAAAAACACAGAACCAAGATGATGAAATTTTAAGATTAATGTCAATGTTAGAAAAGTCTAAACACAGTTCGTATGAAATGCAAAACGGTTTAATTTATAAAAAACTACCAAATGGTTGCCTTGCTTATTACGTCCCGAAAAATATGGAATCACATGTCCTGTTTAAATATCATAATGATTTGCGCCACACAGGCATAGACAAGGTTGTAGAAGTTATCACAATGTTGTATTGGTTTCCAAAGATACGAAAAAAAGTAGGACAACATATAAATAAATGCCTAAAGTGTATAGTCTTTTCGTCAAAAAATGGAAAACAAGAAGATCATATCCACAATATACCTAAACATGATGTGCCATACGAAGTGGTTCGTATCAAAACTTAGAATCGGTACGAGCAAAAGCTAAAGAAATAGAAAAGAAACTTCAAGAGTATAGTGCCAGGCAACTATGTGGTAGTTAAAAATTTTGACACTCACAAAGGTGTATCCAAAAAATTAGTGCCGAGATTCAAAGCGCTCTTTAAAATCGTTAAGTGCCTCGAAAATGATTGATACGTTGTAGGTGACGTCGACGGATTTCACCAGTCGAAGATTTGTTATACTGGAATTTGGACTACAGCAAATATGAAGCCATGGTTCAATTGGTCAGATGACACTATTAATGTTGACGTAAATATAAAGAAAGATGAACATATGAATGAACAGATAAAAGTAAATACAAACCTAAATGTAAATGAAAATTCTTTTAAAAAAAAGTCAGTATGTTAGGCAAAGAAATAAGTAAATTGAAAAACACTAAGAATGACAACAGTACACACAGCTATAATACGAGAAGCAAAGGTCGTCGTAATGAAGACTAGGATCAGGTGATCCTTACTATCAGAATGGCCGAATAATGTATATGTATTATTATTATTATGCATTAGTATTAAGTATATCTTACTCTTTCCCCCAGTGTAATATGTTTAGCCTTAAATATATCTTACTCTTCTCTTTGTTACAAATTAGTTTTAAGTTATATGCAGTGGTACAGTATGATAAGTGAGGCGTCTCACTTGTTAGAAAAGAACAGAGAGAATTAAATAAAAAGAATGAGAGCGGTTCAGTTTTTATGGAGAGCTCACCAAAGTCAGACGTGTTTTACTCGCTATAGTATGGAATACCACGCTTCCTGGACTCCAGACCACAAATCAAAATTTTTAAACTTTTTCTTTGACATTTCCACATTCATTTGAAGTGGCCATTCAACAACTTGCAGCCTTTCTTCCTCAAGCCAGTGTTTAAGGACCTTTCATGTATGTTTGGGGTCATTGTCCTGCATAAATGTCCATCTCACAGGCATGTTGTCGAAGGCAAAAGGTTCCATTGTATTTTTTAGTATATATATACTGGAACTATATATTTGTGGAATTTGTCCATATTGCCCTCAATCCTTACGAGCGGGACCACACCGTGCTAAGAAAATGCCCCCCAACACATGATTCTAACTCCACCATGTTTGGTGTACCTGGGATTAAGGGCTTTGTGTATTTATGAATTGAGTTGCAGGGAAACAAATTTCAAAATGTAAAAAAAATTATTGCCAAGGACTACAAGGACTACATTCACTTCCGTCTTTCGAGGCTTTGTTTTCCACATAGCACGCAAATGACAGTTGATCTGAGTAGGAAGCAAATATTTGCAATAAATCAAGTTTTAATTTGGTCTCAATGGTTTGACTCGGAAAATTGGTTTGACTTTTAGAAAATTTATTAAATTTACAATTTTGAATATTTTTTGACAATTCTACTAACACCGCTGAACAATATCCTAAGGAACATGTGTAAAAAATTCCATAGCGATTGGTTAGTTTTTGCACGCTGTAGGACTTCCATGAGCTCCAAGAACTTAGTTTTGAGATAAGCGCGTTTGAAAATTTGCGGTGTGGCCCACCGCGCTTGACACCGCTCCACTTAACGACCGATAACTTTCGTAATTTTACAGATTTCAACTTACACTGTATTCTTGAAACACATATCTATCCGGAAATGCAAAAAAAAAAAAAAATGTATAGCATTTTTTTATAACACAAGGTAACACCCCCTTCAAAGAGCATAAGCCAAATAAAATATTACATCCAAAACTTTAAAAAAAAATCTTCAATCTTCCGAAAAAAAGGTTTTTATAGCAAAAATGTTTATGTGCCAATTATGTGACAATAGCAGAATATTAGCGGACGTTGACGATACTATGGGCAGTACGTTCAAGTGGCCCCTACGACACCAGGGCCTGTTACGCGCGAGCAGATAGCTGCCCACCTCCCACCCGACCGACCGAGGGGTGCAGCCGTATAACGCACGGCACGAATCGCGTGGACAGATACACAATGGAAAAACAGACAAACAAATAATACGACAGCTATCTATGAACTAAATAGGAAAGGATAGATGTTTTAAGTGTGATAATAGAAGACTCTGAGCAGATTACAGGGAATAAAAGTTTGTAATCAGAGCAAAGGACTCTAAAAGGTTCATGCATGGCATAATTAGAAGAACAACGACTAAGGGTTAAAGGTATAATAGGATGTTTACTCTGGCTACATGGGAGCTTGTGCATAAAAATAATACCAAGCATAATTCTACGGTTAATTAAGGAAGGAAGGTTAATCAAAAGAATTCTACTAGAGTACGAAGGCAAATTGACATTTCGATCCCAGCTTAAGCCACGAAGAGCAAATAGCAAGAACTGCTTTTGGACTGATTGAAAGTCTAATCTGGCGCGACTCATATTGAGGTGTCCAAATGCAAGATCCATACTCTAAAATAGGACGGACAAGCGAAGTAAAAAGAACTTTAGTGGTATAGGGGTCATCAAATTCTTTTGACCATCTTTTATTAAAACCCAGAACAATCATGGCCTTTGCGACCGTGAAGGAAATATGGGTGTTAAAATTTAACATATGGTCCATAAGTACGCCCAAATCATTCATATTATTTAGACGTTTTAAAGGACTATTGTTTACAAAATAAGTGACCAGTTGAGGCGAATTACGATAAAAAGTCATTACCTTACATTTGGTAGTGTTAAGATTTAATAAATTAAACTGGCACCAGTATTGAAAATGTTTAAGATCAGCTTGTAGCCGATTAAATGAATCTCTTTCTTTATAAGTAAGACAAAGCTTAACATCGTCAGCATACATAAGCACACGGGAATGAATAATGACTAATGGAAGATAGTTAATAAATAAAGTGAAAAGCAGGGTACACCAGATGTCACAGGAATGGAATAGGAAAAATAAGACTTGAAAAGTACCTTCTGTTTTCTGTTTGTTAAATATTCTCAAACCCAAGAAAGGAAATGGGGTGGGAATCCAATGTCGCTCAGTTTAGAAAGTAATACGGTATGATTAACAGAATCAAAGGTTTTACTGAAGTCGGTGTATATGACATCAGTTTGTTTAGCATTTTTGAACCCCTTAATGATTATAGAGATAAATTCTAAAAGGTTAGTGGTTGTAGATCTACGTTTCACAAACCCATGTTGGGATGGCGAAATAATAGAGCTGCAAAAATGTTGCAATTGCGAAGATATAATTTTCTCAAAAGCTTTCGGAATAGCGGACAATTTTGAAATACCCCTATAGTTAGAGGCCTCGGACTTGTTGCCATTTTTATGCAGAGGAATAATATACGACTCCTTCCAAACAGATGGAAAAGAGAAAGATTCGACAGACAATAAATACAATTTTAAAATGGGTTTACATAATGCGTTCGCACAGAACCTGAGTACACATCCAGACCATAAAAACCATTAGCCTTTTTTAAATGATAAGGATACGGACTTGCTCGATATTCCGCTGAGGAATCAGTTGTTTTGAAAAAACTCGCAAACATATCGGCAATTGCCTGATCAGTGTTTGCTTTTTTATTTTGAAAGGACAAAAAAGATGGGTGCACAGAGGTCTTGCGTTTAGAATTAACGAAATTATAAAATTGTTTAGGGTCAGAAGGAAACTGAGCTTACAGCGCTGAAGATAATTCTTATAGCATTGTGTATTAAGCATCATAAATTTTGAACGAGCAACTGTATACAGAACGTAATCTGATGAACGACGCGTTTTTTTAAACTTCTTATAATATCGAGTCTTCACATTTTTCTAATTGGATAACTCTCGAGAGAACCAGGGAAATTTATTAAGCCGCTCCTGCCTACCAAGAGGCACACAAATATCAAAGAGTGAATTCAGAGTATCGAAAAAGAAGCGAATAGCTGAGTTCATATCTCTACAATTGTACAGATAAGACCAATGGGTGGTAAAAATATTTTCAGTAAGGCTGGCAAAGTCAGTCTTACGAAAACACCTAGTTAGAGGTACTTCATTTGAACCAAGTAATGGTGATAGTGAGGGTACAAAAGAACAAAAGGTTCGATCCTAGAAACATCACCATAAGAAGAATCCAATACAAAAATAAGATCTAACGATTTTTCATTAGAATTTAAGACAGGATTGACTTGGGATGAAGATAAGCCTAGAAGGCCATCAATAAAGTCATGTGACACAGAGGGCAGGAACATGGTAGATTCATCTGCTAGTGACCATGACAATGTAGGTAAATTAAAATCACCTAAAACTATGAGCATGTCTTGACTAAAAACTAAAGAGGAGACAAACTGAATTGCCTCTAAATGATTTAAATAGACCGTAATGTCTGACGATGGGGGAATATAGAAACAAGTAATAAAAGCATTACAAGATTTTCTTAAACACCGACAAACTCAATCTACTGGGTACTAGAAAATTGAATCATTTCATATGATAAATCAGCATCAACAGCTATCAGAAGGCCACCGCCGTGCGAGAAATCCGGTCACGTCTGAATATAGAAAAGTTTGTGGAAAAGACCGATGCATCAGCAATGTCAGGTTTTAGCCACGTCTGGTAACCCAGAACGTAAGGGAGGAAACTAGTTTTTTGACACACCAGCAGATGCCGATGCTTCAGGAACAGTGTTACTTGTTGTTATTGGCAGGCGAATCGGTTGCCGATTTTTCTTCCTTACAGTATATTTCTTAAATATTATATGTATGCTTTGGCCAAAAATCTTCTCGACGTATAATGTCGAAAATAATGGCAGAAACACTAATTTTAAAGGATGAGATGTCCCGGGAATACGAAAATTTAAACTTTTCCACCGCAATATTCGAGACGTTAACTTTCTTCCGAATATAGGCTATTACATCATCAGATGTGACAGCTTAGAAACAAATATATGTATGTTTTTTTGGTGGTATGCCAACGAGAGGCCGCAGTCCCAAAGCGTCAGCCGCAGCAGCAATGTTGGACAAGTCACCCACTGCAGCAGTCAACTTGTTCACGGGGCCCTCGATACTTTTAGATTTATCGACAATTTCCATTGGAATGGGTAATTACCCGGACACATCGGACACTAAAATTGGCATCGTTTTTAAGAGATCATTCCCACGTGATACCGGTAATTTCTTACTATTCGCATTCACTACAGCGATATCAATGCTGTGCATTGAAGAGTGGACGGTGCATGAGACCGGTGGGGGACGATAAGAGACGCTGGCGGTTCTACAAATAAAGTAACACTCCAAGGACTGGTTCTTTTACGTTTCGGAGACTCATTTATAAGCGATAGGCTTATAAACTGAGTGTCCACCGCAGTAAACTCCGCTTGGAGTTTGTTAAAACCTGCCCTTAAAGTGTCAAAACCATAGTCCGCCTCATGAATGAGCGCATCTCATTCTTGACCCCTCGGCAAGCATCACATCCATATTTTAAGCCACCACCTTTAGCAATAGACTCCTTGATTCTGCCTGTGTAACCTGCACACTTAACGTGAACCGCATTGTCACACAGACAACAAAGAACATAATCATGGGAGTCAACCGCATTATTGGCAACTATGCAATTATTTTTTGAGCCGACAACCATTATATAAAATAATTTAGTTTAATTTAGAACAACAAAGGAATGAGAAATGAATGAGAAATATACTGACCAGTATACAAAAACACGTATTACTGAGTCGCGGGTAGGCAAAAGACGATAGTGAGTTTAAAAGTTAAAGAAAAGTTATTAATCACGAAAAACAAATAAAATTTGATAAGCCCAAAAAAAAAAACACAGAACCAAGATGATGAAATTTTAAGATTAATGTCAATGTTAGAAAAGTCTAAACACAGTTCGTATGAAATGCAAAACGGTTTAATTTATAAAAAACTACCAAATGGTTGCCTTGCTTATTACGTCCCGAAAAATATGGAATCACATGTCCTGTTTAAATATCATAATGATTTACGCCACACAGGCATAGACAAGGTTGTAGAAGTTATCACAATGTTGTATTGGTTTCCAAAGATACGAAAAAAAGTAGGACAACATATAAATAAATGCCTAAAGTGTATAGTCTTTTCGTCAAAAAATGGAAAACAAGAAGATCATATCCACAATATACCTAAACATGATGTGCCATACGAAGTGGTTCGTATCAAAACTTAGAATCGGTACGAGCAAAAGCTAAAGAAATAGAAAAGAAACTTCAAGAATATAGTGCCAGGCAACTATGTGGTAGTTAAAAATTTTGACACTCACAAAGGTGTATCCAAAAAATTAGTGCCGAGATTCAAAGCGCTCTTTAAAATCGTTAAAATCGACGGATTTCACCAGTCGAAGATTTGTTATACTGGAATTTGGACTACAGCAAATATGAAGCCATGGTTCAATTGGTCAGATGACACTATTAATGTTGACGTAAATATAAAGAAAGATGAACATATGAATGAACAGATAAAAGTAAATACAAACCTAAATGTAAATGAAAATTCTTTTAAAAAAAAGTCAGTATGTTAGGCAAAGAAATAAGTAAATTGAAAAACACTAAGAATGACAACAGTACACACAGCTATAATACGAGAAGCAAAGGTCGTCGTAATGAAGACTAGGATCAGGTGATCCTTACTATCAGAATGGCCGAATAATGTATATGTATTATTATTATTATGCATTAGTATTAAGTATATCTTACTCTTTCCCCCAGTGTAATATGTTTAGCCTTAAATATATCTTACTCTTCTCTTTGTTACAAATTAGTTTTAAGTTATATGCAGTGGTACAGTATGATAAGTGAGGCGTCTCACTTGTTAGAAAAGAACAGAGAGAATTAAATAAAAAGAATGAGAGCGGTTCAGTTTTTATGGAGAGCTCACCAAAGTCAGACGTGTTTTACTCGCTATAGTATGGAATACCACGCTTCCTGGACTCCAGACCACAAATCTTCAAAATTTTTAAACTTTTTCTTTGACATTTCCACATTCATTTGAAGTGGCCATTCAACAACTTGCAGCCTTTCTTCCTCAAGCCAGTGTTTAAGGACCTTTCATGTATGTTTGGGGTCATTGTCCTGCATAAATGTCCATCTCACAGGCATGTTGTCGAAGGCAAAAGGTTCCATTGTATTTTTTAGTATATATATACTGGAACTATATATTTGTGGAATTTGTCCATATTGCCCTCAATCCTTACGAGCGGGACCACACCGTGCTAAGAAAATGCCCCCCAACACATGATTCTAACTCCACCATGTTTGGTGTACCTGGGATTAAGGGCTTGGAAGAAAAAAAAATTATAGTAAAAAGAGAAATAATGTTGTGTTTGTGTATTTATGAATTGAGTTGCAGGGAAACAAATTTCAAAATGTAAAAAAAATTATTGCCAAGGACTACAAGGACTACATTCACTTCCGTCTTTCGAGGCTTTGTTTTCCACATAGCACGCAAATGACAGTTGATCTGAGTAGGAAGCAAATATTTGCAATAAATCAAGTTTTAATTTGGTCTCAATGGTTTGACTCGGAAAATTGGTTTGACTTTTAGAAAATTTATTAAATTTACAATTTTGAATATTTTTTGACAATTCTACTAACACCGCTGAACAATATCCTAAGGAACATGTGTAAAAAATTCCATAGCGATTGGTTAGTTTTTGCACGCTGTAGGACTTCCATGAGCTCCAAGAACTTAGTTTTGAGATAAGCGCGTTTGAAAATTTGCGGTGTGGCCCACCGCGCTTGACACCGCTCCACTTAACGACCGATAACTTTCGTAATTTTACAGATTTCAACTTACACTGTATTCTTGAAACACATATCTATCCGGAAATGCGAAAAAAAAAAAAAAATTTATAGCATTTTTTTATAACACAAGGTAGAAACCCCCTTCAAAGAGCATAAGCCAAATAAAATATTACATCCAAAAATTTAAAAAAAAATCTTCAATCTTCCGAAAAAAAGGTTTTTATAGCAAAAATGTTTATGTGCCAATTATGTGACAATAGCAGAATATTAGCGGACGTTGACGATACTATGGGCAGTACGTTCAAGTGGCCCCTACGACACCAGGGCCTGTTACGCGCGAGCAGATAGCTGCCCACCTCCCACCCGACCGACCGAGGGGTGCAGCCGTATAACGCACGGCACGAATCGCGTGGACAGATACACAATGGAAAAACAGACAAACAAATAATACGACAGCTATCTATGAACTAAATAGGAAAGGATAGATGTTTTAAGTGTGATAATAGAAGACTCTGAGCAGATTACAGGGAATAAAAGTTTGTAATCAGAGCAAAGGACTCTAAAAGGTTCATGCATGGCATAATTAGAAGAACAACGACTAAGGGTTAAAGGTATAATAGGATGTTTACTCTGGCTACATGGGGGCTTGTGCATAAAAATAATACCAAGCATAATTCTACGGTTAATTAAGGAAGGAAGGTTAATCAAAAGAATTCTACTAGAGTACGAAGGCAAATTGACATTTCGATCCCAGCTTAAGCCACGAAGAGCAAATAGCAAGAACTGCTTTTGGACTGATTGAAAGTCTAATCTGGCGCGACTCATATTGAGGTGTCCAAATGCAAGATCCATACTCTAAAATAGGACGGACAAGCGAAGTAAAAAGAACTTTAGTGGTATAGGGCTCATCAAATTCTTTTGACCATCTTTTATTAAAACCCAGAACAATCATGGCCTTTGCGACCGTGAAGGAAATATGGGTGTTAAAATTTAACATATGGTCCATAAGTACGCCCAAATCATTCATATTATTTAGACGTTTTAAAGGACTATTGTTTACAAAATAAGTGACCAGTTGAGGCGAATTACGATAAAAAGTCATTACCTTACATTTGGTAGTGTTAAGATTTAATAAATTAAACTGGCACCAGTATTGAAAATGCTTAAGATCAGCTTGTAGCCGATTAAATGAATCTCTTTCTTTATAAGTAAGACAAAGCTTAACATCGTCAGCATACATAAGCACACGGGAATGAATAATGACTAATGGAAGATAGTTAATAAATAAAGTGAAAAGCAGGGTACACCAGATGTCACAGGAATGGAATAGGAAAAATAAGACTTGAAAAGTACCTTCTGTTTTCTGTTTGTTAAATATTCTCAAACCCAAGAAAGGAAATGGGGTGGGAATCCAATGTCGCTCAGTTTAGAAAGTAATACGGTATGATTAACAGAATCAAAGGTTTTACTGAAGTCGGTGTATATGACATCAGTTTGTTTAGCATTTTTGAACCCCTTAATGATTATAGAGGTAAATTATAAAAGGTTAGTGGCTGTAGATCTACGTTTCACAAACCCATGTTGGGATGGCGAAATAATAGAGCTGCAAAAATGTTGCAATTGCGAAGATATAATTTTCTCAAAAGCTTTCGGAATAGCGGACAATTTTGAAATACCCCTATAGTTAGAGGCCTCGGACTTGTTGCCATTTTTATGCAGAGGAATAATATACGACTCCTTCCAAACAGATGGAAAAGAGTAAGATTCGACAGACAATAAATACAATTTTAAAATGGGTTTACATAATGCGTTCGCACAGAACCTGAGTACACATCCAGACCATAAAAACCATTAGCCTTTTTTAAATGATAAGTATACGGACTTGCTCGATATTCCGTTGAGGAATAAGTTGTTTTGAAAAAACTCGCAAACATATCGGCAATTGCCTGATCAGTGTTTGCTTTTTTATTTTGAAAGGACAAAAAAGATGGGTGCACAGAGGTCTTGCGTTTAGAATTAACGAAATTATAAAATTGTTTAGGGTCAGAAGGAAACTGAGCTTACAGCGCTGAAGATAATTCTTATAGCATTGTGTATTAAGCATCATAAATTTTGAACGAGCAACTGTATACAGAACGTAATCTGATGAACGACGCGTTTTTTTAAACTTCTTATAATATCGAGTCTTCACATTTTTCTAATTGGATAACTCTCGAGAGAACCAGGGAAATTTATTAAGCCGCTCCTGCCTACCAAGAGGCACACAAATATCAAAGAGTGAATTCAGAGTATCGAAAAAGAAGCGAATAGCTGAGTTCATATCTCTACAATTGTACAGATAAGACCAATCGGTGGTAAAAATATTTTCAGTAAGGCTGGCAAAGTCAGTCTTACGAAAACACCTAGTTAGAGGTACTTCATTTGAACCAAGTAATGGTGATAGTGAGGGTACAAAAGAACAAAAGGTTCGATCCTAGAAACATCACCATAAGAAGAATCCAATACAAAAATAAGATCTAACGATTTTTCATTAGAATTGAAGACAGGATTGACTTGGGATGAAGATAAGCCTAGAAGGCCATCAATAAAGTCATGTGACACAGAGGGCAGGAACATGGTAGATTCATCTGCTAGTGACCATGACAATGTAGGTAAATTAAAATCACCTAAAACTATGAGCATGTCTTGACTAAAAACTAAAGAGGAGACAAACTGAATTGCCTCTAAATGATTTAAATAGACCGTGATGTCTGACGATGGGGGAATATAGAAACAAGTAATAAAAGCATTACAAGATTTTCTTAAACACCGACAAACTCAATCTACTGGGTACTAGAAAATTGAATCATTTCATATGATAAATCAGCATCAACAGCTATCAGAAGGCCACCGCCGTGCGAGAAATCCGGTCACGTCTGAATATAGAAAAGTTTGTGGAAAAGACCGATGCATCAGCAATGTCAGGTTTTAGCCACGTCTCCGTAAAAGCAAGAATGTTATGTTCAAAAGAAAGACTATCTACATAGAGATTAGGAAGTTTAGATTTCAGTCCTCTAACGTTCTGGTAACCCAGAACGTAAGGGAGGAAACTAGTTTTTTGACACACCAGCAGATGCCGATGCTTCAGGAACAGTGTTACTTGTTGTTATTGGCAGGCGAATCGGTTGCCGATTTTTCTTCCTTACAGTATATTTCTTAAATATTATATGTATGCTTTGGCCAAAAATCTTCTCGACGTATAATGTCGAAAATAATGGCAGAAACACTAATTTTAAAGGATGAGATGTCCCGGGAATACGAAAATTTAAACTTTTCCACCGCAATATTCGAGACGTTAACTTTCTTCCGAATATAGGCTATTACATCATCAGATGTGACAGCTTAGAAACAAATATATGTATGTTTTTTTGGTGGTATGCCAACGAGAGGCCGCAGTCCCAAAGCGTCAGCCGCAGCAGCAATGTTGGACAAGTCACCCACTGCAGCAGTCAACTTGTTCACGGGGCCCTCGATACTTTTAGATTTATCGACAATTTCCATTGGAATGGGTAATTACCCGGACACATCGGACACTAAAATTGGCATCGTTTTTAAGAGATCATTCCCACGTGATACCGGTAATTTCTTACTATTCGCATTCACTACAGCGATATCAATGCTGTGCATTGAAGAGTGGACGGTGCATGAGACCGGTGGGGGACGATAAGAGACGCTGGCGGTTCTACAAATAAAGTAACACTCCAAGGACTGGTTCTTTTACGTTTCGGAGACTCATTTATAAGCGATAGGCTTATAAACTGAGTGTCCACCGCAGTAAACTCCGCTTGGAGTTTGTTAAAACCTGCCCTTAAAGTGTCAAAACCATAGTCCGCCTCATGAATGAGCGCATCTCATTCTTGACCCCTCGGCAAGCATCACATCCATATTTTAAGCCACCACCTTTAGCAATAGACTCCTTGATTCTGCCTGTGTAACCTGCACACTTAACGTGAACCGCATTGTCACACAGACAACAAAGAATATAATCATGGGAGTCAACCGCATTATTGGCAACTATGCAATTATTTTTTGAGCCGACAACCATTATATAAAATAATTTAGTTTAATTTAGAACAACAAAGGAATGAGAAATGAATGAGAAATATACTGACCAGTATACAAAAACACGTATTACTGAGTCGCGGGTAGGCAAAAGACGATAGTGAGTTTAAAAGTTAAAGAAAAGTTATTAATCACGAAAAACAAATAAAATTTGATAAGCGCAAAAAAAAAAAACACAGAACCAAGATGATGAAATTTTAAGATTAATGTCAATGTTAGAAAAGTCTAAACACAGTTCGTATGAAATGCAAAACGGTTTAATTTATAAAAAACTACCAAATGGTTGCCTTGCTTATTACGTCCCGAAAAATATGGAATCACATGTCCTGTTTAAATATCATAATGATTTACGCCAAACAGGCATAGACAAGGTTGTAGAAGTTATCACAATGTTGTATTGGTTTCCAAAGATACGAAAAAAAAGTAGGACAACATATAAATAAATGCCTAAAGTGTATAGTCTTTTCGTCAAAAAATGGAAAACAAGAAGATCATATCCACAATATACCTAAACATGATGTGCCATACGAAGTGGTTCGTATCAAAACTTAGAATCGGTACGAGCAAAAGCTAAAGAAATAGAAAAGAAACTTCAAGAGTATAGTGCCAGGCAACTATGTGGTAGTTAAAAATTTTGACACTCACAAAGGTGTATCCAAAAAATTAGTGCCGAGATTCAAAGCGCTCTTTAAAATCGTTAAGTGCCTCGAAAATGATTGATACGTTGTAGGTGACGTCGACGGATTTCACCAGTCGAAGATTTGTTATACTGGAATTTGGACTACAGCAAATATGAAGCCATGGTTCAATTGGTCAGATGACACTATTAATGTTGACGTAAATATAAAGAAAGATGAACATATGAATGAACAGATAAAAGTAAATACAAACCTAAATGTAAATGAAAATTCTTAAAAAAAAAGTCAGTATGTTAGGCAAAGAAATAAGTAAATTGAAAAACACTAAGAATGACAACAGTACACACAGCTATAATACGAGAAGCAAAGGTCGTCGTAATGAAGACTAGGATCAGGTGATCCTTACTATCAGAATGGCCGAATAATGTATATGTATTATTATTATTATGCATTAGTATTAAGTATATCTTACTCTTTCCCCCAGTGTAATATGTTTAGCCTTAAATATATCTTACTCTTCTCTTTGTTACAAATTAGTTTTAAGTTATATGCAGTGGTACAGTATGATAAGTGAGGCGTCTCACTTGTTAGAAAAGAACAGAGAGAATTAAATAAAAAGAATGAGAGCGGTTCAGTTTTTATGGAGAGCTCACCAAAGTCAGACGTGTTTTACTCGCTATAGTATGGAATACCACGCTTCCTGGACTCCAGACCACAAATCTTCAAAATTTTTAAACTTTTTCTTTGACATTTCCACATTCATTTGAAGTGGCCATTCAACAACTTGCAGCCTTTCTTCCTCAAGCCAGTGTTTAAGGACCTTTCATGTATGTTTGGGGTCATTGTCCTGCATAAATGTCCATCTCACAGGCATGTTGTCGAAGGCAAAAGGTTCCATTGTATTTTTTAGTATATATATACTGGAACTATATATTTGTGGAATTTGTCCATATTGCCCTCAATCCTTACGAGCGGGACCACACCGTGCTAAGAAAATGCCCCCCAACACATGATTCTAACTCCACCATGTTTGGTGTACCTGGGATTAAGGGCTTGGAAGAAAAAAAAAATTATAGTAAAAAGAGAAATAATGTTGTGTTTGTGTATTTATGAATTGAGTTGCAGGGAAACAAATTTCAAAATGTAAAAAAAATTATTGCCAAGGACTACAAGGACTACATTCACTTCCGTCTTTCGAGGCTTTGTTTTCCACATAGCACGCAAATGACAGTTGATCTGAGTAGGAAGCAAATATTTGCAATAAATCAAGTTTTAATTTGGTCTCAATGGTTTGACTCGGAAAATTGGTTTGACTTTTAGAAAATTTATTAAATTTACAATTTTGAATATTTTTTGACAATTCTACTAACACCGCTGAACAATATCCTAAGGAACATGTGTAAAAAATTCCATAGCGATTGGTTAGTTTTTGCACGCTGTAGGACTTCCATGAGCTCCAAGAACTTAGTTTTGAGATAAGCGCGTTTGAAAATTTGCGGTGTGGCCCACCGCGCTTGACACCGCTCCACTTAACGACCGATAACTTTCGTAATTTTACAGATTTCAACTTACACTGTATTCTTGAAACACATATCTATCCGGAAATGCAAAAAAAAAAAAAAAAATTTATAGCATTTTTTTATAACACAAGGTAGAAACCCCCTTCAAAGAGCATAAGCCAAATAAAATATTACATCCAAAAATTTAAAAAAAAATCTTCAATCTTCCGAAAAAAAGGTTTTTATAGCAAAAATGTTTATGTGCCAATTATGTGACAATAGCAGAATATTAGCGGACGTTGACGATACTATGGGCAGTACGTTCAAGTGGCCCCTACGACACCAGGGCCTGTTACGCGCGAGCAGATAGCTGCCCACCTCCCACCCGACCGACCGAGAGGTGCAGCCGTATAAAGCACGGCACGAATCGCGTGGACAGATACACAATGGAAAAACAGACAAACAAATAATACGACAGCTATCTATGAACTAAATAGGAAAGGATAGATGTTTTAAGTGTGATAATAGAAGACTCTGAGCAGATTACAGGGAATAAAAGTTTGTAATCAGAGCAAAGGACTCTAAAAGGTTCATGCATGGCATAATTAGAAGAACAACGACTAAGGGTTAAAGGTATAATAGGATGTTTACTCTGGCTACATGGGGGCTTGTGCATAAAAATAGTACCAAGCATAATTCTACGGTTAATTAAGGAAGGAAGGTTAATCAAAAGAATTCTACTAGAGTACGAAGGCAAATTGACATTTCGATCCCAGCTTAAGCCACGAAGAGCAAATAGCAAGAACTGCTTTTGGACTGATTGAAAGTCTAATCTGGCGCGACTCATATTGAGGTGTCCAAATGCAAGATCCATACTCTAAAATAGGACGGACAAGCGAAGTAAAAAGAACTTTAGTGGTATAGGGGTCATCAAATTCTTTTGACCATCTTTTATTAAAACCCAGAACAATCATGGCCTTTGCGACCGTGAAGGAAATATGGGTGTTAAAATTTAACATATGGTCCATAATTACGCCCAAATCATTCATATTATTTAGACGTTTTAAAGGACTATTGTTTACAAAATAAGTGACCAGTTGAGGCGAATTACGATAAAAAGTCATTACCTTACATTTGGTAGTGTTAAGATTTAATAAATTAAACTGGCACCAGTATTGAAAATGTTTAAGATCAGCTTGTAGCCGATTAAATGAATCTCTTTCTTTATAAGTAAAACAAAGCTTAACATCGTCAGCATACATAAGCACACGGGAATGAATAATGACTAATGGAAGATAGTTAATAAATAAAGTGAAAAGCAGGGTACACCAGATGTCACAGGAATGGAATAGGAAAAATAAGACTTGAAAAGTACCTTCTGTTTTCTGTTTGTTAAATATTCTCAAACCCAAGAAAGGAAATGGGGTGGGAATCCAATGTCGCTCAGTTTAGAAAGTAATACGGTATGATTAACAGAATCAAAGGTTTTACTGAAGTCGGTGTATATGACATCAGTTTGTTTAGCATTTTTGAACCCCTTAATGATTATAGAGGTAAATTATAAAAGGTTAGTGGTTGTAGATCTACGTTTCACAAACCCATGTTGGGATGGCGAAATAATAGAGCTGCAAAAATGTTGCAATTGCGAAGATATAATTTTCTCAAAAGCTTTCGGAATAGCGGACAATTTTGAAATACCCCTATAGTTAGAGGCCTCGGACTTGTTGCCATTTTTATGCAGAGGAATAATATACGACTCCTTCCAAACAGATGGAAAAGAGAAAGATTCGATAGACAATAAATACAATTTTAAAATGGGTTTACATAATGCGTTCGCACAGAACCTGAGTACACATCCAGACCATCCAAACCATTAGCCTTTTTTAAATGATAAGGATACGGACTTGCTCGATATTCCGTTGAGGAATAAGTTGTTTTGAAAAAACTCGCAAACATATCGGCAATTGCCTGATCAGTGTTTGCTTTTTTATTTTGAAAGGACAAAAAAGATGGGTGCACAGAGGTCTTGCGTTTAGAATTAACGAAATTATAAAATTGTTTAGGGTCAGAAGGAAACTGAGCTTACAGCGCTGAAGATAATTCTTATAGCATTGTGTATTAATCATCATAAATTTTGAACGAGCAACTGTATACAGAACGTAATCTGATGAACGACGCGTTTTTTTAAACTTCTTATAATATCGAGTCTTCACATTTTTCTAATTGGATAACTCTCGAGAGAACCAGGGAAATTTATTAAGCCGCTCCTGCCTACCAAGAGGCACACAAATATCAAAGAGTGAATTCAGAGTATCGAAAAAGAAGCGAATAGCTGAGTTCATATCTCTACAATTGTACAGATAAGACCAATCGGTGGTAAAAATATTTTCAGTAAGGCTGGCAAAGTCAGTCTTACGAAAACACCTAGTTAGAGGTACTTCATTTGAACCAAGTAATGGTGATAGTGAGGGTACAAAAGAACAAAAGGTTCGATCCTAGAAACATCACCATAAGAAGAATCCAATACAAAAATAAGATCTAACGATTTTTCATTAGAATTTAAGACAGGATTGACTTGGGATGAAGATAAGCCTAGAAGGCCATCAATAAAGTCATCAATAAAGTCATCACAGAGGGCAGGAACATGGTAGATTCATCTGTTAGTGACCATGACAAAGTAGGTAAATTAAAATCACCTAAACCTATGAGCATGTCTTGACTAAAAACTAAAGAGGAGACAAACTGAATTGCCTCTAAATGATTTAAATAGACCGTAATGTCTGACGATGGGGGAATATAGAAACAAGTAATAAAAGCATTACAAGATTTTCTTAAACACCGACAAACTCAATCTACTGGGTACTAGAAAATTGAATCATTTCATATGATAAATCAGCATCAACAGCTATCAGAAGGCCACCGCCGTGCGAGAAATCCGGTCACGTCTGAATATAGAAAAGTTTGTGGAAAAGACCGATGCATCAGCAATGTCAGGTTTTAGCCACGTCTCCGTAAAAGCAAGAATGTTATGTTCAAAAGAAAGACTATCTACATAGAGATTAGAAAGTTTAGATTTCAGTCCTCTAACGTTCTGGTAACCCAGAACGTAAGGGAGGAAACTAGTTTTTTGACACACCAGCAGATGCCGATGCTTCAGGAACAGTGTTACTTGTTGTTATTGGCAGGCGAATCGGTTGCCGATTTTTCTTCCTTACAGTATATTCCTTAAATATTATATGTATGCTTTGTCCAAAAATCTTCTCGACAAATAATGTGGTATGCCGACGAGGGCCGCGGTCCCAAAGCGTCAGCCGCAGCAGCAACGTTGGACAAGTCACCCACTGCAGCAGTCAAATTGTTCACGGGGCCCTCGATACTTTTAGAGCTATCGGCAATTTCCATTGGAATGGGTAATTACCCGGACACATCGGACACTACAATTGGCATCGTTTTTAACAGATCATTTCCACGTGATACCGGGCTCTTAAGCAATATCAATGCTGTACATTGAAGAGTGGACGGTGCATGAGACCGGTGACGGACGATAAGGGACGCTGGCGGTTCTACAAATAAAGAAACACTCCAAAGACTGGTTCTTTTACGTTTCGGAGACTCATTTATAAGCGATAGGCTTATAAACTGAGTGTCCACCGCAGTAAACTCCGCTTGGAGTTTGTTAAAACCTGCCCTTAAAGTGTCAAAACTATCTCTAGTCCGTCTCATGAATGAGCGCATGTCATTCTCGACCTCTCGGCAAGCATCACATCCATATTTTAAGCCACCACCTTTAGCAATAGACTCCTTGATTCTGCCTGTGTAACCTGCACACTTAACGTGAACCGCATTGTCACACAGACAACAAAGAATATAATCATGGGAGTCAACCGCATTATTGGCAACTATGCAATTATTTTTTGAGCCGACAACCATTATATAAAATAATTTAGTTTAATTTAGAACAACAAAGGAATGAGAAATGAATGAGAAATATACTGACCAGTTTTGACACAAGGGTTAATGTGCAGAGTAAGCCTTCACAACTAAAGAATAGAAATTACAAGAATACACAAAAACACGTATCACTGAGTCGCGGGTAGGCAAAAGACGAGAGCTCAAATCAAACAAGAATAGGAAAGAGCGGAAGAGCGCGTCAATTTGAACACATGCAACAACAATGCAAGTAATTGCTATAAGTTTAATTAAAAACACAAAAACGACTGAAAGAAAGCTCGGAATGAAAATATAATTCGAATATTAAAATTTTCATTGAACCGATAGTGAGTTTAAAATTTAAAGAAAAGTTATTATTCACGAGAAACAAATAAAATTTGATAAGCGCAAAAAAAAAAAACACGTCCGACCTCTGCAACGAGTGAAAAGAGTAATGATACTCTACTCTACTTTACAATATTGCTCGCCAGTGTGGAACCCTCAATATGATGTTCACCATCGTAGTATTGAATCGGTAGAAGCAATTCCTTAAGTTCGCGTTACTCGGTCTTAATTGGGACCCGAGTCTTCGCCTACCTTCTTATTCTGACAGGCTTTATGCATATACATTCCAGCCCTATAGTAATGCTACTGGTTATACATAAGCCTCTATAATCAAACAAAATAAAGCTTTTGCCCTCTGACGTGACGGTGTTCTTGCTTAGCTCCTGAGTTTTTAAAAACATATATTGTTTTCTCTCAATTTTTAATTGTGCTTAGTTTGTTTTCGCGTTCGCTGGTGTTGTTTGCTTGAAACCCTTGGGTTTTATTTGCATTTTTCGCCAAATTAAACAGATTTTTTTTCTTTTTCGTGATTAGTGTTTGGTGCATTTAAATTTTTTTTTTTTTTTTTTTTATTGTACTCTCTCGTCATTGCTTCTGCAGTTGCTCCCCGCATCGCCCCCATCATACCATCAGTGCTAGTGGTTTTGATGTTCTCTCTGCTTTGTGCTTGTGCTCAGCTTCTCTCCCGCGTAATCACTTTTGTAAAGCCGCCTCTCAAATCTCGTCTTATAACTGTTACTGCACTCTCTCTTGTGCTGTGTACTCTAGTGTGCAACGCATAGAACGAAGCATCTCAGACTATATAAAGTATATATATTCTTGATCAGCACGACGAGACGAGTTCAAATAGCCATGTCCGTCCGTCCGTCCGTCCGTCCGTCCGTCCGTCTGGATCAACGCGAACTCCTCCGAGACCGTAAGAGCTACAGAGCTGAAATTTGGCACGTAGGCTTGTATATACTGCAGGCATTGTATATCTCGGATTCAGCCGGATCGGACCACTATATCATATAGCTCCCATACAATCGTCAAAGTCACGAAACAGTGACTTTCTCAATAACTTCATTAATTTTATAGCTATTGTCATGAAAGTTGGTATTTGTCAGTTTTATGTTCTTGTTAATGATTGTGCCAAATTCGATCAAGATCGGGTGACTATATCATATAGCTCCCATACAAACGGCAAAGTCACGAACAGTGACTTTCTCAATAACTTCATTAATTTTATAGCTATTGTCATAAAAGTTGGTATTTGTCAGTTTTATGTTCTTATTAATGATTGTGCCAAATTCGATCAAGATCGGGTGACTATATCATATAGCTCCCATACAAACGGCAAAGTCACGAACAGTGACTTTCTCAATAACTTCATTAATTTTATAGCTATTGTCATAAAAGTTGGTATTTGTCAGTTTTATGTTCTTATTAATGATTGTGCCAAATTTGATCAAGATCGGGTGACTATATCATATAGCTCCCATACAAACGGCAAAGTTACGAACAGTGACTTTCTCAATAACTTCATTAATTTTATAGCTATTGTCATAAAATTTGGTATTTGTCAGTTTTATGTTCTTATTAATGATTGTGCCAAATTCGATCAAGATCGGGTGAGTATATCATATAGCTCCCATACAAGCGGCAAAGTCACGAATAGTGACTTTCTCAATAATTTCATTAATTTTATAGCTATTGTCATAAAAGTTGGTATTTGTCAGTTTTATGTTCTTATTAATGATTGTGCCAAATTTGATCAAGATCGAGATAGATGACTATATCATATAGCTCCCATAGAAACGATAGGTGGAAAACAGTGACTTTCATCAAAAAGTTCGTTATATCCTATGCTAAGATTGAAGGCCGTTCTTTCGCAAACATTAGTCTTTTTGGATAAAACGTTTTTACACTTTGATGGCTGTGGGTAAGGAAAGAATTACCAAAACAGTTGCAAGGGTATACAAACTTCGACGCGGTCGAAGTTAACCCCGGCCCTCTGGTTTTTTTTTTTTTTTTTGCCTTGTGTTTCTTTTGGCTTTTCAATGGCTTGTTGTCCACCTACTTGTCCACCTAGAGCAATATCGTGTTGGCTTTGTGATAATCTTATTCACTTAAAATGTGCTGGCCTCAACGGCCGTGATTACGACAAATTTTCTGGTTTGTCTGTGTCTAAGCCTGAGCTTGGCTTAATGCGCTGGACTTGCCCATTTTGTGCCAGCCAGCAGCTTGATTTTAGCCGAATGTACAGGGATCTTCGCTTAGAGTTTCTTTCTTTAAATCAAATGGCCAAACAGCTGTCTAACGAGTGTGACTCTAGCATACATTTATTGTCGCAATTCAAGTTTGGTTCTTTAAAATTACTGTACCAAATGAGTATTTCTCAGATATGGTTGACCCTAACTTTTGGCCAGAGGGCCTAGTTGTACACGAGTTTGCGCCCAATAAGCGCTCCCGCCCTTTGCCTTTCCACCTTCCTAATGTATCTTCTGCTTCAAAAAACTAATAACGTCTAGTCTTTGCATTCATTATCAAAATGTAAGAGGACTTCTTACCAAGCTCTCGAAATTGTTCTGTGATAGCCAAACCATTTCGGCTGACATATTAGCTTTCTCTGAAACTTGGCTTAATTCCTCTGTTTTGGATAATGAAATTCTTTCTAATAACTTTATTTCTTATAGGCTTGGTCGTGTTGGTGGAGTACTCATTGCTGTCAACTCGAATCTGTGTTCAAATGTTGTGCCGATTGATCTCCCCGTAGGTGTTGAGTTTATTTGCGTTGAAGTTACATGTTCTAACTTTAGCTTATATATCTCCTGTTCATATATTCCTCCAACTTCTGATATCATGATCTACATGCAGCATGCTGATGCTTTACGAACTATTTTTAGTCGTTTTATAGATCGTGATTTTTTTTATAGCTTTATGTGATTTTAACTTGCCTAATGTTTCTTGGCTTGTTGATGATAATCTATCTTCCTTCATCTTAACATGTTTTTCTTGATATCCTACTTGAATGTCCGCTATATCAGTTGAATTCTTTTCTTAACTCTTCTAAAAGAATCCTCGATCTTGATTTTGTCTCTGATCTCACTGTTAGTGCTGTATCAGAAACACAGCCCCTAGTGAAGCCTGAAGATACTTATCACCCTACCATTGAAATTACTATTTCTTACAATTCCGTTAATAATTCATTTAATAACATCTCAAATTCTGGTCGTAGATGTTTTCGTAAAACAAATTTCTATTTGAGTGCTGTGATATAGATTGTGCAGTAAATTTTTTCTACTCTGCTCTTAATTCTCTAATTGATAAATGCGTTCCTTATGTGAATGTCTCTACCGTCTCCTGTGCGCCAGTCTGGTTCACACGTAGGCTCTCTAATCTCCCTAACATTAAATCGAGATATTTTAAAAGATTTAAAAATCTGCTTCGCGACTTGACTATGCAAATTATTGTGTAGTCAAATCTCAATTTTGTCTTTTAAATGCTCAACGCTACAATAATTATATCGTTCGCTGTAAGGTTGAATTTTATAAGAACCCCAAAAGATTTTACAGCTTTGTAAATTCCAAAAGACGCTCTAATTTACTACCTTACACCTTCAGATTTAATGACCAGACTGCTTATAATGATTCAGATATTGCAGATCTGATTGCTAAATTCTTTCAGTCGACTTATTCTTTTATCATCTATGACGTCTTCCTACGTACCCGGGCCTGATAATATACCTAGTTGCATCCTTAAAATGTGTTAGATTTCCCTATCTAAGCCTTTATCTCGGTTATTCTTTATATCGAGTGAGACTTGTAGCTTCCCTGATATTTGGAAGGAGTGTTTTATTATTCCGCTTTTTAAAAAGGGTAACAAATCGGATATTTCTAACTACCGTGGCATTGCCAAACTTTCGGCAATATCTAAGCTGTTTGAGAAAATTATTACGTCTTCCCTTCAACACCTATCCAGATCCACTATTTCTTCTTGTCAGCATGGCTTCATGAAAGGTCGTTCGTCGCTTACCAACCTTTTAGAGTTGACTACGCTTGTACACCATGGCTTCCGTAAAAAGTGTCAAACTGATGTTATTTATACTGACTTTAGTAAGGCTTTCGATACGGTTGAATATTCTATGCTTCTCATGAAACTTAACATCATGGGTTTTTCGCCGAAACTATTGGCTTGGTTAAAGTCGTATCTTAGTGGCAGAACCCAAAAGGTGTCTTTTCGTTCCTCGATATCTAAAACTGTTCGAGTTACGTCAGGTGTCCCCCAAGGCAGTCATCTGGGCCCACTGTTATTTACCTTGTTTATAAATGATTTGCTCATTTTCTCATGTGCGGATGACGTCAAGATTTGTCATTCCTATAATGATCCTTCTTTCCAACAGTACTTGCAATCAGATTTCGATGCGTTCTGTGTTTGGTGTCACGTTAATAAATTACACCTTAATGCCTCTAAATGCTCTTTTATGACTTTCAGTCGTTTGTCGCCGTTCCTAGCTCATTACTCTATTAAGTCTGTTCTGTTAGATTGTGTACCATCATTTAAAGACGTAGGCGTTATGTTTGACCCAAAACTTTCTTTTAATGTTCATATATCTTCAATTGTCAATAGAGCATGCAGTCTTCTTGGCTTCATTAAACGTTGGGCTAAAGGATTTGATGATCCCCATGTAAGAAAGTTTTAATACACTTCCTTAGTACTCTAGAATATTGCTCGCTAGTGTGGAACCCTCAATATGATGTTCACCGGCGTAGTATTGAATCGGTACAGAAGCAATTCCTTAAGTTTGCGTTACGCGGTCATAATTGGGACCCGAATCTTCGCCTACCTTCTTATTCTGACAGACTTCTTCTTATTAATCTTCCTTCACTTTACAACCGTAGGCTCGTATTTGGCATTCTCCTTCTACATAAAGTAGTCAACGGCGAAGTCATTTCTACCAATTTACTAGATACGCTATATTTTTGTGTTCCCTCACGTCGGACCAAAAACTTTTTTCCTCTTCACCTTAGTAGATGTCTGACTAACTACTCTCTTCACGAACCTATTCGTGTTCTTTGCCAATCTTTTAACAACCTTTCTCACCTTATTTATTTCATCTTTCTGTCACTTCTCTTCGCGCTATACTATTTACACATATACAGCGAAACCACTGAAAATATTCTGGACTCGGATTGGCTGCAACTCATCCCTGACCACATTGGCTGTGAATCGGGGCATACCTGGCACCTTGTGCAAATAAAACTACTCCACCGGGTCGGGGATGTTTAGTTGTGCATAAAGCTAAGCTACCTTCGTGAATTAATTATTATCTGTAATTTACCTTAAGGTTTTTCGTCGACTGCTGATTTAGTTGACGTAAATAAATAAATAAATAAATAAAAAATAAACATATTATAACTGTCAAGGAAATGAGCCGTCCTATAGTCAGTTTTATTTTGACTACATTGTATGTCACAGACTGTATATAAGAGCAAACATTAGATGTGATGCGGCTGTAATGTGTAGCTTAGATAATGGAATATATTTAGTAAGAGGAAACATTTAAGCAAAAGATTATAATAAAATAAATCACAAAAAATCAAAAAGTCAATAAATTTATAATTCGTAAATTTACTTTTAGTTGTGGACTTCTTTAATCGAATAAATCTTATATATGGCACCGTTTCGGAGTATTGCAATGATGCCACATGCCCCACAATGTCTGGAGGTTCTCGGTATGAGTACTTGTGGGTGGATGCTACACTGTAAGTACTTATTGTAGAAAATGTTTCTAAAATCAAGTCATTTAGTACGCTATTTATAGTTTTTTTTGCTACATATTTTATATATTAGGATGATTCATTACACAGTCAACATGCTCATTTTTTGTTTGGCTCGAGTTTGGCTAAATCGAAATATTTAAATAAAATAGGTCGCTAAAATAAGTGTCATACACGAAAGGCTCGGCACCGCGTATATGTAAAAAATATTGTTTTTGTGTGCAGTACGATAGCTTTTTATGTAGTGACAAACCTGGCGGAATTTTTAAACCCTTGCAGAGGATATTATAAAATTGGTCAGATATTTGTAACACAGAAGGAGATGTTAATGACCATATAAAGATTATATATTCTTTATCAGCATGAGAAGCTAAGTCGATATAGCCATGTCCGGCTGTCCTTCCGTGCATATGCGTATTACACAGCCATCTTGGGAGCTATTGGGATGAAACTTGATATTTGAGCTACTTATAGCCAAGGGTACTATAAAGTATGAAAATTATCATGATCACATAGTTATAGAAAAAAACATACATAGGTGAAGAAATTGAAGTATCCCATTAAAATTTATTATAATGGTAGTATTTTATAAAAAACATCAGATCCCGAAATTTATATCAGATTACATAAAACGGCTCTGCTCAAAAGCTGCCGGTAGCGCTGCCTATGTTCAATCATTGCTCGAATCATCAGATCACGCACACAGACGCAAATATTAACCCTCCGTCGAACACATATTTTAAAACCTTCGGACGGACACTTGGGTCTGGCCAGACCCCTATGTATTTACATGCATTTGCATGCATTTAAATAGAAATTAACCATATATTCTGGCTCATATATGTACCGAGTAGGTAGATATTTTAATTTCTTACCATTCTTAATCGATTTGCCTTGCATTGAGCTATATGTGGAAGAAAATATATACCCGAAAAAAAATCGGATTACGGAAAAAAAGACATTTTTCTTTCGTTCACTTTTGTTTTTTATTTTTAATTAATTTGTTGTTGTTTTAACAATAGAAATGGAATGAAATGTAATTGTATAATGGAAAATATAATTCCAATTTTCTTACGGATTCTGAGAAACACAAACAAAGCATGTATAAGCTGTTTTTGAGTGTTGTTGGCATACTGGCTGATTGCAAGCAGTACAAAAATGAAGTAAGTAAGTCGTCTCGCCGACTTGGGTATACCATACACCAGTAAAACAAATATTTCAAATTTGTAATAACTAATGCATTTGCCTATTTTCCACAATTCTGTTCACATGCTTGTTACAAGCATATCTCAGTATCTCTCGCACTTATGCATATAAGCACCCTAGCGCCCCCACCCGCCAACGGCCATCAAAGGCCTTATGCAAAAACGTTTATATGCATAACTCAGCTATTTTTTGTCCGATTTTCATCAAATTTGGTATTTTGCTCGGTATTAGTATCAAATTAAAGTGTGCCAAATTTGATTGCACAAGGTAAAAAATTACGGGAGATAATCGAGTTTTTCAAATTTCGGGGGCGTGGCAAAAACTTTATACATACAAAATGTGCGCATTTACTATGCAAATATACATACCAAATTTGGTGTCTCTAGCTGCAATAGTTTTTGAGATAAACGTTTTTTTTGAATTGCGTGGGCGGAAAGGGGCGTGGCAAAAATTTGAAACAAACTTGATCACTCTACATACTACACGAGCCTACATTCCAAATTTGGTGGCCCTAGCTTTTATAGTCTCCGAGTCTAGGTGTTCATACGGACAGACGGACAGACGGACGGACGGACAGACGGACGGACAGACGGACATGGCTAGATCGACTCGGCTGTTGATACTGATCAAGAATATATATACTTTATGGGGTCGGAGAAGCTTCCTTCTGCCTGTTACATACATTTTGGCGACTTTAATATACCATTTCACCCTATGGGTGTATGGTATAAAAAACGAGTTTTACGGCGCACTTTTTCGCTTCCTTGTAAACAACAGCGACACTCTCTCTTGTTTGTGAGTGTATCGGCTCCGGCTTTATTGGCAAGGATCAAACTTGTTGTTAAATTTATTGGTTTTCCGAAGAATGCTTCAACCGCCGAACGAGTTGTAAATTGACCAATGACATGAATATTGTTCATTCGATTTTCGATATTTGCACGAACTAATGTGTTGGAGAGATTATTCAAAAAAGTTCGCCGGGCGCTGTTTTTTTCGTAACCATCCACTTCCTTACATATACAGTAAGCAGCCAATGCCATGATATCCAACATGTTGCAAAAGAAAGCATATGTCCATCGCCTTGTTGGTCGTTCTGTCGTGAAATGCGAAACCATTTGATCCATTGAATCGACACCTGCTTTGTTAGCATTATAAAACATAATTGCCTCTGGTTTCTTTGCCTCTCCTTCACAGAACTTCGAATAATTTACGGTGGAAAGCAAATTTACGGCTCGATTTTTTTTGGCACGTAGCTACAAATCGATACGTTTTCATATAAACCAAACAATGATGAAAGCACTGGACGAGAGTCATGTTTTTTCATTTCCGAAGGAAGACATCTCTTGTTGGATCGTATGGTGCCAACAATGCGAGACCAATAACAGCAAGTCTTTTGGCAGCATCCAATGTTACAAAGAAATTATCAGCAACGATCGTTCGGCCACTCATACTATATCGGTTTGAAAGTTGCATCAACACATTTTCGCCTTGGTTCACTTCACGATTGGTTCCTTCTTTGCCAGTATACAGCTTTCCTTGCAACGGATATTTTGTTTTCGCATCGCATGCCCACCACACTTTTATGCCATATTTTGCTGGCTTTGACGGTATATATTGTGTAAATTTGGTTCTGCCACGATATGGAATCAGTTGCTCGTCAATAGTCACAACATCATGTGCATCATAGTTATTGTCGAGGTTTTCATTTAAAAAATTCCATATATCTCGAATGGGCGCGGCTTTATCCCTTTGTTGACGAAATTCACGGGTACGACTGTCATCAAAACGAATATATCGCGACAATTGCTTGAATCGTCGATAAGACATAGCTGCTCGGAAAATGGGCAAAGCATCAGAACGCCACAAGACTTCTGATGTTCGCATATTATTGTGTGATAGGCCAGCAGCCAAAAGAATTCCAACAAAAGCGTCAAGCTCAGTGCTTGTTAAATCATTCCAAACTCTGGGTTTAGAATCAGGATTCTCTGCATTCCATTTACGAGTGGCTTCTTTTCCATGACGATTTGTTTGAGTAACAATAATAAATGAAATATTTGGCGAATGCTTCAATTTGAAAACAAAAAAAGCAAGTAGAACGGTCAAAATGTGTGATATTCCATACATTCCATACAAAATGTATAGGGGTCTGGCCAGACCCATGTGTCCGTCCGAAGGTGTAACTTTTTAATCCTTTTTTTTCGCCTTGTTCAAGGACCTTTTGGTAATTGTCCTGTGGCTAGATCGATAGAAAATAAAATTTTAGGAATTTCAAGTCGATAGATAAAATGGAACCATGTTAGCTTGACGTTCAAAGTCAAAAAAGGTCTGGCCAGACCCAGGTGTCCGACGGAGGGTTAAACATATCTCACTCATCGAAGTCGGCCGTGTTTTTTTTGCGCTCTCGCTCAATTATTGTTTTTTTGGTCTTTCGTGAATTTAATTTATAATATTCTTTTTCAATTAAATTTATTTTACCAATTTTTAATTAACGCTATACTCATTGCGATGTTTAAGTTAAATTTACTAATACTTATTTATATCAATATTACAACTTTTACAAACGCACATATTATGTTGTTGTAGCGCTGCTTAGTTTTTGATTTCTTTCTATTTTTTGCTCCCACCCGCGCTCTCAATTTACAATTCACAGTTTGTTTTTGTTTGTGTGGTATTGGTATTCTCTATTCTTTTGTTTTCTCTTTTGATCGCGCTCGCGGCCGTTAACTTTGCGCTTGTACAAAAAAAAATAGTCTCTTTTATTGTCGTCTCTTGTAAATTTGCAATTGCTTTTGCTTTGAATAACGTTCTTGCGGCTCGTCTGCACCTGTTGGCGAGTCAAAAAACTAATTTCGTCCCCAACTCTGGCCTATCAGAACGTACGGGGACTAAAAGAGTAAACTTTCTAGACTCTATGTTGATAATTTAGCATTTGACATTCATATTCTTGCCTTTACTGAAACTTGCCTGAAGCCTGATATTGCCGATGTTTCAATTTTTCCCCCAAAATATTTAATATATAGACATGATCGGACTGTCCGTAATGGTGGTGCAGTTTTGATCGCTGTTGATTCAGCGTTCTCGTCTGAAATTGTCTAAATTGAAGTTGAAGTCTAGTCTAGTAGTTGAGGAATTTCTTTAAATTCTTTTTCTGCCTTTTTCGTATATTCCACCACAGTCCGGGTTTTGCTTTAGCGGACGTTGACGATACTATGCGCAGTACGTTCAAGTGGCCCCTACGACACCAGGACAAAGCCTGTTACGCGCGAGCCCAAGCAGATAATTGCCCATATATTTCAAGCCACCACGTTTAGCAATACTCTCCTTAATTCTGCCTGTGTAACCTGCACACTTAACGTGAACCGCATTGTCACACAGCCAACAAAGAATATAATCATTATTGGCAACTATGCAATTATTTTTTGAGCAGACAACCATTTTAGAAAAATTGAATTTAATTTAAAAAAAGGAATAAAAATGAAATAAAAATTTAAAGTTAACAAAATCTGTGTATAAGAATATACTGACCAGTTCTGGTACAAGGGTTAATGTGCAGAGTAAGCCTTCACAAAAAACAAAAACACGTATCACTGAGTCGCGGGTAGGCAAAAGACGAAAGCGTAAATCAAACAAGAATAGGAAAGAGCGGGAGAGCGCGTCAAATTGAACACATGCAACAAGAACTTGTACGCAAGAGCGCGATAGTTATTTACAACGGTAAAGACACAAAAGCAAAAAAAGATTTGCTAAAAAACAACACCGCTAATGCAAGTAATTGTTGTAAGTTTTAATTTATGTATATTGAAACAAAAAACACAAAAACGACTGAAAGAAATCGCGAAATGAAAATACAATTCGAATGTTAAAGTTTTAATTAAAGCGATAATGAGTTTAAAAGTTAACGAAAAGTTTTTAATCGCGAGTAAATAGTAATATTTGATAAGCGCAAAAAAACACGTCCGACCTCAGCAACGAGTTTAAAAATTAGCTGCCTTGTTTTCCTAATCTGACTATAGTTGGAGGGTCTCTCTGTCAAAATTTCTAAGTAGAAGTTGCGCAAATATTACATCAACTTCATTGGACATATTTAATTTTATTTTAGTTAAAAATTTCATTAAAAATGTCAATCACTCCCTTCACACTTTTTGCGGACTAGTTGTTGATCATCGGCAAGTCAACGATCCGATTTTGCCATTATTTCATACCGCTTAGATAACATCTCCCAAGCAGCACTATCAGCTGAACCTGACAATAAACGTTTCATTCTTTACATAAGCTTGGTACATCTGTACCTTATTAAAAAAAAAGTGCGTCTAACGGTTAGATACGATAGAAGTGAAACCTTCCGTAAAACAAACTGAGAGAGAATGAGACGAAAGCAGCATTAGGAGCGGGATAATTATAGGTTCATTATAATATTGCTATAAAGGTCATATTTTATTTTCTTCATTTTATTATTATTCATCCTCAATGTTTTCAATTTCAACAAATGAAATTGCTAAAATATGATACAAATGCTTTAGTTTCGATGTTGTCAACATATCTTTGAAATACCGCGTCAATTGTTGTTTTTGATCGTGTTGTTGATTCAGTGCGATTGTTACACATTTTTAAACTGAATGTTGTATTGAGAAAGTCAATTAAAGGAACCGCTGTGTCCAATGCAAAATTTACATTAAAATCGCCACTTAAAATCATTGGAACTTTATCGTAATCTTTTCTACTTCTGGTGTATACTTTATTAAATTTTCATGAATGAATTCCGTGATGCTACTTATTGATTGATTCGGTGAAATATAAATTGCCACAATTAAAACTGTTTTTCCATTGCTCAATCTGGTTTCGCATGCACATATTTCTCCCACTTTAGAGAGCTGAACAGACAGTGATTCTAGTTGCTTTGCATTCATATCTATCTGTGGAGTTACAATACGAGCACCGTCATTTTGATTGTGGTATATTGCAACACCGCCTGCTCTCGTTTGTGGTCTTTTAAATTGTTTTCTGTCGATATTCACGACACTTTTCTGCATTATTTTTCGGCATAATTGCGGTAAATATTTAAAAATGAAAATATTTACGAATATAAAAATACGGACGCAATACAGCACACGCGGTTGCTATTATGAGCGTCGTAACGCGTGTATTACACAGACGTACATACACACAAACATTCGTAGGACGCTTGGTCTAAGCAAGTATTAGGTAGTGTAGTATAGCTATACATAATGCCTTCTCACTCACCGTAGCTCCGGAGAAAAAATAATAATAATAATAAAAATAAAAATAATAAATAAACCAAATAATTCGTATATATACAGTCAGCAAAAAAAGTTTAAGTAAACTGCTTAAATTAATTTTATTTCTATTAGCCCCCTTTATTATGATTATGATTATTTTACATTAGGACAATTATTTATTAACGAAGGGAGTGAAAAAGAACTGGGTTCCTTTTTTTATTTTCTTTTTACGCACCAAAAACCAAAACAAATGACGAAAAGCACGCCAAAAAAGTTTAAGTATGTTTCGTCTGTCCCGTTTACCGTTGGCTATTTCTCGGAAATTCCAACGGTAAACTGCTTTTTTCCTTTACTTTACTTCAAATTCTTGAGTTATTATGCAATGGAATTTCATTTGTGTCAGTTTTTTGTGAGTAAATGGGTCATAATGGGTCGTGGCAAGCAAATACCATTAGAAACGCGACAAATAATAATAAAGCTATACTTAGAGGGTAAAGGTGTATCAGAAATTGGCAGAGTGATTGGCCGACCACCCGCTAGTGTTCAATCAATCCTAAAATCGTATGGGCAAACAGCTAGCCTTGAGGTTCAGCCCAGATCAGGCCGACCTTCAAAATTAAGTGCCAGAGATAAACGACAAATTCTGACTACAATAAAGAGTGATCCAAAAAAAGTCGGCACCAAAAATACAGGAGGACCTATTTCTCACCTCTGGAGTTAGCGTTCATCCGCAAACTGTGCGAAATGTGCTCCACAAGGAAGGGTACAACGCACGAACTCCTCGTAAGAAGCCGTTGATTTCTGAAGTGAATAAAAAAAACGACTAGAATTCGCTGAAAAGTATTTAAACGAGCCGGATTCTTTTTTGGGACTCGGTTATTTGGAGTGACGAATCCAAATTTAACATTTTTGGGTCGGATGGAGCTCAAAAAGTGTGGCGAAAACCCAATACTGCTTTACAGCTGAAAAATTTGACTCCAACTGTGAAGCATGGAGGCGGAAATGTCATGGTTTGGGGATGTATCGCCGCGAGTGGTGCTGGAAAATTAGTATTTATAGATACTAAAATGGACAAACATCATTCATTATCTAGGAATTTTGAAGGCCAACCTCAAGGAGAGCGCGACTCAGCTCCATTTAAGTGAGGGTGCATATTATTTTCAGCAAGATAATGACCCGAAACATACGTCATATCTTGTAAAGGAATGGTTGCTTTACAATACCAAGCAATTGCACACTCCCTCACAATCACCAGACCTCAATCCTATTGAGCATATCTGGAATTTGTTGGATAAGAGGATACGAAAGCACCAAATATCCTCCAAAGCTACCCTTTCGTCGGTTTTGCGTTCCGAGTGGGAGAAAATTGTCGAAAATGACACCAAACCGTTAGTACGGAGTATGCATCGACGTCTGCTAGCAGTAATTGCTGCAAAAGGAGGCCCAACTAAGTATTAAGATGCATTAAGCTACGTGTACGTATGTATGAATATAAATATGTTTGAAAAATAAAAAAAAAAAAAATATATGTATACAAAAGCGTACTTATGTATACATATGTATATGCATGCACACTTGCCGGCCGAAAATGTACATATGTACATACATATACATATGTGTGTACGCATGCGTTTTCAAGGCCAAGTGTGCACGCGTTTTCAAGGCCAAGTGTGCACAAACATATAAATACATATGTATGTACATATGCATATGTATATACATATGTACATTGTACATAGAATTAAATTCTGCCGGCGTCGACAAGCAAAGACCAGCCGACGGTGCCCGAACTATCCAATATCGTCGCCGAAACACTTCGGCTACCGAAAAGAATTGAGCAAACACAAATAAGGAACGCTATATAACTCTGTTCTATCTCATTCTCCCGCAGGCTATAAGATCTATGTATATGTATGTCTCTTTTTAGTGTCGCTTTTTCGTTTCATCGAGTCTCAAATCACTCCCAACGATTCTAAAGAAGTTTTCACTTCAAAAAAATTTTATTTTCTTAGTATATATTTCGCCAAATATTCCCGAAGCTGTCGGACTCTATCCATAGATATCTCCTGGTTATCACTACTGTTTTCATGACTGGAGGTGAAATTCCCGCGCGACTCTCCTTTGCTATCATCAAACATTTCTTACATATTCGCTTCTGCTTTAACTAACACTGACTTACTAGTGCCTGGTTTTTCTGAGTGTCCTGTAGCTATTATTTTGGCAACTATCTTTAATGTATTTTATCTCTGAAACACTGATGATCGAAAGTCCCCTGCTGCCTCAATCACCTTGGTAGGTATATTTCTAAGATCTAGTGCTTTCAAATGCCTTAACCTGGTATGCAATTCTACCTGCTTCTCTATCAATTTGCAGTCTTATTAGTGAGCCTTTTATATGATGTATGTATGTGTGACAATCAATTTATTTTTTTTTTTTAATTCGATATATGTATTTATCCCCTTTTTTTTGAGAGAGAGAAAAACTATTTTAACTGTGTCTTGCACAGTGAGCCAGAAACGTGGAAAGAATGTTGTTAGCATTTGTGGCTGGCTCACAATTCAGATATACATTTCATTTTTCAATCAAAGAAGTTTTTCAGCGAAGTTCAGCTTTCAGTTCATCAATACGCTCTATGCAGCGTTGTCGGTCCTCTTAGCACAGGTTGTTGGGGCGCCGGTGTCGGTCAGCTGTGTCGTTGCTTAGCAGCTGTTGTCCTGGGCCTATGGGCTCAGGCAGTATCGGTGCCGGTCATCGCATCAAATTTTCTCGTATTGGCAGTGTACGTTCAGCAGCAACTATCTTGTTGCTCTGCTGCTTTTTGTAATTGCCGACTCGCAACTACATATTGTTAAATTTTGTTTTTTTCGATATTAGGGCTTCGAATACGCCACACACACAAACACTCCCGCCGCCGAAATTACTTCAATTGCTCCACTAGCCAAACTGCCTTTATAATCGGATGAACGCACTTTTTTTTATTTATTAAGCAATATTTTGCTTGTTTGTTTCATACTCTGTCTCTTACCAATGGTGGGGGAAAACAAGAGTTATGTTATTTTCAGCTAAAGGTATAGCTGATCTTAGCATTTACACTTGCATAAGAATTCAGACTTCAAGGAGCTGATTCACACTCTGAGTCTCTTACCACTGGTGGGGAAAAACTGCAGAGTTCCTATTTTCCAAGTACCAAAATGAATAGGAATTCATTCATTGGTTGAATTCAAAATATGAACTGATTTTATTTAAAAACTCTTAAAGTCTAAGCCAAAATTGTTCTTAAAAATACTTGCTCTAATGCCCCACGATTTCGGGGGTTGAAAATTGTTTATATTTTATGCTCAGCGTTGGCTACTTGATCTGATTTGGTGAAGCCGTTTCAGCTGACCACGATGTTTAATCTTAAACACAATGTCGAACAGTTCAGAAAGTATAGGAAAGTATATTAAGAAATAGGGTATGATTAACAGAATTAAAGGCTTTATCGAAGTCAGTGTATATGACATCAGTTTGTTTAGCATTTTTGAAACCCTTTATAATTATAGAGGTAAATTCTAAAAGCTTAGTGGTTGTAGATCTACGTTGCACAAGCCCATGTTGGGATGGCGAAATAATAGAGCTGCAAAAATGTTGCAATTGGGAAGTTATAATTTTTTCAAAAGCTTTCGGAATATCGGAAAATTTTAAAATACCCCTTTAGTTAGAGGCTTCGGACTTTTTGCCATTTTTATGCAGAGGGATGATATACGACTCCTTCCAAATAAATGGAAAAGAGAAAGATTTGACAGACAATAAAAACAATTTTTAAAATGTGTTTACATAATGCGTTTGCACAGAACCTGAGTACACATCCAGGTAGACCGTCTGGCCCCGGAGAATAAAAAGGTTTAACTAGTTTAAGTTCGCTAAGAAGAGAATTACTTGATTAAAAATACAATTAGCCATACAATTACAATTAAACTGAAGCTTACAGCGCTAAAAATAATTTTTATGGCATTGTGTATTAAGCATCATGAATTTTGAACGAGCGACTGTATACGTATTTTTTGAAACTTATTATATCGAGTCTTCACATTTTTCAAATTGGATAACTCTTTAGAGAACCAGGACGGTTTATTAAGCCGCTCCCGCCTACCAAGAGGCACACAAGTATTAATGAGTGAATTCAGAGTATTATAAAAGAAGCGAACAGCTAAGTTCATTTCTCTACAATTGTACAGATAAGACCACTTGGTAGTAAGAGTAATGTTTTCATTAAGGCTGGCAAAGTCAGTCTTACGAAAGCCTAGTTAACCTAGTTAACTGTTTAATAGTTTGGAAGGAATCATATATTATTCCTCTTCATAAAAAGGGGAAAAAGTCCGAAGCCTCCAATTATAGGGGTATTTCTGAATTGTCTGCCATACCCAAAGCAGTTGAGAAAATAATAACATCTCAATTGCAGCATTTTTGTAGCTCAACTATTTCGTCATCCCAACATGGGTTTAAAAAACGTAAATTGACGACTACTAACCTATTAGAATTTACATCTCACTCGATCAAAGGATTCAAGGGTGCCGTGCAAGCTGACGTCATTTATACTGACTTCAGCAAGGCCTTTGACTCTGTTAATCGTACTCTGCTTTTAAATAAGTTAAACGCACTTGGCATCCCCAGACTTTTGCTTGATTGGATTCTTCAATATCTTTCTAAGCGTACACAAAAGGTACACTTTAAGTCTTCATTTTTTAAAACCATTCAAGTGACCTCTGGAGTACCTCAGGGTAGTCATTTGGGTCCATATTTCTGCTACAGTTAGTATGGTCAAAAAAGTTTGACGATCCGTACATAACCTAAATTCTGTATACTTCATTAATCCGTCCTATCTTAGAGTACGGATCTTGCATATGGTCACCCCAATATGAGACGCATCGAAGTAAAATTGAATCTGTTCAAAAGCAGATTTTTGCTTTTTGCTCTTCGTGGTCTAAATTGGGATCGCAATGTCAATTTGCCATCGTACTCCAAAAGGCTTCTTTTAATCAATCTTCCTTCTTTAATTAATCGTAGAGTAATGCTTATTCATAAACTTTTAATAGGTGAAATAGACTCTACTGAGCTATTGAACCAGTCAAACCTATCTGTACCCCGTAGACCTACTATAAATTTTATTCCTCTATCCTTAAAACACTGTATTTCTTACTATTCTTTGCATGAACCTTCTCCGAGTCCTATGCTCTGATTTCAATCTTCTGTATCCCTCAATTAGATCAGAAGTCTCTCTTTTTCTTATAAAAACCTCTATTTTATCACACTTAAATTTTATTTATATGAGTGTCAATCGCCGCATACTTGAAAAAAAAAAGGGGGGGGAAGAAGAAGACAAGAAATGAAAATGATATGTGTTTGTAAGGTTTTGTCGGGCATTGATGGATTGAGTTACAGAAAAAGAATTTGAAGCATGTAAGAAAATTATGGCCAAGAACTGCAAGGGTAGAAAAGCTTCTGCATAACCGAAATTAGCTTCTTTGATATTTCTGTTTATCTAATTTTTTTCCATAATATGCTTTACTTCCTTATTGTTAAATTTAGCGGAAAGCTAGCTATTTACATTACAGAGTTTAGAATATTGTATATGCAGCTGAGATATTTTGTAATTTTGTTTTTATACCCTTGCAAAAAGGGTATACTAATTTTGGTCAGAAGTGTGCAACGCATAGAACGAAGCATCTCAGACCATATAAAGTATATATATTCTTGAGCAACACGACGAGACGAGTTCAGTTTGATCCGTCTGGATCAACGCGAACTCCTACGAGACCGTAAGAGCTACAGAGCTGAAATTTTGCACATAGGCTTGTATATACTGCAGATTCAGCCGGATCAGACCACTATATCATATAGCTCCCATACAAACGTCAAAGTCACGAACAGTGACTTTTCTCAATAACTTCGTTACTGTTTAAGCTATTGTCGTGAAATTTAATATAAGTTAGTTTATTGTAGACTGTGCGAAATTTGGTCAAGATCGGGTGACTATATCATATACCTCCCATAGGCACGATCGTTCGAAAACAGTGAATTTTGTCAATAACTTCGTTACTTTTAATACGACTGCTTTCAAATTAAACATTTAATAGTTAAATATACCTGTTAATGACTGTGCCGAATTTGGTCAAGATCGGGTAGCTATATCATATAGGGCCCATAGAAACGATCGGTAAAAAACAGTGACTTTCATCAAAAAAATATACCTGTTAATGACTGTGTCGAATTTGGTGAAGATCGGGTAACTATATCATATAGGGCCTATAGAAACTATCGGTGGAAAACAGTGACTTTCATCAAAAAGTTCGTTATATCCTATGCTAAGATTGAATTCTTTCGCAAACATATCATAGACCTCCTCTAGGAACGATCGGTCGAAAACAGTGACTTTTGTCAAAAAGTTCGTTAAGATTGAAGGCCGTTCTTTCGCAAACATTAGACTTTTTGGATAACACGTTTTTACACTTTGATGGTAAGGAAAGAATTACCAAAACAGTTGCAAGAGTATACAATCTTCGACGCGGTCGAAGTTAACCCCCGGCCCAATGGTTTTATTTTATTTTTTATTTTTTAGAAATTAGATTTTAAATGGTAAATGAAATTGGACGAGAAACCTTTATAAAGGACTTAATATTAACTTAGAATCAAAAAGCAGACACTTTAAGGAAGCTATACAGATATAGTATGATAAGTACCTGTCGATCATTTTTAAAATTTAATTTTGTGCGATTTTGAACTTTTTTAAATGCGTTTCAGCTGAAATGTTCCATACTTAACCCTTGGTAGTATTACTGATTTGTTTTTAGTCGATAAATGAGAATTGCGATTTATATAAATGGATATAATATGCGTATAGTTTTGTTGATTTTACAAATTCTGTTACTTATATTTCCATTAAATAATAGTTTTTTGTCTAAATTTAATCCTTAATATTTAACAGATTTTTCCCAAGGGATTTTAATGCCGTTAAGTTCAAGATCTGCGGTTGGTAGAAAACATGGATTTAGCTTTTAAGTAAAAAAAAGATTTAGTTTTATTAGCATTTAGCTTAATTTTCCATCTATGAAAATAATAGTAGATGGTGTTAAGAGACCGTTAAACATGGTTGTGAATTTCTGAATATTGAGCTCCAGAAGAATAGAGGATCGTATCATTAGCAAAGATTAACGAACTACATCTATCAGTCATGGGAAAATCAGAGGTGTAGATGTTGGACAAGATAGGCCCGAGGACAGAACCCTGAGGGACTCCAGCGGTTTCATTAAGGCATTCGTAAAAACGCCTGTCAGTCAGAAATCTGATGTGATGTGGTTTAGGTAAGTAGGAGTGTTACAGGTGCTTAGTTTATGGATCAGACCATCGTGCCAAAGTGTGTCAAAAGCAGCTTCAACGTCCAAGGTTACCAAAACTACTAGTTTAGATTCTATTTCCCAAATTAAAAAAAAGTAAACAATTTGGATTTGGTCATTATTATTTGTGTTCTTAAACAATAAACAATTTTTTTTAGGTATAAAAAACCGACTGCACTCCCAGCCAAAAAATATATTGAACTTTTGATGGAATGGATTGAAACGCAAATAAATAATGAGGCCATATTTCCGGTATCTTCTGGTATGTTTTTATTTTGAATTGTCCTTTTTTAAAGATAGGAGTAATGTTTATGTAGGCACACCTACAACTTTAAACCATTGCAAAGAGTGTATATTATTTTGGGTCAGAAGTGTGCAACCCATAGAAGGAAGCATCTCCGACCATATAAAGTATACATATTCTTGATCAGCACGACAAGACGGGCTCAAATAGCCATGTCCGTCCGTCCGTCCGTCTGGATCGATGCGAACTCCTTCTAGACCGTAAGAGCTACAGAGCTGTAGGCTTGTATATACTGCAGGGTTTGTATATCTCAGATTCAGCCGGATCGGACCACTATATCATATAGCTCCCATACAAACGTGAAAGTCACGAACAATGACTTTTCTGAATTACTTCGCTATTTTCTGAGCTATCGTCATGAAATTTAATATTGGTGAGTTTATTGCGCCTATAAACAACTGTGCCAAATTTGATCAAGATCGGGTAACTATGTAATATTATATAGCTTCCATAGGAACGATCGGTGAAAAACAGTGACTTTGATCAAAAACTTCGATATTTCTTATTTTAAGATTGTGGGCCGTTCTTTCGCAAACATTACTCTTTGTAGATAAAACGGCTATGAGTTTGACGGCTATAAGTGAGGACAGAGTACCAAACAACTTGCAAGGGTATACAAACTTCGGCGCGGTCGAAGTTATCCCCGGACCTTTGGTTTCAATTAAAAGTGGACTCTAAATACATTTAAACCGCAAACGGCAGAAGAAAAAATTTCAGGGCACAAAATAAAAGTACAAAATATCAATAAAGATTAATTTGACTGCCGAAGTGTGTATGCCTTTGAAGAGACTTTAAATTCTGCATTCGATTCTGTTCCAGTTGTAATTTATATAATAAGATTTTTTGAAAACCATTCGAAAATAAGACATGTTTGTATAGCACTAGGGCAACAGACTTTACTAACCATTGAACAAATCTAGGGACATACAACTACTTTAACAATAAAGTCACTAAATTGCAACTGGATGAAGAGAAATGAAATAATGAGAAATGAAAGTATTGTAAAACTGGTCAGATGATTGTAACCCCGTAAAGTATATATATTCTTGGTCAGCATAAGAAGTTGGTCGATATAGCCATGTCCGTCTGTTCGTCGGTGCGTATGCGTTTTACTCAGCCATCTTATGGGGGTATGGGAGTAAAATATTTTTTATTTTTTTTTCTGAATGCACAACAACTCAAGAATAGTGTGTTAAGAGGTTACGTCACCCCTGAGGTCCAAAAAACAGGTGAAAATGAAGTAAGTAAGTCGTCTCGCCGACTTAGGTATACCATACACCAGTAAAGCAAATATTTCAAATTTATTAAACAAATGCATTTTCACATGCTTTTTATTACAAGCATAGAGTCTCCCTCACTCAAGTATACGAGCACCCTAGCGCCCCCCACCAGCCAACGACCAACTACGGCCTTATGGAAAAACGTTTATATGCATAACTTCGTTGTTTTTCAAATTCAAATTCAAATTCAAGTGTGCCAAATTTGATTACAAAAGGTAGAAAATTACGTGAGATAATCGAGTTTTTCCAAATTACGGGGGCGGAAAGGGGCGTGGCAAAATCGTTGCATATACAATATATGCGCATTTATTAAACAAATACACATACCAAATTTGGTGCCTCTAGCTATTATAGTCTTTAAGAAAATCAAATTTGTTTAAATTTCGTGGGCGGAGGGGGTCGTGGCAAATTTTTTTTGCAACAAATTTGTGTACGCTTACTAAAGGATTAATCATACTAAATTTGATGTCTTTAGCTATTGTAGTCCTTAAGAAAATCAAATTTGTTTAAATTTCGTGGGCGGGGGGGCGTGGCAAAAATTTGAAAATTTAAACTTGACCACCGTAGGTAATACACGAGTCTACGTACCAAATTTGGTGACTCTAGCTCTTATAGTCTCTGAGATCTACGTGTTCATACGGACAGACGGACGGACGGACGGACGGACGGACGGACGGACGGACGGACGGATATGTCTATATCGACTCGGCTGTTGATACTGATCAAGAATATATATACTTTATGGGGTCGGAAAAGCTTCCTTCTGCCTGTTACATACATTTTGGCGACTTTAATATACCATTTCACCCTATGGGTGTATGGTATAAAAAGAATCAAGTGGCACCATGATTTTTCAACTGGGGTGTCAAATATCTCCGAATCTACTGGACCGATTTGGCTCAAAGTTTTATCACATATTGTTTTTGTTTTGGATGTTATGAATTTAAGATCGATCCGAGTAAGATTTCTGCAGTTATGGGGTCGGCAAGCCTTTTTTTTTTTAGATTTTTGGGTGTCCTAAACTTTAAAATACTCTCCTGAATTTCCAAAGTTGGTGAAAACGATCCTGCAAAATATACTGGACGAATCGTTTTGGAAATTTGTACAGTACTTTTTCACAAAATTATTCAGGTAACGCTGTCCACTTAATTACAACAACTTTACAACAACAAATAACTCGGTTTTTTGGGCTAAAATCAGAGTTCTTGACTTTCAAGTACCTTAAAAAAATAATTTTTTAATAAAAAACTCGACAGCGTTACCTGGGAAATTTTGTCTTTAATTAATGCGATTTGATTTTTTCTTTTCCGAAAATTTTGTGATGAGTTTACGATGTTCACCGCAAACCACTTTTTCGAGGTCCCGCCGGAGATTGCCTATATGCAGCAGCAGTACAGTGCCAAACCTAACAGTTTGGTTAGTTTAGTAAAAGAGTTTAAAAGTGTTGTTTTTCATATTTAAGTGAGGTTATGATTCCCTGACCCGGTAAACTTAATCCATGTTTTCACAGTCCTAGCCGTAACGAGATACCGAATATCCGTACTAGAGCTGAGAAAGTCTAGACCTCGGGATAACGTAGATGGAGTTGCAAAATTTGAGGCAATGAATTAGGAAAAAAAACCTAAAATCTACAAACATCGTCTTGAGAAGGAGCTGCCTAGACTGCTGAAAATTAGTCGTTGTCACAGCCATGTAAATACTCTACCTCGCACATATCGCTCGTAGGCCAAACGAAAATATGAAAACCGTCTGAAGAGTACCTCAATGTGATTAAAGGGAGTGTTAAATTGAGTCAGACTATCTTATAATCTATAAAATGTGCACTTTGTAGTTTGATTGGAATCAATCAAAAGCCACCGTTCCTTAACCAATGGATCTGTTTAAAACAATTTACATTTAACTCATTTTCTCTCCTTATGAGACTGTAAACTTTTTATAGTATTTAAGTAATCTCTAGTTAAGAATCCTACTCTAATTTGTTTATCTAATGAAGCGATTTGCGTGAGGAGTATATGGAGTATATTTCATTGTCATTTATATAATTAATCTAAAACTTCTTTAAAAACAACACCACAGCAAATTCGTCAAAACGTCATCCTTGGCCCAATGATTACGACGAAAACCAAAGTCGTGAGTAATGTGCTAAACCTTTGAAAATTTTATTATGGAAAACCTATATTTATATAAATATATATATATGAAACATCCCCATACGGTTTGCTCTAAAATATCCGTGTCTTTCTTTTATATTTAAAATATTATTAATTTAAGTCATTTTTGGATTTGAAAGTATTTAGGTCAAAAATATGAAATTTTGTCAAGTTTGTTAGGAATTAAGTGAAGAAACCCGAAATTATGTTTGAAACAGGAATAATGATTTGAGGTACTTTAATATCAAATACCCTTGCTTAACTGTCATAAGATGCCATAAAAGAAATAAAACTATATCGTTTTGGGACAACCTTTGAAATAGAACAGTTGTCATGGTCGGGTGGGTAAAGAAGAGGGACTAACCACATCTATGTTTTCTCACATCCTTTATTTAGATTCATGTTTGTATTCTTTCTTTAGGTCACGGTAAATTGGCACCTAAGCAATAGTAATAGTAACATCACCTTTAACTTTTGGTGGTTAGTTTAGTTTTCAAAACGCGCATTAAATTTATTAATGATAGTGAGTGTGAAAAGGGGAGAAAGAATCCCGACCAGTCCAACGAGCTAGACCCGAGCATAGCAAGAATGCGCACCGTCGATCCTGGTCGCAATTGGTTTTACTATTTTGTCATCTCAACAACTAATGAGTATATCGAATAACGTTTCCGGAGGATACCACTCATGTTAAAGACTTATCCTCAGTGTCTTTACTTCTGAACTGGAGTGGATTGCTTTCACTAGCACTTTGGAGCCTTTTAGGTGTTAATTTGGTTGAACGAGAATTATAAACCAAAACCCATTCTGGTCACTACATGTTGTATTTTCACAGGGGCAAACAAAAATTTAACTAAGACTATCCGTGTCACCCACAAAAAATTCTTAAAGAATGACCGATTTTGAACGAATTAACTATAACTATAAAACCTCAGTTATTTTCGTAACTTTAGAAACAATTGTTATAAATTTATATTTCTCAGTTAAAAGCTGCGCCAAATTTAATCAAGATCGGCTGAATATATCATATAGGTTTTGTTGGAGGAGAATTCCTGAATTTAAACTCATTAATTTAGTTATTCTGAAATTGTAACCATTATGTTAAAAAGATACACCATCGATCGAAAGGAGAATTCAATCTAGCATTGCTATTTGCTCTCTTCTTGCATTTCCCTTTGCATTGTACTTTGAATTGCTCTCTCTCTCTCTTAGCATTTAACATTTAAGAAATCAATGTACCAGAGAACACGAATAAAACGAGCGCAAACAAATGTACAAAATTAAAACGTCGTTTAATCTTCACATTAACACTGTGAAACAACAAAGGCAAAGAAAGTTACGAAGCATTGACCGAGAAATTGGCCATCAGCATCCATAGGAACGATCGATCAAATACAGTGACTTTAATTGTCAGTTTAATGTACATTCTGCTCAGTTTGTCTATCTCGGATTCAGCCGGGACCACTATATCGTATAGCTCCCATACAAACGGCAAAGTCACGAACAGTGACTTTTCTTAATAACTTCGTTATGTTTTGCGCTATTGTCGTGATTTTTAGTATTGGTGGGTTTATTGCGCCTATAAACAACTGTGCCAAACTTAATCAAGAGCGGGTGACTATATTATGTATATAGCTCCCATAGGAACGATCGGTGAAAAACAGTGACTTTTGTCAATAACTTTATAACATTTAGTAGTTTAATATATCTGTTAACGACTGAGCCCGATTTGATAAAGATCGGGTGAATATATCATATAGCTCTCATAGGTACGATCGGTGGCAAACAGTGACTTTGATCAAAAACTTCGATATTTCCTATGTTAAGATTGTGGGCCGTTCTTTCGCAAACATTACTCTTTGTAGATAAAACGGCTATGAGTTTGACGGCTATAAGTGAGGAAAGAGTACCAAACAACTTGCAAGGGTATACAAACTTCGGCGCGGTCGAAGTTAACCCCGGCCCTTTGGTTTTAATTAAAAGTGGACTCTAAATACATTTAATCCGCAAACGGCAGACGAAAAAATTTCAGGGCACAAAATAAAAAGACAATATATCAATAAAGATTAATTTGACTGCGCCGAAGTGTGTATGCCTTTGAAGAGACTTTAAATTCTGCATTCGATTCTGTTCCAGTTGTAATTTATATAATAAGATTTTTTGAAATCCATTCGAAAATAAGACATGTTTGTATAGCACTAGGGCAACAGACTTTACTAACCATTGAACAAATCTAGGGACATACAACTACTTTAACAATAAAGTCACTAAATTGCAACTGGATGAAGAGAAATGAAATAATGAGAAATGAAAGTATTGTAAAACTGGTCAGATGATTGTAACCCCATAAAGTATATATATTCTTGGTCAGCATAAGAAGTTGATCGATATAGCCATGTCCGTCTGTTCGTCAGTGCGTATGCATTTTACTCAGCCATCTTATGAGGGAATGGGATAAAAATTTTTTTTTTTTTGTTTTCTGGATGCACAACAACTCAAGAATAGTGTGTTAAGAAGTTACGCCACCCCTGAGGTCCAAAAAACAGGTGAAAAAAAGAATCAAGTGGCACCATGATTTTTGAACTGGGGTGTCAAATATCTCCGAATCTACTGGACCGATTTGGCTCAAATTTTTATCACATATTGTTTTTGTTTTGGAATTTTAGATCGATCCGAGTAAGATTTCTGCAGTTATGGGGTCGGCAGGCCTTTTTTTTTTTTTTAGATTTTTGGGTGTCGTAAACTTTAAAATACTCTCCTGAAAAGTTGCTATTTCCAAAGTTGGTGAAAACGATCCTGCAAAATATACTGGACGAATCGTTTTGCAAATTTGCACAGTACTTTTTCACAAAATTATTCAGGTAATGCTGTCCACTTAATTACAACAACTTTACAACAACAAATAACTCGGTTTTTTGGGCTAAAATCAGAGTTATTGACTTTCAAGTACCTTAAAAAAATAATTTTTTAATAAAAAACTCGACAGCGTTACCTGGGAAATTTTGTCCTTTAATTAATGCGATTTGATTTTTTTCTTTTCCGAAAATTTTGTGATGAGTTTACGATGTTCACCGCAAACCACTTCTTTTTCGAGGTCCCGCCGGAGATTGCCTATATCCAGCAGCAGTACAGTGCCAAACCTAACCGTTTGGTTAGTTTATTAAAAGTAAAAGAGTTAAAAAGTGTTGTTTTTCATATTTAAGTGAGGTTATGATTCCCTGACCCGGTAAACTTAATCCATGTTTTCACAGTCCTAGCCGTAACGAGATACCGAATATCCGTACTAGAGCTGAGAAAGCCTAGACCTCGGGATAACGTAGATGGAGTTGCAAAATTTGAGGCAATAAATTAGGAAAAAAAACCTAAAATCTACAAACATCGTCTTGAGAAGGAGCTGCATAGACTGCTGAAAATTAGTCGTTGTCACAGCCATGTAAATACTCTACCTCGCACATATCGCTCGTAGGCCAAACGAAAATATGAAAACCGTCTGAAGGGTACCTTAATGTGATTAAAGGGAGTGTTAAATTGGTCAGCCTCTCTTATAATCTATAAAATGTGCACTTTGTAGTTTGATTGGAATCAATCATAAGCCACCGTTCCTTAACCAATGGACCTGTATAAAACAATTTACATTTAACTCATTTTCTCTCCTTATGAGACTGTAAACTTTTTATAGTATTTAAGTAATCTCTAGTTAAGAATCCTACTCTAATTTGTTTATCTAATGAAGCGATTTGCGTGAGGAGTATATGGAGTATATTTCATTGTCATTTATATAATTAATCTAAAACTTCTTTAAAAACAACACCACAGCAAATTTGTCAAAACGTCATCCTTGGCCCAATGATTACGACGAAAACCAAAGTCGTGAGTAATGTGCTAAACCTTTGAAAATTTTATTATGGAAAACCTATATTCATATAAATATATATATATATGAAACATCCCCATACGGTTTGCTCTAAAATATCCGTTTCTTTCTTTTATATTTAAGATATTATTAATTTAAGTCATTTTTGGATTTGAAAGTATTTAGGTCAAAAATATGAAATTTTGTCAAGTTTGTTAGGAAATAAGTGAAGAAACCCGAAATTATGTTTGAAACAGGAATAATGATTTGAGGTACTTTAATATCAAGTACCCTTGCTAAACTGTCATAAGATGCCATAAAAGAAATAAAACTATATCGTTTTGGGACAACCTTTGAAATAGAACAGTTGTCATGGTCGGGCGGGTAAAGAAGAGGGACTAACCACATCTATGTTTTCTCACATCCTTTATTTAGATTCATGTTTGTATTCTTTCTTTAGGTCACGGTAAATTGGCACCTGTTCAATGAAAGACGTTAGTATTTCTTGAATTTATTATTGTTTATTTATTTATAATCAAATAGGCGCTAGCACATAAACCAGTGACTAATAGTCGTCGCAACCAACACATAAATTGGGTGGACTTCGGAGCGAGATTACAAAGGTAGAGATGGGGGCCAAAGACACAGCGATGCACACCCGATGTAGCTACAATTGGTATCTGATCTTACAAAGAATGATGCATTTCTTTTATAGTAAAACTAGAGAGCTCACCAGTGCATAGTTCGACATAGTGTTAGGTCAGCAAAATACGTCTTTATTGATAATAGCTAACTATAGCAACTTGATGAACTAGGTCTTTATTGTTAACTGCTGACCATATCAGATCTACTTATGACTGATGAGCCATCGATATCTATAATGGGTTACATACTTATATTGGCATACATTTCCATTTGTTCTATATTATAATTGTCTTAATGGTATCTTATTTTATATAATCTAAACACCAACATACTTCCGGCCGTTGAACACCTGTTCAACGTTATCCAACGTCGACCGCAAAATTGCTGGGGGCTGGGTTTGCTGCAGCGGGAGTCGGTATAGGATTGACGATCCTCACGGTTGTCTGCTCTGGACCATTGTGCCTTGGGGTTTGGGAGCATCTCCTTATTCCATATACCATCACAAGAACCAATGGTATAGTTAGTGCTACGTAGGAAACGATAACATGGTGTGCCGGCTGGCTGGGGTCTTCTGGTAACTTCCAGTTTTGCTTAGTTTCCAGTTTTCCTTGAATGTTGCTTAATTCGTCGTAGCTTAGTTGCATTTTCATGAATTGTGTGGTTGTTGGCGCTACTTTTGTTGGGCCAATGCTGAAGTTGCCAAATCGGACATATGACAATTTCATTGTGTCTGTCGTAGTAATACGGTGACCTGTTATTCGTATAACAGAACTCCTTGCTGTACACGTCGGGTCTAGAGTTAACAATCCAGTTTTCTTGATAGTGACACTATCTATATTATCGTCACAGGTCACTGCGAGTTCAATTGGTCTGGTGGTGGCAAAAATCCACTGATTTTTGTGATACATGTCGTACCAGACAAATGACCTGTTTGTGTGTTGTATTTGACAGGTTGATGATTTTGTGTTTTTGAATAGCTGGAACTCACAGTTGCTATTAGCCGTAAACGTCGTTTGTTTATCAAAACAGATATATTGTTCGTTGTTGAGCTGGTGACATTGTTCTAAATCGGCTCTTGAGAGCCCAATGTATTGATTCTGTTCCTTGTTGACAGCAATGAGGGGAATTTTAATGTTCATGATTACAATCCCATGAGTTCCAATTGCTGGAATGGGTACCAGGTTATACAGTTGCACTGCCTGCGTTGCCACTAATGGAAACGTGACCTTAAATATCACATGATTGTTTGCGATTGTGCCTTGTGCCTTCATTAAGCCATATAATTGCAAGACGTCGTTATCTGGAACTGGCAAATCCAAACCAAACGGAAGATGTCTCTTAAGTTGGTTCAGATGTTCGCGAAGCTGGCCTGGTGATAGTAGTAACGGGCTTATTTTGCTATGATGGGCATCTGTAAATACTCGGGAAATTTCGGTTTGAATTCGTTGCAAATTCCCTGCAATAACTGTCATCTGAGTAGTCCATTGTCCTGGACCTTGGTCATGTCGTTCATTTGTTGTTCCATTAGTTTCATCTGATTTTCAATCGTGGCTTCGTCTCGCTTAATGATATTTATCGTTGAGTCAATTACAGATGTCTGATTTTGCAGCAAGTTCAATAAGTAGTCTTCATTTGATTTAACCTTTCTTATGGTGCCTGACATCTCTGTTGCATATTTTGAGTCCAGCACACCAAATAAGCCGTTCGCAATGTTCCCAATTATATCTAACGGCGATCGTCGTTGGCGTTCTATGTGAAGGAGATCATTTCCCGTCCGGAGCTCTGAGTTGACATGCTCAAAGTGCCTCTGCATTGCGGTGCATGCCTCTGGAACCTTCATTAACACGCATATTTCTCCAACCTTTACTAATCCGTCTGAAAATGTCTTCAGGTCGGCCCAATATGGTTCGAGATCGTAAAATGCCACAATAGTCCAGTCAGACGTTGCCATCCTTCCTGTGCCAATACTTTCATAGTATATGCCTGGTTTGGGGTTGAATCGAGTTATGTTAGTCCTTTGAGCAAATACCAGGGGAAGTAACAACAGCATTAGGCAAATCGTCATTGCTAACGGTGGCAGACCGATCGACAAACGTCTTTTTGTCTCTGGTTCTGCTTTGTCCTCGATACCAGGGTTTTCTTGGGAATTCGATACTATGTCATATGCCTCGATTTTACGTTTTATCCCCGTCTCTCTAAGCAAGGGAGCCAATTTATGGATAGCCCGCTTGTAGGTACCTCTGGCTGTTTTAACGTCAACCACGCGGACGTATCCATCCAGGCCTGGATATAATTTAACAATTCGTCCAATTGGCCACTGTAAGATTGGCACATTATCCTCCTTTAAAATTACCATCATGCCTTCTTTGACATTGTTATAGGGTTTTTTCCATTTAGATGTACCCTGCAATTCTTGTAGGTACTCTTGAGACCATTGTGTCCAGAATGTATGCTTAAGCCGTTGCACTAATTCCCATTGCTCTGGAATCGATCGATGTGTTACTGGCTCTGCATCTGGTTGGGCTACTAATGGTTCTCCGATCAATAGATGGCCTGGTGTTAGAGCTGTCAAGTCATTGGGATCGTCTGAGTTTGGAGTTAACGGGCGAGAGTTCAACACTGGGTTACTGACCGAGTTAACTAGGTCAGAGATTGCTGACGCCAGGGAATGCAATATAGTTTATAAGTTGATCAAACTTTTTATTTTAAATAACTTTTTTATGATTTGGTCGCCTCGTTGACACAAATCGTGTTAATTGTATTTACCAAAGTGATCGCCTAGTTGATCAACTTTTATTCAATGGGTATGAATTGCTACCCCGTTGCGGAAAACTAACTCCTAGTTTTCCAATAAATTGTTTTAGTCGCCAAAGTGGCTACGCAACGATTGCCAAGTTAATCAATTGCGATGTTTTTAGTCGGGACCCCAGATTGATGTGAAATGTTCATCAATTTGTGCCCTCGCTTAGGATTGTTTTGTGTCCAAAGCGTGCAAAGAAAGTAGTCGCCTAGTTGACCAGTTTCCTTGTTGTTGAGAGATTGGTCGCCTGAGTTAACCAAACCAATTCTCACTTGATGACGGTTCCACCAAGTCTGTAACTCTTTCAACTTGGAGCCGCCAATGTCGGGGTCACCAAAATGTTCAATAAAAGACGTTAGTATTTCTTGAATTTATTATTGTTTATTTATTTATAATCAAATAGGCACTAGCACATAAACCAGTGACTAATAGTCGTCGCAACCAACACATAAATTGGGAGGACTTCGGAGCGAGATTACAAAGGTAGAGATGGGGGCCAAAGACACAGCGATGCACACCCGATGTAGCTACAATTGGTATCTGATCTTACAAAGAATGATGCATTTCTTTTATAGTAAAACTAGAGAGCTCACCAGTGCATAGTTCGACATAGTGTTAGGTCAGCAAAATACGTCTTTATTGATAATAGCTAACTATAGCGACTTGATGAACTAGGTCTTTATTGTTAACTGCTGACCATATCAGATCTACTTATGACTGATGAGCCATCGATATCTATAATGGGTTACATACTTATATTGGCATACATTTCCATTTGTTCTATATTATAATTGTCTTAATGTTATCTTATTTTATATAATCTAAACACCAACAGCACCTAAGCAATAGTAATAATAGTAACATCACCTTTAACTTTTGGTGGTTAGTTTAGTTTTCAAAACGCGCATTAAATTTATTAATGATAGTGAGTGTGAAAAGGGGAGAAAGAATCCCGACCAGTCCAACGAGCTAGACCCGAGCATAGCAAGAATGCGCACCGTCGATCCTGGTCGCAATTGGTTTTACCATTTTGTCATCTCAACAACTAATGAGTGTATCGTATAACGTTTCCGGAGGATACCACTCATGTTAAAGACTTATCCTCAGTGTCTTTACTTCTGAACTGGAGTGGATTGCTTTCACTAGCACTTTGGAGCCTTTTAGGTGTTAATTTGGTTGAACGAGAATTATAAACCAAAACCCATTCTGGTCACTACATGTTGTATTTTCACAGGGGCAAACAAAAATTTAACTAAGACTATCCGTGTCACCAACAAAAAATTCTTAAAGAATGACCGATTTTGAACGAATTAACTATAACTATAAAACCTCAGTTATTTTCGTAACTTTAGAAACAATTGTTATAAATTTATATTTCTCAGTTAAAAGCTGCGCCAAATTTAATCAAGATCGGCTGAATATATCATATAGGTTTTGTTGGAGGAGAATTCCTGAATTTAAACTCATTAATTTAGTTATTCTGAAATTGTAACCATTATGTTAAATAGATACACCATCGATCGAAAGGAGAATTCAATCTAGCATTGCTATTTGCTCTATTCTTGCATTTCCCTTTGCATTGTACTTTGAATTGCTCTCTCTCCCTCTTTTAGCATTTAACATTTAAGAAATCAATGTACCAGAGAACACGAATGAAACGAGCGCAAACAAATGTACAAAATTAAAACGTCGTTCAATCTTCACATTAACACTGTGAAACAACAAAGGCAAAGAAAGTTACGAAGCATTGACCGAGAAATTGGCCATCAGCATCCATAGGAACGATCGATCAAATACAGTGACTTTAATTGTCAGTTTAATGTACATTCTGCACAGTTTGTCTATCTCGGATTCAGCCGGGACCACTATATCGTATAGCTCCCATACAAACGGCAAAGTCACGAACAGTGACTTTTCTCAATAACTTCGTTATTTTTTGCGCTATTGTCGTGATTTTTAGTATTGGTGGGTTTATTGCGCCTATAAACAACTGTGCCAAACTTAATCAAGAGCGGGTGACTATATTATGTATATAGCTCCCATAGGAACGATCGGTGAAAAACAGTGACTTTTATCAATAACTTTATAACATTTAGTAGTTTAATATATGTGTTAACGACTGAGCCCGATTTGATAAAGATCGGGTGAATATATCATATAGCTCTCATAGGTACGATCGGTGGCAAACAGTGACTTTGATCAAAAACTTCGATATTTCCTATGTTAAGATTGTGGGCCGTTCTTTCGCAAACATTACTCTTTGTAGATAAAACGGCTATGAGTTTGACGGCTATAAGTGAGGAAAGAGTACCAAACAACTTGCAAGGGTATACAAACTTCGGCGCGGTCGAAGTTAACCCCGGCCCTTTGGTTTTAATTAAAAGTGGACTCTAAATACATTTAATCCGCAAACGGCAGACGAAAAAATTTCAGGGCACAAAATAAAAAGACAATATATCAATAAAGATTAATTTGACTGCGCCGAAGTGTGTATGCCTTTGAAGAGACTTTAAATTCTGCATTCGATTCTGTTCCAGTTGTAATTTATATAAGATTTTTTGAAAACCATTCGAAAATAAGACATGTTTGTATAGCACTAGGGCAACAGACTTTACTAACCATTGAACAAATCTAGGGACATACAACTACTTTAACAATAAAGTCACTAAATTGCAACTGGATGAAGAGAAATGAAATAATGAGAAATGAAAGTATTGTAAAACTGGTCAGATGATTGTAACCCCATAAAGTATATATATTCTTGGTCAGCATAAGAAGTTGGTCGATATAGCCATGTCCGTCTGTTCGTCGGTGCGTATGCGTTTTACTCAGCCATCTCATGGGGGTATGGGAGTAAAATATTTTTTATTTTTTTTCTGAATGCACAACAACTCAAGAATAGTGTGTTAAGAGGTTACGCCACCCCTGAGGTCCAAAAAACAGGTGAAAAAAAGAATTTTTGCTGTGCGGCCAGTATACAATGTAGGAAAAAATTTGTATTATACACAGATTGAGGGTACTTTCAAGAATATTATAAGAAAAAAAAATTTTTTTTTATAACAAAATGGCGGAGATTTGCTCCGTCAAGTGGCACCATGATTTTTGAACCGGGGTGTCAAATATTTCCGAATCTATTGGACGATTTGGCTCAAATTTTTATCGCATATTGTTTTTGTTTTGGAAGTTATGAATTTTAGATCGATCCGAGTAAGATTTCTGCAGTTATGGGGTCGGCAAGCCTTTTTTTTATACCATACACCCATAGGGTGAAATGGTATATTAAAGTCGCCAAAATGTATGTAACAGGCAGAAGGAAGCTTCTCCGACCCCATAAAGTATATATATTCTTGATCAGTATCAACAGCCGAGTCGATCTAGCCATGTCCGTCCGTCTGTCCGTCCGTCCGTCTGTCCGTCTGTCCGTATGAACACCTAGATCTCGGAGACTATAAAAGCTAGAGCCACCAAATTTGGAATGTAGGCTCGTGTAGTATGTAGAGTGATCAAGTTTGTTTCAAATTTTTGCCACGCCCCTTTCCGCCCACGCACTTCAAAAAAAACGTTTATCTCAAAAACTATTGCAGCTAGAGACACCAAATTTGGTATGTATATTTGCATAGTAAATGCGCACATTTTGTATGTATAAAGTTTTTGCCACGCCCCTTTCCGCCCCCCGAAATTTGAAAAACTCGATTATCTCCCGTAATTTTTTACCTTGTGCAATCAAATTTGGCACACTTAAATTTGATACTAATACCGAGCAAAATACGAAATTTGATGAAAATCGGACAAAAAATAGCTGAGTTATGCATATAAACGTTTTTGCATAAGGCCTTTGATGGCCGTTGGCGGGTGGGGGCGCTAGGGTGCTTATATGCATAAGTGCGAGAGATACTGAGATATGCTTGTAACAAGCATGTGAACAGAATTGTGGAAAATAGGCAAATGCATTAGTTATTACAAATTTGAAATATTTGTTTTACTGGTGTATGGTATACCCAAGTCGGCGAGACGACTTACTTACTTCATTTTTTTTAGATTTTTGGGTGTCCTAAACTTTAAAATACTCTCCTGAAAAGTTTCTATTTCCAAAGTTGGTGAAAACAATCCTGCAAAATATACTGGACGAATCGTTTTGCAAATTTGCACAGCACTTTTTCACTAAATTATTCAGGTAACGCTGTCCACTTAATTACTTTTACAACAACAAATAACTCGGTTTTTTGGGCTAAAATCAGGGTTCTTGAGTTTCAAGTACCTTAAGAAAACAATTTAATAAAACTCGACAGCGTTACCTGGGAAATTTTGTCCCTTATTTAATGCGATTTGATTTTTTCTTTTCCGATAATTTTGTGATGAGTTTATGATGTTCACCGCAAACCACTTCTTTTTCGAGGTCTCGCCGGAGATCGCCTATATCCCACTCAAGTTTTAATATTTTTAAATGGAAATTTTAACACATATCTCAATGTTTGTAGTGATCGGATTTTTCATTTCAAATATTTAAACTTCAAACGAGATTTCTTTTGTTTTAAACCGCTCTGTTATGAAGAGCAAATAAGAAAACGGTCACACTGATAAGATCACGGTCAACTTAATTGCAGGGTTGAGTTTCAGCCTTGAGTACAGTTATGATACCCACTCTCACTTCGCCCAATGAAAAGACACCACGTCGCAACATTTGGAAAAAGACCCGTTAGGAAGCTCTGTTCGCAAATTCTTAAGCTCAAATTTTATTCTATTCTGGTTTGCGATAAGTCGAGTAAATTATATGGTGAATTTTACTTATAGAAATTTCAAGTCGTAATACCACGTGGTGGTGGACACAAAATTAGTTACCCGGAACATTTAGGAGCCCATAGGAACGATCGGTGAAAAACAGTGACTTTTGTCAATAACTTTATAACATTTAGTAGTTTAATATATCTGTTAACGACTGAGCCCGATTTGATAAAGATCGGGTGAATATATCATATAGCTCTCATAGGTACGATCGGTGGCAAACAGTGACTTTGATCAAAAACTTCGATATTTCCTATGTTAAGATTGTGGGCCGTTCTTTCGCAAACATTACTCTTTGTAGATAAAACGGCTATGAGTTTGACGGCTATAAGTGAGGAAAGAGTACCAAACAACTTGCAATGGTATACAAACTTCGGCGCGGTCGAAGTTAACCCCGGCCCTTTGGTTTTAATTAAAAGTGGGCTCTAAATACATTTAATCCGCAAACGGCAGACGAAAAAATTTCAGGGCACAAAATAAAAAAGACAATATATCAATAAAGATTAATTTGACTGCGCCGAAGTGTGTATGCCTTTGAAGAGACTTTAAATTCTGCATTCGATTCTGTTCCAGTTGTAATTTATATAATAAGATTTTTTGAAAACCATTCGAAAATAAGACATGTTTGTATAGCACTAGGGCAACAGACTTTACTAACCATTGAACAAATCTAGGGACATACAACTACTTTAACAATAAAGTCACTAAATTGCAACTGGATGAAGAGAAATGAAATAATGAGAAATGAAAGTATTGTAAAACTGGTCAGATGATTGTAACCCCATAAAGTATATATATTCTTGGTCAGCATAAGAAGTTGGTCGATATAGCCATGTCCGTCTGTTCGTCGGTGCGTATGCGTTTTACTCAGCCATCTTATGGGGGTATGGGAGTAAAATATTTTTTATTTTTTTTCTGAATGCACAACAACTCAAGAATAGTGTGTTAAGAGGTTACGCCACCCCTGAGGTCCAAAAAACAGGTGAAAAAAAGAATTTTCGCTGTGCGGCCAGTATACAATGTAGGAAAAAAATTGTATTATACACAGATTGAGGGTACTTTCAAGAATATTATAAGAAAAAAAAAAATTTTTTTAATAACAAAATGGCGGAGATTTGCTCCGTCAAGTGGCACCATGATTTTTGAACCGGGGTGTCAAATATTTCCGAATCTATTGGACCGATTTGGCTCAAATTTTTATCGCATATTGTTTTTGTTTTGGAAGTTATGAATTTTAGATCGATCCGAGTAAGATTTCTGCAGTTATGGGGTCGGCAAGCCTTTTTTTTTTTTTTAGATTTTTGGGTGTCCTAAACTTTAAAATACTCTCCTGAAAAGTTTCTATTTCCAAAGTTGGTGAAAACGATCCTGCAAAATATACTGGACGAATCGTTTTGCAAATTTGCTCAGCACTTTTTCACTAAATTATTCAGGTAACGCTGTCCACTTAATTACTTTTACAACAACAAATAACTCGGTTTTTTGGGCTAAAATCAGGGTTCTTGAGTTTCAAGTACCTTAAGAAAACAATTTAATAAAACTCGACAGCGTTACCTGGGAAATTTTGTCCCTTATTTAATGCGATTTGATTTTTTCTTTTCCGAAAATTTTGTGATGAGTTTACGATGTTCACCGCAAACCACTTCTTTTTCGAGGTCTCGCCGGAGATTGCCTATATCCCACTCAAGTTTTAATATTTTTGGATGGAAATTTTAACACATATCTCAATGTTTGTAGTGATCGGATTTTTCATTTCAAATATTTAACCTTCAAACGAGATTTCTTTTGTTTTAAACCGCTCTGTTATGAAGAGCAAATAAGAAAACGTTCACACTGATAAGATCACGGTCAACTTAATTGCAGGGTTGAGTTTCAGCCTTGAGTACAGTTATGATACCCATTCTCACTTCGCCCAATGAAAAGACACCACGTCGCAACATTTGGAAAAAGACCCGTTAGGAAGCTCTGTTCGCAAATTCTTAAGCTCAAATTTTATTCTATTCTGGTTTGCGATAAGTCGAGTAAGTTATATGGTGAATTTTACTTATAGAAATTTCAAGTCGTAATACCACGTGGTGGTGGACACAAAATTAGTTACCCGGCTTTCTAGCCAATATCTGTGCAAAAATTGAAGACCAGTAGTACAGTCGAGTAAATTATATGGTGAATTTTACTTATAGAAATTTCAAGTCGTAATACCACGTGGTGGTGGACACAAAATTAGTTACCCGGCTTTCTAGCCAATATCTGTGCAAAATTTGAAGACCAGTAGTACAGTGCCAAACCTAACCGTTTGGTTAGTTTATTAAAAGTAAAAGAGTTAAAAAGTGTTGTTTTTCATATTTAAGTGACGTTATGATTCCCCGAGCCGGTAAACTTAATCCATGTTTTCACAGTCCTAGCCGTAACGAGATACCGAATATCCGTACTAGAGCTGAGAAAGCCTAGACCTCGGGATAACGTAGCTGGAGTTGCAAAATTTGAGGCGACGAACGCCCCATGGTTTGCATACAGTGACGTAAGGCGATGAAGGAATGCAATGAATTAGGAAAAAAAAAACCTAATATCTACAAACATCGTCCTAAGAGGGAGCCGCCAGACTGCTGAAAATTAGTCGTTGTCATAGCCACGTAAATACTCTACCTCGCACATATCGCGCGTAGGCCAAATAAAAATATGAAAACCGTCTGAAGAGGGGCAAACAAAAATTGAACTGAGACTATCCGTGTCACCAACACAAAATTCTTAAAGACTGTCCGATTTTGAACGAATAAACTATACCCAATATGGTAGTATTCGATATAAAACCTCAGCTATTTTCGTAGCTTTTAAAACAATTCTTATAAATTTATATTTCTCAGTTAAATCAAGATCGGCTGCATATATCATATAGGTTCTGTTGGAAGAGAATTCCTGAATTTAAACTCATTAATTTAGTTATTCTGAAATTTTAACCATTATGTTAAATAGATACACCATCGATCGAAAGAAGAATTCAATCTAGCATGGCTATTCGCTCTCTTCTTGCATTTCTCTTTACATTGTACTTTGAATTGTTCTCTCTCTCTCTCTTAGCATTTAACATTTAAGAAACCAATGTACCAGAGAATACGAATAAAACGAGCGCAGACAAATGTACAAAATTAAAACGTCGTTTAATCTTCACATTAACACTGTGAAACAACAAAGGCAAAGAAAGTCACGAAGCATTGACCGAGAAATTGGCCATCAGCATCCATAGAAACGATCGATCAAATACAGTGACTTTAATTGTCAGTTTAATGTACATTCTGCACAGTTTGTCTCTCTCGGATTCAGCCGGATCGGACCACTATATCGTATAGCTCCCATACAAACGGCAAAGTCACGAACATTAACTTTTCTTAATAACTTCGTTATTTTTTGAGCTATTGTCGTGATTTTTAGTATTGATGAGTTTATTGCGCCTATAAACATTTATTAGTTTAATATATCTGTTAACGACTGAGCCCAATTTGATAAAGATCGGGTGAATATATCATATAGCTCTCATAGGAAAGATCGCTGAAAATAGTGACTTTGATAAAAAACTTCGATATTTCCTATGTTAAGATTGTGGGCCGTTCTTTCGCAAACATTACTCATTGTAGATAAAACGGCTACAAGTGAGGAAAGAGTACCAAACAACTTGCAAGGGTATACAAACTTCGGCGCGGTCGAAGTTAACCCCGGCCCTTTGGTTTTAATTAAAAGTGGACTCCGCAAACGGCCGAAGAAAATATTTTAGGGCACAAAATAAAAATACAAAATATAAATAAAGATTAATTTGACTACGCCGAAGTTTGTATGCCTTTGGAGAGACTTTAAATTCTGCAATAAGCTTTTGATTCTGTTCCTCAAATAATTTATATTATAAGATTTTTTGAAAACCATTCGAAAATAAGACATGTTTGTATAGCACTAGGGCAACAGACTTTACTAACCATTGAACAAATCTAGGGACATACAACTACTTTAACAATAAAGTCACTAAATTGCAACTGGATGAAGAGAAATGAAATAATGAGAAATGAAAGTATTGTAAAACTGGTGAGATGATTGTAACCCCATAAAGTATATATATTCTTGGTCAGCATAAGAAGTTGGTCGATATAGCCATGTCCGTCTGTTCGTCGGTGCGTATGCGTTTTACTCAGCCATCTTATGGGGGTATGGGAGTAAAATATTTTTTATTTTTTTTTCTGAATGCACAACAACTCAAGAATAGTGTGTTAAGAGGTTACGTCACCCCTGAGGTCCAAAAAACAGGTGAAAAAATGAATTTTTGGTGTGCGGCCAGTATACAATGTAGGAAAAAATTTGTATTATACACAGATTGAGGGTACTTTCAAGAATATTATTAAAAAAAAAAATTTTTTTTGATTGCAAAATGGCGGAGATTTGGTCCGTCAAGTGGCACCATGATTTTTGAGCCGGGGTGTCAAATATTTTCGAATCTATTGGACCGATTTGGCTCAAATTTTTATAACATATTGTTTTTGTTTTGGAAGTTATGAACTTTAGATCGATCCGAGTAAGATTTCTGCAGTTATAGGGGCGGCAGGCCTTTTTTTTTTTTTAGATTTTTGGGTGTCCTAAACTTTAAAATACTCTCCTGAAAAGTTTCTATTTCCAAAGTTGGTGAAAACGATCCTGTAAAATATACTGGACGAATCGTTTTGCAAATTTGCACAGTACTTTTTCACTAAATTATTCAGGTAACGCTGTCCACTTAATTACTTTTACAACAACAAATAACTCGGTTTTTTGGGCTAAAATCAGGGTTCTTGACTTTCAAGTAACTTAAGAAAACAATTTAATAAAAACTCGACAGCGTTACCTGGGAAATTTTGTCCTTTAATTAATGCGATTTGATTTTTTCTTTTCCGATAATTTTGTGATGAGTTTATGATGTTCACCGCAAACCACTTCTTTTTCGAGGTCTCGCCGGAGATCGCCTATATCCCACTCAAGTTTTAATATTTTTAAATGGAAATTTTAACACATATCTCAATGTTTGTAGTGATCGGATTTTTCATTTCAAATATTTAAACTTCAAACGAGATTTCTTTTGTTTTAAACCGCTCTGTTATGAAGAGCAAATAAGAAAACGGTCACACTGATAAGATCACGGTCAACTTAATTGCAGGGTTGAGTTTCAGCCTTGAGTACAGTTATGATACCCACTCTCACTTCGCCCAATGAAAAGACACCACGTCGCAACATTTGGAAAAAGACCCGTTAGGAAGCTCTGTTCGCAAATTCTTAAGCTCAAATTTTATTCTATTCTGGTTTGCGATAAGTCGAGTAAATTATATGGTGAATTTTACTTATAGAAATTTCAAGTCGTAATACCACGTGGTGGTGGACACAAAATTAGTTACCCGGCTTTCTAGCCAATATCTGTGCAAAATTTGAAGACCAGTAGTACAGTGCCAAACCTAACCGTTTGGTTAGTTTATTAAAAGTAAAAGAGTTAAAAAGTGTTGTTTTTGATATTTAAGTGACGTTATGATTCCCTGACCCGGTAAATTTAATCCATGTTTTCACAGTCCTAGCCGTAACGAGATACCGAATATCTAGAGCTGAAATAGCCTAGACCTCGGAATAACGTAGATGGAGTTGCAAAATTTGAGGCAATGAATTAGGAAAAACAACCTAAAATCTACAAACATCGTCTTGAGAGGGAGCTGCCTAGACTGCTGAAAATTAGTCGTTGTCACAGCCATGTAAATACTCTACCTCGCACATATCACTCGTAGGCCAAACGAAAATATAAAAACAGTCTGAAGAGTACCTCAATGTGATTAAAGGGAGTGTTAAATTGAGTCAGCCTCTCTTATAATCTATAAAATTTGGACTTTGTAATTTGATTGGAATCAATCATAAGCCACCGTTCCTTAACCAATGGACCTGTATAAAACAATTTACATTTAATTCATTTTCTCTCCTTATGAGACTGTAAACTTTTTATAGTATTTAAGTAATCTCTAGTTAAGGAGTATATGGAGTATATTTCATTGTCATTTATATAATTAATCTAAAACTTCTTTTAAAACCACACCACAGAGAATTCGTCAAAACGTCATCCTTGGCCCAATGATTACGACGAAAAACAAAGTCGTGAGTAATGTGCTAATCCTTTGAAAATTTTATTATGGAAAACCTATGTTTATATAAATATATATATATGAAACATCCCCATACGGTTTGCTCTAAAATATCCGTTTCTTTCTTTTATATTTAAAATATTATTAATTTAAGTCATATTTGGATTTGAAAGTATTTAGGTCAAAAATATGAAATTTTGTCAAGTTTGTTAGGAAATAAGTGAAGAAACCCGAAATTATGTTTGAAACAGGAATAATGATTTGAGGTACTTTAATATCAAGTACCCTTGCTAAACTGTCATAAGATGCCATAAAAGAAATAAAACTATATCGTTTTGGGACAACCTTTGAAATAGAACAGTTGTCATGGTCGGGCGGGTAAAGAAGAGGGACTAACCACATCTATGTTTTCTCACATCCTTTATTTAGATTCATGTTTGTATTCTTTCTTTAGGTCACGGTAAATTGGCACCTAAGCAATAGTAATAATAGTAACATCACCTTTAACTTTTGGTGGTTAGTTTAGTTTTCAAAACGCGCATTAAATTTATTAATGATAGTGAGTGTGAAAAGGGGAGAAAGAATCCCGACCAGTCCAACGAGCTAGACCCGAGCATAGCAAGAATGCGCACCGTCGATCCTGGTCGCAATTGGTTTTACCATTTTGTCATCTCAACAACTAATGAATGTATCGTATAACGTTTCCGGAGGATACCACTCATGTTAAAGACTTATCCTCAGTGTCTTTACTTCTGAACTGGAGTGGATTGCTTTCACTAGCACTTTGGAGCCTTTTAGGTGTTAATTTGGTTGAACGAGAATTATAAACCAAAACCCATTCTGGTCACTACATGTTGTATTTTCACAGGGGCAAACAAAAATTTAACTAAGACTATCCGTGTCACCAACAAAAAATTCTTAAAGAATGACCGATTTTGAACGAATTAACTATAACTATAAAACCTCAGTTATTTTCGTAACTTTAGAAACAATTGTTATAAATTTATATTTCTCAGTTAAAAGCTGCGCCAAATTTAATCAAGATCGGCTGAATATATCATATAGGTTTTGTTGGAGGAGAATTCCTGAATTTAAACTCATTAATTTAGTTATTCTGAAATTGTAACCATTATGTTAAATAGATACACCATCGATCGAAAGGAGAATTCAATCTATCATTGCTATTTGCTCTATTCTTGCATTTCCCTTTGCATTGTACTTTGAATTGCTCTCTCTCCCTCTCTTAGCATTTAACATTTAAGAAATCAATGTACCAGAGAACACGAATGAAACGAGCGCAAACAAATGTACAAAATTAAAACGTCGTTTAATCTTCACATTAACACTGTGAAACAACAAAGGCAAAGAAAGTTACGAAGCATTGACCGAGAAATTGGCCATCAGCATCCATAGGAACGATCGATCAAATACAGTGACTTTAATTGTCAGTTTAATGTACATTCTGCACAGTTTGTCTATCTGGGATTCAGCAGGGACCACTATAACTGTGCCAAACTTAATCAAGAGCGGGTGACTATATTATGTATATAGCTCCCATAGGAACGATCGGTGAAAAACAGTGACTTTTGTCAATAACTTTATAACATTTAGTAGTTTAATATATGTGTTAACGACTGAGCCCGATTTGATAAAGATCGGGTGAATATATCATATAGCTCTCATAGGTACGATCGGTGGCAAACAGTGACTTTGATCAAAAACTTCGATATTTCCTATGTTAAGATTGTGGGCCGTTCTTTCGCAAACATTACTCTTTGTAGATAAAACGGCTATGAGTTTGACGGCTATAAGTGAGGAAAGAGTACCAAACAACTTGCAAGGGTATACAAACTTCGGCGCGGTCGAAGTTAACCCCGGCCCTTTGGTTTTAATTAAAAGTGGACTCTAAATACATTTAATTCGCAAACGGCAGACGAAAAAATTTCAGGGCACAAAATAAAAAGTCAATATATCAATAAAGATTAATTTGACTGCGCCGAAGTGTGTATGCCTTTGAAGAGACTTTAAATTCTGCATTCGATTCTGTTCCAGTTGTAATTTATATAATAAGATTTTTTGAAAACCATTCGAAAATAAGACATGTTTGTATAGCACTAGGGCAACAGACTTTACTAACCATTGAACAAATCTAGGGACATACAACTACTTTAACAATAAAGTCACTAAATTGCAACTGGATGAAGAGAAATGAAATAATGAGAAATGAAAGTATTGTAAAACTGGTCAGATGATTGTAACCCCATAAAGTATATATATTCTTGGTCAGCATAAGAAGTTGGTCGATATAGCCATGTCCGTCTGTTCGTCGGTGCGTATGCGTTTTACTCAGCCATCTCATGGGGGGTATGGGAGTAAAATATTTTTTATTTTTTTTCTGAATGCACAACAACTCAAGAATAGTGTGTTAAGAGGTTACGCCACCCCTGAGGTCCAAAAAACAGGTGAAAAAAAGAATTTTTGCTGTGCGGCCAGTATACAATGTAGGAAAAAATTTGTATTATACACAGATTGAGGGTACTTTCAAGAATATTATAAGAAAAAAAAATATTTTTTTTAATAACAAAATGGCGGAGATTTGGTCCGTCAAGTGGCACCATGATTTTTGAACCGGGGTGTCAAATATTTCCGAATCTATTGGACGATTTGGCTCAAATTTTTATCGCATATTGTTTTTGTTTTGGAAGTTATGAACTTTAGATCGATCCGAGTAAGATTTCTGCAGTTATAGGGGCGGCAGGCCTTTTTTTTTAGATTTTTGGGTGTCCTAAACTTTAAAATACTCTCCTGAAAAGTTTCTATTTCCAAAGTTAGTGAAAACGATCCTGCAAAATATACTGGACGAATCGTTTTGCAAATTTGCACAGTACTTTTTCACTAAATTATTCAGGTAACGCTGTCCACTTAATTACTTTTACAACAACAAATAACTCGGTTTTTTGGGCTAAAATCAGGGTTCTTGAGTTTCAAGTACCTTAAGAAAACAATTTAATAAAACTCGACAGCGTTACCTGGGAAATTTTGTCCCTTATTTAATGCGATTTGATTTTTTCTTTTCCGATAATTTTGTGATGAGTTTATGATGTTCACCGCAAACCACTTCTTTTTCGAGGTCTCGCCGGAGATTGCCTATATCCCACTCAAGTTTTAATATTTCTGGATGGAAATTTTAACACATATCTCAATGTTTGTAGTGATCGGATTTTTCATTTCAAATATTTAAACTTCAAACGAGATTTCTTTTGTTTTAAACCGCTCTGCTATGAAGAGCAAATAAGAAAACGGTCACACTGATAAGATCACGGTCAACTTAATTGCAGGGTTGAGTTTCAGCCTTGAGTACAGTTATGATACCCACTCTCACTTCGCCCAATGAAAAGACACCACGTCGCAACATTTGGAAAAAGACCCGTTAGGAAGCTCTGTTCGCAAATTCTTAAGCTCAAATTTTATTCTATTCTGGTTTGCGATAAGTCGAGTAAATTATATGGTGAATTTTACTTATAGAAATTTCAAGTCGTAATACCACGTGGTGGTGGACACAAAATTAGTTACCCGGCTTTCTAGCCAATATCTGTGCAAAATTTGAAGACCACTAGTACAGTGCCAAACCTAACCGTTTGGTTAGTTTATTAAAAGTAAAAGAGTTAAAAAGTGTTGTTTTTCATATTTAAGTGACGTTATGATTCCCCGAGCCGGTAAACTTAATCCATGTTTTCACAGTCCTAGCCGTAACGAGATACCGAATATCCGTACTAGAGCTGAGAAAGCCTAGACCTCGGGATAACGTAGCTGGAGTTGCAAAATTTGAGGCGACGAACGCCCCATGGTTTACATACAGTGACGTAAGGCGATGAAGGAATGCAATGAATTAGGGAAAAAAAAAACCTAATATCTACAAACATCGTCCTAAGAGGGAGCTGCCAGACTGCTGAAAATTAGTCGTTGTCATAGCCACGTAAATACTCTACCTCGCACATATCGCGCGTAGGCCAAACAAAAATATGAAAACCGTCTGAAGAGGGGCAAACAAAAATTGAACTGAGACTATCCGTGTCACCAACAAAAAATTCTTAAAGAATGACCGATTTTGAACAAATTAACTATACCCAATATGATAGTATTGGATATATAACCTCACTTTTTATACCATACACCCATAGGGTGAAATGGTATATTAAAGTCGCCAAAATGTATGTAACAGGCAGAAGGAATCTTTTCCGACCCCATAAAGTATATATATTCTTGATCAGTATCAATAGCCGAGTCGATTTAGCCATGTCCGTCTGTCCGTCCGTCTGTCCGTCCGTATGAACGCCTAGTTCTCGGAGACTATAAGAGATAGAGCCACCAAATTTGGAATGTAGGCTCGTGTAGTATGTAGAGTGATCAAGGTTGTTTCAAATTTTTGCCACGCCCTTTTCCACCCCCGCAATTAAAAAAAAAAACGTTCAACTCAAAAACCATTGCAGCTAGAGACACCAAATTTGGTATGTACATTTGCATAGTAAATGCGCACATTTTGTATGTATAAAGTTTTTGCCACGCCCCTTTCCGTTCCCGAAATTTGAAAAACTCGATTATCTCCCGTAATTTGGAACACTTAGGAACCCATAGGAACGATCGGTGAAAAACAGTGACTTTTGTCAATAACTTTATAACATTTAGTAGTTTAATATTTGATTTGATAAAGATCGGGTGAATATATCATATAGCTCTCATAGGTACGATCGGTGGCAAACAGTGACTTTGATCAAAAACTTCGATATTTCCTATGTTAAGATTGTGGGCCGTTCTTTCGCAAACATTACTCTTTGTAGATAAAACGGCTATGAGTTTGACGGCTATAAGTGAGGAAAGAGTACCAAACAACTTGCAAGGGTATACAAACTTCGGCGCGGTCGAAGTTAACCCCGGCCCTTTGGTTTTAATTAAAAGTGGACTCTAAATACATTTAATCCGCAAACGGCAGACGAAAAAATTTCAGGGCACAAAATAAAAAGACAATATATCAATAAAGATTAATTTGACTGCGCCGAAGTGTGTATGCCTTTGAAGAGACTTTAAATTCTGCATTCGATTCTGTTCCAGTTGTAATTTATATAATAAGATTTTTTGAAAACCATTCGAAAATAAGACATGTTTGTATAGCACTAGGGCAACAGACTTTACTAACCATTGAACAAATCTAGGGACATACAACTACTTTAACAATAAAGTCACTAAATTGCAACTGGATGAAGAGAAATGAAATAATGAGAAATGAAAGTATTGTAAAACTGGTCAGATGATTGTAACCCCATAAAGTATATATATTCTTGGTCAACATAAGAAGTTGGTCGATATAGCCATGTCCGTCTGTTCGTCGGTGCGTATGCGTTTTACTCAGCCATCTTATGGGGGTATGGGAGTAAAATATTTTTTATTTTTTTTCTGAATGCACAACAACTCAAGAATAGTGTGTTAAGAGGTTACGCCACCCCTGAGGTCCAAAAAACAGGTGAAAAAAAGAATTTTCGCTGTGCGGCCAGTATACAATGTAGGAAAAAAATTGTATTATACACAGATTGAGGGTACTTTCAAGAATATTATAGAAAAAAAAAAAATTTTTTTATAACAAAATGGCGGAGATTTGCTCCGTCAAGTGGCACCATGATTTTTGAACCGGGGTGTCAAATATTTCCGAATCTATTGGACCGATTTGGCTCAAATTTTTATCGCACATTGTTTTTGTTTTGGAAGTTATGAATTTTAGATCGATCCGAGTAAGATTTCTGCAGTTATGGGGTCGGCAAGCCTTTTTTTTTTTTTTTAGATTTTTGGGTGTCCTAAACTTTAAAATACTCTCCTGAAAAGTTTCTATTTCCAAAGTTGGTGAAAACGATCCTGCAAAATATACTGGACGAATCGTTTTGCAAATTTGCACAGCACTTTTTCACTAAATTATTCAGGTAACGCTGTCCACTTAATTACTTTTACAACAACAAATAACTCGGTTTTTAAGTCGAGTAAATTATATGGTGAATTTTACTTATAGAAATTTCAAGTCGTAATACCACGTGGTGGTGGACACAAAATTAGTTACCCGGCTTTCTAGCCAATATCTGTGCAAAATTTGAAGACCAGTAGTACAGTGCCAAACCTAACCGTTTGGTTAGTTTATTAAAAGTAAAAGAGTTAAAAAGTGTTGTTTTTGATATTTAAGTGACGTTATGATTCCCTGACCCGGTAAATTTAATCCATGTTTTCACAGTCCTAGCCGTAACGAGATACCGAATATCCGTACTAGAGCTGAGAAAGCCTAGACCTCGGGATAACGTAGCTGGAGTTGCAAAATTTGAGGCGACGAACGCCCCATGGTTTACATACAGTGACGTAAGGCGATGAAGGAATGCAATGAATTAGGAAAAAAAAACATAATATCTACAAACATCGTCCTAAGAGGGAGCTGCCAGACTGCTGAAAATTAGTCGTTGTCATAGCCACGTAAATACTCTACCTCGCACATATCGCTCGTAGGCCAAACAAAAATATGAAAACCGTCTGAAGAGGGGCAAACAAAAATTGAACTGAGACTATCCGTGTCACCAACAAAAAATTCTTAAAGAATGACCGATTTTGAACAAATTAACTATACCCAATATGATAGTATTGGATATAAAACCTCACTTTTTTTACCATACACCCATAGGGTGAAATGGTATATTAAAGTCGCCAAAATATATGTAACAGGCAGAAGGAATCTTTTCCGACCCCATAAAGCATATATATTCTTGATCAGTATCAATATGGTATACCTAAGTCGGCGAGACGACTTACTTACTTCATTTTTTCGTAACTTTTGAAACATTTGTTAAAAATTTATATTTCTCAGTTAATAGCTGCGCCAAATTTAATCAAGATCGGCTGAATATATCATATAGGTTCTGTTGGAGGAGAATTCCCAAATTTGAACTCATTAATTTAGTTATTCTAAAATTTTAACCATTATGTTAAATAGATACACCATCGATCGAAAGAAGAATTCAATCTAGAATGGCTATTTGCTCTCTTCTTGCATTTCCCTTTGCATTGTACTTTGAATTGCTCTCTCTCTCTCTCTCTTAGCATTTAACATTTAAGAAATCAATGTACCAGAGAACACGAATAAAACGAGCGCAAACAAATGTACAAAATTAAAACGTCGTTTAATCTTCACATTAACACTGTGAAACAACAAAGGCAAAGAAAGTTACGAAGCATTGGCCGAGAAATTGGCCATCAACATCTATAGCAACGATCGATCAAATACAGTGACTTTTATTGTCAGTTTAATGTACATACTGCACAGTTTGTATATCTCGGATTCAGCCGGATCGGACCACTATATCGTATAGCTCCCATACAAACGGCAAAGTCACGAACAGTAACTTTTCTTAATAACTTCGTTATTTTTTGAGCTATTGTCGTGATTTTTAGTATTGATGAGTTTATTGCGCCTATAAACATTTATTAGTTTAATATATCTGTTAACGACTGAGCCCAATTTGATAAAGATCGGGTGAATATATCATATAGCTCTCATAGGAAAGATCGCTGAAAATAGTGACTTTGATAAAAAACTTCGATATTTCCTATGTTAAGATTGTGGGCCGTTCTTTCGCAAACATTACTCATTGTAGATAAAACGGCTACAAGTGAGGAAAGAGTACCAAACAACTTGCAAGGGTATACAAACTTCGGCGCGGTCGAAGTTAACCCCGGCCCTTTGGTTTTAATTAAAAGTGGACTCCGCAAACGGCCGAAGAAAATATTTTAGGGCACAAAATAAAAATACAAAATATAAATAAAGATTAATTTGACTACGCCGAAGTTTGTATGCCTTTGGAGAGACTTTAAATTCTGCAATAAGCTTTTGATTCTGTTCCTCAAATAATTTATATTATAAGATTTTTTGAAAACCATTCGAAAATAAGACATGTTTGTATAGCACTAGGGCAACAGACTTTACTAACCATTGAACAAATCTAGGGACATACAACTACTTTAACAATAAAGTCACTAAATTGCAACTGGATGAAGAGAAATGAAATAATGAGAAATGAAAGTATTGTAAAACTGGTGAGATGATTGTAACCCCATAAAGTATATATATTCTTGGTCAGCATAAGAAGTTGGTCGATATAGCCATGTCCGTCTGTTCGTCGGTGCGTATGCGTTTTACTCAGCCATCTTATGGGGGTATGGGAGTAAAATATTTTTTTTATTTTTTTCTGAATGCACAACAACTCAAGAATAGTGTGTTAAGAGGTTACGTCACCCCTGAGGTCCAAAAAACAGGTGAAAAAATGAATTTTTGGTGTGCGGCCAGTATACAATGTAGGAAAAAATTTGTATTATACACAGATTGAGGGTACTTTCAAGAATATTATTAAAAAAAAAAAATTTTTTTTGATTGCAAAATGGCGGAGATTTGGTCCGTCAAGTGGCACCATGATTTTTGAGCCGGGGTGTCAAATATTTTCGAATCTATTGGACCGATTTGGCTCAAATTTTTATAACATATTGTTTTTGTTTTGGAAGTTATGAACTTTAGATCGATCCGAGTAAGATTTCTGCAGTTATAGGGGCGGCAGGCCTTTTTTTTTTTTAGATTTTTGGGTGTCCTAAACTTTAAAATACTCTCCTGAAAAGTTTCTATTTCCAAAGTTGGTGAAAACGATCCTGTAAAATATACTGGACGAATCGTTTTGCAAATTTGCACAGTACTTTTTCACTAAATTATTCAGGTAACGCTGTCCACTTAATTACTTTTACAACAACAAATAACTCGGTTTTTTGGGCTAAAATCAGGGTTCTTGACTTTCAAGTACCTTAAGAAAACAATTTAATAAAAACTCGACAGCGTTACCTGGGAAATTTTGTCCTTTAATTAATGCGATTTGATTTTTTTCTTTTCCAAAAATTTTGTGATGAGTTTATGATGTTCACCGCAAACCACTTCTTTTTCGAGGTCTCGCAGGAGATTGCCTATGTCCCACTCAAGTTTTAATATTTTTGGATGGAAATTTTAACACATATCTCAATGTTTGTAGTGATCGGATTTTTCATTTCAAATATTTAACCTTCAAACGAGATTTCTTTTGTTTTAAACCGCTCTGTTATGAAGAGCAAATAAGAAAACGGTCACACTGATAAGATCGCGGTCAACTTAATTGCAGGGTTGAGTTTCAGCCTTGAGTACAGTTATGATACCCACTCTCACTTCGCCCAATAAAAAGACACCACGTCGCAACATTTGGAAAAAGACCCGTTAGGAAGCTCTGTTCGCAAATTCTTAAGCTCAAATTTTATTCTATTCTGGTTTGCGATAAGTCGAGTAAATTATATGGTGAATTTTACTTATAGAAATTTCAAGTCGTAATACCACGTGGTGGTGGACACAAAATTAGTTACCCGGCTTTCTAGCCAATATCTGTGCAAAATTTGAAGACCAGTAGTACAGTGCCAAACCTAACCGTTTGGTTAGTTTATTAAAAGTAAAAGAGTTAAAAAGTGTTGTTTTTGATATTTAAGTGACGTTATGATTCCCTGACCCGGTAAATTTAATCCATGTTTTCACAGTCCTAGCCGTAACGAGATACCGAATATCCGTACTAGAGCTGAGAAAGCCAAGACCTCGGGATAACGTAGCTGGAGTTGCAAAATTTGAGGCGACGAACGCCCCATGGTTTACATACAGTGACGTAAGGCGATGAAGGAATGCAATGAATTAGGAAAAAAAACCTAATATCTACAAACATCGTCCTAAGAGGGAGCTGCCAGACTGCTGAAAATTAGTCGTTGTCATAGCCACGTAAATACTCTACCTCGCACATATCGCTCGTAGGCCAAACAAAAATATGAAAACCGTCTGAAGAGGGGCAAACAAAAATTGAACTGAGACTATCCGTGTCACCAACAAAAAATTCTTAAAGAATGACCGATTTTGAACAAATTAACTATACCCAATATGATAGTATTGGATATAAAACCTCACTTTTTATACCATACACCCATAGGGTGAAATGGTATATTAAAGTCGCCAAAATGTATGTAACAGGCAGAAGGAATCTTTTCCGACCCCATAAAGTATATATATTCTTGATCAGTATCATAAGCCGAGTCGATTTAGCCATGTCCGTCTGTCCGTCCGTCTGTCCGTCCGTATGAACGCCTAGTTCTCGGAGACTATAAGAAATAGAGCCACCAAATTTGGAATGTAGGCTCGTGTAGTATGTAGAGTGATCAAGTTTGTTTCAAATTTTTGCCACGCCCCTTTCCGCCCCCGCAATTAAAAAAAAAACGTTTATCTCAAAAACCATTGCAGCTAGAGACACCAAATTTGGTATGTACATTTGCATAGTAAATGGGCACATTTTGTATGTATAAAGTTTTTGCCACGCCCCTTTCCGCCCCCGAAATTTGAAAAACTCGATTATCTCCCGTAATTTGGAACACTTAAATTTAATACTAATACCCAGCAAAATACCAAATTTGATCAAAATCGGACAAAAAATAGCTGAGTTATGCATATAAACGTTTTTCCATAAGGCCGGAGATGGCCGTTGGCGGGTGAGGGCGCTAGGGTGCTTATATGCATAAGTGCGCGAGATAGTAAGATATGCTTGTAAAAAGCATGTGAACAGAATTTTTTAAAATAGGCAAATGCATTAGTTATTACAAATTTGAAATATTTATTTTACTGGTGTATGGTATACCTAAGTCGGCGAGACGACTTACTTACTTCATTTTTTCGTAACTTTTGAAACCTTTGTTAAAAATTTATATTTCTCAGTTAATAGCTGCGCCAAATTTAATCAAGATCGTCTTAATATATCATATAGGTTCTGTTGGAGGAGAATTCCCGAATTTGAACTCATTAATTTAGTTATTCTAAAATTTTAACCATTATGTTAAATAGATACACCATCGATCGAAAGAAGAATTCAATCTAGAATGGCTATTTGCTCTCTTCTTGCATTTCCCTTTGCATTGTACTTTGAATTGTCTCTCTCTCTCTCTCTTAGCATTTAACATTTAAGAAATCAATGTACCAGAGAACACGAATAAAATGAGCGCAAACAAATGTACAAAATTAAAACGTCGTTTAATCTTCACATTAACACTGTGAAACAACAAAGGCAAAGAAAGTTACGAAGCATTGGCCGAGAAATTGGCCATCAACATCTATAGCAACGATCGATCAAATACAGTGACTTTTATTGTCAGTTTAATGTACATACTGCACAGTTTGTATATCTCGGATTCAGCCGGATCGGACCACTATATCGTATAGCTCCCATACAAACGGCAAAGTCACGAACAGTAACTTTTCTCAATAACTTCGTTATTTTTTGAGCTATTGTCGTGATTTTTAGTATTGATGAGTTTATTGCGCCTATAAACATTTATTAGTTTAATATATCTGTTAACGACTGAGCCCAATTTGATAAAGATCGGGTGAATATATCATATAGCTCTCATAGGAACGATCGGTGAAAATAGTGACTTTGATAAAAAACTTCGATATTTCCTATGTTAAGATTGTGGGCCGTTCTTTCGCAAACATTACTCATTGTAGATAAAACGGCTACAAGTGAGGAAAGAGTACCAAACAACTTGCAAGGGTATACAAACTTCGGCGCGGTCGAAGTTAACCCCGGCCCTTTGGTGGACTCCGCAAACGGCCGAAGAAAATATTTTAGGGCACAAAATAAAAATACAAAATATAAATAAAGATTAATTTGACTACGCCGAAGTTTGTATGCCTTTGGAGAGACTTTAAATTCTGCAATAAGCTTTTGATTCTGTTCCTCAAATAATTTATATTATAAGATTTTTTGAAAACCATTCGAAAACCATTGCATCCTTAAAATGTGTTCGATTTCCCTATCTAAGCCTTTATCTCGGTTATTTTTTATATCGAGTGAGACTTGTCGCTTCCCTGATATTTGGAAGGAGTCTTTTATTATTCCGCTTTTTAAAAAGGGTAACAAATCGGATATTTCTAACTACCGTGGCATTGCCAAACTTTCGGCAATACCTAAGCTGTTTGAGAAAATTATTACTTCTTCCCTTCAACACCTATCCAGATCCACTATTTCTCCTTGTCAGCATGGCTTCATGAAAGGTCGTTCGTCGCTTACCAACCTTTTAGAATTGACTACCCTTGTATACTGTGGCTCAAACTGATCTTATTTATACTGACTTTAGTAAGTCTTTCGATACGGTTGATCATTCTATGCTTCTCACGAAACTTAACATCATGGGTTTTTCCCCGAAACTATTGGCTTGGTTAAAGTCGTATCTTATTGGCAGAACCCAAAAGGTGTCTTTTCGTTCCTCGATATCTAAAACTGTTCGAGTTACGTCAGGTGTCCCCCAAGGCAGTCATCTGGGCCCACTGTTATTTACCTTGTTTATAAACGATTTGCCTTTGGCCTTGGCTCATTCTCGCGTGCTCATGTTTGCGGATGACGTCAAGATTTGTTATTCATATAATGATCCTTCTTTCCAACAGTACTTGCAATCAGATATCGATGCGTTTTGTGTTTGGTGTCACGTTAATAAATTACACCTTAATGCCTCTAAATGCTCTTTTATGACTTTCAGTCGTTTGTCGCCGTTCCTAGCTCATTACTCTATTAAGTCTGTTCTGTTAGATTGTGTACCATCATTTAAAGACTTAGGCGTTATGTTTGACCCAAAGCTTTCTTTTAATATTCATATATCTTCAATTGTTAATAGAGCATGCAGTCTTCTTGGCTTCATTAAACGTTGGGCCAAGGAATTTGATGATCCATATGTGACAAAGGTTTTATACACTTCGTTAGTTCGCCCTACTCTAGAATATTGCTCACCAGTGTGGAACCCTCAATATGATGTTCACCAGCGTAGTATTGAATCGGTACAGAAGCAATTCCTTAAGTTTGCGTTACGCGGTCTTAATTGGGACCCGAATCTTCGCCTACCTTCTTATTCTGACAGACTTCTTCTTATTAATCTTCCTTCACTTTACAACCGTAGGCTCGTATTTGGGATTCTCTTTCTACATAAAGTAGTCAACGGCGAAGTCAGTTCTACCAATTTACTAGATACGCTATATTTTTGTGTTCCCTCACGTCGGACCAGAAACTTTTTTCCTCTTCACCTTAGTAGATGTCTGACTAACTACTCTCTTCACGAACCTCTTCGTGTTCTTTGCCAATCTTTTAACAACCTTTCTCACCTTATTTCTCCTCATCTATCTGTCACTTCTCTTCGCGCTATACTTTTTAATTATCTTCAGCGTAACCACTGAAAGTATTCTGGACTGGATATTGGATCGGCTGCAACTCATCCCTGACCACATTGGCTGTGAATCGGGGCATAGCTGGCACCTTGTTGCAAATAAAACACCTCCACCGGGTCGGGGATGTTGTGCATAAAGCTAAGCTACCTTCATGAATTCATTTTTATCTGTATTTTAGCTTAAGCTTTTTCGTCGACTGCTGACTTAGTTGACGTAAAATAAATAAATAAATAAATAAATAAATAAATAAAATAAGACATGTTTGTATAGCACTAGGGCAACAGACTTTACTAACCATTGAACAAATCTAGGGACATACAACTACTTTAACAATAAAGTCACTAAATTGCAACTGGATGAAGAGAAATGAAATAATGAGAAATGAAAGTATTGTAAAACTGGTCAGATGATTGTAACCCCATAAAGTATATATATTCTTGGTCAGCATAAGAAGTTGGTCGATATAGCCATGTCCGTCTGTTCGTCGGTGCGTAGGCGTTTTACTCAGCCATCTTATGGGGGGTATGGGAGTAAAATATTTTTTTTTTTTTTTTTTCTGAATGCACAACAACTCAAGAATAGTGTGTTAAGAGGTTACGTCACCCCTGAGGTCCAAAAAAACAGGTGAAAAAATGAATTTTTGCTGTGCGGCCAGTATACAATGTAGGAAAAAATTTGTATTATACACAGATTGAGGGTACTTTCAAGAATATTATTAAAAAAAACAAATTTTTTTGATTGCAAAATGGCGGAGATTTGGTCCGTCAAGTGGCACCATGATTTTTGAGCCGGGGTGTCAAATATTTTCGAATCTATTGGACCGATTTGGCTCAAATTTTTTAGAACATATTGTTTTTGTTTTGGAAGTTATGAACTTTAGATCGATCCGAGTAAGATTTCTGCAGTTATAGGGGCGGCAGGCCTTTTTTTTTAGATTTTTGGGTGTCCTAAACTTTAAAATACTCTCCTGAAAAGTTTCTATTTCCAAAGTTGGTGAAAACGATCCTGTAAAATATACTGGACGAATCGTTTTGCAAATTTGCACAGTACTTTTTCACTAAATTATTCAGGTAACGCTGTCCACTTAATTACTTTTACAACAACAAATAACTCGGTTTTTTGGGCTAAAATCAGGGTTCTTGACTTTCAAGTACCTTAAGAAAACAATTTAATAAAAACTCGACAGCGTTACCTGGGAAATTTTGTCCTTTAATTAATGCGATTTGATTTTTTCTTTTCCAAAAATTTTGTGATGAGTTTATGATGTTCACCGCAAACCACTTCTTTTTCGAGGTCTCGCAGGAGATTGCCTATGTCCCACTCAAGTTTTAATATTTTTGGATGGAAATTTTAACACATATCTCAATGTTTGTAGTGATCGGATTTTTCATTTCAAATATTTAACCTTCAAACGAGATTTCTTTTGTTTTAAACCGCTCTGTTATGAAGAGCAAATAAGAAAACGGTCACACTGATAAGATCGCGGTCAACTTAATTGCAGGGTTGAGTTTCAGCCTTGAGTACAGTTATGATACCCACTCTCACTTCGCCCAATGAAAAGACACCACGTCGCAACATTTGGAAAAAGACCCGTTAGGAAGCTCTGTTCGCAAATTCTTAAGCTCAAATTTTATTCTATTCTGGTTTGCGATAAGTCGAGTAAATTATATGGTGAATTTTACTTATAGAAATTTCAAGTCGTAATACCACGTGGTGGTGGACACAAAATTAGTTACCCGGCTTTCTAGCCAATATCTGTGCAAAATTTGAAGACCAGTAGTACAGTGCCAAACCTAACCGTTTGGTTAGTTTATTAAAAGTAAAAGAGTTAAAAAGTGTTGTTTTTGATATTTAAGTGACGTTATGATTCCCTGACCCGGTAAATTTAATCCATGTTTTCACAGTCCTAGCCGTAACGAGATACCGAATATCCGTACTAGAGCTGAGAAAGCCTAGACCTCGGGATAACGTAGCTGGAGTTGCAAAATTTGAGGCGACGAACGCCCCATGGTTTACATACAGTGACGTAAGGCGATGAAGGAATGCAATGAATTAGGAAAAAAAAAACCTAATATCTACAAACATCGTCCTAAGAGGGAGCTGCCAGACTGCTGAAAATTAGTCGTTGTCATAGCCACGTAAATACTCTACCTCGCACATATCGCTTGTAGGCCAAACAAAAATATGAAAACCGTCTGAAGAGGGGCAAACAAAAATTGAACTGAGACTATCCGTGTCACCAACAAAAAATTCTTAAAGAATGACCGATTTTGAACAAATTAACTATACCCAATATGATAGTATTGGATATAAAACCTCACTTTTTATACCATACACCCATAGGGTGAAATGGTATATTAAAGTCGCCAAAATGTATTTAACAGGCAGAAGGAATCTTTTCCGACCCCATAAAGTATATATATTCTTGATCAGTATCATAAGCCGAGTCGATTTAGCCATGTCCGTCTGTCCGTCCGTCTGTCCGTCCGTATGAACGCCTAGTTCTCGGAGACTATAAGAGAACCAAATTTGGAATGTAGGCTCGTGTAGTATGTAGAGTGATCAAGTTTGTTTCAAATTTTTGCCACGCCCCTTTCCGCCCCCGCAATTAAAAAAAAAAACGTTTATCTCAAAAACCATTGCAGCTAGAGACACCAAATTTGGTATGTACATTTGCATAGTAAATGGGCACATTTTGTATGTATAAAGTTTTTGCCACGCCCCTTTCCGCCCCCGAAATTTGAAAAACTCGATTATCTCCCGTAATTTGGAACACTTAAATTTAATACTAATACCCAGCAAAATACCAAATTTGATCAAAATCGGACAAAAAATAGCTGAGTTATGCATATAAACGTTTTTCCATAAGGCCGGAGATGGCCGTTGGCGGGTGAGGGCGCTAGGGTGCTTATATGCATAAGTGCGCGAGATAGTAAGATATGCTTGTAAAAAGCATGTGAACAGAATTTTTTAAAATAGGCAAATGCATTAGTTATTACAAATTTGAAATATTTGTTTTACTGGTGTATGGTATACCTAAGTCGGCGAGACGACTTACTTACTTCATTTTTTCGTAACTTTTGAAACCTTTGTTAAAAATTTATATTTCTCAGTTAATAGCTGCGCCAAATTTAATCAAGATCGTCTGAATATATCATATAGGTTCTGTTGGAGGAGAATTCCCGAATTTGAACTCATTAATTTAGTTATTCTAAAATTTTAACCATTATGTTAAATAGATACACCATCGATCGAAAGAAGAATTCAATCTAGAATGGCTATTTGCTCTCTTCTTGCATTTCTCTTTGCATTGTACTTTGAATTGCTCTCTCTCTCTCTCTTAGCATTTAACATTTAAGAAATCAATGTACCAGAGAACACGAATGAAACGAGCGCAAACAAATGTACAAAATTAGAACGTCGTTTAATCTTCACATTAACACTGTGAAACAACAAAGGCAAAGAAAGTTACGAAGCATTGGCCGAGAAATTGGCCATCAACATCTATAGCAACGATCGATCAAATACAGTGACTTTTATTGTCAGTTTAATGTACATGCTGCACAGTTTGTATATCTCGGATTCAGCCGGATCGGAGCACTATATCGTATAGCTCCCATACAAACGGCAAAGTCACGAACAGTAACTTTTCTCAATAACTTCGTTATTTTTTGAGCTATTGTCGTGATTTTTAGTATTGGTGAGTTTATTGCGCCTATAAACATTTATTAGTTTAATATATCTGTTAACGACTGAGCCCAATTTGATAAAGATCGGGTGAATATATCATATAGCTCTCATAGGAACGATCGGTGAAAATAGTGACTTTGATCAAAAACTTCGATATTTCCTATGTTAAGATTGTGGGCCGTTCTTTCGCAAACATTACTCATTGTAGATAAAACGGCTACAAGTGAGGAAAGAGTACCAAACAACTTGCAAGGGTATACAAACTTCGGCGCGGTCGAAGTTAACCCCGGCCCTTTGGTTTTAATTAAAAGTGGACTCTAAATACATTTAATCCGCAAACGGCCGAAGAAAATATTTTAGGGCACAAAATAAAAATACAAAATATAAATAAAGATTAATTTGACTGCGCCGAAGTTTGTATGCCTTTGGAGAGACTTTAAATTCTGCAATAAGCTTTTGATTCTGTTCCTCAAATAATTTATATAATAAGATTTTTTGAAAACCATTCGAAAATAAGACATGTTTGTATAGCACTAGGGAAACAGACTTTACTAACCATTGAACAAATCTAGGGATATACAACTACTTTAACAATAAAGTCACTAAATTGCAACTGGATGAAGAGAAATGAAATAATGAGAAATGAAAGTATTGTAAAACTGGTGAGATGATTGTAACCCCATAAAGTATATATATTCTTGGTCAGCATAAGAAGTTGGTCGATATAGCCATGTCCGTCTGTTCGTCGGTGCGTATGCGTTTTACTCAGCCATCTTATGGGGGTATGGGAGTAAAATATTTTTTTTTTTTTTTTTCTGAATGCACAACAACTCAAGAATAGTGTGTTAAGAGGTTACGTCACCCCTGAGGTCCAAAAAACAGGTGAAAAAATGAATTTTTGCTGTGCGTCCAGTATACAATGTAGGGAAAAAATTTTTATTATACACAGATTGAGGGTACTTTCAAGAATATTATAAGAAAAAAATTTTTTTTAATAACAAAATGGCGGAGATTTGGTCCGTCAAGTGGCACCATGATTTTTGAACCGGGGTGTCAAATATTTCCGAATCTACTGGACCGATTTGGCTCAAATTTTTATCACATATTCTTTACAGTGTTGGGTATCCGCCCACGTTTTTTTCTGGAAGTTATGAATTTTAGATCGATCCGAGTAAGATTTCTGCAGTTATGGGGTCGGCAAGCCTTTTTTTTTTTTAGATTTTTGGGTGTCCTAAACTTTAAAATACTCTCCTGAAAAGTTTCTATTTCCAAAGTTGGTGAAAACGATCCTGCAAAATATACTGGACGAATCGTTTTGCAAATTTGCTCAGCACTTTTTCACTAAATTATTCAGGTAACGCTGTCCACTTAATTACTTTTACAACAACAAATAACTCGGTTTTTTGGGCTAAAATCAGGGTTCTTGACTTTCAAGTACCTTAAGAAAACAATTTAATAAAAACTCGACAGCGTTACCTGGGAAATTTTGTCCTTTAATTAATGCGATTTGATTTTTTTCTTTTCCGATAATTTTGTGATGAGTTTATGATGTTCACCGCAAACCACTTCTTTTTCGAGGTCTCGCCGGAGATCGCCTATATCCCACTCAAGTTTTAATATTTTTAAATGGAAATTTTAACACATATCTCAATGTTTGTAGTGATCGGATTTTTCATTTCAAATATTTAAACTTCAAACGAGATTTCTTTTGTTTTAAACCGCTCTGTTATGAAGAGCAAATAAGAAAACGGTCACACTGATAAGATCACGGTCAACTTAATTGCAGGGTTGAGTTTCAGCCTTGAGTACAGTTATGATACCCACTCTCACTTCGCCCAATGAAAAGACACCACGTCGCAACATTTGGAAAAAGACCCGTTAGGAAGCTCTGTTCGCAAATTCTTAAGCTCAAATTTTATTCTATTCTGGTTTGCGATAAGTCGAGTAAATTATATGGTGAATTTTACTTATAGAAATTTCAAGTCGTAATACCACGTGGTGGTGGACACAAAATTAGTTACCCGGCTTTCTAGCCAATATCTGTGGAAAATTTGAAGACCAGTAGTACAGTGCCAAACCTAACCGTTTGGTTAGTTTATTAAAAGTAAAAGAGTTAAAAAGTGTTGTTTTTGATATTTAAGTGACGTTATGATTCCCTGACCCGGTAAATTCAATCCATGTTTTCACAGTCCTAGCCGTAACGAGATACCGAATATCTAGAGCTGAAATAGCCTAGACCTCGGAATAACGTAGATGGAGTTGCAAAATTTGAGGCAATGAATTAGGAAAAACAACCTAAAATCTACAAACATCGTCTTGAGAGGGAGCTGCCTAGACTGCTGAAAATTAGTCGTTGTCACAGCCATGTAAATACTCTACCTCGCACATATCACTCGTAGGCCAAACGAAAATATAAAAACAGTCTGAAGAGTACCTCAATGTGATTAAAGGGAGTGTTAAATTGAGTCAGCCTCTCTTATAATCTATAAAATTTGCACTTTGTAGTTTGATTGGAATCAATCATAAGCCACTGTTCCTTAACCAATGGACCTGTATAAAACAATTTACATTTAATTCATTTTCTCTCCTTATGAGACTGCAAATTTTTTATAGTATTTAAGTAATCTCTAGTTAAGAATCCTACTTTAATTTTTTTATCTAATGAAGCGACGGTAAATTGGCACCTAAGCAATAGTAATTATAGTAACATCACCTTTAACTTTTGGTAGTTAGTTTAGTTTTCAAAACGCGCATTAAATTTATTAATGATAGTGAGTGTGAAAAGGGGAGAAAGAACCCCGACCAATCCAACGAGCTAGACCCGAGCATAGCAAGAATGCGTACTGGCGATCCTGGTCGCAATTGGTTTTACCATTTTGTCATCTCAACAACTAATGAGTGTATCGTATAACGTTTCCGGAGGATACCACTCATGTTAAAGACTTATCCTCAGTGTCTTTACTTCTGAACTGGAGTGGATTGCGTCCACTAGCACTTTGGAGTCTTTTAGATGTTAACTTGGTTGAACGAGAATTATAAACCAAAACCCATTCTGGTCACTACATGTTGTATTATCACAGGGGCAAACAAAAATTGAACTGAGACTATCCGTGTCACCAACACAAAATTCTTAAAGACTGTCCGATTTTGAACGAATAAACTATACCCAATATGGTAGTATTCGATATAAAACCTCAGCTATTTTCGTAGCTTTTAAAACAATTCTTATAAATTTATATTTCTCAGTTAAATCAAGATCGGCTGCATATATCATATAGGTTCTGTTGGAAGAGAATTCCTGAATTTAAACTCATTAATTTAGTTATTCTGAAATTTTAACCATTATGTTAAATAGATACACCATCGATCGAAAGAAGAATTCAATCTAGCATGGCTATTCGCTCTCTTCTTGCATTTCTCTTTACATTGTACTTTGAATTGTTCTCTCTCTCTCTCTCTTAGCATTTAACATTTAAGAAACCAATGTACCAGAGAATACGAATAAAACGAGCGCAGACAAATGTACAAAATTAAAACGTCGTTTAATCTTCACATTAACACTGTGAAACAACAAAGGCAAAGAAAGTCACGAAGCATTGACCGAGAAATTGGCCATCAGCATCCATAGAAACGATCGATCAAATACAGTGACTTTAATTGTCAGTTTAATGTACATTCTGCACAGTTTGTCTCTCTCGGATTCAGCCGGATCGCACCACTATATCGTATAGCTCCCATACAAACGGCAAAGTCACGAACAGTAACTTTTCTCAATAACTTCGTTATTTTTTGAGCTATTGTCGTGTTTTTTAGTATTGGTGAGTTTATTGCGCCTATAAACATTTATTAGTTTAATATATCTGTTAACGACTGAGCCCAATTTGATAAAGATCGGGTGAATATATCATATAGCTCTCATAGGAACGATCGGTGAAAATAGTGACTTTGATCAAAAACTTCGATATTTCCTATGTTAAGATTGTGGGCCGTTCTTTCGCAAACATCACTCTTTGTAGATAAAACGGCTATGAGTTTGACGGCTATAAGTGAGGAAAGAGTACCAAACAATTTGCAAAGGTATACAAACTTCGGCGCGGTCGAAGTTAACCCCGGCCCTTTGGTTTTAATTAAAAGTGGACTCCGCAAACGGCCGAAGAAAATATTTTAGGGCACAAAATAAAAATACAAAATATAAATAAAGATTAATTTGACTACGCCGAAGTTTGTATGCCTTTGGAGAGACTTTAAATTCTGCAATAAGCTTTTGATTCTGTTCCTCAAATAATTTATATTATAACTACTTATTACAACTACTTTAACAATAAAGTCACTAAATTGCAACTGGATGAAGAGAAATGAAATAATGAGAAATGAAATGGTCAGCATAAGAAGTTGGTCGATATAGCCATGTCCGTCTGTTCGTCGGTGCGTATGCGTTTTACTCAGCCATCTTATGGGGGTATGGGATTAAAATATTTTTTTTTTTTTTTTTCTGAATGCACAACAACTCAAGAATAGTGTGTTAAGAGGTTACGTCACCCCTGAGGTCCAAAAAACAGGTGAAAAAATGAATTTTTGCTGTGCGGCCAGTATACAATGTAGGAAAAAATTTGTATTATACACAGATTGAGGGTACTTTCAAGAATATTATTAAAAAAAAAAAAAAATTTTTTTTAATTGCAAAATGGCGGAGATTTGGTCCGTCAAGTGGCACCATGATTTTTGAGCCGGGGTGTCAAATATTTTCGAATCTATTGGACCGATTTGGCTCAAATTTTTATAACATATTGTTTTTGTTTTGGAAGTTATGAACTTTAGATCGATCCGAGTAAGATTTCTGCAGTTATAGGGGCGGCAGGCCTTTTTTTTTTTAGATTTTTGGGTGTCCTAAACTTTAAAATACTCTCCTGAAAAGTTTCTATTTCCAAAGTTGGTGAAAACGATCCTGCAAAATATACTGGACGAATCGTTTTGCAAATTTGCACAGTACTTTTTCACTAAATTATTCAGGTAACGCTGTCCACTTAATTACTTTTACAACAACAAATAACTCGGTTTTTTGGGCTAAAATCAGGGTTCTTGACTTTCAAGTACCTTAAGAAAACAATTTAATAAAAACTCGACAGCGTTACCTGGGAAATTTTGTCCTTTAATTAATGCGATTTGATTTTTTCTTTTCCAAAAATTTTGTGATGAGTTTATGATGTTCACCGCAAACCACTTCTTTTTCGAGGTCTCGCAGGAGATTGCCTATGTCCCACTCAAGTTTTAATATTTTTGGATGGAAATTTTAACACATATCTCAATGTTTGTAGTGATCGGATTTTTCATTTCAAATATTTAACCTTCAAACGAGATTTCTTTTGTTTTAAACCGCTCTGTTATGAAGAGCAAATAAGAAAACGGTCACACTGATAAGATCGCGGTCAACTTAATTGCAGGGTTGAGTTTCAGCCTTGAGTACAGTTATGATACCCACTCTCACTTCGCCCAATAAAAAAGACACCACGTCGCAACATTTGGAAAAAGACCCGTTAGGAAGCTCTGTTCGCAAATTCTTAAGCTCAAATTTTATTCTATTCTGGTTTGCGATAAGTCGAGTAAATTATATGGTGAATTTTACTTATAGAAATTTCAAGTCGTAATACCACGTGGTGGTGGACACAAAATTAGTTACCCGGCTTTCTAGCCAATATCTGTGCAAAATTTGAAGACCAGTAGTACAGTGCCAAACCTAACCGTTTGGTTAGTTTATTAAAAGTAAAAGAGTTAAAAAGTGTTGTTTTTGATATTTAAGTGACGTTATGATTCCCTGACCCGGTAAATTTAATCCATGTTTTCACAGTCCTAGCCGTAACGAGATACCGAATATCCGTACTAGAGCTGAGAAAGCCTAGACCTCGGGATAACGTAGCTGGAGTTGCAAAATTTGAGGCGACGAACGCCCCATGGTTTACATACAGTGACGTAAGGCGATGAAGGAATGCAATGAATTAGGAAAAAAAAAACCTAATATCTACAAACATCGTCCTAAGAGGGAGCTGCCAGACTGCTGAAAATTAGTCGTTGTCATAGCCACGTAAATACTCTACCTCGCACATATCGCTCGTAGGCCAAACAAAAATATGAAAACCGTCTGAAGAGGGGCAAACAAAAATTGAACTGAGACTATCCGTGTCACCAACAAAAAATTCTTAAAGAATGACCGATTTTGAACAAATTAACTATACCCAATATGATAGTATTGGATATAAAACCTCACTTTTTATACCATACACCCATAGGGTGAAATGGTATATTAAAGTCGCCAAAATGTATGTAACAGGCAGAAGGAATCTTTTCCGACCCCATAAAGTATATATATTCTTGATCAGTATCAATAGCCGAGTCGATTTAGCCATGTCCGTCTGTCCGTCCGTATGAACGCCTAGTTCTCGGAGACTATAAGAGATAGAGCCACCAAATTTGGAATGTAGGCTCGTGTAGTATGTAGAGTGATCAAGTTTGTTTCAAATTTTTGCCACGCCCCTTTCCGCCCCCGCAATAAAAAAAAAAAAACGTTTATCTCAAAAACCATTGCAGCTAGAGACACCAAATTTGGTATGTACATTTGCATAGTAAATGGGCACATTTTGTATGTATAAAGTTTTTGCCACGCCCCTTTCCGCCCCCGAAATTTGAAAAACTCGATTATCTCCCGTAATTTGGAACACTTAAATTTAATACTAATACCCAGCAAAATACCAAATTTGATCAAAATCGGACAAAAAATAGCTGAGTTATGCATATAAACGTTTTTCCATAAGGCCGGAGATGGCCGTTGGCGGTTTTGAAACCTTTGTTAAAAATTTATATTTCTCAGTTAATAGCTGCGCCAAATTTAATCAAGATCGTCTGAATATATCATATAGGTTCTGTTGGAGGAGAATTCCCGAATTTGAACTCATTAATTTAGTTATTCTAAAATTTTAACCATTATGTTAAATAGATACACCATCGATCGAAAGAAGAATTCAATCTAGAATGGCTATTTGCTCTCTTCTTGCATTTCTCTTTGCATTGTACTTTGAATTGTTCTCTCTACTACTACTACTTTAACAATAAAGTCACTAAATTGCAACTGGATGAAGAGAAATGAAATAATGAGAAATGAAAGTATTGTAAAACTGGTCAGATGATTGTAACCCCATAAAGTATATATATTCTTGGTCAGCATAAGAAGTTGGTCAATATAGCCATGTCCGTCTGTTCGTCGGTGCGTATGCGTTTTCTTCAGCCATCTTATGGGGGTATGGGAGTAAAATATTTTTTTTTTTTTTTTTTTCTGAATGCACAACAACTCAAGAATAGTGTGTTAAGAGGTTACGTCACCCCTGAGGTCCAAAAAACAGGTGAAAAAATGAATTTTTGCTGTGCGGCCAGTATACAATGTAGGAAAAAATTTTTATTATACACAGATTGAGGGTACTTTCAAGAATATTATAAGCAAAAAAATTTTTTTTAATAACAAAATGGCGGAGATTTGGTCCGTCAAGTGGCACCATGATTTTTGAACCGGGGTGTCAAATATTTCCGAATCTACTGGACCGATTTGGCTCAAATTTTTATCACATATTCTTTACAGTGTTGGGTATCCGCCCACGTTTTTTTCTGGAAGTTATGAATTTTAGATCGATCCGAGTAAGATTTCTGCAGTTATGGGGTCGGCAAGCCTTTTTTTTTTTTTAGATTTTTGGGTGTCCTAAACTTCAAAATACTCTTCTGAAAAGTTGCTATTTTTAAAGTCGGTGAAAACGATCCTGCAAAATATACTCGTTTTGCAAATTTGCACAGTACTTTTTCACTTAATTATTCAGGTAACGCTGCCCACTTAATAAGTTTTACAACAACAAATAACTCGGTTTTTTGGGCTAAAATCAGGGTTCTTGACTTCCAAGTACCTTAAGAAAACAATTTAATAAAACTCGACAGCGTTACCTGGGAAATTATGTCCTTTAATTAATGCGATTTGATTTTTTCTTTTCCAAAAATTTTGTGACGAGTTTACGATGTTCACCGCAAACCACTTCTTTTTCGAGGTCCCGCTGGAGATTGCCTATATCCAGCAGCAGTACAGTGCCAAACCTAACCGTTTGGTTAGTTTATTAAAAGTAAAAGAGTTAAAAAGTGTTGTTTTTCATATTTAAGTGAGGTTATGATTCCCTGACCCGGTAAACTTAATCCATGTTTTCACAGTCATAGCCGTAACGAGATACCGAATATCTAGAGCTGAAATAGCCTAGACCTCGGAATAACGTAGATGGAGTTGCAAAATTTGAGGCAATGAATTAGGAAAAACAACCTAAAATCTACAAACATCGTCTTGAGAGGGAGCTGCCTAGACTGCTGAAAATTAGTCGTTGTCACAGCCATGTAAATACTCTACCTCGCACATATCACTCGTAGGCCAAACGAAAATATGAAAACAGTCTGAAGAGTACCTCAATGTGATTAAAGGGAGTGTTAAATTGAGTCAGCCTCTCTTATAATCTATAAAATTTGCACTTTGTAGTTTGATTGGAATCAATCATAAGCCACTGTTCCTTAACCAATGGACCTGTATAAAACAATTTACATTTAATTCATTTTCTCTCCTTATGAGACTGCAAATTTTTTATAGTATTTAAGTAATCTCTAGTTAAGAATCCTACTTTAATTTTTTTATCTAATGAAGCGACGGTAAATTGGCACCTAAGCAATAGTAATTATAGTAACATCACCTTTAACTTTTGGTAGTTAGTTTAGTTTTCAAAACGCGCATTAAATTTATTAATGATAGTGAGTGTAAAAAGGGGAGAAAGAACCCCGACCAATCCAACGAGCTAGACCCGAGCATAGCAAGAATGCGTACTGGCGATCCTGGTCGCAATTGGTTTTACCATTTTGTCATCTCAACAACTAATGAGTGTATCGTATAACGTTTCCGGAGGATACCACTCATGTTAAAGACTTATCCTCAGTGTCTTTACTTCTGAACTGGAGTGGATTGCGTCCACTAGCACTTTGGAGTCTTTTAGATGTTAACTTGGTTGAACGAGAATTATAAACCAAAACCCATTCTGGTCACTACATGTTGTATTATCACAGGGGCAAACAAAAATTGAACTGAGACTATCCGTGTCACCAACACAAAATTCTTAAAGACTGTCCGATTTTGAACGAATAAACTATACCCAATATGGTAGTATTCGATATAAAACCTTAGCTATTTTCGTAGCTTTTAAAACAATTCTTATAAATTTATATTTCTCAGTTAAATCAAGATCGGCTGCATATATCATATAGGTTCTGTTGGAAGAGAATTCCTGAATTTAAACTCATTAATTTAGTTATTCTGAAATTTTAACCATTATGTTAAATAGATACACCATCGATCGAAAGAAGAATTCAATCTAGCATGGCTATTTGCTCTCTTCTTGCATTTCTCTTTGCATTGTACTTTAAATTGCTCTCTCTCTCTCTCTCTTAGCATTTAACATTTAAGAAACCAATGTACCAGAGAATACGAATAAAACGAGCGCAGACAAATGTACAAAATTAAAACGTCGTTTAATCTTCACATTAACACTGTGAAACAACAAAGGCAAAGAAAGTCACGAAGCATTGACCGAGAAATTGGCCATCAGCATCCATAGAAACGATCGATCAAATACAGTGACTTTAATTGTCAGTTTAATGTACATTCTGCACAGTTTGTCTCTCTCGGATTCAGCCGGATCGGACCACTATATCGTATAGCTCCCATACAAACGGCAAAGTCACGAACAGTAACTTTTCTCAATAACTTCGTTATTTTTTGAGCTATTGTCGTGTTTTTTAGTATTGCTGAGTTTATTGCGCCTATAAACATTTATTAGTTTAATATATCTGTTAACGACTGAGCCCAATTTGATAAAGATCGGGTGAATATATCATATAGCTCTCATAGGAACGATCGGTGAAAATAGTGACTTTGATCAAAAACTTCGATATTTCCTATGTTAAGATTGTGGGCCGTTCTTTCGCAAACATCACTCTTTGTAGATAAAACGGCTATGAGTTTGACGGCTATAAGTGAGGAAAGAGTACCAAACAATTTGCAAAGGTATACAAACTTCGGCGCGGTCGAAGTTAACCCCGGCCCTTTGGTTTTAATTAAAAGTGGACTCTAAATACATTTAATACGCAAACGGCAGAAGAAAATATTTCAGGGCACAAAATAAAAGTACACAATATAAATAAAGATTAATTTGACTGCGCCGAAGTTTGTATGCCTTTGGAGAGACTTTAAATTCTGCAATAAGCTTTTGATTCTGTTCCTCAAATAATTTATATAATAAGATTTTTTGAAAACCATTCGAAAATAAGACATGTTTGTATAGCACTAGGGCAACAGACTTTACTAACCATTGAACAAATCTAGGGACATACAACTACTTTAACAATAAAGTCACTAAATTGCAACTGGATGAAGAGAAATGAAATAATGAGAAATGAAAGTATTGTAAAACTGGTCAGATGATTGTAACCCCATAAAGTATATATATTCTTGGTCAGCATAAGAAGTTGGTCGATATAGCCATGTCCGTCTGTTCGTCGGTGCGTATGCGTTTTACTCAGCCATCTTATGGGGGTATGGGAGTAAAATATTTTTTATTTTTTTTCTGAATGCACAACAACTCAAGAATAGTGTGTTAAGAGGTTACGCCACCCCTGAGGTCCAAATAACACGTGAAAAAAAGAATTTTTGCTGTGCGGCCAGTATACAATGTAGGAAAAAATATTTTTTATACACAGATTGAGGGTACTTTCAAGAATATTATAAGAGAAAAAAAATTTTTTTAATAACAAAATGGCGGAGATTTGGTCCGTCAAGTGGCACCATGATTTTTGAACCGGTGTGTCAAATATTTCCGAATCTACTGGACCGATTTGGCTCAAATTTTTATCACATATTCTTTACAGTGTTGGGTATCCGCCCTCGTTTTTTTCGTTTTTTGATCTAAGGTCCTGTTTGGAAGTTATGAATTTAAGATCGATCCGAGTAAGACTTCTGCAGTTATGGGCAGATAAACGCATGTCGGCAGGTCGCTTTTTTTTTAGATTTTTGGGTGTCCTAATCTTTAAAATACTCTCCTGAAAAGTTGCCATTTCCAAAGTTGGTGAAAACGATCGTTTTGCAAATTTGCACAGTACTTTTTCAATAAATTATTCAGGTAACGCTGTCCACTTAATTACTTTTACAACAAATAACTCTGTTTTTTTTGGGCTAAAATCAGGGTTCTTGACTTTCAAGTACCTTAAAAAAAAAAAACAATTTTTTAATTAAAACTCGACAGCGTTACCTGGAAAATTTTGTCCTTTAATTAATGCGATTTGATTTTTTCTTTTCCGATAATTTTGTGATGAGTTTATGATGTTCACCGCAAACCACTTCTTTTTCGATGTCTCGCCGGAGATTGCCTATATGCCACTCAAGTTTTAATATTTTTGGACGGAAATTTTAACACATATCTCAATGTTTGTAGTGATCGTATTTTTCATTTTAAATATTTAACCTTCAAACGAGATTTCTTTTGTTTTAAACCGCTCTGTTATAAAGAGCAAATAAGAGAACGGTCACACTGATAAGATCATGGTCAACTTAATCTGCAATTCAGGGTTGAGTTTCAGCCTTGAGTACAGTTATGATACCCACTCTCACTTCGCCCAATGAAAAGACACCACGTCGCAACATTTAGAAAAAGACCCGTTAGGAAGCTCTGTTCGCAAATTCTTAAGCTCAAATTTTATTCTGCTACCGTAAGCAATAACAACGAAAGTGCACGCCACTCAACAATCAACAGCAATTTACCGTTAAGAGAGCAGTGTGTTTCTCCATCAATATCGATAACTGGGTCACCGATTGCAACGACCAGCACCGTCAGCTCGTTGACAGCAACTACTGCAACGTCTGCCGAAGTATTGGCCTGCCTCAAGCCGTCAACGACAAGTCGCCCAGAGTCAGCCACGACAATAAACCCAACGCCTTCTGTCCAAACTGGAATGGATAGATATATTAAAATAACTAAGCGGAAGCTAAGCCCGCAAAAAAAAAAAAAAGTGGCAATACGCCGAAAATAACCCAACCAAATGAACGAGTAGCACTTCTAAGCGGAAATCGTTTTAAAATTCTTGCCGATTAGCAAGACGATCAAGCCAGCACTGTAGATAAAGTTAAATCGGCTAGACCACCCCCTTTATACATCCGTGGAGCCAACTGCATCGTTCTTATTTCGAAGCTAGTAGAAACAGAATGGGCAAATAACTTTGTTGTAACCCCTCTCAACCCCTCTACAACCTTCAGCTCCTATTGCACAGAAGAATCACCGTAGAGGAGCCCCATAAGAGATACCAACCACCTCAGTGTAAAAACTGCCAGGAATACAACCACACCGCTAACAATTGCAATCTTAGGTCAGTGCGTGTTGGCTGCGGCGAACATCACAAAGATGGCATTTGCCCCAAGGACAGAAACAACGTCGCACTAAGACTATGCAGTAACTGTGGAGGGAACCACACAGCCAACTACAGGGGATGTCCTGTCTTCAAGGATCTTAAATCGCACCTAAACGGGCGTAATCCCCCAGCTGGAATAAAAATCACCTTCAACGCCTCCAAAACTACACCGGAGGTATCCTTCGCCAATGCTGTTATATCATCTAACATGCCTGCTACAACCAATCTTAGTGTATCCTTCGCTAGTGTACTCCGAACTGGACAGACGGAGCCCGCGAAAGAGACCCCGTCACTCCACCATCTACAGAATCCGCAACCTAGCGCACCAGAACTTGGCCAGCAAACTCCAAGTGGTATAGAGGCCCTATTGATCTCACTTAATCAAAACATGACTGCTTTTATGACGTTCATGCAAAACTGTATGCAGGAACTGATGCGGAATCAAAACCTGCTTATCCAGAAGCTTATCGAGAATAAATAATGGCTTCCCTAAGTCTATGTCTTTGGAATGCTAACGGCGTCTCCAAGCACAAAAATGAACTGCAACCATTCCTAGACTCAAGTGAAATCGACGTCATGCCTACGAACCGGCGGATAGAACAATTAGTAACGGAAAAACGACGGCTAAGAAGAGAATGGCAGGTTACTCGATCACCAGCAGCAAAACTTCGCCTAAGGCATGCCAGCCGCAACCTCTCCAAGGAGTTAAGACAAGAGGAAATCTGGGCTCAAAGGAAATACATAGAAAAGCTCAGTCCATCCAGCACTAAACATCCTCTGTGGAAAGCCCACCCAACTTTAAGCGCTCCTACAGAGACAGTTTCACCAATAAGGGGTCCAACCGGTGGATGGGCCCGCAGTGAGAAAGAGAGGGCATCCGTATTTGCCACACATCTTAAAATGGTTTTCCAGCCAAATCCAACATCAAACTCATTTGTACTTCCCCCTTCGAGCACATTAACGGATAGTGAGTACTCGGATCTCCAATCGGATGAGATCACTGCAGTTATTAAAAACCACATAAAGCCGAACAAAGCCCCTGGCCATGACCTAATCACACCGAAAATGATCCTAGAACTCCCTACCATCGCCATACAATACATCTGCAAAATGTTCAACGCTATAATAAGAATTGACTACTTCCCAAGAGCATGGAAAAGGTCCATTATCATCATGATTCCTAAAGTGGGAAAGGACAAAACCCAACCATCATCCTATAGGCCAATTAGTTTGCTGCCATGTCTTTCGAAGCTATTTGAAAAGGTCCTGCAGATTCGTCTAAACTCATTTCTGGCATCGGAGAACACAATCCCTTCACACCAGTTCGGGTTCCGCAAAAAACATGGGGCAATTGAACAAGTCAATCGTATAACATCCGAAATACGAACAGCATTCGAACTAAAAGAATACTGTACGCCCAGGCTTTCGACAGAGTTTAGCTGGAGGGTCTAATGTTCAAAATCCGGCAGAAACTCCCACAGTACACCCACAAACTCATGAAATCTTACCTTTACAATAGGAAATTCGCTGTAAGATGTAACGGCTCCGTCTCGGCTGACTTTGAAATCGAAGCTGGTGTACCGCAAGGCAGTGTACTCGGCCCATTGCTCTACCTGTTGTACACTGCAGACTTACCAACGAGTTTAGGACTTACAACCTCCACTTTTGCCGATGACACGGCAATAATCAGCAGATCCAAATGCCCAATACAAGCCTCTGCAAAATTAGAGGAACACCTCAAGGTGGTAGAGGAATGGCTAGCAACCTGGCGTATCCGGGTCAACGAGCAGAAATGCAAACATGTTACATTTACGCTTAACAGAAGAAACTGTCCAGCTACAATGCTAAACAACGTACCAATTCCTCAAGCCGTGGATGTCACTTACCTTGGTATCCACCTAGACAGAAGACTAACTTGGCGCAAGCACATCGAGGCAAAAAAGTCATAGGTTAAACTGAAAGCGAGTAGCGTACATTGGATCATCAATGCTCGGTCCCCTCTACGTCTGGAGAATAAAGTCCTCCTATACAACTCCGTACTGAAACCCATCTGGACTTACGGTGCCGTACTATGGGGAAATGCAAGTACCAGCAATATCGACATTATACAAAGGGCGCAGTCGATGATTTTAAGATCAATCACTGGGGCTCCGTGGTACATACGGAACGAAAACATTCAAAATGATCTAAATATACCTATCGTAAAATATGAAATAGTAGTCAACAACCAAAGTATTCTGCGAAACTGGATGTACACCCTAATGTTCTTGCCAATTCCCTTACGCGAACTAATAATAGAACTCGTCTTAAAAGAAATGACAGACCAACCCAATAATAAATGATTAGGGCCGCCTGCAATATCCCCTGAATATATCATAATTACTAGATTAAGAAAAATATCTCAAACTTGTTAGGCTCTAGTTTAAGAGTAGATTCAACAAATATATATTAAACGTTAAAAAAAAAAAAAAAATTTTATTCCATTTTATTTTGCGATAAGTCGAGTAAATGATATGGTGAATTTTACTTATAGAAATTTGAAGTCGTAATACCACAAAAATGAGTTAGGACACAAAATTGGTTACCCGGCTTTTTAGCCAATATCTGTGCAAAATTTGAAGACCAGTAGTACAGTGCCAAACCTAACCGTTTGGTTAGTTTATTAAAAGTAAAAGAGTTAAAAAGTGTTGTTTTTCATATTTAAGCGAGGTTATGATACCCTGACCCGGTAAACTTAATCCATGTTTTCACAGTCCTAGCCGTAACGAGATACCGAATATCCGTACTAGAGCTGAGAAAGCCTAGACCTCGGGATAACGTTGCTGGAGTTGCAAAATTTGAAGCGACGAACGCCCCATGGCTTACATACAGTGACGTAAGGCGATGAAGGAATGCAATGAATTAGGAAAAAAAACCTAAAATCTACAAACATCGTCTTGACAGGGAGCTGCCTAGGCCAAACGAAAATATGAAAATCGTCTGAAGAGTACCTCAATGTGATTAAAAGGAGTGTTAAATTGAGTCAGCCTCTCTTATAATCTATAAAATTTGGACTTTGTAATTTGATTGGAATCAATCATAAGCCACCGTTCCTTAACCAATGGACCTGTATAAAACAATTTACATTTAATTCATTTTCTCTCCTTATGAGACTGTAAACTTTTTATAGTATTTAAGTAATCTCTAGTTAAGGAGTATATGGAGTATATTTCATTGTCATTTATATAATTAATCTAAAACTTCTTTTAAAACCACACCACAGAGAATTCGTCAAAACGTCATCCTTGGCCCAATGATTACGACGAAAAACAAAGTCGTGAGTAATGTGCTAATCCTTTGAAAATTTTATTATGGAAAACCTATGTTTATATAAATATATATATATAAAACATCCCCATACGGTTTGCTCTAAAATATCCGTTTCTTTCTTTTATATTTAAAATATTATTAATTTAAGTCATTTTTGGATTTGAAAGTAATTAAGTCAAAAATATGAAATTTTGTCAAGTTTGTTAGGAAATAAGTGAAGAAACCCGAAATTATGTTTGAAACAGGAATAATGATTTGAGGTACTTTAATATCAAGTACCCTTGCTAAACTGCCATAAGATGCCATACAAGAAATAAAACTACATCGTTTTGGGACAACCTTTGAAATAGAACAGTTGTCATGGTCGGATGGGTAAAGAAAAGGGACTAACCACAACTAGGTTTTCTCACATTATTTATTTAGATTCATGTTTGTATTCTTTCTTTAGGTCACGGTGAATTGGCACCTAAGCAATAGTAATAATAGTAACATCACCTTTAACTTTTGGTGGTTAGTTTAGTTTTCAAAACGCGCATTAAATTTATTAATGATAGTAAATGTGAAAAGGGGAGAAAGAACCCCGACCAATCCAACGAGCTAGACCCGAGCATAGCAAGAATGCTCACCGTCGATCCTGGTCACAATTGGTTTTACCATTTTGTCATCTCAACAACTAATGAGTATATCGAATAACGTTTCCGGAGGATACCACTCATGTTAAAGACTTATCCTCAGCGTCTTTACTTCTGAACTGGAGTGGATTGCGTCCACTAGCACTTTGGAGTCTTTTAGATGTTAACTTGGTTGAACGAGAATTATAAACCAAAACCCATTCTGGTCACTACATGTTGTATTATCACAGGGGCAAACAAAAATTGAACTGAGACTATCCGTGTCACCAACACAAAATTCTTAAAGAATGATCGATTTTGAAAGAATTAACTATACCCAATATGATAGTATTGGATATAAAACCTCAGTTATTTTCGTAACTTTTGAAACAATTGTTATTAATTTATATTTCTCAGTTAATGCCTGCGCCAAATTTAATCAAGATCGGCTGAATTTATCATATAGGTTCTGTTGGAGGAGACTTCCTGAATTTAAACTCATTAATTTAGTTATTCTGAATTTTTAACCATTAAGATAGATAGTTAGATGGATACTCCATCGATCGAAAGGAGAATTCAATCTAGCATTGCTATTTGCTCTCTTCTTGCATTTCCCTTTGCATTGTACTTTGAATTGCTCTCTCTCTCTCTCTTAGCATTTAACATTTAAGAAATCAATGTACCAGAGAACACGAATAAAACGAGCGCAAACAAATGTACAAAATTAAAACGTCGTTTAATCTTCACATTAACACTGTGAAACAACAAAGGCAAAGAAAGTTACGAAGCATTGGCCGAGCAATCGGCCATCAGCATCCATAGGAACGATCGATCAAATACAGTGACTTTTATTGTCAGTTTAATGTACATACTGTTTAAGTTGTATATGTCGGATTCAGCCGGATCGGATCAGTAAATCAAAACGGTGACTTTTGTCAATAACTTCGATACTTTTAACGCGATTGCTTTCAAATAAAACATTTGTTAGTTTCATATATCTGTTAATGACTGTGCTATATTTGATCAAGATCGGTTGACTATATCATATAGCTTCCATTGCCTTTGATCAATAAATTCGTTATTTGCTATGCTGAGATTGTAGGCTATTCGTTCTCAAACATTCGTCTTATTAGATAAAACGTTTTTCCACTTTCATGCCAATAGGTAAGGAAAAAGTAAGATAAATTTGCAAGGGTATATAAAATTTGACGCTTTGAAGTTAGCCACGCCCCTCTGTTTTATATATATTTATTTTTATTTTTATTAGCGATATATCCTAAATGTACAAAAAGTAAATATATTTGACAATATATGTATATTGTCAAATGTAATCATGAAATGCCATCTCTTGTAAAGGGAACCGAAAGCCAAACCTCCGGATCTCGCCTTTAAAAGGCGCGATATTAATGTCGCTGTGGTTAGTCATCGGCAGAAGATTGTCCTGAAACCGCTGCAGAATTTTAGTGTTTAGATTAGACGCTGTGTCCCAAAATTGAATGCCATAACTTCACTCTTCATTGCATCTTGAAGAGTTTTAAGTTTAGCTGAGTTCTCTTCACATTATTGTAAGCTTACTAGGTTAAACGCCGGTCAAGGGTAAGGCCTAGGTACTTTACCTTATCCATACTCGGGAGAAGCGTGTAACCTTCTTATCCGGCCTCATGTTTGGGCGCCAGAAATTTTATGTAATCTTCCTAGCACAGCGACGATAAATCGGCCGATAACCGAAAGAAGGCGGTAAGTGAATTGCAGCAGATCGAGATCCTTTGTTTCCGTAGCTCTTGCGGGATGGGGGGTTGCTTGCTGAAATGTCTACCTTTAATTATCAAAGTTAATTTTATTAGGATCTCTACTGGAACTAACTTTAAATGGCAATTGAATGACTTGCAAGAAAATACTTATGAACCCAGTAAGGAATTTATATAAAAAACACCATGAAAGAAACGAAAGAGTATTCTTTGGTTCACAAACTAGTGGTTACTGAGGTCAAATGTAGGTGGACCTGCCAGTTCTATACCCATCCAACGCTCCGGACAGGGTCCAGCCAAAGACTGTGCGCATCGCAATTGGCCGCTCGCCAACCCCGGATAGACTCCTCTCTAACATGACCTCCGTCATCACGTCGAAAGGATGTCGAAAGGACCCGCGAAATCTATCCCGGTGGTCGTGAAAGGACGTGCGAAATTAGTTCGCCTTCTTTTGTAAATCACACAGATTTTGCATGAATCGACCACCGATTTGACTAGATTCCGCACTTGGAATCCAGTATCTCTGTCGGATGAGTCGGACTTCCAGTTGACTGCCCCCCCTGCAGAGAGATCTGATGCGTGAAAAGCACCAATAGCTGTGACAATGGACTTACTGCTGGCAACAGAATGGGGTTATTCTCATCGTAACTGAGGGCCTCTGCTTGTTGCACGCGCCCACATGCTCGGATCGCACCTGATGCGTCAATGAACGGATTCAAATTGAGAATAGTGCTAGACGTGGGCAGAGATTTCATCTGCTGTAGACACCGATGTTCCGTCGGGAAGTAGTCCCGCTGAGTGATTGGGATCAACGCCTGGAGTGCTTGATTGATCTCGTTAGAGGTCACCTCCACAGAGTAATCGTTTGGAATTTTACGACACCTTCTGCCGAAACGGACCACATATGCTACCACCCCTAAGGCACGTGGGCAGATTGGAAAAACAAGACAGTATCTCATTGTCTGGCCTAGCGATCGCGACGTGGATCTGCACTACCCGCTTCTCCAAGGTGGTGTCTAGTGGGAGTGATGTCGCTCGCTGCCTCTTGTGGTTCCCGTAGCCATGGTGGGCCGTGCCACCACAAATCCTTGTGTACAAGATCCTGCGCACTCAGGCCGCGGCTAGGGAGATCTGCTGGATTGTCCTCTGAACCGACGTGATTCCTATTTGTTAACGTCACAATTCTGGCTACCCGATTTGCCACAAACGTTGTACGTGTGCAGGGTACGACGGTGGAATCTGACCAATAAAAAGCCTCCACATTATCAACTGGAAGTTGTGGAAGAACTGCAGCTGCGAGTTCAGCTAAAAGCGTGGCTCCGCATAATTCAAGGCGGGGCAATGAAACCGTTTTACCCGGGGCTACTCTAGATTTCGCTGCAAAAAGCCCGCTGTGACGCATCGCGAAAACAATGAAATTGAATGTCGGAATTTTGATCATGGAGAACCCACCGCGGAATTCGGATCTGGTCAAGGAAGGAGAAGCTCTTTGTAAAATCCTGCCACCTGTGATGGAGTTCACTGGGCAATTGATCACCCCACCGTAACTCTTGTATTACAAAGGGAGCCAGCCAGCCAGCGTGATCGAATAACTTGATGACAAAACTTTGGAATGCAGCTGAGCACGCTCTTCACATTCGATGTAAACTTGCGCAACGGAAAGCCAGCTGAACCAAGAGCGTCTTGAAGTTCATTGACCATTGCGATTGTCGTTGCTTCATTGTGAGCCCCTGGAATGGAATGACCATAATTTGGCGTACATTTTTGTGATGTCGGCATTGAAAACTACTGGGGAAAAACGCCGTATATCTCCCCGAAACATCTCTTCTTGTGGTCTTCTGGAAATTAACATTCTACCGGTTCAAAGTTCTATTGACCTTTCCGTTAATGCCTGTCACTTCGGCCCTGACAGTTTGGAATGGTAACTTCATGAGCCGAAACATTCTTTCGGATATAAAATTGGCTTCCGAAGCCGGATAGGATAGGATAAGTAGTGCCCTTGTGCCAAAAATCCACGATGGCTGTACCTATCAACTTATCTCGTGAGAGCCTTGCCTCAGAGGTAAAGTATGTCCGGACAATATTATGAGAAGTGGGCTGCGCTAGGACCGGCGTTGGACTATTATCTGGTCGGGCATCCTTGTGCAAAAGCGTATTGTGACGCCCCTTGCACGTGAAGCAATTGTGCTGACTCGGGCAATCTTTTACTTGCCCTCTTGCGAAACAGTTCAGACAAAGGGACTTTTATGTATGCCACCCTCTCGGGCACCGGCATCTGAAGAAAGCGGGGACATCGACGCACCGGGTGATTCTCCTTCAGATAGAGATCACAGGATTTTGGTTTGGTGGTCACCTTGTCTTCAAATGTATTAGCCTTTCGGGTGGCTGGAAGCGGATTTCCCGGAGGTTTCGATGTGGGAACCAAAATAGCCATTACAGTTGTATTTTCAACCGCTTCGACCGTACGAAACCGCTCAGTGAGCAAATCGTCCATCATTTGCCACTCTGGAATGGCAGTCTTATCTCCAAGAGATTGTTCCCCCAGTGAAAGGGTGTTCTTCGCCAATTTGATGGAACAGAAAAATACGAACACGGCTCTCCAAGTGGTGACTGGCAGGCCACAGTGCTCAAAACCACGAATGGATGCCTGCAGAGCATTCTGATGATCTTGTAATGCTTTTCCGGACTCATGGGAAATTTGAGGCAGGTCAAGTAGTGCTCGGAATTGGCTGTTCACGATAAGTCTCTTATTTTCGAAATGCTGTTTGAGTGCATTCCATGCCGTTTAGAATCCATCATTTGTAAGCGGGAATTTTGTTACAATGAGGTTGGCTTCACCCCTCGTTTTCGCTAGGAGATAATACAGCTTTTCAACGGGGGGATGTAGATGGCTGTAAACAAGTCACGGAACTTAGGCCATTTTAAGTAATCTCCCGTAAAGACTTTTGTGTCATTGGGTAGCAATCGACAGCCTCGTTCTGCTGGTGCAGAGGTAGACCCATGACGGTTCAGAGGAGTATGAGCAGACGCTTCGTGGACAAGCTAGTTTAATCAAGCCGTGCACCGTTCGTAAACTTGGTAGCATTTGTCATATTTAGCTTGGATAGCTAAATCTTCAGAGCTATCGTCTTTTTCATCTGGGAGTGCCTCGCATTTCTCGTATTTCTGCTCGACCTTCTCCCACAACGCTTGAACTCGATCACGACGGACTTAAAGCGTAAATACGCCGACCACGGACAATGAAGTGACTTGCGTGTCGACTTCAAACTGAATTAGTTTATCGCTAATGGAGACAAACTTCTTCAAAGCCATGGTGGAAGCAACTAAAACCCTTTTTGGTTTCGGACCGAGTGACTCTTGGGGCGGTTACCAAAATCTGTGAATGTGGTTCCAATGATTTGACCTCCTTTTGGCTTGCTCGTCGTAGCTCTGACGTGGCTTGCTGAAAGGTCGTGCTTGATGGGGCGGACGTGAGAGTTAATGGACTAGGGAGGGTCTGAACTGCTCGGGTAGGAGTAGTAGTAGGGCTGGTACTCCTCTGGCGCTGACTTGGAGCAGCAATTGAGGATTTGCTCGTGGCCGCAGTGTTCTCAGCCTCTTTCTTGTCTTTTGACGGGCTCGTGCTCATAACCCCACAGAATGGCGGTTATAAAGTAGTGAGCTGGTTTGGCACGGCTTGAAAATGAGCGAAAAAGACAAACTGGAACGTTTGGGCAAACCTGGAACACTACCAAACCACTCAAAGAACGGTTTTCAAACGCCTTGAAATTGATTAAAAACCCACAAAACGAGTTGGTACGTTTGGGAAAACCTAGGAACGGCTTGGAACGCCTTGCAATTGAAATATAAAACCCAAAGATACGACTTGGGACACTTGGAATCGAACTATAAAACCCAAAGTTACGACTTGGGACGGAACACCTTGGAGTTCAAATATATAACCAATGATACGATGCGGCACGCTTGGAACACCTTGGAAATAAAATATAATCCCAAAGATACGCGTTACGTGGAAACACTTTGGAACTGAAATATAACCAAAGATACGAATTGGAATGCATGGAAACCCTTTGGAATTGAAATATAACCAAAAATACGCGTGGAAACATTTTGGAATTAAATATAACCAAAGATACAACTTAGAACGCTTGGAAACACTTTGGTATTGAAATCTAACTTCAAAGATATCACTTGGAACGCGTGGAAACACTTTGGAAAAATTTGGGAATTCAATATTAAAACAACCCAAGATACAACTTGGAGAACGCTTTGGAATCAGAATAAACAAAAGCGCGCAACACAAATTTTTTAATAACTTAATATTATTCGACCCTTCCCTCAACGTGACCCTTCAACATATATACCACACAAAGTGCGTGCCAACCTAGGGTATACGGCACAGCTACTTTTGGTTGTTTGCTTTGTGCCGGTCTTTGGCACATGAGTTTGCAGCTGTGCTGGTATACTGCAATTAAGCGGGACTTGTGTATGCACGTATGTATGTATATAGGCTGCTAGGGGGATTTTGTTCGCGGTGATGGAAAAATATATTTGTGTGCGAAAAAATTAAAAATTTTTGTGGAATATATGTATGGATATGTATGTATATGTATATAGATATGAATATCAATATGTAAAATTTTATGTATCGAAGAATATGTATATATATATCTATATATATGTTTATGTGTACTGATATGTATATATGTATTTAATTTTTTTTTTTTAAATATGAAAATATGGAATGGAAATACGCAGAGGTGTGAATGGATCGGATTTCTTTATACAAATTAATAATTTTTTTTTTTTTATATTCTTTTGATGTGTCTAGCTGATGTACCCCAAATTTATAGTGTGTCGCGGGACACAAGAAATGTCTAAGTGTGGGCTATTTATGTGAGAGGGTGGTTCACTGTTATGGCTGGGGTGTTTTTTTGTTTATGGTTATCGATAAGTCGGGGAATTCTATGTAGTGTTGGATAGTGGAGACAGGAAGGTAGGGAATTTTTCCTCTCAAACGGGTAAGGGAGCGGGTAACAAATGAGAAGATCGGTCGCCCGGCTTTTCAAATCTAGAGAGAGAGGGTTCGGAGTTGGGACTGTTCCTGGTCGGGGTAGTCGGGACAGATGAAGGTCAAATCGGTCGAAGAAGTTCTCGAGAGTGGTTGGTTAGGGCGAGAGCCTAGAAAGAAAAAAGTAAAATGAAATCATACCAAAAAAAAAAAAGTGATGTAAGAATTTAGAAAAATTTTATACAGTGAATTATTCCAAGAGGGAAGCCAAATCCTGGGCATATGCATATACGGTATTGGACAAGATAGAGGGGTATGAATAGGGATTCCCGGAGAGAAGGAAAATATTCCAGTCTTCATTCGTTGAATTCAAAATATGAACTGATTTTATTTAAAAACTCTTAATCTCTAAGAAGCGACAATTGTTCTTAAAAATACTTATTCTAATACCCCACGTTTTCGGGGGTTGAAAATTGTTTATATTTCATGCTCAGCGCTGGTTACTTGATACCGCGCCGCTGTTATAATCTTAAGTGTTTTCCACAGAGTGTGGACGCATGTTTTGTTTGGTTTTAAGCAATAATTGTCATTTTGAATCTTTATGACTTATATATCTTTTATGTTTCTGTTTCGAATTGTATATTTCATTGGTGCATCTGATTTGGTGAAGCAAGCTCAGATGAACACGATGTTTATTCTTAAACAGGGTAAGTGAATCTTTTTATATTCAGGGACGGCCCAGGGGAGTTAGTCCTAATCTTATACTCACCTTCGGGATTCTCCGTACAGGCCAATTAAATCGGCAGTCTCCAGAGGTCAGGCCGCCTATTTTCGGGGCCTGACCAAGCTTTTTATTTCCATCAAGATTATTCTCCTCATGAGAACCTCCATGGATCCTCACCCCAGTTATCACCAAACAAGCTCCTCACAAGACCGATGTATTTTAAATTTGTGGTCTCCTGTCTGTTTTATAATTCTCGTTTTTTTTTAACATAATATACTTATATGTATATATACCTTTTTTAACATAATATATACATACTTAGCCAATTCATTCCTTAAATCATTCATACATAGTTTCCAATCCATGTAATATTATTTATAACCTATAATATTATTTATTTAATTATTTGGTTAGATTACGACCTATTAGAAATTTAAATCAAACCTTGCAAATTAGGCGGCTCGAGGTCAATCTTACAAAAGAAGATTATTTCAAAAGGCAACACAAAAAGGTGAGCAGGTTGTCTGTATAGCTATTTCAAGAACTACCAAGTTATATCATCAGCAGACTTTGCTAAAGAACTTCGGAATTGCAATAGCCATACCATGTCTTCAACGCTAGAATTAGTTGGGAATTACAGCAACCAAATTTTTTTTTTATTTTTTTAACGTTTAATTTATTTGTTGAATCTACTCTTAAATTAGAGCCTAACAACAAGTTTGAGATATTTTTCTTAATCTAGTACTTATGATATATCCAGGGGATATTGCAGGCGGCCCTAATCATTTATTATTGGGTTGGTCTGTCATTTCTTTTAAGACGAGTTCTATTATTAGTCCGCGTAAGGGAATTGGCAAGAACATTAGGGTGTACATCCAGTTTCGCAGAATACTTTAGTTGTTGACTACCTATTTCATATTTTACGTTAGGTATATTTAGATCATTTTGAATGTTGTCGTTCCGTATGTACCACGGAGCCCCAGTGATTGATCTTAAAATCTTCGACTGCGCCCTTTGTATAATGTCGATATTGCTGGTACTTGCATTTCCCCATAGTACGGCGCCGTAAGTCCAGATGGGTTTCAGTACGGAGTTTTATAGGAGGACTTTATACTCCAGACGTAGAGGGGACCGAGCATTGATGATCCAATGTAAGCTACTCGCTTTCAGTTTAAGCTGTAACTTTTTTGCCTCGATGTGCTTGCGCCAAGTTAGTCTTCTGTCTAGGTGGATACCAAGGTAAGTGACATCCACGGCTTGAGGAATTGGTACGTCGTTTAGCATTATAGCTGGACAGTTTATTTTGTTAAGCGTAAATGTAATATGTTTGCATTTTTGCTCGTTGACCCGGATACGCCAGGTTGCTAGCCATTCCTCTACCACCTTGAGGTGTACCTCTAATTTTGCAGAGGCTTGTATTGGGCATTTGGATCTGCTGAGGATTGCCGTGTCATCGGCAAAAGTGGACGTTGTAAGTCCTAAACTCGTTGGTAAGTCTGCAGTGTACAACAGGTAGAGCAATGGGCCGAGTACACTGCCTTGCGGTACACCAGCTTTGATTTCAAAGTCGGCCGAGACGGAGCCATTACATCTTACGGCAAATTTTCTATTGTAAAGGTAAGATTCCATGAGTTTGTGGGTGTACTGTGGGAGTTTCTGCCGGATTTTGAACATTAGACCCTCCAGCCAAACTCTGTCGAAAGCCTGGGCAACGTCGAGAAAGACAGCCGTACAGTATTCTTTTAGTTCGAATGCTGTTCGTATTTCGGATGTTATACGATTGACTTGTTCAATTGTCCCATGTTTTTCGCAGAAGCCGAACTGATGTGAAGGGATTGTGTTCTCCGATGCCAGAAATGAGTTTAGACGAATCTGCAGGACCTTTTCAAAAAGCTTCGAAAGACATGGCAGCAAACTAATTGGCCTATAGGATGATGGTTGGGTTTTTGTCCTTTCCCACTTTAGGAATCATGATGATAATGGACTTTTTCCATGCTCTTGGGAAGTAGCCAATTCTTATTATAGCGTTGAACATTTTGCAGATGTATTGTATGGCGATGGTAGGGAGTTCTAGGATCATTTTCGGTGTGATTAGGTCATGGCCAGGGGCTTTGTTCGGCTTTATGTGGTTTTTAATAACTGCAGTGATCTCATCCGATTGGAGTTCCGAGTACTCACTATCCGTTAATGTTAGGTAATTTTATGTTGATTTGGCTGGAAAACCATTTTAAGGTGTGTGGCAAATACGGATGTCCTCTCTTCGTCACTGCGGGCCCATCCACCGGTAGGACCCCTTATTGGTGAAACTGTCTCTGTAGGAGCGCTTAAAGTTGGGTGGGCTTTCCACAGAGGATGTTTAGTGCTGGATGGACTGAGCTTTTCTATGTATTTCCTTTGTGCCCAGATTTCCTCTTGTCTTAACTCCTCGGAGAGGTTGCGGCTGGCATGCCTTAGGCGAAGTTTTGCTGCTGGTGATCGAGTAACCTGCCATTCTCTTCTTAGACGTCGTTTTTCCGTTACTAATTGTTCTATCCGCCGGTTCGTAGGCCTGGCAGCAGGTTTAGCGTAAGTAGAGGCATGTGGAGTAGATACTCTTGCTGCAGCTCCCATCATCGTCTCAAGTGTAGAGACGCACATGTCAGCTGCTTCCCTTTAGGATTTACCAGGCGAGATCCCCAGTGTGTATGTTTGGCGTTTGTAATTGTCAATTGTGTTGCCTTTTGAAATAATCTTTTTTTGTAAGATTGACCTCGAGCCGGCTAAATTGCAAGGTTTGATTTAAATTTCAAATAGGTCGTAATCTAACCAGATAACACCAACGGAAGGCACGCCGTTACTTTGGAATTTTTATTCCAAAAAAAACCCTTTTTCTATATGGTACAATATACCGCATATGAAATAACAGGTCGTGATATTAGTTTGGTAAGGGCGAAGCTCTTACACTAATTTTTCATAGCGCCTAAGGGTATACACAAAAAGGTGGTCTTCGGTGTTGTAGGCTTTACCAACTTTTTTCGCTTCATTTGGTTGCTGTAATTCCCAACTAATTCTAGCGTTGAAGACATGGTATGGCTATTGCAATTCCGAAGTTCTTTAGCAAAGTCTGCTGATGATAGAACTTGGTAGTTCTTGAAATAGCTATACAGACAACCTGCTCACCTTTTTGTGTTGCCTTTTGAAATAATCTTCTTTTGTAAGATTGACCTCGAGCCGGCTAAATTGCAAGGTTTGATTTATATTTAATTATTTATTTATTTATTTATTGATTTACTTATTTATTCAATTTATTGATTTATCTAATCATCGAAAAAATTTTTTTTTGTGTCTGCCAATATCGTGCCTCCAGATCGTAATACCGTTTTTTTTTTTTTGCTCCATTAATTTTCTCCATGTATAAAGTGCCCGCTGTCACATCATTTATCTAATGTATTTGTCCAGCGAAATCTCCAATAGGTATAATCTGTGCATAGTCCTTATCACAAAAAGAGAGCTCTTTGTTTAGGTAGGTCCCCTATGGTCAGGTTTGTGCCTGAAAAGTAAAGGAGAAATTGTCAATAATTTATATTTTTTGTTGTTTTTTTGTTGCCCGAAAATAAAAAGGGCATTAGAGCCATTAAAGATCCGCACACTTCGGCCTGGATGCCGGAAAGAGTCACCGCTGGTATGACATCAATACCAAGAAGCAGATCGATCTTCGCCTTTAATCTAAAAGAGGGGTCTGCTAGAGGAATATTCCTTCCAGTGTGGCTTGGGCTATCGTACATGACGGCAAATCATCAGCCACTAGGGACAGGACAAAAGCTTCTATCTGTTTTTATACCATACACCCATAGGGTGAAATGGTATATTAAAGTCGCCAAATGTATGTAACAGGCAGAAGGAAGCTTCTCCGACCCCATAAAGTATATATATTCTTGATCAGCATCAACAGCCGAGTCGATCTAGCCATGTCCGTCTGTCCGTCCGTCTGTCCGTCTGTCCGTCCGTCCGTCTGTCCGTATGAACACCTAGATCTCGGAGACTATAAAAGCTAGAGCCACCAAATTTGGTATGTAGGCTCATGTAGTATGTAGAGTGATCAAGTTTATTTCAAATTTTTGCCACGCCCCTTTCCGCCCCCGCAATTCAAAAAAAACGTTTATCTCAAAAACTATTGTAGCTAGATACACCATATTTGGTATGTATATTTGCTTAGTAAATGCGCTCATGTTGCATGTATAAAGATTTTGCCACGCCCCTTTCCGCCCCCGAAATTTGAAAAACTCGAATATCTCGCGTAATTTTTTACCTTGTGCAATCAAATTTGGCACACTTAAATTTGATACTAATACCCAGCAAAATACCAAATTTGATGAAAATCGGACAAAAAATAGCTGAGTTATGCATATAAACGTTTTTGCATAAGGCCGGAGATGGCCGTTGGCGGGTGGGGGCGCTAGGGTGCTTATATGCATAAGTGCGCGAGATACTGAAATATGCTTGTAAAAAGCATGTGAACAGAATTTCTTAAAATAGGCAAATGCATTAGTTATTACAAATTTGAAATATTTGTTTTACTGGTGTATGGTATACCCAAGTCGGCGAGACGACTTACTTACTTCATTGGACTGAAGATCCATGCCATGACCGAATGCTTATGTGACAGACCTTCAAGGTTCTATTGACCTTTCCGTTAATGCCTGTCACTTCGGCCCTGACAGTTTGGAATGGTAACTTCATGAGCCGAAACATTCTTTCGGATATAAAATTGGCTTCCGAAGCCGGATAGGATAGGATAAGTAGTGCCCTTGTGCCAAAAATCCACGATGGCTGTACCTAGCAACTTATCTCGTGAGAACCTTGCCTCAGAGGTAAAGTATGTCCGGACAATATTATGAGAAGTGGGCTGCGCTAGGACCGGCGTTGGACTATTCTCTGGTCGGGCATCCTTGTGCAAGAGCGTATTGTGACGCCCCTTGCACGTGAAGCAATTGTGCTGACTCGAGCAATCTTTTACTTGCCCTCTTGCGAAACAGTTCAGACAAAGGGACTTTTATGTATGCCACCCTCTCGGGCACCGGCATCTGAAGGAAGCGGGGACATCGACGCACCGGGTGATTCTCCTTCAGATAGAGATCACAGGATTTTGGTTGGTGGTCACCTTGTCTTCAAATGTATTAGCCCTTCGGGTGGCTGGAAGCGGATTTCGCGGACGTTTCGATGTGGGAACCGAAATAGCCATTACAGTTGTATTTTCAACCGCTTCGACCGTACGAAACCGCTCAGTGAGGAAATCGTCCATTATTTGCCACTCTGGAATGGCAGTCTTATCTCCAAGAGATTGTTCCCCCAGTGAAAGGGTGTTCTTCGGCAAATTGATGGAACAGAAAAATACGAACATGCCTCCCCAAGTGGTGACTGGCAGGCCACAGTGCTCAAAACCACGAATGGATGCCTGCAGAGCATTCTGATGATCTTGTAATGCTTTTCCGGACTCATGGGAAATTTGAGGCAGGTCAAGTAGTGCTCGGAATTGGCTGTTCACGATAAGACTCTTATTTTCGAAACGCTGTTTGAGTGCATTCCATGCCGTTTGGAATCCATCATTTGTAAGCGGTAATTTTGCTACAATGAGGTTGGCTTCACCCCTCGTTTTCGCTAGGAGATAGTACAGCTTTTCAACGGGGGGATGTAGATGGCTGTAAACAAGTCACGGATCGTAGGCCATTTTAAGTAGTCGCCCGTAAAGACTTCTGTGTCATTGGGTAGCAATCGACAGCCTCGTTCTGCTGGTGCAGAGGTAGACCCATGACGGTTCGGAGGAGTATGAGCAGACGCTTCGTGGACAAGCTAGTTTAATCAAGCCGTGCACCGTTCGTAAACTTGGTAGCATTTGTCATATTTAGCTTGGATGGCTAAATCTTCAGAGCTATCGTCTTTTTCATCTGGGAGTGCCTCGCATTTCTCATATTCCTGCTCGAGCGTAAATACGCCGACCTCGGACAATGAAGTGACTTGGGTGTCGACTTCAAACTGAATTAGTTTATGGCTAATGGAGACAAACTTCTTCAAAGCCATGGTGGAAGCAAATAAAACCCTTTTTGGTTTCGGACCGAGTGACTCTTGGGGCGGTTACCAAAATCTGTGAATGTGGTTCCAATGATTTGACCTCCTTTTGGCTTGCTCGTCGTGGCTCTGACGTGGCTTGCTGAAAGGTCGTGCTTGATGGTGCGGACGTGAGAGTTAATGGACTAGGGAGGGTCTGAACTGCTCGGGTAGGAGTAGTAGTAGGGCTGGTACTCCTCTGGCGCTGATTTGGAGCAGCAATTGAGGATTCGCTCGTGGCCGCAGTGTTCTCAACCTCTTTCTTGTCTTTTGACGGGCTCGTGCTCATAACCCTACAGAATGGCGGTTATAAAGTAGCGATGAAGTCCAGCGAAATCTCCAATAGGTATAATCTGTGCATAGTCCTTATCATAAAAAGAAAGCTCTTTTTTTAGGTAGGCCCCCTATGGTCAGGTTTGTGCCTGAAAAGTAAAGGAGAAATTGTCAATAATTTATATTTTTTGTTGTTTTTTTTGTTGCCCGAATATAGAAGGGACACTAGAGGCAGAATGATGTTTTGGTGAGCGCGTAAAATTTGAATTAATTGAATTACTATGTCATTTTATGAAATTATTATAAGCGATTGAGAAACGATGATGAATTTTGAGTAGTGTGGTTTGTCGGAAAAGGGTGGGACGGTGAGTAATACCCGGAGAAATGGGATGAGCGATCGGTAATGAACCGATAATACCGGAGAATGTGTTTGAATGGGGCAGTAGAATACCGAAACTGCCAGGAAGGGTGGGTATGCCGGGATCAACTGAAAGCCTAAGGCCAGATCCCAAAGCCGGTGTACGTGGGCCGTTTGTGTGTGTGTGATGACCGAAATATCTGTAGTAATTTTTATTCTAGTCCTCAGTTACAGTCTCCAGTGGATGTCGCCGCAATGATGTGCCCTAGATTGTGTTTGATATTTTTTTTTATTGTGGTGCGCGAAAGAGGCAGGGTTATCGCATCCCACGACCCGATTAGAGCTAGCCGGGAGCCTCTTCGAATTATCGACGCGCATAGGTCCAGGTAAGGTCATAACAATAAATGGCGCCCAATGGAATCAACAGAAATTCAGTTTTCATCGAACAAGTTATTCATTTTTGAGGAGAGGAACGCATGGGTCCGAGCCCACAAAAATGAAGAACGTTATAACGATCGGTGAAAATCAAAGTTTCTGGAACGATAGTGTTAGGTTACAATGTCCCTTTTGTTTCGTTTGCTGCTAAAAATACCCTTCTATTACCGGGATAGGTACTCTATTACCCTTCTAACCCGGTGTCTAGTAAAGCGGAGAACAGACCGAACATTGTCCAGTACCTGATGGCTCCAGATCGTCAATTTTTTATCAGCCACGGCGGCATTACAACGGAGGAAGTCGTCTGTAGTTAGCGAGCGTGCCTTGATGGAATAATGTCGATCTGAAACCAACAGGAGAGATATCAGTAAAAAAATTAATGAAGAAAGTAAAAGTAGCCGGAGTCATCGCACAGGCAATATAACGCCCAAGCGATTCGCCCGGAGGTAGCATTAGCGTCAAATCTTTGAGTAGAAGATACGATTGCTGGGATAGTTGGACAATGTTAGGTGTAGTTAGTATGTGGAATTATGTTAGTCATGTTGTCTAAACTTGAGTGATGTTTTCTTTTAGTGTGGTGGCCAAGTGGAACTAACGAGCGTACAATACGGGCGGCCTCAGACTTTGATGAAGTTTTTAGTAGCGTCCCGTCATCAGGGGGTGATCCGTTTACATAGTGTAATACGTTGCATCCTCCTTTTACGTCATCGAAAGAGCACGATCTCCTGAAAGCAAATAGATTTTTATCACAAATGTGAACTGGTCAGGTTCTTGTCTGTCGGTCATCAAATTTACGATTGATGACCTGAGCAGTCGACGACCTACTACACATGACGTTTAACATAAGAGGCTGGCATAGATGAATTGGTCTGTCTCATCCCTGGTAGTGTATCCGTCAGGATCTCACTAGATTCCCCTTTTTTTTCGTGCATAGATACGAGAATCAGTCAAAGTCTATAAAATAAAGAGAAAGTATATTGGTGAATAACAAAAATAAAAACGAGAAGGGAGTAAAGATTAGATACATAGATATATAGGGATAGTAATTCTAATTAATACAAAAAGTAGGTTAAATAGAAATGATGAATGCCGATGAAGAATCAAATAACCAGCCTCCCTACTGCTCCACCCTAACAGCAGCTCGGATGCTGGTGGGAATGAGACAGCCGGATACGCGATTTTCTCAAGAGGCTATCCCAAGGCGGCTATCTTTAAATGATGTAGCGACTCCAGTAAGCGCTCCTTTAAATATAGGTCTCGATCCGATACAAGAACAGCTTTCCCGGGAAAATGGCGAGGCGTATGCGGCCGTATCAATTAGACAGCTCGAAGCGGCGGTCCAGCAGTGTCACACTCAGATGAGGCAGGAGATGACCGACTTCCTGAGCCGTAGAATAGGTAAAAGTTTGGAGGAAGGCTTTGAGAAACTATTGGATCGTCTAGAGGTGACACATGAGTTCACAGCCTGGGGCGCGTCCATATGGGGGGAGAACAACCAGCATATCCGAGGCGCCACGCGGCCCTATCCACAGCGTTGCCGGGTCACCAATGCCATAGAACGTATCAGCAGGTGAGGCAAAGTGAACAATAAGCAGAAGCGGACAGGGGGAACAACCAACCACCTCTACTTCCAGAGAAACAGACCATCTGGTTACCGAGTCGCGGACCATTCTCGGAGGGTGTTCGTTCCCATCGCCAAATGGCAGGTGATGTTATCGGGTCGATCCGGAGGCATCACAGTCTTTGGATTCATTTTTCCAGGCAATGCGGAGATTACGGGCCGGAATAAAATCGCCACTTTTGGAAGACTGGGTCGTGAAGACAATCAAAAAAATCTGAGAGAGCCATGGAAACATCTGGTGTACCCTATACCGGCCTACACTGTCGACCATCTTCGCGAGGAATGTCGCGATGTAGAGAGGAATTTCGCTGACGAGATGGCAAAACAGAGCGGTTTCAGCCGAGCACCGGCAAACCGTCGCCAATATTTCCGAACCGGGCACGTTGAGGATCTATACGAGCCAGTTTCGGAACTCGGGGGTTAACCAGTAGCCCCATCGGTTTTCAAAGAGGCAATGACGGACTCATTGGCTCAACGGATTTTGGTTTCTTGGAATCGCCAAATATCTGGCCACGCTTACAAGGATTGCGACGATCAACAGCGCAGAATTTTCTGCTACAAATGTGGACGATCGAACACCGTAACGCCCAGATGCCCCAAATGCAATCCGGGAAACTCAAAAAAGAGCGAGGCGAGAGTGGCGGAGTCTCGATCCAACGAGACGACTTTGAACCGCCCAAACTAGTCCGAAATATTGAGTCTGCGTCGGGAGTAGTGGGATTTGGGAAACCTTTTGAGGATCGAATGAGGCTATACCTGGAAGCCAGGAACAGAATTTTTCAGGTGAACTCGCTAGAGGGCTTGACTACTCTATCTAGGCAAGTTCGAAAGGCTCGAGAAAGGTTTCGACAAAGGAGATGGGAGCGATAGACGATTTGATTGACTGTTGCAGCTGTGGTGTCCGAAGAAAGGTCCGATCCGAGAGCATATGCCGACGTGGCATTGGAAATCAGGTCATACAAGGATTATTAGATTCAGGGGCCTCCGTAAGCGTTTTACGAAAGGGATGTCGAGAGCTGGTTGAACAACTGGGGCTAAAATGGACCCCGTATCTAGCTTCAGTAACAAGTGCTGGTGGCGAAATGAACCGGATTATTGGCAAGGTACGCGTGGAGGCCAGCTACAAAGTAATAACGCGTAGTATATTATTTTATCTGTGCCAGAGTCTACAGCAAACGATTTATCTAGGGGTGGATTTTTGGAAGGCATTCGGCATAGCCCCGGAAATGTTCCCAGCAGAAGTCAGCGTTGGACAACAGGAGCTGAACCAAATCTCCGAACTGGGACAAGAGCCACACGCGCTATCGGAGCAGCAGCAGATTAGACTGCAAGCGGTAAAAGATTCCTTTCTTTCATACGAGAAAGAAGGATTAGGGCGGACCACGCTCATCGGATCGAGCTACTGGAAGGAACGGTACCGGTGAAATCGAAGCATTATCCCGTGTCTCCAGCCAAACAACGCTTAATTTATGACGAGTTGGATGAAATGTTGCGGCTGGGAGTCATTGAAGAGAGCGAGAGCGCATGGAGCAATCCAGTGACATTGGTAACGAAACCTTCGAAAAACCGGTTGTGCCTCGATGCACGGAAAATCAATCAGGCCACTAAAAAAGATGCCTATCCACTACAGCAAATCGATGGTATTCTAAGTCGAATCGGAGAGACTATATATATAAGCAGTGTCGACCTAAAGCACGCATACTGGCAGATTGAGTTGGAAGAGCAAAGTCGTCCTGTTACTGCTTTTACAGTCCCTGGGAGACCACTCTACCAGTTTGCGGTGATGCCTTTCGGACTCTGTAATGCAGGCCAAAGTTTATGCCGGCTAATGGATCGGGTGATACCAGCTAGGCTCAGGGAAAAGGTATTCGTTTATTTGGATGACTTGTTGGTAGTCACACCTGATTTCGAATCCCATTTAGGCGTCCTACAGTAAGTGGCCGGCTTGACCATCGGGTCGAAGAAATCCCACTTCTGTCACAAAGAACTAAGATATCTGGGCTTCATCATCGGAGGAGGTGTGTTAAGAACGGACCCACAGAAAGTGGAGGCGATCCAGAAGTTGATCACTCCAAGAAGTGTTCGGGAAGTGCGAAGTTTCTTGGGCACGGTGGGATGGTACCGGAGGTTCATACAGAATTTCGCAGAAGTGGCTGCTCCAATCACGGACACTCTTAAAAAGAATGGAAAGTTCCTTATGACCGAAGAAGCTATAGAAGCGGTAAGACGCTTTAAAGAAGCAATGACAACAGCGCCAGTTCTTAGTCACCCCGTTTTCGGAAAAAGGTTTTTTGTTCAGTGTGACGCCTCTAATATTGGGATAGGTGCGGTACTATTCCAAGAAGATCCCGATGGAAGTGAGAGACCCATCGAATTCTATTCGTACACATTGAATAAATGTCAGCAGAATTACAGCGTTACTGAAAAAGAGTGTCTAGCGGCGATTATGGCTATCAAACGGTTTTTAAAAAGGCATCCGCCCATCAGGGCCCCCCTGAGATCTTGGATGGTGGATGGAGATTGTGGATACCTCCGGCATTGACCACCACACCGAGCCCACAATCCGAAGCCATGGGGGAATCGCGAAGACTCTATCAATTCTCCGTCAAAAGTATCACTGGCCAGGAATGGTGGCTCATGTGAAAGCCTATGTTCGGGACTGCCGAGTGTGCAAAGAAACAAAGTAGACCAATTGTGGGCTGAAGCCAGGAATAGGAGCTCAAGTGAAGTCATATCGGCCACTCCAGAAGATCTATATAGACTTCTTGGGGAAATACCCACGGTAGTGGGGAGGTCACGCGTACGTGTTGGTGGATGTGGATCACTTTTCGAAATTCGTGTTTCTGCACGCAATGCGGGAGGCTACAGCGAACGGCGTGGTGAAATTCCTCAATTCGTGGTGCCGGAACTGGTGCACAGCGACAAGGGAAAACAATTTGTGTCCAAGCAGTTCGAACAATTGTTGCGGGAATATGGTGTAAAGCATCTCCGCACTGCGGTATATTCACCTCTGTCCAACGCGGCCGAAAGAGTCAACCAGTCGGTGCTGAACACGATCCGGGCTTATCTAAACGATGATCATCGGGATTGGGACCTGTATCTCAGCGAAATCGAATGCAGTTTGAGAGGGGTGGTGGATCAAGCCACGGGAGTGTCACCTTATTTTGACCTTTTTGGCCAAAATAAGTTCACAAATGGAGCAGACTATCAACTGGCACGAAAGCTGCAGTCAATGGAAGACTATGACGTAAATATTGCGAGTGGTGAAACCAAAATGGCGCTAATGAGGGACGAGGTCCGAAAGAGGCTAAGAGTCGCTCATGATAAAAGCGCGTTGTCCTATAACCAACGGTCAAGGGAGATGCATTTTCGACCTGGACAGGAAGTGTATAGACAAAATTTCGTTTTGAGCAATTTTGGGAAAAATTTTAATGCGAAATTTGCGCGCCAGTATCTAAAATGCCGAATAAGAAGCCTAGTTGGTAACAATATGTACGAAACCGAGACGCTCGAAGGGAAACCTAGCGGCATCTTTCATGCGAAGGATTTGAAACAGTGAGGGTCAAAGATGTAAGGGATTACCTGAAAGCAAATTTATACGGTCAGCAAACTGAGGCAATAGATACTTTAAGTACTCACCTGATTCCAGCGGTGCGAAATGGTCAATCCAGGGCATGGCGTAGTCATTCCTCAGTCTCTGTGTGTGTGGGCGTTTTCCCTCGTTGGGCGTGTCGTAGCTGGTCCTGCGAGCGCTGTCGTGTGATATCCCGTGTTGATTGTAGTTCGCGTAGTGCCATTTTTCACGGTCATATATAGCGACAAGCCACAAATATGCCCGTGTGTTGTTATGGGTGGGGTGTTTTTTTGTTTATGGTTATCGATAAGTCGGGGAATTCTATGTAGTGTTGGATAGTGGAGACAGGAAGGTAGGGAATTTTTCCCCTCAAACGGGTAAGGGAGCGGGTAACAAATGAGAAGATCGGTCGCCCGGCTTTTCAAATCTGAGAGAGATTTCGGGGTAGTCGGGACAGATGAAGGTCAAATCGGTCAAAGAAGTTCTCGAGAGTGGTTGGTTAGGGCGAGAGCCTAGAAAGAAAAAGTAAAATGAAATCATACCAAAGAAAAAAAAAGTGATGTAAGAATTTAGAAAAATTTTATACAGTGAATTATTCCAAGAGGGAAGCCAAATCCTGGGCATATGTCTATACGGGATTGGACAAGATAAAGAGGTAAGTGAATCTTTCATATTCAGGGACGGCCCGGGGGAGTTAGTCCTAATCTTATCCTCACCTTCGGAATTCTCCATACAGGCCAACCAAATCGGCAGTCTCCAGAGGTCAGGCCGCCTATTTTCGGGCCTGACCAAGCTTTTTATTTCCATCAAGATTATTCTCCTCATGAGATTCTCCATGGCCTCGTGACCATCACTCACTCCACGTTCAGGGGAAATTTTCCAATTAAAAGAGAAGAGGGAGGTCCAGCCGGAACACAAGTTTAGCCCAAAACAATTTTTACAGCAGCCGGACCGGGATAAATTCCCTAAGTCTTAAGGTTGATCCTCACCCCAATTATCACGAAACAAGCTCCCCACAAGACCGATGTATTTTAAATTTGTGGTCTCCTGTCTGTTTTATAATTCTGGTTTTTTTTTTTTAACATAATATATATATACCTTTTTTTAACATAATATATACATACTTAGGGGCACTTTCGGAATACTGTGTAGCGTGGTTGTCTTGAGCGGAAGCGGAATAGTAAAAACACTTGAGGCAGTTTTTAATGTAATTGTTAACGTAAGACTTCATACACTGAAACCAGTGGTACTTCTTGATTGGGTTCTACAGTTTCAGATGAGAATGGGACAGTTTTAGGATGTTTCGCAGAGACTAGTTCAAAAGGTGCATAACCATGTACGGTGGATGGAGTGGTGTTAAAGCAATATGTGAACTATGCTAGATATTCATCCCAATCGTCTTTTTTAATAGATATATATGACCTTATGTACTCATTGAAAGTTCTATGGCTCCTTTCTACTGTTCCAAGAGTTTGATGATGGTGCGCCGTGGAGTTAATTTTAGTTATGTTAAAATTTTTGCAAAGTTCTGTTAGTATTGAATTCATATATTCTCTTCCCATGTCTGTTAGAATTGTTTTAACTGAGCCATAAATTAAAATGAATTTCTCAAATATTGCCTTTGCAACCGCTTTTGCACTTTTGTTTGGTATTGGTATTGCTATGAGATATTTGGACAGATCGCAGATAATAGTAACTGTGTATTCATTACCCTTTATTGTTTTTGGTAATGGTCCAATTGTATCTATTATTATTGTGTCAAAAGTGGTTGCAGGGGTTGGTGTTATGACCAATGGGGAGTGGTTGTGTCTGGTTACTTTGGCTAGTTTGCACTTTTCGCAATTTTTGATGTATGTTGCAACATCCCGAGATATATTTTTCAAAAAAAAATCTCTTTTTATTTTTCCTAGTGTTCTGTTTACCCCGCAGTGACCACCCTCTATTGGGTCATTATGATATTTATTTAATGTATTTCTTATTTCTTCTTTATTTGTTATTACTTTTACTTGAGGTAGAACTGCTATTTCTAAATGTTTTAATGTGTCTTTTCCTTTTTGTTTTAGTTCATTAGGTGTAAGTGACCTCAATAGTTTTTCTGACATGTCTATCTTCAGTTTATAGATACTTTGAGCACCGGCTTCTTTTTCAAGCCTTGGAAGAAATCGATCTAGATCTATTCTTCCACTAATGATCAAATCGCCTATGTTGAAGGAGAGTAATTTTTCTTTATTTTTGGTAATAAAACATTTGCATTTTTTGAATTTAATTTGCGCGTATTTTTTGGCTTCGTTAGGATTTATTATTTCATATATTCTTGGTGTATCTATTTTGTTATTGTTAATTTTGTTTTCCTTATGTGTTAATTTTTTTGTTTCTGATCTTGTTGCTACTTTAATTTTTTTTATTAGTTTCTGTGTTTTTTATATTTTCAAATTCAATTCTGGAGAGAGCATCCGCTGCGAAATTTTCTTGTCCCCTGATGTATTCTATAGTGAAATCGAACTCTTTTAAATCTAACCTTATTCTAGTAAGCTTTGACGATGGGATTTTTCGAGAAAATAGGTATGTTAATGGCTGATGGTCAGTTCTAATAAGGCATTTTTTTCCGTATACGTATGGTTTAAAATATTGAATTGCCCAATGTATTGCTGTTAATTCTTGCTCGATTGTAGACTTATTGCTTTCGCCTTTGGTAAATGCCTTAGATGCGTATGATATGGGTAATTGGAGTCCATCAAATTATTGGCTGAGGACGGCTCCACATGCGATCTTGCTTGCATCAGTTGTGATGTAGAATTTTTTATTAAAATATGGATATTGGAGTATTTGTGGGCTTAATAATTTGTTTTTTAAGTATTCAAAAGCTGCTTGACAGTTTGCATCCCAGTTAAATTCTACATTTTTCCTAGATAATCTATTGATAAATTGTGCATGGTGTGCAAAGTTTGGAATGAATCTACGGTAGTAATTACAGAATGCAACAAATCTTTTGGCTTTGTCGCCATTCTTGGGAGTCGGGTAATCTTGAATCGTTTTGAACTTGCTTTCGTCTGGTAAAGTTCCTTTATTTGTGCATTTGTGTCCTAGAAAAGTAACTTCATGTCTGAAGAAAGAGCATTTGTCAGGGTGCAATTTTAAGTTATATTTTCGGCAGGTTTCAAAAACATCCCTTAAGTTTCTAATCATGTGACTTTCAGAGCACCCAATTACAATTAGATCATCCATGTAAAGGAATGTTTGGGATGGTGATAGACCCGTGAATGCAAGGGACATCATTCTTTGAAACGAGTTTGGTGCAATTTTTAATTCGTATGGTAATCGCTTGAATCTGAATGAGCCCTTATCTGTGGAAAATGATGTTATGTCCCGAGATTTTTCTTCTAATTCTACTTGATGAAATCCTGACATTAAGTCTAAACAAGGGAAGTATTTTGCACGTCCTAGCTGGTCAAGTATATCGTCCATTCTGGATAGTGGGAATGTATCCGCTACTAATTGTTTGTTCATTTTTCTATAATCAACTACCAATCTCCACCGTAGCGACTTTTTAGGAACCAATAAAATCGGACTATTGAACTCAGACATTGATGGTTCAATAATATCATCATTGATCAATTTGTCCACTTGTTTATTGATTTCGTTTTTTTGACTGTGTGCTATCCTGTAGTTTTTGGTGTAGACTGGTGTTGTGTCTTTGAGTCTTCATTTTTGTTTATAGAAATTGTTGGAGGATATTTGTTCAGATTGTATTGCGAATACATATCAAATTCTGAGCATAATTTATGTAGAGGTTCTTTCACGAAATCGGGAAAATGGGGTGCTAGTTTGTTCATTATTGTGGATTTATGTTTTGAATCATGTTGTTTGTCTATTTTTAAGATTTCATAATCGGACAGTTTTTCATTTAATAGGTTTATATTTATAATTTGCACGTCTGTGTGGTTAGTATTTAATATGTGGACATATGGGTTAGTCTTAGAAGCAATTGTGTTTGCGACGAATACCCCCGGGTGTAATTCTTGATTAGGGATAAAGATGTTATTATTGTTTGAGGATATTGCAATGCGTATAATTTTTTCTGTTCTAGATTGGATATGGAATACATGTGTGTTTTGACTGATCCCTATATTGATTATAATTTTATATCTTGATTTATATGGATCTATTATCAATTTGTTGGTGGAATAATTGAGTGTGCAATTGAATTTCTTTATAAAGTCAAGCCTCAGGATTCCGTCACATGTGATGGGAAAATCGTTTTCTATTACTTGGAATGTGTGTACCGTTGAGAGGTTGCTGATCTTTAGTTTGGTTTCACGGACGTCTAAGTTTTGTCCGTCTTTGTATGTCAACTGTATTGTCTTTTCTTAATATTTCTTGTTTTATTAGTGATACATCAGCTCCTGTGTCTAATAGTAATTTTATTGTCCCTACATCGTCAAAGTTTAAAGTTATGTAGCTATTAAGGTTGCAATTTAAATTATATATTTTATTTGTTCGATTTTTTACACCAGAGGACTTTCGGAGTTTTCCGAATTTTCTTCTACATTTGTAAATCTGACATTATTATTTTGTTGTGTTTTAGGAGGATAATTAGTTTTGGTATTTCTATTGTTATAATTTCTTCGATTATAATTATTACTATAGTTATTGTATTTCCTAGTATTGTTATAGTTAGTATTATCATTTGGGTTTCTATTTTGGTAATTGTTATTATAATTTCTATTATTATTGTACGAGATCCTATTTGTGTAATTGTTTCTTTTAGTGTAAAAAACGCTGTGATCCTGTTCCATATTTGTAGATGTATTTACAAATTTAGCTACAACATCATTCACTTCAGTAAAATTGCCTGCTTCTATTATTGTTCTGACCTTTTCGTTATCGCAGTTCCTTATGATTGATTTCACTGCTGTTTGAGTTGCATATTTCTTTGTCTGTTATAAATGCGCGTTTCAATGATTTAGTGAGATTTTCTATTTCTGACATGCCAGCGTTCTTGCCATTTTGTTTTAAATTCATTAATCTTGCCTCTGCTACCTGAACTGTTTCACCCTTAATTTCTTTCTTTAATGTTTAGATTATACCATTTATAGTGTTTTCATTTGTAACTAGTAGTCTAACGTCCCCTTTTAGTTTTGTTTTTATGACTTTAAGAAACAGCTTTCTTCATGTTCTGCTTTTATTTCATTGATAAATTCCAGTGAATCTATGAAACTTTGAATTGTTTCTACTCCACCATCATACTCCTGAATCAGCTTAGAAGCTGTATTAAGAAATGCAATCTTTGTTCGCACCATCTTTGGTTTTGTATTATCATGGAATGTCTTCTGGGTTATCTTTTACACCTGATATATCTTGAATGTCTTCTGTGTTATCTTTTACAGCTGGTTCTTCGGTGTCTTTTGCTATTAGAGGTTCAAAAACTGCTTCTAGATTCGAATCTACTGGTATTGTGAATTTTATATTATGTTTTGTTGCTATACTTATTAGTTGTTTATTTAAACTGTATATTAGCTCAGTGAAGATTTTACTACTTGATTCATTGCATATTTCTGTATTGTTATTCTTTATTTTATTGTAACTCTCAAAGAAAGTTTCAAGGTGCTTATTAATGGTTTGAGGGTGTATATAAATTGTTTTATTTAGGCACTTGTATGCTTTCTGAAATTTTTTTTTCAATATTTCTATGTTCTGGTCCATTGAAATTTTGTTACTTTTGGTTTTATCTTTATTTAATTCCCTTAAAAATAATTTTGTTCTCTTAATATTTCATTTTTAATTTACATTTTGAATTTGTTTAAAATTATATTTTCTAGTATTTAATTGTTTTCAAAAAAAAAAAAAAAAAAAAATGTAATTTTTCTTATAGGGTATTTAGACTTCGTTATTGGGCAATTTTGATCTTGTGGAGCTTGCTGCGATCAGAAAGCTTTATGTGTCCTTGCAAGCTTTGTGAAATTTACTTGAGCTTTTAGAATTTTTTTTTTGTTTAGAAGCTCGCTTTGATCGCGGCAAGCTTTAACACCGTGCTTATGTTGTTTGTGCAATTTTGAGTGCACATCGTTGACATGTGCTCTTCGTTAGGGTATGTTGGGGTATATAAGGCTGATTGGAATTTAATATTTAATTGTATAAATATATGTTTTTTCTTTTTGTGTATTTTTAATTTTAGTGTACATATATATGCATATGTATGTATATGTATATATGTGTATATATGTATTTTTCTTTTTTTTTCGAGGGTATTTTTGGCAATGATAGACTTATTCAATAAATTGTGTAGAATTTTTTTCTCATTTTATTTATTTTTTTTTTTTCGTTTTTAATATTTAGACATATATTTAAATTGATTTATGATGGCAGCGCAAAGATCGCCTCTTGCCACAAAGGTGCCTAGATATATAAGCACACTTTTTTATTTTCTTATTATTGTTTTTCTTTTTCTGCATCTGCTGCCATTGGCTCCGCTGCTGTTGGTTCTGCTGCTGCTGCTGCCTTGCCTGTTTTGTTCTCTGGTGGACTTTTTCCAGTTCATCTATTTTATTCCAAAGCTTGCATGCTTCCGCCCAGGGTAGTGGCGGATCGTTGTTAACCTGGGCCAGTGGGGTCGCCCGCCGCTTTCGGAAACTGACCTGGTGGCCGCCTCGACGCTTCGGCCTTAGAACCAGGGGGATGGCTGTCAATGCGTCCTCCTCTTGCCTTCTCCTGTTGAGCTCTGCTCTTGCCGTTGTCTGGCACGGTACTCTTCTATACTCAGCGGCCGTGGACCGTCCAATGGGCAGTCCTGGAGTTTTTCACTTATTTCCTTTGGCATTTGTACTTCAGCCTGCTTCCTTTTTGTTTTTTTTTTTTTCTTCACTTTGCCTTTTTTGTATGGCAAGGATTTTTTATTTTATTTTGCCTTTTTATTTGTTGCCGATAGTAGGCAGGATTGCCATGTAATAGGCGAAGGCAAGGTTTGACTTGAAGTAATTTATTGGGGCCGCAAGCCCGGTATCTATAGGGGAACATTTACATTGGTCTTATGGCTAGTGTCCTTAACGGTACTCAAAGCATAATTGCTTAAGTTCTAATTACTTATAATCTATCCCTAAAAGTATATTGCCTAATCATATCCCTAAAAGTATACTACACATACACGGAAACCAGTAGTTCTTCTTGATTTGTGCACAACATTTCTCCGTGGCCATATGACCAAGCTTTTCACTCGTATGACATGATTTATCATTTCAGAAGGGACATACAGTTGGGGTACACTCGTCGGGGACAGGCGGTACACTACTCCGTCTTGCAGTTTGAAATCTGCTATTTCATGTTCCTCTAAATCATCTCGGAGTTTAACAATCTCAGGGTCACGGTTCTGAGTTAACTGCAGTTGGAAGTCGAAGCTTAAGTCGTCCGCGTATGCGGCAGTTTCTATTCGGCTTAGAGCATCGGCATGGGGCATTCTAACCCCGGAGCGGTGTACAATCGTGTAGTTGTAATTTTTTAACAGCAGGGCCGAGCCAGCAATCTTAGCGGAATGTTCCCGTTTCTCAGTGTCAGCGCCAGGGCATTACAATCAGTCACGATTTTGAACGGGATGAACTTAAGATACGTCTCAAAACGTTTCAAGGCATACACGATAGCTAACGTCTCTAGTTCATAACTGTATAGTTTCGATTCAACGGCGGAGGTTGGTTTCTGGAGGAGCACTGCTTCGAAACCAATTGAGCTAGCATCACAGTGTAACTCTGTTTCAAACTTCGGGTTGTAGATAGATAACACCGGGGATTCGATCAGTTTCGACTTCAGGGTTCGGAAAGATTCGAGGCATTCCTCGTAGAAGACGTAAGGGGTATTTTTCCTTAACAATCAGGACATCGGATACGCAATCTTGGCGAAACCAGGTACAAATCGGCGGAAGTATGACAACAAGCCTAAGCAGCGCTCTAATTCCTTGCTATTCCTTGGGACGGGAAAATTCTGTATCGCCTGAAGATGAACTGGTTTAGGCGTGATACCGGCAGAATTGGCTAAGTAACCCAAATACTCTATTTCCCTATACGGAATACGGCATTTAGCCAGCTTCAGGCATAGCCCGTTCACTCTTAACGTATACAGTATTTCCTTTAGTACCTCTAGATGGGCTTCAAAATCATGCGATGTGACGAGGATATCATCCAGGAGGATATCACCAGTTGACCTCGGTTTATAAATTTCTTAAGGACAAAATAAACGAATCTAACAAACACGGAAGGGCCATTACAGAGTCCGAAGGGCATGCGTACATATTCAAACTGGCCATCAGGAGTTACAAAGGCAGTATATTTGATTGAGTCTGGATGCATTTTCGCAACGGCCGGTAATCTACACACTTTCTCATGGTGTTGTCCTTTTTACGAACAGAGACAATCGCGGCAGCGTAAGGGGAACTACTGTGACGAATAATGCCAGCTTCCAAGAGATCATCGCAGATCTCACGCACCTCGATGGGTTCATGGTGCGACAGACAGCGGGGGCGGCAGAAAATCGGAGTTTGGCTGTCAGTTCTATTTTCATCTCATAGTTCAAGGGCTTAACTAAATCTGGGGCAACCTGTACATATGCAGTGGAAATAACAGACTTCAATTCTGCGGTTTGTTCTTCCCGTAACTTGGGCTCTATATCAAACTTTAAATCATTGACAGCAGGGACTTCAATGGCATTTATGACCATAAATGCATCATCCAGTGTTTCCGGAGGTACAGCAGAAATTTTTAGATGGGGAGAATCAGACAACAATTCGGCAGATACAAACTCATTCCTATCGTGCGGCAGTACCACTATCTCTTTCCTCAATATGTCAAAGTACTTCAGAACAGCAGTGAGTCTCATATTTGTACATTCAATCGGTTTATTCATAAGTAATATAGATTCTTTTTCATATTTCATTTTTTTCAGTTTACAAAGTCTAATATTAATTTTAAACAGGAGATCTCTGCCTATATTCATCGGCAGTTCGGTTGCTTTGTTGGGCGAAATTTCAAACGTATGAATGGTCTCCGTGTTGCGGAAGTGAACACTACACTGGACTTGGCCCAAAGACCGAAGTTGGCTTCCTAACCAACGGCAGTTCAATCTACTGGGACTAAGACGGCAGTTGGGGGGGGACTTCGGATTCACGGATAAAACTCTTCAGACTGCCCGAGTCGAGAACGGAAAACATACTTATAAATTTCCTATCTTGCACTTCATCACAAACAAAAGCAACACTCACCAGTTGTAGATGGCTCAATCTATCTCCCACATCATCAGGAGCGGCAGCGGCAGTGGGGCGGTAGTGATGGCGACGGCAGTTCCCATCCGAGACGGGCAGTTTTTATAAACTTGGCCCACTATGCCACACTTGAAGCAGGAACTCGGCGGTCGGATCGGCTTCGGGCATTGGCTTTTATAATGCCCCCATCCCGAGCAGTTTGGTTTCAGTTGTGGCGGTGCCTGAGGCTTTATTCCCAGACGACGAGGCAGTTGTTGTTGGCTGGAACGGCTGGACGGAAGCGCTCGTAGCGTTCCAGTAGGGGCTTCAAGTCGGCCACCGTGCGAGCTGAGTACAGCATGCCGACTCGAGTAGAGTTGTCTCGCAGTCCATCGATGATCATGTCGACCAACTCGTTCTCCGGAATCGGAACATTCATGGCAATCTCCTGCATATCGATTGCGAATCTCAAGCATCCTTCGCCTGCCTTGATGCGCCGGCTACGCAGAGCGTGGTACACCTCCTCGATACTGCGCGAGCGTCCAAACTCTCGGAGGAAGATTGCTTTAAGTTCTCTGTAGCTGTGCAGCAACACCGCCGCCGTCCCCTTCCAGCATGCGACGGCATGCAATCAAACGTAGGCGGTCATTTAACTTCAGGATTTCAAACGCGTCCTCCAGATCGTTCAACCATTTCTTCACATCATATGCCGTATCCGCTGAGAATCGAGCCACCATGCTCTCAATCACACTCAAGTCACTGACTTGCTGACTCGGCTCTCGGAATTCATCCATCCTCTGTTGCAGGTTGAGGATCTGGTGCTGCAGCTGTAGCATTTCATGCTGTTTCCGAAGCGTCGTCAGTTGCTCGTCCAGACTGGGGGAGGCGGAAGCAGCAGATGTGATGGCGGCAGTGGCAGACGGCACGGAAGGTACTAGGGCGGGCATCTCTTCCCATGGGTCCGTGGCCCAGGGAACGTCAGGGTCAGTGACGGGTGCGGCGAGCAAGTCTGCAGCCCGCATAGCAGACATGTAGTCAGCGGACACCGCATCAGCGAGTACAGCAGTGTGGCAGAGGCGGGTGCGGCAGCAGCGGGCACAGCCGGTGCGGGTGCTGCAGCGGCGGGCACAGCAGAGGTGGGTGCGGCAGCGGCGGCGGGTACAGCAGTGGATGCGGCGGCAGCGGGTGCAGCGGCGGCAGCGTGTGCAGCGGCGGCGGGTACAGCAGTGGATGCGGCGGCAGCGGGTGCAGCGGTGGTTGGCACGGCGGCAACATGTACTGCAACGGCAGGCACAGTAGTGGACATGTCAGCAGCAGCTACAGCATCGGCCGGCACAGTGGAGTCAGTCTTATTTATTTTCTAAAAAATATAATTCTAACGATGGCAATGGATTGATTTGGAGATGCGCAGCTAGTGCGTCTGTCTCATTTGGTCGTTTTCGGAAGAAGAAGGAGGAACACTCCATTGTGGCCATAGGTCACATACCGATATTTTCCATAGGCGACTTAATACTAACAGTCGATACTTAAAATACTAACTTACTACTAACAATCGATACTTAAAATACGGGCTTCGATAGATGTGTGAACATTTAACAGCATTCATGAATAACTGACATCTTACAATTGAAAAATATTTTTCTCTTCGTTGGAACCACCTTTCACTTCGCGCACACTTTAAAGAGGAGTGCTGTATTTGCACAAAACTATTTTTTTTGGATTTATTTTTTTTTTTTTTTTTTTAATATTAAGTTACTTTCCAGCTCTTGCTGAAAGGAAGATTTATTTGGCCTCCGCGATCTTGAAGGTTTTTATGTTTTGTCGATTTGTAGACGTTGTTATTGATTATTATTTTTTTTTTTCCTCGTTATTGATGATCTCACCACTAATGATAAAAACATGTGGTTGTTTGTTTTGATGATATATGCATTAATGTTTTGGTTAGTATGTTTTTAGTTCTTAAATCAATATTAGCCAATCTTGCGAATGATGTTAATAATTTATAATTGTTAGTCGGTTCCTCAGCGAGGAACTGATAAATGTCAATGTATCTTAGTAGGTTCGGAAATTTGTTTCTTATGAGCGTAAATTTAGTGCAGCTTAATAATAAGTGGGATATATCTTCTTTTACATTGCAGGTGTCACATAAATCACTGTTGTTTATATTCATTTTATGAAGTGTATGCTTGTCGAATGCGTGTCCACTTAGAATCCTGTTTAATTGTTTAATTTCCAAGGAATGGAAGGATTCTTTTTTATGGAACCATGGAGCCGACGAAACAAAGGGGAAATAACAAACAATAACCTCTGTTTCTTTCAAAGCAAAAAGCATTATACTCATATTCCCAGTCAGATTTAATTTTGTTATGTAAAAAATTAATCGCGTCATTTATAGGCCATCTTGCTGAGATAAAGACTCCATCTGTTCTAGCGTTCTTTGCTGCAGCGTCCACTTGGTCGTTTTCTTGTATGTCGACATGGCTTGGTATGTGATGGATTTGAATACTGGTTATAAATAATTCATCTTCTACTTTTTTCAAAACATCTAACGTTAAGCAGTTGTCGCTGTGTTTTTTGTTTAAGGACTGAATGGACCCCAAGCTGTCTGTTAGTATAGCAATTTTTGGAAAAAAATTATGAATTGCAAAGTCTATTGCCTTTCCCATAGCAATAAGCTCTGCGGTCAACGATGATCTCTTGGACCCTGTATAAAAACTTTTAGTGGTGTTTGAATTTTTTGTGTGTAAAAGCACTGCCGCATAAAGCCCTCTGATACTGAGCCGTCTGTAAAAATAATTTCGTAACCTCCCTCACGGAGTGTGTTTAGTTTATCTCCGAGCAGAGCAGAAATAGCTTCTTTATTAGCAGATTTTTTATTATGGAAGGTTCCTTTGAAGAAGTTAGTGTCAAATGTAAATTTGTGTGATGAAGGTCTGTTAATGTTAATATTTGCTATAGTATCGAAAATTTCTTTATACTCAGTATATACTTTTCCATAGCTAGTGTTTTTTGCCATGAAATTGTTAGATAATAAATTGGCTGCTGGAAGCCCAAAGGCAAAAATTTTGGCAATTTCTTTTGCTGTTGCAAACTTCATCCTGTATTCAGGTGGCATTTCTCCAGCTAGGTGATATAAAATGTTAATAGGTGTAGATCTAATAAGGCCTAAACATTTCCTCAAGTGGACATTAGCATGGGTTTTTATGCTATTAATTGCTGCTTTGGACAAAGATGCAAACGATGAGCATGCATATTCGTACTTAGGTCTGACAAAAGCTTTGAAGAAATTAAGGGCTTTGGATGGATGAACTCCAAACCTACAACCGCTCAACATCTGTAGAAACATATTTGACTTATTTGAGTTGGATAATCGAGATTTGACATGACTTACAGGAGAGTTGTTCGTACTAATTATTCTACCTAGATAGTGAACTTGATCAACGTCTCTAATTAAGGTATTTCCTGATATTATGTTGAGATTTTTACGGTTTCGGTTTAAGTGCATAACTGAAGATTTCCTGGCGTTAAATGTTAGGTCTATTGAATTGCATACCTCCATAAAATCTTTAATTTTTTGTTCTAGTGCGTTTCTAGCCGTCAGGAAGTCTCTATGAAATAAAGGTTATTAGAAAGAAATCATCAGCGTATTGGAATAAAATACTATTATTGTCATTGATAGTGTGTAGGTCAGCTGTGTATAAATTGAATAATATTGGACTAAGGCAGCTGCCTTGGCTTACACCTTTTTTCACATTGACTGAATATTTTTAGTATATAAGTACTTTACCTAAAACTCGAACGTTCACAGAGTCAAATGCTTTACTAATATCTAAGACAGCCGCTGTAACTTGAAACCCTTAGCTGTCGAGTGATTACGCCTAAATGCGTACGATCTCTTTGGTAATAAACTGAATTTATTTATATATGCCTCCATTTTACCTTTGATAAGACCTTCTAGACACTTAAACAATACACTTAACAAGCATATTGGTCTATTATTTATAATTAAGGAAGAGTCTAAATTTTTTTTTGGTACTGGGGTGACTTTTATATTTCTCCAGGCATCCGGAATGAGTCCATTGTTTAAAACCTCATTTAACAAAGCTGCTAATTTTTCAAGTTCCCCTGGTGGAAGGTGTGAGCAACATATTGTAAGAGATTCTATCTAGGCCTTTGGCCGAATGCAAGCTGCGTGTTTTTAAGAATTGAAGGAGGTCAACTGAATTAAAATTGGCTTTCGTTAAAACTTGTATATTGAGTGTGGGTAACGTTAATAGAATGCTATTTGCTGAAGAAAATTAGCATGATCTTGTTCGTTGAATTGGATATTGGATGGTTTAATTTGTTTGTATTGCCTCAATGGTTTTATTGTTGCCCATAATTCTTTGGGGGATGCCGAGTTTGATAAATTATCAATAACTTTATTGAAATTCTCCTTTCTAACTTTATAGATATGAGCGTTGAGTTTTTTGTTGATGTCAAAATAGATTAGAGCATCAGACAATAATTTATTTTTAAAATATTTCTGTCGACTTGCATTACGCAGTCTAAATAATCTTTCGCAATTCATATCCCAGAATTTTTTGGGTACATATTTGTTATTTTCAGCTAATGTGATGGTGTTTTTTTCTAAGAAGTCCCTGGCAGATTGAGCTAGATTATGGATTGAAGATATTTTTATTTAAGAGAAGTCCTCTAATACTTTAATTGTTTTTACAAATTTGTGACGTGCTGTTACAGTATTTTCATTAATTCTCATGAGTATAGGTAGATGATTGCTATTTGAAATTTTACTGTTCATAACAGTCCAACTGATTTGAGAATCGTCTCCATTTATAAAAGACAGATCCAATATTGAATTATACGACGGATTGGCCGCGTACGTAGGGGATCCATCATTGACGCATTTAAAGCCTGAGGAGGCCAACAGCTGTTCTAAAATAAGACCTTTCGTGTCATGGGAAGGATTGTCCCAGATAGAAGATCTGGCGTTAAAATCTCCTCCCACCACAGACTGTCCATTAAGGCCAGCGGCAGCGTTCAGAATGTCTGTACATCCCCTTTCAAAGCTGTTAGTATCTAAATTCGGAGGCGAAAAAACGCTGAAGACGTTGGAGATTTTTTTCAGATTAATAGTTGAGATGCCTATTGATTCGAAATATATGTTGCTATATGAGACTTTGAATTTTATGTTTTTTCTGACATAAATTCCCACCCCACCATAGCCATCGTGGCGAGGGTTGCAGACAAAGTTGTAATTCATTAAGCTGCACATGGAATTGTCAAAACCCCAGATTTCAGAAATTATAGCAATGTCGATGTCATTATCAACTAAAAATATTTCTAAAAGTTGCTTGTTGTTGTTGGAGGTAAGGCTTTGAATATTGTACTGGAGTATTTTCATGGTTATTGTGAGTGTTACTAATATATATCAAATGTGAAGCTGAACTTTTATAACCGATGTTTGACTTGGATTTGATTGAGATTTTAGATTGAAGAATAAATTTTCCTGATGTCAATCATAGTATTTGATGATATATTAGATCTAATGTTTTCTACAAATTTTCTAATATCAGGTGCGAGACTAGAGTTGTTTGAAATAAGGTACGATGATATATTTCATAAAATTTCGTTTAGGCTAGTTTCAGCTGTTTCTGAGGCTGATTTTTCTGCTGTATGTTGGCGTTGACTTGGCTCTTGGGAGTTTATAGAAGACACATATTTTTGGTTCAGATCGTATTCGTGTTCTTTAAGAACATTTTTCCATTTGTCCATGGTAAGCTGAGCGTTTTTTTTTTTTCTCTAATTTGATTGGAATTGTTGCGTACAAATTTGATGTAGGGATTTAATACATGGATATTTTCTGCCCCCGTTTTACAATTGTTTTGAACACCAGAGTTTCTTAAATTGGTTTGCCATGGTGGCAGGGGAAAAGCGTCTTTGTCAAATATATCTGTAGGTTGTTGAATATCAAATAGTGTTGGATATCTAATTTTGACTTCAAATCTAGTTAGATTTTCCACTGCCATACATTTTTTTTTGGCAAAAGCTTTTTTTCCTAGCCGGACAGTCTATAGAGGTAGCAATGTGTTCCTGATTACAGTTTATACATAAAGTATTTAAGCAAGCTTCTTCTTTAGGATGGGGTTGTGAGCAGTTTCGGCATTTCTCATATTTTTCTTTGCAGTGTTGTGCAAAGTGTCCGAATCTGAAGCAGCGAAAACATTGACTGGAAGGAACATAAGGACTGATTTTAATTTTTGAGTATAAAAAGTCAACCTCTTCAGGAATTTCAGAGCCTTTGAAAACTATTTTTACTCTACTCGTTGGGACTATGTCATTATTTTCATTCTTTCTTGTTACACGAATTATCTCATGAATTTCAATAGGTAAAGATATATATTCTTTTAATTCAGAGTCAGAGAACATTACTGGAATTTGGAACATTAAACCCGTTTTGTAAATAAAATGTTTCAGAATTTTCGACTCATATCCTGTACCTTTTAACTTGTTTTGTTGTTATTCAGTTGATCATAAAACGCTGAAACAGAAATTACATCAACAAATCAGAGTATCAATTGACTACCATCACCCCATAGTTCACAAAATTATGAATACAAAATACACCAGGCACTTACCCCATAGTTTAGTCGCTGAAAGGCCTTCCATCGATGCACTGCGGGAGGGTGTTTTAGATGATGGTTTTTCCTTTGCGCTTTATGACCACCATTAACTTTCGTTTCTCTCACTTTGTTTTTTTGTTTCATTTAATCTTTTTACCGTTACTCTTGACTTCAATTAATTAAAATACCCTTCACGTGACTTTAGATTGATTTTACATTTGACTTAACTACATTCTTTCTTTTTTAAACTTAATTGGGGGTTCCTTAACTTTTCTTCTCCGTGGTAAAACGAAATGCCTGGCAAAAAAAAACAAAGCGCGTTGCCACCTCAAAAAATGACAGATCGCTTATCGCTATCGCAATATTATTCTTTTATCGATTAATCGATACCAATATTATTTATTTATCGATTGATCGCTATTTAAAAAGAGGCGTAAAGTCGTTAAGTTTAAAAATTTGAAAGAGCACGATACAAGCGTCCCGTGAAGGCCGTCGAAAACCAAATTGATGTTCTGGAATTAGGTTGCCTTTCCTTTTCTTTCGAACACCTTAGAGAGAATTGCGAACAAATTAATTGGATGGTACAAGGCGAGGACATGCTCTGGGTTTCTAGGTTTCGGAAATGATATAATTTCTGCGCACTTCCATTGGGTTGGAACATGATAAAAATTAAACCTGACAATACATTAAGACACCTTTTTAACAAAACAAAGTCTTAACTTCAAATAAAAGATAAAACCAACGTAATTTACAAATTCAGATAAGTGTGTGAACGTCTACCACAATCAAAGTTTAAAACTAGACTAAGACATCATAAATCGAAATGGCGCCATCATACAAACAACACTAAAAATTCACTTGTGACCTACCGTGACAATAGTGGACACCTTATTTTTGAGGACACCATGACCATTAGAGAAGTGCGGCACTACAACAAACGATTTAAATTGGAAATATAACATATAATAAAAACCCCAACGAATTTTAGAATTAACTATAAACCCGGCACACTTAAACAGATAATTAAAAGAAAACCATTAGTAATTAACTGAATATTTTTTGTGATATTTGTTGTAAATTTAATTTAAAAAAAAAAATTATTTTCTTATATCGGAAAAACCTGAAACAAGTATTTGTTTGTTGTGGGGCACAGCTGTATATCGGACGACAAGATCGCGTGGACAAATAAAAATAAAACGGACAAACAATTAAAATATGATTAACTACAGCTAATTACGAGCTAAGTGTGATAAAATAGAGGTTTTTACAAGAGAAAGAGAGGCTTTTGATCTGATTACGGGATACAGAAGATTGTAATCAGAACAAAGGACTTTTAAACAGATTCAATTTTACTTTGGTGCGTCTCATATTAAGGTGACCATATGCAAGATCCGTACTCTAAGATAGGACGGATTAATGAAGTATACAGAAGTTTGGTTGTGTACGGATCGTCAAACTCTTTTGACCATCGATTCACAAAACCAAGAACATTCATAGCTTTACTAACTATAGCAGAAATATGAGGATTAAAGGTTAATTTATGGTCCATAAGAACACCTAGGTCATTTATAATATCTATCCGCTCTAAGGCAGTGTCGTTAAGATAATAAGTTGCTAAGTATGGAGTGCATCTATAAAAAGACATAACTTTACATTTAGAGTCGTTAAGGTTTAATAGGTTGGTTTCACACCAACTCTGAATATCATTAAGATCCGATTCAAGTAGGCAAGAAGACGATATGTCTTTAAAACTGAGGTAAAGCTTGACATCATCCGCATACATAAGCACCCGAGAATGTGACACTACCAATGGAAGATCATTTATAAAAAGAGTGAATAGCAATGGACTCAAATGACTACCCTGAGGTACTCCAGAAGTCACTTGGATGGTCTTAGAAAATGAAGACTTAAAGAGGACCTTTAGTGTACGCTTAGAAAGGTATTGAAGAATCCAATCAAGCAAAAGGCTGCTGATGCCAAGTGCATTTAACTTATATAAAAGCAGAGTGTGATTAACAGAGTCAAAGGCCTTGCTGAAGTCAGTATAAATGACATCAGTTTGCACAGCAGTCTTGAACCCTTTGATTGAGTGAGATGTAAATTCTAATAAGTTAGTAGTTGTCGATCTACGTTTTTTAAACCCATGTTGGGATGACGAAAATGCTGGAATTGAGACATTATTATTTTCTCAAATGTTTTGAGTATTCCAGACAGTTTAGAAATACCCCTATGATTGGAGGTTTCGGGCTTTTTCCCTTTTTTATGAAGAGGAATAATATATGATTTCCTACAAGATGGACGGGAATTGAGGAAGATGTAACTGACAGTTTAAACAACTTAAGTATTGGCTTACATAGGGCCTCTGCGCAAAACCTTAATACGCAGCCTGGTATTCCATCAGGGCCAGGTGCATATATTGGTTTGACGGAACTAAGCACGCTAAGAACCGAACTTTCATCAAACACAGGGTCTAAAATGCAATCAGACGATTGCAAGTGATAAGGATAAGGAGGATTTGCTTGATAAATCGAAGAGGAATAAGTTGTTTTGAAAAAATCAGCAAACATATCCGCAATTGCCTGATCATTGTCAGCTTTATTGTATTCGAAAGACAAGTATGACGGGTGCACAGATGTTTTACGTTTCCATTGACGAATTTATAAAATTGCTTAGGATCGCGAGAAAATCCAAGTTTACATCTCTGAAGATAATCCTTATAGCACTGTAAATTCAGCACCATAAAATTTGATCGAGCAATTACGTATAGGAAAAAATCTGATGCTTTACCGGAATTTTTAAATCTTTTATAGCATCTCGATTTTACGTTCTTCAAGTTACATAGCTCACGTGAAAACCAAGGATGTTTATTAGACCATCCTTGAGTCACACGCGGGACCCAAACATCAAAGAACGACTCAAGAGTTTTATAGAAGACAGAAATGGCAGAGTCCATATCCGTGCAAGTATACAGATATGTCCAATCATTAGTTAACCAGAGTTTTTAAGTTTAGTAAAGTTTGTCTTGCGAAAACATCGGATTGGAGGCATCGCGTGATTATGTCGAGACATAACCCCAAAAGGAAGGTCAATGGTTACATCCAGAGTCGGATGAAAGTTGTCTTCAGGGATAACTAAGGGATCAGTCCTGGAAATATCGCAGATGGAAGAATCCAACACAAATACCAGATCTAGTGATCTGTTCCGACTATTCCGGACAGGATTTATTTGAGTTAGGGACAACTCAAACAGACCATCTATGAAACAATGTGACGAGGAGGGCAAAAGAAATAAAAAATCATATGAGAGGGTCCAGGCAATCTTAGGTAAATTAAAATCTCCCAGAACAACGAGCAAGTCGTTGTCAGAGAGATATGAGGAAACAAGTTGAATAGCTTCCAAAAGGTGAATGTATACTGCCAAGTCGGAATGTGGTGGAATATACTAACAAGTAATATAGGCAGAAAAAGAATTAAGAGAAATTTTAAAACAAACAAATTCAATCTTCTGATTGGAAGACTGTACAATTTCGGACGAGAAAACCGAATCAACAGCGATCAAAACACCACCACCATTACGGATAGTCCGATCATATTATTATATATTAAATATTTTGAGGGGTAAATTGCAGCATCGGCAATATCAGGCTTCAGCCAAGTCTCAGTAAAGTCAAGAATATGAAAATCAAAAGCTAAACTATCTACATAGAGTCTAGAGAGTTTAGACTTTAGTCCCCGTACGTTCTGATAGGCCAGAGTCAGGGACGAAATTAGTTTTTTGACTCGCCAACAGGTGCAGTCGAGCCGGAAGGAACGTTAATCACAGAGGCAGGTAGCTAATCGGAGGCCGATTCTTCTTTTTTATTGCATACTCTTTTACAATAAGGTGTTCCGGTCAAAAATCTTTATGACATATTTGGCCAAAAAGATCTGGGGAGACACTTATTTTGAAGGACGCATTGTCCCGAATATATTAAAAACGGAGCTTTTCCACTGCAATGTTAGGGGCTTGAACTTTGCCTTGGATGTAGGCTATGACTTCTTCAGAATTAATATTAGGATCAAGCCTCGAAATAAAAATTTGCTTTTTGGGTGGAACTACAACAAGGGAACTAGAAGTGCCAGGCACAGTAGTGGCAGCAACAGCAGATGCAGCATCAGCTGAAACATCCAACACTTTACTAGCTCCTCTTGTAACTACTTTATTGACAATATTCCCGGAAACGGATGTTTGCCCGGCCGGTTCAGAAACTACAGCCGATATCGTGTTGGTAGGTGGGATACTGTCTCCAAAAAAAAAATGGGAAAAGACTCCACACCTGCCAAAGCCGGACTCCTAAACGAAATGCCTGTATATCCAGCACACTTAAAGTGCATTACATTGTCGCACAGCCTACAGTAAAAAAAGTTTTCACTGGTCTTGCTGGGATAAATGCAATTATATTTGCAACAGACATTATTAAGTAATTGATTTATCAAAAACAAATATAAATCAATATGTAAAGGAAAAGGGAAAAATGTATATATAAGTTAAGCACCTAAATCATAATATGGAAGACATAGACCCAAGTTCGTCAACATATGCGCATTAGTCGCATACCCATCGGCCGACCCTATTTCATTAGTAGCATGATCGCCTATATCAAACAGCAGTCCGATCGCTAGGATAAACAGCACTTTTTCATCACCAGATGCAATGCCCAATGGTCAACCCCACTCCATCATCACATGCCTATTAGTCGTATGATCAGCTATCCCAAATAACAGTCGCTAGGATAAACAACATGCCTGCACCCCACTTTCCCAGGCCCTCGAAGAATGGTGTCGGGATCGGTGCATACCCAAAATCTCGCCATAGTTTTTGGCAATAAACAAAGAATGGTCTTGCACACTTGTGTAAACAAAGAATATATACTGTAACAAATAATAGATAATCGAAATATACTGTAACTATAATAATCTTTGAATAAAACTTTACTTTTTTATATCGTGAGTGAAGGAAGTGTTTAATTGGCGCCCGAGCAGGGACCCTGCAAAACAAAACTTGTTCGAGTGTTAGTTAAAGATACTAGTGGTCGTGACCGGGAAATCGCGTAAATGCCTTAAGTGGCATGAAATAACCAACGCTATATTGAACTGCACCTAGAATAAGGCAGAATCAAAATTATCGCTGCAAATTCCTCTAGTTTCCGTTTGTAGAGAAATTAGTACAACAAGTGTTTGGATCCGGAGCGTTAGTTAGCCAATAAAAAGCACCGAAGTATTAATTGTAATGTAAGTTAAGGAAAATTAAGTGAATAAATTCCAAAATAAGGGAGAAGAATTTGTGTAGACACAGTGGGAAGAAAACTTATTAAACAAAATAAAAAGTTAAAAATAAATAAAAACAAAAACAAGCAATTTATGAAACTGTTAATTACATTTCTTTTCTCACACTTAAAAAGAAACGAAAAAATTTAAAAAATAACTAGTAGTTAAGTAATCTCAAATCGGTAAAAACAATTTTAAAATTTCAAAAATATTAAAAAACCAGAGGGCCGGGGTTAACTTCGACCGCGTCGAAGTTTGTATACCCTTGCAACTTTTTGGGTTACTCTTTCCTAACCCATAGCCATCAAAGTGTAAAAACGTTTTATCCAAAAAGTCTAATGTTTGCGAAAGAACGGCCTTCAATCTTAGGATAGTCACTAACAGTCATATTTAACTATCAAATGTTTAATTTGAAAGCAATCGCATTAAAATTAATGAAGTTTTTGGCAAAAGTCACTGTATTCGACCGATCGTTCCCATGGGAGGTATATGATATAGTCACCCGATCTTGACCAAATTTGGCACAGTCGTTTATAGCTACAATAAACTAACTTATATTAAATTTCACGACAATAGCTTAAAAAGTAACAAAGTTATTGAGAAAAGTCACTGTTCGTGACTTTGACGTTTCTATAGGTGCTATTTGCTATAGTCACCCGATCTTAATCATATTTGGCACAATTATTAATAAGAACACAAAACTAACAAATACCAACTTTTATGACAAAATTATTGAAGTTATTAATAAAGTCACTGCTCGTGACTTTGCCGTTTGTATGGGAGCAATATAATATAGTCACCCGATCTTGATCAAATTTGGCACAATTATTAAAAAGAACACAAAACTGATCAATACCAACTATTATGACAAATAACGAAGTTATTGAGAAAAGTTGCTGTTCGTGACTTTGACGTTTGTATGGGAGCTATATGATATAGCGGTCCGATCCGGCTGAATCCGAGATATACAACGCCTGCAGTATATACAAGCCTACGTGCAAAATTTCAGCTCTGTAGGTCTTACGGTTTCGGAGGAGTTCGCGTTGATCCAGACGGACGGACGGACGGACATGGCTATTTGAACTCGTCAAAGTCGTGCTGATCAAGAATATATATACTTTATATGGTCTGAGATGCTTCGTTCTATGCGTTGCACACTTCTGACCAAAATTAATATACCCTTTTTGCAAGGGTATAAAAACAGAAAAAAATCATATAAAATCGAAAATTTTCATAATACCACAAAATACTATTTAAGTACCAAAAACCATATTCATCCAAAATTACGGCTATACTTTTAATCGACACATATAATTTTCGCGGTATTAAATTTTTCGCGATATCGAAACACTTATTTTCTTAAAGTAAACTTGAGATAAAATATTTTTTCCCAAAATGACTAAAGACAGCTGGGTTGAAGCAGCAGTCCTCCAGCAGGGTGGTAATCAGGTAGCATCAGGCAGCATTCACCTCAAATTAAGCAACCGCAAACAGAATAGAGGCACGGTCAATATATGGATTAGATATAGCCATCCAGAATATTTTGTCGTCTCAGCTACAAGAAATTTTTAAGCAACTAAATTATTCTCAGCCAGGATATATTTCCCTTACGGACCAGACAGCTAGTGTGCAGGATATCTGGCATGAATTACACAAAATGCCGGACGTTGTAAAAAATCTTGACGAATTTTCAGGTAGTCATGAAGAATTCTCAGCATGGTTTGCTTCCGCCACGCGTTTGATGGAATTGTACGCTCCCATTTAAGGAACACCCAAATACTTTGCAATCCTTATGACTATTCAGGCAAAATTACAGGCCATGCCAACACACTGTTGAAAGTTCATAGTACCGTATTACATTGGGGGGCAATCTCACAGTGTCTGTTATCTGAATAATCAGACAAACGAGATTTGAGCACTCCCAAGAGGGCACTTCCATTCATGACTTCTACTTCGCCATGTACCAACAGATGTCTTTAATACTAGACCAAATCGAAACCATGGGTTATACTTCTGGGACCATGGAAGCCATGGTAAAACTGGTCAGAGATAGGGCTCCTGATACCTTCATCAGGGGTCTAAACAGAGATCTTTCAGACAGAATGAGTCTAGCTCAACCCAGAGATCTGAGGCATGCATTGCAATTGTGCGAGATGTTAGATAATAAAAGGACTAGGAACCACATCGGCCATCGCGACACTCGTGCACCTGTAGGATCAAAACCTCTACACTACGCAAAAAATAAACTGAAACCTCAGCGACCATACATACCGGCAATTCCACCCAAACTTTATAATAACAACAACTTTTATAATCAAACCCGATGCAAAACGTGTTCAGTCCCCAAAACAAATTCCCTCAGACTAATAACCCCGTATTCTTCAACGCACCACCAAGGCCATTCGCCCCGAAGCCACAGCCGGCACCAACACCAATGGATGTTGACGGCTCTATTTTACCTATTTAACTACATGAACAAGCCACAACAATTTGCTCTCAAAAGAGTCAATCAGTCTAGGTATGTCAAGGGAACAATATATCACCATATCCCCTCAAGAAGAACATTACTCCGATATGTCCGATTATCAGGCCAAGAAGATAACTGTGAATTAGTTCCATACTCTAAGGTTCGTGAATATCAACAGCAGGAGGAATATTTTACCATATCTATTTGGGCTTATTAATTGAGCCCAATAAACCTATAACTTTCTTCTTATTACCTAATTAAAATACATTCCATGGAATTCTAGGTAATGACACACTAAAAGAATTAACCGCCATCATTGATGTGGGAAAGGATCGATTACATGTCAACAACTCTAATGTTGTTGAAGTAAAGCAGATGCGAGCTTATCAGGTCCATACGATCAACTCAGATGAACTCACCAATCAGCAAAAGCTGGGGCTAAAGGCACTCCAAGAGGAGTACGAATCGCTATTCGCAGACCCAAGTACAAAATTGACTTATGCTACTAATGTCCAAGGAGAAATCCGAACGACAACAGACACTCCAGTCTTTACGAAGCATTATCCATACCCAACTTCCTTAAAAGAAGTAGTGGAAGACCAATTGATTATCCTCACTGGTAATAACCAATCCACCACCTTTGAAATACCGTTCCCCACAAGATTCACACAAATCCAAACCACAGATGTCCACGATCAGATTCAACAACAAGATATCATAGTTAAAGAACATATTAGATAAATTTTATCAGAATATTTCTTTCGCGGTATGAAGAATAAGGTTGAAGCAGTGGTAAACTCTTGCTAAACGTGTAAACTTTCGAAATACCAGAGACACCCTCCGAATCAACTCCTATTCCAACATATTGAAGTGAAATAATCCATGTAGACTTTTATTCCACACAAAACAAGTTCATTTTAACCGCAATATACAAGTTTTCTAAGTACGCGCAAGTTAAACTCGTAAACTCAAAAGCAGCAGAACTCCTAAAAGTACTCTTACGAGAGTTATTGATAGCTTTCGGGATGACCAAAATTGTGGTCAAGGATAACGAAAAAGGCCTGAATTCTGCTTCAATTAAATTTCACTTGAATAATCAGTTCGGAAAAAATGTACACACTACTCCACCATATTCTTCGTCTAGCAACGGCCAAATCGAAAGATTCCATTCCACATATATAGAAATAATGAGTTAGAGCACCCCGAAATGGAATTCGAGAATTTAATGTTCAAAGCCGTGGATGACTACAATAACACAATTGACAGTACCATTAACCAGAAAAATTAGCACTTGAATGGGAAAGGATTTCGGAAAACATTTTAAACATCAAAATAAAGACCTAGAGTACCATAATAAAACTAAAAACCCCGTCAAAAATTTATGATCCATGTGAAATCATCTAAGTTAGGATTAATAAACGGTTAGGTTCGAAACTAAAGTCGAGATATAAAAAAGAAATAGTAGCCGAAGATCTTAATACCAAAGTTAAAACCAGGTCAGGCAGAATGGTTCACAAAAACCACTTGAAGTATTGATCAACATCCTCTTTCGACAGATTGCTTATGTTACCACTTTGTTGGGTAACACACAACCACACAACCATATTATATTACACTAAGTCGAGAGTGGTCATGTTGGAAACCGAGTTAGCCGCGCGCCAAAACGGAACCTTTAAAATCATTCATGTCATTGAGCTAGAAAAATATCCAATGACCATATCCGTCTTAAAAGAAGCCGTCAAGAATTTGACACATCGAAGTCCGTATCGGCCATTTTTGGCTTATGAGATAACGCTGATTGAGAATGAACTCAGGAGGCTTCAGCCGATGAAGCTCAGAAGCAAAAGATCGCTTGGTATACTAGGCACGGCTTGGAAATGGTAACCGGGCACACCCTATCATGAAGATCATGAAATCATGGTAGATAAGGTCAATAAACAATTGGAAAACAATAACAGGCAGATCAAAATTAATAATTTAATAGATGATAGGATTTACGATTTAATTAAGATAACACATACTATACTAATTAGAGGTAAACCCGAATCCAATGATAAAATAAAACAAGTCGAAATAACCAAATTTAAATTATTATCTCCTAAGAGAAGAATTAACAAATATCATTTATGCAATAGATTGGGCGAATACTGTAATCTCACTAATGTTGTCCGCTACGGAAATAGCCTTTATTGAAACAATTAAAGAAGAAAGCCTAACGTTTATAAACATTGAAGAATTGATTGAGTTCGCTGAAGTTAATATAGCCTCAGACGGTAAATCAATCCTATATATCGTTAGCTTACCCAGAGTAATTAACGAAACCTGTAAAAAATCCTAGCAATATCCATCAAATATCAAAAATTTATAGAAGAAATAGACTATGACAATAAAATCAAATGCAATAAGAAATACTTCGGGTTAACCAATAAGAATAAATGTAAAATCCATAATGATAAGACAATTTGTAAACAGGAAGATCTGACTAATTTAGAAAACATTAAATGTGTAGGAGCCTACTTGCATAGAAGGAATCCACAAATGTGAAATCTCATTCAGAAATAATACCCGGTACCCTGCTGCTAAATCAATTTCAAGGGGACGTTAACATCGACGGAGAACATTACACTGGAAGTCACCTTCATAATCCAAGCGGGAAACGCGACAGTCATCATAGAATACTCCTGGTATATTGTGAAGACGCGCTTTGAAGACGAGAAGCTGAAAATTTTTATTAAAAAGAAATTGTTAATCAATTTTTAGTTATAAACCCTATTTGCCATAACAAAGTGTTCAAGCTGAACACCTAGAAAGAAAATTCGCGGAACAGTTAGAAAAAAACATAGGTGCGTTAACCAGACAGGTTAATGATTTAAAAATTTCCACACCGGAAGTGGAAGTTTATGAAACGGTAAAAGTGTTACCAGGAGTTGAGTGTAAGGAGCCACTTGATATAGTAAGATCGGTTCCAGAATTTTGTAGTAGTCAAACAGAATAAGTTGCATGGCGGTCAGCAGCAACATTTACATATGATCTGTTCCGTCCGTACAATGGCAGTACAGCACACTATCAAGCAGTGGGAATAATCAGAAATAAAATCAAAGGTACGGCAAGTTCAACACTTTCATCCTATAACACCGTTTTTAATTTTGATGCTATAATAGCAAGACTAGACTTCAGTTACGCAGATAAAACACCAGCTCGCGCTATAAAACAAAAATTGGGTGTGCTTAGACATGGTGAATTGTCCCTTTAGAGTAGTACCACGAAGTCGAAAAATCTTTGACCCTCCTAACAAACAAAACGTTGATGACTCATGACTGACAAAGTCTCTTAAGGCACACGTTTTACCGGCAATTCCCAAGACTTTGCCAATTGCCCTTGCAATAGCACAAGAGGCCGAAGCCAGTAACGAATATGCCAATTTCGCTGCAACCTTTGCAAAGGCAAAAACATGGTAAAACATCGATATGTATCGATGTATCCAAGTTTAAATTAATATTTAACTTAGAGCGTAAAAATGAAATTAAATGCGCGTTTAAAGAATAACACTGAAATAATATTAATATTTAAAAAATAAATTATAAATTTCAAAACAAATGAAGTAAGTCGTCTTTCCGACTTAGGTATACCATACACCAGTGAAACAAATATTTCAAATTTATAGTAACAAATGCATTAACGTTTTTTTTTTTTCAAAAATTCTGATTACATGCTTTTTAGAAGCATATCTCGCTCACGCAAGGTTACGAGCACCCTAGCGTCCCCACCAGCCAACGGCCAACTGGAAAAATGTTTATATGCATAACTTGGCTATTGTTAGTTCGATTTTGATCAAATTTGCCATTTTGCAGGGTATTAGTATAAAGTGTGCATAATTTGATTACAAAAGGTAAAAAATTACGTGAGATAATCGAGTTTTTCCAAATTACGGACATTAAATCTAGGCATGAAAAATGTTTGGCTCTGCCTAGTTGATCGAGAATATCGTCTATTCTTGGTAGTGGGAATTTATCGGACAACCATTTTTTGTTTATTTGACGATAGTCTATTACCAATCGCCATCGTTTCTTTTCTGATCCTGGTTAACGCTTTTTCGGCACCAGTAGTATCGGACTATTGTATTCGGACACTGAGGGTTAAACTATTTTGTCTTTAATGAGAGTATCGATTTGTCTTGTTATTTCTTCCTTATGAGTGTGTGGTACTGTAATGTAATGTGTATACTGGCTGTTTGGCATTCAATCTTAGTTCTTGTTTGTAAAAATTATTTGTTGTAATTGGTTCGTTTTCTAAAACAAATATATCTGTATACTTCGTGCAGAGCTCTTCTAATGAGTCTTTGACATAGGTGGCTTTAGTTTTCGCATTACTAATTGACTTCTTTGGTCATTAGTTTTTTGTTCTATTTCATAATTCTGTAATGTAAAATTTGTACTCTATTGGTTGTATTTAAAATTCGGACAAATATTTAAATCGGACTTTAGATCGCATTCCCAATAAATATTTCTTTTTCAACTGCTTGATTTAAGATGAAGATATTTGTATTTTCGTTTGGAATATTTATTTGTCGGATTACTTCGGATCTTGCTGGACGAATTACTGGCATTACTGTAGCAATTGTATAATATTGCAATGTTTATTATTCTATTTTATTATTTTTTAATATAAATTATTTGGCAATTAAAAGTTTTAAAAAAATCTAGTCCTAAAATTCCATCGAATGGTATCGGAAAATTTTCATTTACTATGTGGAAGTTGTGTGGAACTATGATTCTTTTTGCTGGAATTCTATAAGGGTTGGACCTTTGTAAATAATTGAACCTTCGCTAATTCCTGATATTTTAATTGTATTTCAAGTGTCTATATGTTCAATGTTATCTGTTTTATCTTTTATTATTGATATGTCTGCTCCAGTATCCAACAAGACAGTGAACATGTTGCCTTGTGATGAAGGTTGTAGCTTTATGGTTAGCTGATGGTCAGGCTTAAATTTGATTCTTTATTAATAAGTTCGGGCCCTTATATAGGGCAAGGTTATGCTTACATTGCAATCTTAGCTTATGTAGTGGAGCCGTGTGCAGGCCAACATAACTAACCGTCTTGCAATGAATATGTTAATAGCCTACACTGCGCGTGTGTGTACGTATGGATAAATATAATATGCCTCTATGGTGTACCGCACCATACAGTGAAGGCTTTATCATTAGAACACTACACCGTCGCTGTATGCATATTACACCTCCCTTTTTTTGGGAATGAATGTATGGATGAAATAAATTTATTCAAGATTTTTACTAACGGCAATACTAATAGGTGTAATTATTTTATATTTCACATGAATTTAATATATTACAAAAAAAAAAAATGTTTTCATAAAAACATGCACATAAAAATAAAAGCGCACACTAACATTCCAAAATTAACATTCATGGAAATAGTACGTTTTTGTACACAAGACAACAGATATTTTAAATATAAGGACAACATTAACACACAACTAAAAGGAATGCCTATGGGGTCACCAGCGTCACCAATAATAGCTGACATAATTATGGAAGAACTCTTAGACAAAATGATGAGAACACTACAGCGACCACCTAGAGTTATGTCAAAATATGTAGATGAACTATTTCCTATAATTAAAGAAGACGAGATCCAAAACACACTTGACAACCTAAATTCATTTGACAGAAACATAAGGTTTACAATAGAGTTAGAAAATGACAACAAATTGGCAAATCTAGACGCATTAATACACAGATGAGGAAACGAGGTAAAATTAAAATGGTACAAAAACCCAGCAGCGTCATGACGAATCATCAACTTCAACTCCAAACATCCGAAGTGTATGATAATGAATACAGCAAGAGGTTGTATACAACGGATGCTCAACATATCGGACCCAATTTTTCATGAAGAAACGAATTTAGAGGATAATGACTTTCCAAACCACACCATAAGGAATTTACTAAAATCTCACAATAAGAGAACCAATAAAGAGGTTTCGACAAAACGCTCTACGTCCGTCACATATGTCCCACATTGTCGGAAAGATTAGCAAACTCGGATTGCTATGAAACAGAACAAACAAATCGAGGCTAAAAACTAGACTATCACAACATAGATCTGACTGCAAAACTTCGTCAACACTCTAATGTACAAATATCTGCATTTATGGCCCACTGTGCCGTCAGTGGACATTCCCCAAATTTTGACGAAGTAAACATTATAGACCAAGAACAACATTACAATTTGGAGATGCTGCACATAATAAATACCTGCTGCACATAATAAATACCCCGAAGACTTAATTATAAAGTAGATACAGACAACTGTGCGCATTTATATAGGCATTTATTAGGGACTAGACGTGTAATAAATAAGTAGGTGTTTCTTGTTGTTAAATTAATGTTAAAGTTAATCACAATTAAATGTTTTTATAGTTGTCCTGAAGACGATCACCGATGAGTGGTCGAAATATATCGGAGAAGAACATAAGAACAAACTGTTTTTTATTTTGTTTTTATTCACTCAACAATATGACCTCAAGCCGGCATAAAACACACAGCTGAAAATTTGTATATACAATTTCTTTTTTTTTTTATTAATTTTTTTACATTTGCTCTTTTCTTTTTTTCGGAAAAATTGCCTCTTGCCACAAAGGTCCGCATAGGCTAGCACTCATTTATAATTGTTTGATTCTAATGTGTTTATTGCTGCTTCAGCAGGTTCTGTTGCTGTTTCGCGTGCTTCTGTTTCTGGTGGCACGCTTCTTGCTATGGTGGTGGCGGGTCGCAGTTTACTTTTGCCATTAGGGCCGCACATTGTTTCCTAAAGCGGACCAGGTGGCCGCCTCGGCGTTTTGGCCTTAAAACCAGGGAGATGGCTGTTAACGCTTCCTCCTCCGTGCGGTGCCTGACCAGGTATTCTTCAATTGCGGAGGGTTTTTTGGTTACTCCTTGGCATTGGTCCTTTACTTTGCCTTATTTATGGCAAGGTTTTTTTTGTTCCTTTTATTTATTTTGCCATTTATAGACATGATCGCCATGTAGTGAATGGCGGGCGGTTTATAGTTATTAGCGGTAATAAGTTCGGGCACTTATATAGGCCAAGGTTATGCTTACATTGCAATCTTAGCTCATGGAGTAGGGCCGTGTGCAGTCTTGCAATGAATATGTTAATGCCGTATACTGCGAATATGCGTCTATGGTGTACCGCACCAAACCGTGCAGGCTATCATAAGAACCATACACCGTTGCTATATGTACATTACAGCATGTAGTTTCGTTTTTGATTTTGATAATAATACTAAGGCTAAGTTTGAAGGTGAATGCATTTACCTAAATATCTGTGGTTTTCCGAATTAATTTGGGGATTCGTACATTACAATTTCCATTATTGGAACTACCTCGGTTGGAATTATTCCTTCCTCGGTTATTGTATGGTGAGTTTCCACGACATTCACTTATGTTATTGTTATTATTATTGTTATATAGAGCCTCTGTAGCGATTGAAAGTGTATACATCTTAGCTACTTCGACGATTGCACCATCGTGTATAAAGGCCCCTTCCAGAGATTCAGTAATCTTTTGAACCTCTTGGGCGTACTGGCTTGCTGTTTTGTTTCTCTGTGTTACGTTTAGCAGTTAGTGACGCTACCGCTATTTTTTGGTCTAATGTCCAAGCCAAGAACACTACGTGTTCTATTAACAATTGAAGCTATGTGAAAAATAAACACAGGTTTTGGTTCAAAAATGACGCCTAAATCTTTGAATGATGATACACAATCTAACAGATCAGACTTAAAGAGTAATAAGCTAGGAATGGAGGCAAACGACTGAGTGTCAAAAGTATACTTTGAGGCATTAAGGTGTAACTTACTACCGTGGCACCAATCACAGAATGCATAGAGATCTAATTTGATATGATTTGATCTGATTGCAGATACGGTTGGAAAGAAGGATCATTGTATGAATAACAAATCTTGACGTCATCCGCAAACATGAGTACACGTAAATGAAGCAAGGCCAAGGGCCAAGGGAAACCGTTTATAAACAGGCTAAGTAACAGTGGGGTCGGACAGGACGTTGAAACGGCTGACAGAGCCCCATATAGGAACACCATAGGTCCACATTGGCTTTAGAATGGTTTTGTATATTAAAAAGTTTGACGTGGAGCTGCAGGGTAGACGTCCTTCCAACCAGCCAGAGGTGGCTCTTGAGTCTGGAGTTCAATTGGTTGCGATTGTTGCTGAGATGCATCCTCCAATTGAGACGTGTGTCCATAATGAGGGCCAGGTATTTAGCCGAGTCGCTGAATGGAATGGTACTTCCATCCAAATGGATGGCAGGGCAGAATCCTCTTCGAAAAATTTGGCTATGCCACTGTAGTTAAAAATATCCGATTTGTTGCCCTTTTTATGAAGCGGAATAATAAAAGACTCCTTCGTACAGCGCACAAAAGAATTATTGTACCATTGAGAATTTAAAAAACAAAATTTGCTACACAAAAGTTGGCACGGTAAAGTCGCGAACCACTTTTTTTAAACCTTTTAAAATATCTCAATTTAATGTTGCGGACATTAGATAGTGTTCGATATTAGCGCCATTTATTATGGTTAAGGATATCTGGCAGCTTTTAACAGAGAAAAAGAGTTGACTTCTGTTATTGGCATTGTACGGTTGTGTAAATCAAAAAATTGAAATTGAAAATTGCGAATGCGTGCCATGCCCGTGAAAAATGATTTATGGCGGTATGTAAACGGGTCAAGGTATGTCCAGAGGCGGCGGCGGATCGACCGGCGTGGCAAACACAAGATGAGCAAGCTCGAGCAGACATTTTGCTGTCTATCAGTACATCAGAACTGGGTCTAATTGAAAGCTGTGCATCAGCAAGAGATTATTGGTTGAAATTGGAGGAAACATTTTTATTACTTAAACGAGTGGGGCTATCCCGTATGTGTGAGGGAAGTGATGCGCGTCATTATATAAATGATTTCTTCGACGCGGTTAAGCAATTAAAAGAAATATGGGTAACTATAGGCGACGACTTACTCGCCATTCTTTTATTGTATAGTTTGCCGGATACCTATGTGACTTTCCGAGGCGCAATAGAAACACGTGACGAAATGCGCATGATATTTTACGTGTGGAGATATTAAAAAAGTCAGAAGCACGCCAAATTAAAAATGCGAAGAACAGAGCGCGATATACGTCAACGCCGCAAAAAAAAAAACAATATAGAGGAAAGCATGAAAAGAGACACACGAAAATGTTTTGTGTGGGACAAGATCGAACATTTCGCTCGAAGTTACATTTCGTAAGGATGAAGCAGTTATTATGAAATATTATAAGCAAGTTTGGTTGCGGGCTCAGAGACACAGAAATCTATATTACGTTAATGCTGAAAAGCACGAATCGAATAATGTTTATGACGTAGGAAATTAAATAGATCTATGGCATTACCGTATGGGTCATCTAAACGAGATTGATGAGTATTTAGCAAAAGCCGAAAAGGTACATGGTAAAATCATAAAGGAAAAAGCAAAACTGTCGCAGTGTGAGATTTGCATAAGCGAAAAGCACAGCAAACTCCTACAAGAGCTCGTTGGAGAAGAGGTCAAAGTAGACATTGGAGATTGTGCACAGCGACCTGTCTGGACCAATGCGTGCCCAGTCTATGAGAGGATATAAGTGGCCAAGTGGATGAGACTGAAATAAGTTCATCAAGTGACGTGGATAATACCGAAGAGGTAAATCAACCTGGAAGAACTGGAGGACTACCAAAGCGGCTGAAAACTGGTTAGCGTGGTAGGCCGCGCAAAATTTATCAACAAGGAAGAAATGTCGTTTCGGCAGACGAACACATTGATTAACCGGAAGAACTAGACTCAGTTGAGGACATATTCTAGGAGTGTGAAATGCCATTTGCAGTAGCTACAGAAGATCCAGTAACTACATATTTTCAACGAGACCTGGGAAACTGTTGAGCGACCTAAAGATCAAAAAGTGATTGGAAACAAAATGGTGTTCCAACAAAGGATGACGGCACTCTAACAGGGCGGAAAAAGGCGCGCTTAGTGACAAAAGGTTTTTTTTTTATTTTTTTAGTTACGTCAACTAACACAGCAGTAGACGAAAAAAAAAACAAATAACAATTATTTATTTATTCATAATAAAGTGAATACTAATTAAAATTATTGCTAACCTTTGAACTAAAGTGCTGGCGGCTAAGGCCTTCAGCTTGGCATTTACTTATTTACATATTTACATACTTATAATTACAATAAGTGGTATATTTGTGTAAGGATAAGGAATTGGATTATTTGGGATGTACATATTTTCTGAAGTGGGATTTGAAAGGAAAAGTGCTGGGCTGCTGGGCATTCTTTAAGGATGTGGGTAATGTTGAGGTCACTTGCACATAAACAGTTTTGGCATGGGGTGATGTTGTTGGGGTCGATATATACTTGTTGGGTGAGCCGTGTGTGTCCTAGTTTAAGCCTTGCTATTTTTATTTTGTCTCTACGTTTTATTATGTTTTGGCTTAATGATTTTCGATAGTGGCTTGTGTTCAATGTTATTCCTAAGTTGTTGAATATTTTTGCTTCTAAAAAATTTTTAATGTCCTTAGTGTTGAAGTTGGGGTGCAATGTAACAGACTAAAGATTGTAGATTTTGCTTCCGAATCGGCAAGTTCGTTCCCTTCAATGCCACAATGGCTGGGAATCCAAGGAAATTTTGTTTTGTGTGCGGATTTGGTAAGAAGATTCGTAATTCATGTTGAATATTGTTAATGTGTTGTTATTGTTAATGTCCCCAATAGATTTTACAGATGAGAGAGAATCAGAGCAAATTATAAAGTAACCTTTTCTACTGTGAATTAGTTTAATGGCGTCTAGAATGGCTATGGTTTTGGCTGATAGTATTGATGTGAAGTGCGGTAGTATGCCTCTTTTTAACGTTTCCTTTTCGGTGGTGATGGCAAAGGTAGCAATGTTGTGTTGCAACGAGCCGTGTGTATATATAAATGTGTGATTGTTGTATTTAGCCTTGAGATCGAGGAAGTGCCGCCTATAAATACTCGTCGGTTTGCTATATTATTGTAGTGTATAACGGTAGGGAAAGTCCATGGAGGGGTTATTGTTATGATTGAGTGTGGGAGGTAGGGGATATGGTTTTCTTTGCATAACAATATGATATTTTGTAATGTCGATGATATTTTATATATTTTACTTCTGCTAATTTGCTTAATATGATTGTAGAGTGGTAAATTTGAATTGTTAAGAAGTGTTTTGTATGTTTTGGATGTAATGAGGTCTCTCTGTTATTTTATTGTGGGTATATTTGAATCGAAAAGTAAGTTTGCTGCGTTAAACAAAGATTTAAAATTGTTGAGCTGTAATGTACACAATCTGGAATCAATCCAAATCATGCACATCCCCTCTTTGTCAAAGGATGTTATTTGATCCAAGAGGAGGTCAGATTTGGCCTATATATATGTGTGTGGTAACTCTCGCAGTCCCGATTTATCAGATGTTATGATGGGATCGAGAAGTTTTGGTCCGGGTGGGACTTCTGGCTGTCGGCTAGCAAACAGTCTTTGGGGGGTTCTTTGGACCAGCCTTACTCAATACACCTGTACTACATGAAATAAAACAAAGTCCCTAGAGCACGAATATTACACAATTACATAATAAAAGAAATTAACTACAAGGATAGAGAAAGAAAGAGATTATATTAGTGTCACACAAATAGGGAAGCTATGAGGATGGTATTATAGCTTCGCGTCTAAACCCTTCCAACCAATAATTTTCCTGTCGCAAGATTCTAGAAAATCCCAATATAATTCAGCTGACCGCTCACATTTCGGCACAAGGAAGAGCACACCACTCAAACATTATAAACGATATTTATTCACGAGGGTTACGGAATACCAAAATACTTTAATAAGTCGGAAACATAATCCGAAATACACCAACTAAAATGAAGATTCTTATAATAAACGGTAATCAAATTAAATAATTGGATCATTTCAGGCATCCAAAAGCACAAATTAGGGATAATATTGTTATGTTTTGGTGAATCTTAATTGTAAGGTGGATATATATAAATTTATCGGTAATCAAAATAAAAAGGTCAAATTGTAAAGTCCTATTTATTTTATAAAAATGATAGTGATTAGTGTTGATGATAAAGATTTAATTTTTAAGTTTTCGGCAGTTGGTGCGTCTAGCTCGTTCAAGCGTCACCGGAAGAAGAGGGAGAAAACTTTCAGTGCGGCACCACGCCGATACCGATATTTTCCATAGGCGACTGAATACTAACAAACGATAGTTAAATCTTAAAAATCGAGACTTAAATACTAACAATCGAGACTTAGAAATACTGACCGCGATATATGTTTAGATAGCTACAATTAATCGAACAGAACATAAATAAATGACATCTTACAACTCGGCCGTCCTGACGGAGGGCACTACGGCAGGCATGTCTTCCCATTGGTCAGCGGCCAAGAGAACGTCAGGCATCCAGCAGGGCAGCAGGCGTCATCGTCAGATGAAGAGCAGGAGTAATAACGGAGGTACCAGTGGCTCGAATCGCCACCGACTGTACAGCGAGCCGGGCACCGGTAGGCTCAGAAGCGGCAGCCGAGACAGCAGCGAGAACTGCAGGGGGCGGCATGAAAGCGCCGGGTACAGCAGCAGCGGGCACGGCAGCAGCTGGTCTTGTAGCGGCAGGTCTGGAAGCGGCGGATATGTAAGCTGCGGATACTGCAGCGGCAGGTCTGGAAGCGGCGGCTACAGCAGCAGCGGGTATGGCAGCGGCGGACGCGGCAGCAGCGGGTACTGCAGCGGCAGGCATGCTTCCATGGAAGCAGTGGGTACTGTAACAGCAGGCCTGGAAGCTGCGGGCACAGCAGGAGCTGGCATAACTGCGGCGGGCACAGCAGCGACAGAGGCGGGTCCGGCAGCGGCGGGCACAGCGGTGACGGGTACTGCAGCGGCAGCCACAGCAGTAAGCACGGTGGCGGCGGGTACAGCAGCGGCGGGTACAGCAGCGGCGGGTACAGCGGCAGGCACAGCAGTGGGTACGGCGGAAGCGGACACAGCGGTGGTGGTCACGGCTGCAGCGGCAGGCACATCAGTGGGTACGGCGGCAGCGGGTACAACGGTGGGAGGCACGGCTACAGCGGCAGGCACAGCAGTGGCCACGGCGGCAGCGGCTACAGCAGCGGCAGGCACAGCAGTGGCCACGTCAGCAGCGGCTACAGCAGCAACAGGTACTGCACCGGCAGGCACATCAGTGGGTACGGCAGCGGCGGGCACGGCAGCAGCGAGTACTGCAGCGGCAGGCCTGGAAGTGGAGTATATGGAAGCTGCGGGTACGGCAGCGGCGGGCACGGCAGCAACGAGTACTACAGCGGCAGGCCTGGAAGGGGAGGATGTGGAAACAGCGGGTACGGCAGCGGCGGGCCCAGCAGGGGCTAGTAGAGCAGCAGTTGGCCCGGCAGGGGCGAGTATAGCAGCAGTTGGCCCGGCAGGGGCGAGTATAGCAGCAGTGGGCCCAGCAGGGGCGGATGCGGCAGCGGTTATCCCAGCAGGGGCTAGTATAGCAGCAGTTGGCCCAGCAGGAGCGGATGTGTCAGCAGTGGGCGCGGCAGGGGCGCGTATGGCAGCAGTCGGCCCGGCAGGGGCCAGTATATCAGCGGTTGGCCCAGCAGGGGCGAGTGTGTCAGCAGTTGGCCCGGCAGGGGCGAGTATATCAGCGGTTGGCCCATCAGGGGCGAGTATGTCGGCAGTTGGCCCGGTAGGGGAGGGTGCGGCCGCAGTCGGCACAGCAGCTCTCGGTACTGCAGCAGCGGCGGCTCCAGTGGCAGCCGGTACTGCAGCGGCAGTCACAGCAGTGGGTATACCAGCAGCGGTGGGCGTGGAGGCGGTCGTCGTAGATGTGGAACGTGTGGCCTGCCGTGTCCCGAAATATCTATGCTTTCGGGTGGTCATCCCACTTCTGAGTTGTAAAGTCCTATTTATTTTATAAAAATGATAGTGATTAGTGTTGATGATAAAGATTTAATTTTTAAGTTTTTGGCAGTTGGTGCGTCTAGCTCGTTCAAGCGTCACCGGAAGAAGAGGGAGAAAACTTTCAGTGCGGCACCAGGACGATACCGATATTTTCCATAGGCGACTTAATACTACTAACTAATAGCTACAATTAATCGAACAGAACATAAATAAATGACATCTTACAAAATGAAATTTGGAAGTCTCCAACTTAAATTATTTAAATTCTAAATTATAGACCCGCTCACACAGTCAAAGGCGATTTACTTTAACTTTAATAATTTTCTTTTGACGTTACCAAGCTAGACGCAGAACTTGCTATCTTTTTGCAAAAAAACAGGGAAATGCCAGAACGAACTTGACGACTATTCCAAGCTAGTTGACTTTGTCTGTGCCCTTCACAGTGTGCAGCTTTTGAGCCCTCGGTGTCTCAAAAATATCTCTGACTGATTTTCGGAACTCAAATATGAAATTCCCTGTTCAGAATTTTGACATCCAATTTAATTACGGCTGAGTTTTCAAATGAACTTATTAGACACTTCCAAGTACCCAAACATCCAAAAAACAAAATAACTTACGATAATCAGATTCACAAAACTCCACAATAATTGTTGTCCTATATGCTCCAGATTCATATTTAATTAATAATTCGACTGGATTGCGGAGAAAATATCAGATTTAAATTTTTATATTTTTTTCTGGAGGAGCAGCGTGGTTTAGGCGTCTAGCCAGGGCGGAAGTTCGTCAGAAAAGAGTGTGACCAATGCATGCGATCGCGCATAATGCCTCCTCGCTAGGGTTGCACTTCGATAATTATCGAACTTTCTTAGCTCAGCTGATCATTTTTATCGAGACAATTACCCACCACTTACCGATTTATAAACTAACGCCTTAAAGTTTAAAAATAAAACTAACGGCAGAAACTGGGCACTACAGAGCATTGATTTTGGTGCGTGTCCGTAGATAAATATTGCGTAGTTTATTTTAAATATCGACATAGATTTTGTTCTGTTGATCAGTTTGTGTGTGTTGCAGTTGAATTTGGGACTGGCTAGGCATTTTATGATAATGAGTTTATTATTTAGTGTTGGTAGGATATGCTTTATGTGTAAGTCCCATCTGTATTTGTTGTTAATTGTTAATCCTAAGATTTTAAATTCAAAGACTAGGGGGATTTGGATGCGGTTGCATGATATGCTGCAAACACAATTTTGTTTTCGGCAAATATGATGATGTTGGCATTTTTCTAGTGATAATACTGCTCCTGAATATAACCAACATTACTGAATATTTAAGAAGAGGTTGTCCAGATTGAGAGTTCGGATTTTTTGTTTATTGAGGGGGATAATTATGAAGAAATCATCCGCATAGGCACTGAATTGTATTTCTTTTTGCAAACTGATGGTATTTGCTAGTTTATTGTAAGCAATAAGAAAAAGGAATGCCGTTAAAAAGAACAACTAATTACGTTTTTAATTTTGATTTGAATTTTCCTCTTGGACATGAAGTTACGGATGAAGTTAATGATTTTTGGGCCTACTTTCCAGTTAATTAGCTGGTCAAAAGTGGTGTGCACTCCTGTTCTATCGAAAGCCTTTGAAAAATCAAAGGCGATGATAGAGGTGTCCTTTTTGGTTTTCAAGGATTTGGTCATCAAATGATCTGCAAGAAGCAGACCGTCTGAAACCGATTGGCCTTGTTTAAACCCTGATTGGTTGGGGTGAATGAGATTGTTTTTTGATACAAACCACCAAAGACGTTTGGTTATGTTTTTTTCCAATGTTTTTGATAAACAACAGTTCAGTGACATTGGTCTATAATTGGTTATTACTGTTTTGTTGAGTTAGGTTTAAGGTTAGGGATGACTAGGCTAGTTTTGTAAGATGGAGGAATAAAGTTGTTGAAAATATTGTTGAAAAGGTCTGTGTTTCTGGTTGTAACTGAGTAAGAGGTGTTTTTAACCATAGGGTAAGATATACGGTTTAGGCCTGGCGTTGTTCCTTTGAGAGAGTGTAGTGCAGAAGAAGTTCTTTTATTAGACCAAATCTGTTGTGGAGTTGATTTTTGAAATATTGAGTTCCCTTCGAATGAGCGCATTGGCTCGTTTGTATTTTAACAGATTGTCGACGTTGCTATAGCGTTTAAATTCCTACCAAGTTTTGAATTTCTGTGTCCGAAGCTCACTCAAGGTTTTGTTCCACCAAGGAGTGTTCTTGCTGAAATGATGTGGGAATGTTTGTGGTATGGTGTGATGAGCAGCTTGTAAAATTATTTTTCTTATGTTTGCTGATTTTTTTTTTTTATGTTTGGGCTTTAAGGAATGTGCTAGTTTGTACTGTCAGTAAGATTAGTAAATAACGTCCAGTCAGCTTCTTTTATTTTGAAAAAAGTTCGAGTAAAAATTGGTTGTTGTTCTGAGAATAAAGAGATTCGGATTGGGAAATGGTCGCTCCCATGAAGGTCGTCGATTGTTTTCGAATTGGTAAAGGGAGTAAGTTGGAGAGAGCAAAGGAAAAATTTAACTAGGATTCTGCTTCTTCTGTTATCTTGAGGTGATCCCCATCTGTGGTGCCAGCTTTTCAAGTCACCTAGGATAATTTGGGTGTTTGGTGTTTCAATTTTGTCGGGTAGGCATTTAAGTGAAGAGGTCGTATTAGGAGGAATATATATTGATGAAATCTTAATCTTTGTTTTTGATATGATTTCTACCGCAAATGTTTCAAAATGTTTATTTTAATTTTTTGCCACGCCCCTTTCTGGCCCCGCAATTTAAAAAAACGTTTGTCTCAAAAACTATTGTAGGTAGAGACACCATATTTGGTATGTATATTTGCACATTTTGTATGTATAAAGATTTCGCCACGCCCCTTTTCGCCCCCCGAAATTTGAAAAACTCGATTATCTCTCAAAATTTTCTTTCTTGGCAACCTTTGATTTGATACTAATATTAAGCAAAATACCAAATTTGATCAAAATTGGAATAAAAATAGCCAAGTTATGCATATAAACGTTTTTCCATAAGGACGGAGTTGGCCGTTGGCTGGTGGGGGCGCTAGTGTGCTTGTATGCTTGAGTGAGCGAAATACTTGCTTTACTGGTGTATGATTTAACCCAGACGACTTACTTACATCATTTAATTATAATACATAATTCATTTTAGTTGTTTATATAACCTTTAATGTTCCATTGGATCATATTTAGAATTAGGGAAAAGGATTAAGTGTTACTTTAAACTTTTAATTAGAATATGTGATTTTATTTAAGTAGACTCGCTATCGGTGTTGTTTGGTCGTTGTTTCTTGTTGGTTGCTAGATTTGTCTTTTGAAAAAATGTTTATTTTCAGGTCTTTAGTAGGTTGTGATGCATACGTTTGTGATCTGTATAGATGTTACCATCGGTTTCCATGTCTTCTGACTCAGTTTTTTGTTGTTGTTTTTCTGTCTGTAATATCGGAGTTGCTTCTGATAATGGTGGACAAGCGAAGACATCGTAGCGGCAGTGGAATATATGGCCGAACGCGAACACATTCCTATCCAATTTTAATTGACTCTGGTAGTTTGTGTGTTGCAAACGTTAGTGTGACAAGTCCAGTTTCTATTAATGTTTTGGTGCTGCGACGAACTTCCTTCCATGAATCCATGCTGACAAGGAGAAGTAGTATATCTGGATAGGTGTTGAAGGATAGGCGTAATATTTTCTCAAACAGCTTAGGTATTGGTGAAAGTTTGGCAATGCCACGGTAGTAAGATATATCCGAGCGGAATAAAAAACATCAGGAAATCTACAAGTTCCACTCAATATAAAGAATAACGGACATAAAGGCTTAGATAGGGAAATCGAACACATTTTTAGAATGCAACTAGGACTATCAGTCTCGGGTACGACGGAAGACGTCGTAATAAGGTAGAGATAATACAGTCTTCAGTAATACTAGGAAAAAACATACAATTTAAATGTGGGATTGAGAAGGGATAGGGTGTGGGATCCGAAACAGTAGTAGAATAAGTGGACTGAAAGAATTTAGAAAACAGATCTGCAAAATCTGAATCACTATTAGCAGTCTGGTCATTAAGTCTGAAGGTGGAAGGTAGTAAATTAGATTGTCTTTTGGAATTAACAAAGTTGTAAACTCTTTTGGAGTTATTATAAAATTCTACCTTACAGCGAACGATATAATTATTGTAGCATTGAGTATTTAAAAAACAAAATTGAGATTTGGCTACACAATAATTTGCACAGTCAAGTCGCGAACCAGTTTTTTTAATTCTTTTAAAAATTCTCGATTTACTGTTACGGACATTAGAGAGCCTGCGTGTGAACCAGACTGGCGCACTGGAGACGGTAGAGACATTCACATAAGGAACGCATTTATCAATTAGAGAACTAAGAGCAGAGTACAAAAATTCACTGCACAATCTATATCACAGCACTCAAATAAAAAAGACCAATCAAAAGAGAAAATAAGGCTGTTAAGAAGATTGAAATTTGTTTTACGAAAACATCTACGACGAGAATTTGTGATGTTATTAAATGAATTATTAACGGAATTTTAGAAAATAGTAACTTTAATGGTAGGGTGATAAGGATCTTCAGGCTTCACTAGGGGCTGTGTTTGTGATACAGTACTAACATTGGGATCAGAGACAAAAACAAGATCCAGGATTCTTTTAGAAGAGTTAAGAAAACAATTCAACTGATATAGCGGACATTCAAGTAGGCTATCAAGAAAAACATGTTGAGATGAAGAAATTAAGAAAGATAAATTATTATCAACCAGCCAAGAAATATTAGGCAAGTTAAAATCACCTAAGAAAGTTATAAAATCTTTCAACCTTACAGCAAACGATATAATTATTGTAGCATTGAGTATTTAAAGGACAAAATTGAGATTTGGCTAGACAATAATTTGCAGAACCAGTTTTTTTTAAATCTTTTAAAATATATCGATTTAATGTTACGGAGATTAGAGAGCCTACGTGTGAACCATACTGGTGCAGTGGAGACGGTAGAGACATTCACATAAGGAACGCATTTATCAATTGGAGAATTAAGAGCAGAGTAGAAGAAATTCACTGCACAATCTATATCACAGCACTGAAATAGAAATCAAATCACCAATCAAAAGAGAAAATAAGGCTGTTAAGAAGATTGAAATTTGTTTTGTTTTTTTTAAACATCTACGACGAGAATTTGAGATGTTATTGAATGAATTATTAACGGAATTGTAAAAAATAGTAACTTCAATGGTACGGTGATAATGATGATCTTCAGGCTTCACTAGGGGCTGTGTTTGTGATACAGCACTAACAGTGGGATCAGAGACAAAAACAAGATCGAGGAAGAAAAGAATTCAACTGATATAGCGGACATTCAAGTAGGCTATCAAGAAAAACATGTTGAGATGAAGGAATTAAGAAAGATAGATTATCATCAACAAGCCAAGAAACATTCGGCAAGTTGAAATCACCTAAAACTATAAGTCAAATCAATATAAATCAAGATCTTTAAGACGACTAAAAATAGTTCGCAAAGCATCAGCATGGTGCATGTAGATCATGATATCAGAAGCTGCAGGAATATATGAACAAGAGGTATATAAGCTAAAGTTAGAACATGTAAACTCAACACCTAAGGGGAGATCAATCGGCACAACACTTGAACACAGATTCGAGTTAACACAAATGAGTACTCCACCGCCACGACGACCAACACGATCAAGCCTATAAAAAATAAAGTTATTAGAAAGAATTTCATTATCCAAAACAGAGGTGATAAACCAAGTTTCAGAGAAAGCTAATATGTCAGCCGAAAAGGTTTGGCTATCACATAACAGTTTCGAGAGCTTGGTAAGAAGTCCTCTTACATTTTGGTAAGGAATGCAAAGACTAGACGTTATTAATTTTTTGAAGCAGAAGATAAATTGGGAAGGTGGACATGCAACGATCGGGAGCGCTTATAGGGCGCAAACTCGTGTTCAACTAGGCCTTCTGGCCAAAAATTAGTGTCTACCATAGCTCAGAAATACTCATTTGGTACTGTAATTTTAAAATAAAACTTAAACTTTTGAGTCAAAACCTTAACAGGGCATATATTACCAACGTAAGCTGCCACAGACGACTGAGAAGTATCTAGAGCAAGCCTAGAGATAAAAAATTGTTTGCGATAAGGTACTACAGTTATTGGAGGGGAAGCAGCATTGGAGTCCACATGCGCTTGAGAGCCAGCATGATGCTGTAATTGATCAGAGTCCCTGTTGCCGAAATTCGGGCCTGCGAATAAACTTTGTGCCACTGTACCACAAAACGGAACTCTGTCCGAACAAACAGAATGACGCTCTTTAAAAACTTTAAAACTCTCTCTATCATCTTACTCTTGCGGTACTTTATTATACATAAGTAGACACATAAGCGCGAAAAATACGCAGCTGCATTGATATACGTACATACATAAGAACCGCGTGTTCAGTTGTTTTTTCGTAGCCAAGAGGCCAAGACTAGAGTAAGTGAAATGAGATTGTACAATTATTAGTTATAAGAAATTTTGTAAAAATGACCTGAAATTACTTGCAGAATTAAAAAGCTTACGCTGACCTTACTGGAGGATTAAATGGATTAAATTTATTTCAAAGGCACTGGCGGAGCTACATTAACTAGTCGAACGAGCAACAAATCTTTTTAATTTCTATGGGAAATTAAATTTACTCTTTCGTAAATCTTTTAATTTCTATGGGAAATTAAATTTACTCTTTCGTAAAGAATTTTGAGCAAATTCTTTAATTCCTACGGTGTAGTAGAGCTACGGAGACCTAAAGAGGAGGGACTTACACAAATCCCAAGGAAAGAACAAATTTTAAATTTACCACGCGTAAAATTACGTATAGACATGGCAACGTCTGGAAACTGTGGTCTGTGCCAGGAGCCGGCCAACCAGGAAATGCTCACATGCTCCAGGTGTGCATCTCAATTCCACTGCACCTGCTGCGGAGCGAAAAACAGTGCCACCTCGAGTTCCTGGATGTGCGAGACATGTCGCCACGTGCCTGATGAAGGCGAACATAACCTCGAAACTGAATCACATTTCAAGGTTAACCACGCAGGTAACAAAGATCAGTACGTGGAAGATGAAGCAATGCCGGAAGACCAGCAAATACTTTTGCAACAATTAGAGGACGAAATGTGCCTCGAAAGGGAATATCTTCGCCGTAAGTACGCCCTACTCAACCCGAGAGTACAGTCAAACGGAGAAGCGAAGGACCATCCAAAACATGCTGCTGGAATACATCGATACACAATGATGACGGATGATAGTGCCACCAACACTCCACAGGCGACGAGTACCAGAGCGCAGAGCATGCCGTGCAAAACCAATGGCATAACACCACAACAAGTAGCTGCTCGACAATCAATGCCGAGGGAATTACCAGTTTTCAAAGGGGATCCAAGAGAATGGCCACTCTTTATAAGCACCTATGAAACTAGCACCCGGATTGGTGGATACAGCAACGAGGAGAATGCTATGCGTCTGCAGAGATGTCTGAAAGGTAGGGCACTTGAAGCCGTGCGAGACAGCTTACTATTCCCAGAAATGCTGCCGAGCGTTATAAGTACTTTGAGAATGTACTTTGGACGCCCGGAACACATAATAAAACTGTTGATGGAGAATGTGCGAAATTTGCCTCCTCCAAAGGGCAAGCTAGAACCGCTGATCGAGTTTGCATTTGCGGTGAAAAATATGTGCGCTACCATTAGGGCAAGCAAGCTAGATGCGCACCTGAACAACCCTACGTTACTACAAGAGCTTATCGAGAAGACGGGACCTGATATGATGCTTAACTGGGCCCTACATTCAAAATCCATACCCTACCCAAACATACAGCACCTAGCGGATTGGTTGTTTGAGTTGGCTGAAGCGGCGAGTCGTGTATCCACGCCCAACATATTACTAGAAAGCGACAAGAAGAGAATCAATAGAGGAGTGATGCATACACATACCGCAGCGCCTACAGAGAGCCATAAACACACATTCTGTGCAATATGCAAAGGACACCACAAACCAGTGTCTTGCGAAAAGTTGTTGCGGATGTCAGTCGAAGCCAGGTGGAACGCGATAAATAACCATCACCTGTGTGCTCAGTGCCTCAAAAACCACAAGGGAGCCTGCTGGAGTCGCGTAGCTTGCGACATAAATGGCTGTAAAGCAAACCATCATCGTCTTCTTCACAAGGAGGTGACGGAAAGCGCCCTGCACAATCATCGTGGGTCACTAACCAACCAGCCAGAATGCTATGTTCGAATCGTTCCAGTCACTTTGCACTCCAATTCGAAATCTATCGATATCTACGCATTTATGGATGACGGATCGACTCTAACACTTGTAGAAGAAAAATTGGCTGATGCGCTCGAAGTGAAAGGTTTCGCCAATCCCCTATGCATTAGATGGACCGGTGATGTTAGTCGGCAGGAGCCGGAATCCAAGCAGCTGAACTTGAGAATCTCAAAACAAGGACAGGGCAATAAATTATTTAAAGTAAATGAAGTCTGTACGGTTAAGTCCATTGGTCTTTCAGCCGAGACGATGATAGCAGATAGGATCAAACAGAGATATCCGCATTTAAAAAACCTGCCTATCCCAAGCTTCATTAACGCAATGCCTCAAATGATAATTGGCAGTAATAATCCGAATCTCATAGCTTCGCTAAAGGTGCGCGAAGGAAAATGGCAGCAACCAATTGCTGCAAAAACGAGACTAGGATGGACTATATATGGCGGATCGGGACGATCTGGTGGAGGACTCAACCTGCATCGGTGTCAATGTGATCTGGATTTACATGAGATGGTTAAAAAACATTTGCTAACGGAGGAAAAATCACCGCCGATGTTTACCAAGTCCCCTGAGGAAGAGCGATCTCTACAGATTCTGGAGGACACTGTTAGTTACAACTCGCGGACGTACACCACGGGATTGCTTTGGAAAGAGGGTCCCCGGGTATTTCCAAATAGCCTACCGGTAGCAAAACGGCGACTCTTATGCATGCAAAAGAAAATGGCAGCAGACCCCCGTTTTGCAAATGAGCTACATAGTCAAATACAAAACCTGATAACCAAAGGCTATGCAAGAAAGTTGGCAGAGGAAGAAGTCGTGGAGAAACCAGAAAATGCATGGTACTTGCCCATTTTTACTGTACGAAATCCACATAAACCTGACAGGGTCAGATTGGTGTGGGACGCGGCAGCTCAATCATCGGGAGTAGCCCTAAATGACTTTCTTCTAAAGGGACCCGATTTGCTCGTGCCCTTGCTGCAGATTATGTATAACTTTAGAATGAGAGCAATTGGCGTGAGCGGTGACATCGCCGAAATGTTCCATCGAATAGCAGTAAGAAAAGAAGACGCTAAAGCTCAACGATTCCTATGGCAAAATCAAACAACAGGAGTCGTAGAAACTTTCCAATTAAATGTGTTGACATTTGGAGCCACGTGCTCACCCTGTATAGCGCACTACGTGCGCGACCTGAACGCTAAAAAACACGCAGACGAGTTTCCTTCGGCAGCTAAAGCTATTCAGAGAAGTCACTACGTAGACGACTACATCGATTCATGCCACTCAGAAGAAGAAGCCATTACATTAGCGAAGGAAGTTAGAGAAGTCCATGCACGCGGGGGCTTTCATATGCGCAAGTGGTGTTCGAACTCCAAACGAGTACTCGCTGCACTTTGCGACCCAACAACCTGTGACGAAAAACAGTTCTTTAACAGTGAAGAGATACACTCTTATGAGAAAATATTGGGAATGCGGTGGAGCCCACGTCAAGATGCCTTCACCTATGCACTAAAGTTTGTACGCCTGAAGCGCAACATAATAGCGACAAAGGTCGCACCAACCAAAAGGGAAATTTTACAAGTTTTGATGTCAGTTTTTGACCCCATGGGTTTTGTATCCTGTATAATGATGTATCTCAAAATACTGCTCCAACAAGTTTGGCGATCGAAGATTGATTGGGATGAGGAAATACCACCCAATCTGCAGGATATGTGGCAATCATGGCTGTCCTTCTTACCCTTGATAGAAAACGTGCAAATTCCGAGATGCTATTTTAAAAATTGTCATGCACAAGACTGCCGAGTTCAAATTCACGTATTCGTGGATGCGGGAGAAGACGCCTACTCTGCCGTTGCGTATTTCCGTATCGAACAAAATAACCAAATACTTTTGAGTCTCGTTTCAGCCAAATCCAAGGTAGCTCCGTTGCAGCCACTCTCGATACCCCGCTTGGAGCTACAGGCAGCAGTAACTGGAGCGCGACTGATGAAAACATAATAGCACAACATGAGATCGACTTTGAGGAATGTTACTTATGGACCGACTCGAAAACGGTACTAGCGTGGCTCGATGGAGACCCACGACGATATCAACAATATGTAATGTTTAGAATAGCCGAGATATGTGAGCTCACAGAGGCCAGAAACTGGAGATGGGTACCAAGCAAACTAAATGTTGCGGACATCGCCACCAAACGACAACATAGGCCTGAAACGTATACACAATGGTTCGAAGGACCCAGTTTTCTAAAACTACCGCCAGCAGATTGGCCGCCGAAAACTACCAATGAAAAGACAGTCACCGAGGAACTGCGTCCTCGTTTTCTTCACATGCAAAGGGAATCAGCAAGAATCAATTACGAGTACTTTTCAAAATGGAATCGATTGACAAGGGCAATTGCATGTTGGCTTGCCTATAAGAGGAAGTTGATCATGAAAATACGTAAATCAAATGAGAATACAAATCAACTGGCATCCCAAATTAATGAAGCCAGAATGTTTCTATACCGGAACATACAACAAGAATGTTACAACCAAGAGTACACAGCCATCGAAAACGGCCACCACGTTTGCCGAAGCAGTCCATTATGGAGGTTACAACTCTTCCTTAATGACCATGGAGTATTGTGTGTACGCGATCGAGCCAGTCGCTTCGCTGGCATCCCTGAAGGACGAATCGCTCTACCCACCCAACACTGGGTTACAAAGCTGATAGTCCGGCACTACCATGAAAAATATTATCACATGAATCATGAGACAACAGTAAATGAGGTGAGGCAAAAATATTTTATTCCAAAACTAAGACCTCTCCTTAAAGGAATTCGTCGAAATTGCCAACAATGTAAGCTGAGTAGTGCTCGACCCATTGCACCCTTAATGGCGCCCCTACCGAGGGCTAGACTGGGTGCATTCAAGCCAGCGTTTACGTATGTTGGAGTCGATTATTTTGGGCCGCTAACAGTTATCGATGGAAGAAAGTCATTGAAAAGATGGGGCATGCTGATAACCTGCCTCACAATGCGAGCAATAAGCATTGAGATCGTGCATAGTCTAACCACAAACTCATGCCTAATGGGCTTAAGACGCCATATATCGCGCCGAGGCACACCAAAGGAAATATATAGCGATAACGGGACTAATTTCCGAGGGACCGATGCCTTTCTTAGAGACAAACTTCAACTGGATGACGCAAAGATGCATCGAGAATTGTCGCAGCAGGAAATATCGTGGTACTTCAACCCACCGTCAGCTCCCCACATGGGAGGAGCCTGGGAGCGCTTAGTGCGGTCCATCAAAACCGTGTTATACCGTATAACACCAAATCAAAAATTCTCAGATGAAAGTCTTCTTACCGCCATGGCAGAGGTGGAAATGACGATAAACTCCAGGCCCCTGACATACGTGTCCCTGGACGACGAAGATCAAGAAGCTCTTACGCCAAATCACCTGTTGCTTGGCTCATCAAATGGAGAAAAACCGATTTGCGATCCGGAACAAATCGACTATAAATGGTCGCTCCGCCAGAGTGAGATGTTCGCCAACCTATTTTGGAAACGCTGGGTCAAAGAGATGCTACCAAACATAACACGAAGGTCCAAGTGGCATAAAAAAGTAAAGCCAATTGGTGTAGGCGACATCGTACTCATAGTGGACGAAAATCAGCGTCGTAATACCTGGACAAAGGGTCGAGTAGTCGAAGTGACCACCGCAGAGGATGGTCAAGTCCGCCAGGCGAAGGTACAGACACAACTAGGTATCCTCTCCAGACCAGCAGTAAAGTTAGCAGTCCTCGATGTCGGAAAAGATGAAGCAAGCTCCAGTGGCTCGCTTGCTGGGAGGGGAATGTTGCCGAAATTCGGGCCTGCGAATAAACTTTGTGCCACTGTACCACAAAACGGAACTCTGTCCGAACAAACAGAATGACGCTCTTTAAAAACTTTAAAACTCTCTCTATCATCTTACTCTTGCGGTACTTTATTATACATAAGTAGACACATAAGCGCGAAAAATACACAGCTGCATTGATATACGTACATACATAAGAACCGCGTGTTCAGTTGTTTTTTCGTAGCCAAGAGGCCAAGACTAGAGTAAGTGAAATGAGATTGTACAATTATTAGTTATAAGAAATTTTGTAAAAATGACCTGAAATTACTTGCAGAATTAAAAAGCTTACGCTGACCTTACTGGAGGATTAAATGGATTAAATTTATTTCAAAGGCACTGGCGGAGCTAGATTAACTAGTCGAACGAGCAACAGTCCCCATGAGGGTTAGCTTGAGGTACTTTAGTTCTGAATATTTTTTTTGTAATTTGATGAACTGTGGTGTTCATAGTTCAATTTGTTTTTGAACCAAGAAAAGTCTTTTTTTTTTTGGGGTTCATGTATTTAAGACGTTTTTTCCAAAAGTCAAAATATATTCAATTTATTTATAATAAAGTTAATAATAATTAAAATTATTGCTAACTTATGAACTAATGCGCTGGCGGCTAAGGCCTTCGGCTTGGTATTTACATATTTACACATTTACAAATTTGCATATTTACATACTTATAATTACAATAAGTGGTATATTTGTGTATTATTATCCAGAGGGCCGGGGAGCACTTCGATCGAGTCAAAGTTTGTATAGCCTTGCAACTTTTTTGCCAACTATTTCCTTTCCCATATCCACCAAAGTGGAAAACGTTTTTTCTAAAAAGGCTAATATTTGCGAAAGAACGGCATACCATCTTAGCATAGGAAATAACGAAGTTTTTGATCAAAATCTCTGTTTTCCACCGATCGTTCCTATAGGAGCTATATGATATAGTCACTCGATCTTTATCACATTCGGCACAGTCATTAACAGATATACGAAACTAACAAATGTTTTATTTGAAAGCAATTGTGTCAAAAGTAACGAAGTTATTGAGAAATGTCACTGTTTTCGACTGATCGTTCATATGGGAGCTATATGATATGGTCACCCGATCTTAATTAAATTTGGCACCGTCGTTTATAGGTGTAATAAACTCACAAAAGAAGTCACTGTTCATGACTTTGCCGTTTGTATGGGAGCTATATGGTATAGTAGTCCGATCCGGCTGAATCCGAGATACAATCCGAGATACTGTGCACTATCTAGAAGCCTACATGCAAAATTTCACCTCTGTAACTCTTACGGTCAATGAGGAGTTTGCGCTGGTCCAGGCGGACGAGCAGATGGACGGACCGACATGTCTATTTGAACTCGTTCATTTTCATTTGAATTGAGGTCATATAGCCAAGCCTGTCCGTACGCCCGTCCGTCTGGATCAACGCAAACTCTTCCTAGACCGTCAAAGCTTCAGATCTGCTAACTATATCCCATAGGAACGATCAGTCGAAAACAGTGACTTTTAACAATAATTTCGTTACTTTTGACGCGATTGCTTTAGTTTTTAATATTTATCAGTTTAATATATCTGTTAATGACTGTGCCAAATTTAATCAGAATCAGAAGCCGCAAATGAAAAAGCAAGGCACCAAAAAAGCCACTTTTTATACCCTTGCAGAGGGTATTATAAAATTGGTCAGATGTTTGTAACGCACAGAAGACGTTTCCGACCCCATAAAGTATATATATTCTTGATCAGCATGAGAAGCTGAGTCGATATAGCCATGTCCGTCTGTCCGTCTGTCTGTGCGTACGCGTTTTACTCAGCCATCTTAAGAGCTATTGGGATGAAATTTTTTTTTCTGGGCTTTTTATTACCCGGGCTAGATAAAGTATGAAAATTGTCAGGATCGGACCACTATATCATATAGCTCTAGAACAAACATTTTTGCAAAAATTGGAGTATCCCCATGAAATTCACCAATATGATAGTATTTGACATAAATTGACAGATCCCAAAATTTGAATCTGATCGGATAAATAGCAAAGAAGTTACAGTCAACACAAATCGGTTCAAATGAAATCAAAAAGAGCACATGCATACACACACACAGACGCAGCGCTACAAGAACTGTATGTGTATGCGTGTTGTGCTTTGCTTAGGGAATGATGCAAGAAGAAAAAAAATTTATTATAAAAAGAGAAATAATTTGAATGTTTTGTTTGTGTATTGATGAATTCAGTTGTAGGGAAAGAAATTTCAAAATGTAAAAAAATTATTGCCAAAGACTGCAAGGGTGTATAAACTTCGGCATTGCCGAAGTTAGCTTCTTTGATATTTAACATAACAATAAAACGAACTGACAGACTGTCAGGGGTTACGAGTTATATTATCGGACGAGTACAAGTTTAATCTGATTGGATCCGATTGCTTTTGCACAGTTCGCCGTAGAAATGTGTTAAGGGAGAAAAGTTTTAAGGTATAGCATTCCCCATATTTAATGGTGTGGGATGCATTTCCAAATATAAGTTCGATCCATTTTGATGCTGGAGATAAAATTAACGCCGAAAAATATAGTCATCGTTTTAAAACGCGTTGTACCCAGTTTGGAATGTATAACGCAGCAAGAAGAAAACCCGATTTTTATACCCTCGCAGAGGGTATTAAAAATTGGTCAGATGTGTGTAACGCACATAAGGAGACGTTTCCGACCCCATAAAGTATATATATTATGAATCAGCCTGAGAAACTGAGTCGATATAGCCATGTCCTTCTGTCCGTCGGTGCGTATGCGTATGCCATCTTAAGAGCTATCGGGCTTTTTTGGGGTCTTTTTATTACCGGGTAAGATACGATTACTATTACGGGATCGGACTACTATATCATATAGCTCTAGAACAAACATTTTTGCAAAAATTGGAGCATCCCCATGAAATTTACCAAAACGATAGTATTGGATATAAAATCTCAGATCCCAAAATTTGAATGTGATTGGATAAATAAAACACAATTTACAGTCAATACAAATCGAGTAAGAGTAAGTGGCAAAGAATAGGGAATTTCGGTGGAAAAAAACAACAACTCCATTCAGTTATTTGAAAATGTATTCTGATTTGATTTTCAAAATTGTTGAGCAATCTTACGGTCTATATATGCATATATTTGTATTACATTTTTTTTTTTGTACTATTCGTATTAAGTTGATGCATACAATAAAGTTTGGTAGCTAAGGAGTTGTGATGTCGCTGAAAAATATTTACTATTTGAGATAAACCTACTTAATTTTCTAATAAATCTATTTATTCCAGATGTACCGTTTCCAAAGGCGTATCCTGGTCTAACCCGCAAAATTTTAACACGGTTGTTCCGGGTTTTTGTTCATGTTTATATTCACCATTTTGACAGAATTGTTAGCATTGGTGCAGTAAGTAAAAAACTCACTGCAGTTGCTATTATTTATTTTTAACAAAGTAGTGACGTGAGTAAATTGACAGCCAATTGCAAAACTAGAATGAAATAAGTAAATCGTCTCCCCGACTTCGGTATTCCCAGCGTATCTGCATCTGTTTGTCGTAGATCTAAAAATAATACGAAAACCCTCAAATGTAAAAAAAGTAAAATCGTATACATAAAATTCTATATTCGTCGGGTAATCATCTATACTTTCTTATGCAGGATCTAATTGTCCACCCTGAAAATGGGAGCTTTGTGTTCAAATGCACCTGCTAAAAACGGTAAATGCTGGCATGACGACATACACATGTGATTATCTAAATACAATAGCCACAAATTACTGAGTTTTGTTCATTAAGTTACGTGCTCACCTTGTGACCACCACTACTATGTTATAAAAAAATATTTTAAAAGCAATTTACCAAATATCAAGTACATAATATAACACTATGCAACAAATTAAAATCAAACCGAACCGGACCTTATTTTTCTGAAAGTACATGTATTGAATAGCAAAACCCTATTTGGGTTTTTCAAAGCTAGCTCGTTTTTTTTTTTTATAGCAAGTTAAAATTTATCATTTTGGGGGTATTTTTTAGTTTGTCATATGAGCTAAATATGAATTATATATCGATTTCTTCTTCATGTTTACGACCTAATTCATCCTCATTTATTGTAGAAATATTGTTAATGCTTAAATTCATTCATTTTATGAATGTTATATAACCCAAAATTACTTTTACAGCTACAGTTCTAGAAAAAATTACAACTAAGCCCTTTTTTATACGTTTTGTTTGAAATTAATCTTGATATTATTCTCACAAAAAATAGTTATAAATTAAAAATACTTCCAAAACTACTCTAAAAAGGTCTTAGTTGTAATTTTTTCTAGAACTGTAGCTGTAAAAGTCATTTTGGTTATATAACATTCATAAAATGAATTTATTTAAGCCTTTACAATATTTTTACAATAAATGAGGATGAATTAGGTCGTATACATGAAGAAGAAATCGATATATAATTCATATTTAGCTCATATGACAAACTAAAAAAATACCCCCAAAATAATAAATTTCAACTAGCTATAAAAAAAAAACAAGCTAACTCTGAAAAACCCAAATAGGGTTTTGCTATTCAATACATCTACTTTCAGAAAAATAGGATCCGCTTCGGTTTGATTTTTCATGTTGCACAGTGTAATAATCCTGTGGGTAAATTAACCATTTTTGAATGCAGTTTATCTTACATTTCCTAGATCTACAACCTCTTTAGAAAGTAAACGTGTATATTTATCTATTATGTTAAGGATTTTGGAAAAAAACGTGCCAAACTTTACCCAATGGAAAATGGGGTGTTTGTTTGCTCAAAGAGACCTATTGAAAAACGGTAAGAGATGGGATGACTACATATACGGTTCAATTTCTTAATACAGTAACCAACAAGAGAGCTAAATGAAGATGAGTGGATTTTTTGACAGGACAACGTGCCAAGTCATGCTGCGCAGAAAATAAAAGTGTAGCATGTTCACATATAGAATGATCACTGTACTCAGTTTAATATATAAATAATAATTTAAACATAATGTAGCACTTTGTTGCAATATTTATGTATATACAAATTCAAGTACTACGCATTCTTGGTAACATGAATGCATGGTACTGCACAGTGCTGTGAATACACCCCCGGCACAACGAAAGTCAATGTCACTCAAAAAAAAAAATGCTTAAACTCTCGCTCACTCAGAGAAAAAAAATAAATAATAAATAATAAACAAAAATAAATCCTCCTCCAACTAAAGAGTGCTAGATGACCAGCACCGGAACCGCCCAAAGCGCCAATTTGGGCCCCGAAGAGAACTTGGACTTCGCGACAGCTGTACCTACCGTACAAAGGGACGCACCAACACTTAATGAAGCTATGAACTATGAAGGTGTGCCCCGCCGATGGACCACGCCCACTCACAATAGCTGAGTATAGGGCTCGCCAACTGCATCCGCTAAAGAAAAAACAAAGCGCGGAGGACGAGAAAAAGCGGCTACTTCAACAAAGGCGCCTCGAGAAAGAGCTGATGCTCACTTACATCAGCGAAGAAAATCGACAACCCTGCCAAGAGCGTTTAAATGACCTCAAATTAAAACTACACCATTGAGCGTTGTAACGCAAAACTTGTTTGCCTTAGTCTTAAAAATATATATAACCAATAATTTAAAAAAAAATAATCTACCATATTCAAGTTGTTGCACCCATAAATTGCAGCTTGAAAACGACAAACACAATCAGAAGTAGGCTTTAATACTAACACATATGATTGGAGTTTTTAATTGTATAAACTACCAATGTGAGCCAATCATATGAAACTAAAACTATCTCTTCCACGTCCCAACAACTAAATAATTTGAAATTTTGTGCTTATGCATGTTCAAAAATAGTATCAGCAAATTTAATGAAGTAGATACTACACCCATAATGGGGTTAGTTGACACTAAAACGGTAGATTCTCATCATTAAGATTGAGACACAAAATATTGATCTAAAATTTACGAATATATTGTTATTGATAATTGTTGCGCATATGTTTTATACAAAACGTATTTGTTACACAATAAATGCGTAACAAAAAGAGCCATGAGCCACGCTAATGATTTGGATAAAGTGAATAATTTTTCTTTATGCACACAAACAATGGACATAACAATAAACTGCACAAACGAAATATTTTTTTGATTAAGAATGGCAATTTAAAAAAAAATATCAAAGAAGCTAACTTCGGCTATGCCAAAGTTTTTATACCCTTGCAGACCTTGGCAATAATATTTTTACATTTTAAAAATTTCTTTCCCTGTCTGTGTGTGTGTGTATGCATGTGGTCTGTTGATTTGATGATGACGTAGTAGGCAGCAGGCAAATTCGAGCCGATTTATATTGACTGTAACTTGTGTTCTATTTATCCGATCAGATTCAAATTTTGGGATCTGAGATTTTATATCCAATACTATCGTTTTGGTAAATTTCATGGGGATGCTCCAATTTTTGCAAAAATGTTTCTTCTAGATCTATATGATATAGTTGTCCGATCTTGACAATTTTCATACTTTATCAGCTACGGGCTAAAAGTAGCTCAAATATCAAATTTCATTCCGATAGCTCTTAAGATGCTAGCGTGAAGTTGATTTGCACAGACGGACGGACGGACGGACGGTCGGACTGTAGTATATTCATACAAATAATCGTTCAATACAATGAGCTCAACTTGTAACACTTTGTTGCAAGTATAAACAATTAAACATATACGCATTAAAATATAATTGTGCATTTGAATATGTTCATGTGTATACATTGAAGTATTCACATAAACATATTCACATAAACATACAATTAAGCATGAACATATATGTATGTACATTTGTATATGCATGTCGGGACGTCCATTGTTGTTCTTAGCCTTTTCCATTTTCTTTACTTTGGATACTTTATACTATTCACTTTCACTTTATATTAATCAACTATTAGCGCAGCGAGTTTAGGTGTTGTTTCGGCACGTCTGACTTTTAGACTTCTTATGCCGACTCCAATGACTTAACACCAAACCTCACTCGACAACATTTCCAATGTTGTCACGCTGTCAGGCATCTCAAATCTGTCGAGTCATCCTTCAATCTTAACATACCAATTGTCAATCTTAAAATACCAATTGTCAACTTGCAAAGGGCAGTGTTGGACATACCATAGGTACAGGTGACATACCTGTCAATTCACATATCAAACATTAACAAAATATAAGCCTACTCTTAGGCGCTCTAAATTCTCCGACATGCACATACATATATTCACATAAGCACTGTATGCACAAGCGTAACATGAGCTAGAGCCATGCGCTCCAACAGTATGTATGTATATACTGACACTCTCCCTCTCTTTTGTAGCTGTCGCATAAGTCGCAGCATAAGAATATATATGTAAAATTAGCTTAAGCAAAAGAATAATTTGGAATAAAGAATCAATCCTAAAACTACAATCAAACGACACAGACGTGTCCGCTCCATTTATTTATAACCCAATGGAACCCGGTCGATGAAGGTTTTACATGGCGTCCGTGACATGGTCCTAAAGGACCTACAAGGACACTGCAAAGAGAAACTATTCTCTATCGGAATTATATATATATATATACAAGTATATAAATACTTGCTATAATTATTCTGCATTGGAGAGAAACTTGAAGCTACTAACCAACAAAAAATAAAAAAAAGGCGTTTCCTTTTTGACTATGCAAATATTATACAGCAAAACAAGAATGCAAACAAATTATGATATAAAGCAAAAAAAAAAAATGAAAAAAAAATTTTTAAGTCGATAATACAACAACAACAACGACATCAAAAAAAAGAAAACCAACAAGAAAAACAAAACTACGAATGAACAACGGTGAAGATATTCCCTTTGCGGAATCTGCTCCTGTCGAGCAAAGGGATGCACCGACGCTAGAAGAAGCATTAGAGTTGTATCCCAACGATGGACCGCGCCCACTCACAATAGCTGAGTACCGGGCCCGCAATACAAAATCTACAAGGCCAAAGAAGACCAAGAGAGGAGGCCAAGTACGCAAGCTACTCCAGCAGAAGAGGCTGGAAGTAGACCTACTGGCCACTCTGAAGACGGAGGAAGACCGACAACGCTGCATAGAGCGTATTGACAACTTGAAAGCTGAACTTCGCCAAAGAGCAAAGAAACGCAAAGGGGGCCGCAGAAATGCGCAAGACTTAACTTGCCTTTAATTTAATAATTCTAATCATAAGCCTAATAGCAAGTTTTTTTTTTTTAAAAGTAATTTCTAAATAACAAATGACATGTACACTGAATTGTGAGCCAACCACATGCTCTATAATTTTTCCACGTCTCTGGCTTGCTGTGCAAGACACAGTTGAGATAAACTTTTTTTTTGTTTTGTTTTCAAAAAAAAATATTTTTTTTTAAATACAAATTCTTAAATATGCATGAATCCATAACAATTTTATTTTATATTTCAAATGATATTCGTATTCAAGCAAATAGGACCGAAGCTTGAAATGCTTATAAAAAAAAAAAAAATGTTTAAAGTAATTTTTAAACGAAAGGTTTTGAGCTGTCTTTATGGGCTTTTGTTCCCCATAGTTTTTTCCCCCGTATTTGTCATATTCATTTTATTAAATTATAGTAGTCTCATATAGGATCGTTAGTCGAGTCATATAAATTGTTCGGAGATAATTTGAGTGCTCAATCTCTGGCCAAGAATCCTGTGTTTCATGCTCGATCGAAACACATTGACAACAGACATTATTTCGTTTGAGAAATTTTTACAAGTGGCGAGATTGATCTTTACTATAGATCAACTAAGGACATGGTGGCTGATATATTAACGAAAAATTTGTCTAAGCAAAAGCATAATCATTGTGTGAAGTTATTGAATTTAAACTAAGAAAAAATTTGTAATTGGCACACAGAATCATATTGAGCAAGGGTGTTGAAAATACCATATGTTTCCGTTTGCAGCCCTGTATATTTTTGTAACCCCTGGTTATATCGATTGAACCAAGCTTGTTAGTTATCGATATAAGATACTTTGTAACTCTGTATATGCTTCTTGTTCCTTTTCCGCCCTTGAAAGTGTATCGCGCAATCTACTCTATCCTCAACAGTCTTCAATAAATCTAGAAAAAACCACAATTGAGAAGGGATAGGATGTGTGATAAAAAGCAGTAATAAAATAAGTCGACTGAAAGAATTTAGCAAACAGATCTGCAATATCTGAATCATTATTACCTGTATGGTTATTAAGTCTGAAGGTGGAAGGTAGTAGGTTAGAGCGTCGTTTAGAAAAAACATTCAAGTCTACAGCGAACGATATAAATATTGTAGCATTGAGTACAGTACAGGCATCGAAAGAGGAGCAAGGAACTGAGTCCTTCCGTTGTCGAATCTGTCGCGGAATCCATCCTCTGAAGCGATGCCGTCGCTTCCTGCGGCTGAACGGAGAGAAGAGGGTGAGGGCAGTGCTTGCGAATAAGTACTGCGCACACTGCCTAGCCCACCAACAATCCGGAGGAAGCTGATTGAGCGGTGATAGGTGCCGTGTATGTGAGGAGGACCACCACACGCTACTCCACTTCTACGAACAGCCACTTCGACGCACTCCATGCTCCGTCGTACTCGGAGTCACCACCGAGTCCTCCAGACGAAGGGTCGCACCAATGCCAGCCTCCGATCCTAAGCTGACACTGGCCACACTGCTGCAGCACCGCAATCCACATCTGATGCCAACAGCGATAGTGCGTCTTGAGACGGAAGGAAAAACCTTCGACGTGAAGGCCCTCGTGCATCCTTGTTCGGAGGTATAGTCGATGGCCACGTCACTGGCCACGGCCTTTAAATTGACAGCCGTCAATATAGGGGCAGAGAAAGCGGTGGCAGCAGTGATCCGGTCTCCAATCAGTGAAGGATGGCGATTGGAGGCGATCCTGAAGGTGGTCGATGGCTTGTGCTGCCGCACTCCAAGCTCTCCGGTGGACCCGCAAATCTCCAAAAAGTTCGAAGGCATCGACCTGGCGGATGATACTTTCTACCGACCGTCGTCGGTGCCTTTGGTCCTGGGCGCGGACGTGATGACGGAGGTCATGTTAGAGGGAAGTCTACCCGGGGTTGGCGGGCGGCCAATTGCGATCCGCACAGTCTTTGGCTGGACCCTGTCCGGAGCATGCCATTAGACTGCCTGGGTCTTGCACTCCTGCAAGGGGGAGCATGTTTAAGCCCAAACGGGCAACACAAGTGTTAAAGGAGGCGGAAGCTTTCACCTCGTGCCGCTCTCCCGATGATGTCCATCGCTCTCCCCACAAAAAAACTTCCCACACTTCGCTCCAAGCGGGGCTTGGTGCCCTGCTCTTAATTAAGCTAGTTTTAGTTGAAAACTTACAAGTGAATAAAAGACACCAAGAATATAGGAATTGCTGCGTTAACTTTTTCTTGTGCGAAAGAAGATAAAAAACCACAAAATTCATTTAGCTGCCTATCAAGGAGATTCAATCCCCCTACATAAACAGGTACAGCTGTATTGTGTGTTCTTTAGTGCATCTGATTTGGTAAAGCCAACTCAGATGAACACTATTTTTATTCTTAAACATTCTGCGAGGGGCCGCCAAATGGGGCGATTGGGATTCTTATATTTTTATTACGTTGTCTTAGTTTTAGACGGTACCTTGAATAACCAACTACTGCTGCTATCTAATTCTACCCAGTAAGATTTTGTCTCCACAATCGTTGCGTATAAGCAACTATATTTGTTATTCTGTTTAAAGGGTTCAGCTCGCAGGCATTATCATTGGCACTACTCCATGGCCAACTTCCTTCACATGTTCTCCTGTTCCTGTTCAAAATTATATATTAAGTACTGGCTTTCTATATGGACCATTATCATTTGGTTATTATTCAATCGTACAGGTACTGGAATAACTTTATAGAGAAAAGACGGATTTCTCCCAAACAGTAGTATTTTTGCATTTATAATTATTTTTCTGTCAATAAAAATACCCTTGGCTGTCAACAGTGCATATATTTTTTTTAACTGAGTGCCTGTTCTTTTACCTGGTAGTACTAATACTTCGGACAACTTGTACTTTATTTTTCTTATTTCAAATTTCATTTGACTTGGTTTTAAAATATTAGGGTTCAACCTACCATGGTTAATGTCTATTAAAAGATTTATAATTCCAGTCTGAATTTTTTCACATTCATCAATCACGGAACTTAATTGCCTTATAATCATGAAGAAATGGATGGATTTACTTTATACGTAATAGCTTTCTTTAAGTAATTCTGACATATTTTCCATCCGGTTATTCATGTTGCGAAAATTGTCATTTAGTTCACCTATAGTTGTCTTAAGAATGTTTGCTGTGGAGTCTACAATCGATGTCTGCTTTTCTTCTAGGTGTTTCAACTTTTGCTGATTTGTAAGTAAACTTCTCATGTTTTCTTCCATTTGTACTCTGTCATCCGCATCCATGATGTCAAATAATATGGTGCACGCTTGCTTCTTGGTTTATTTTGACTCATGAACAATATTATTTTCTTCGATTTCCATAATTCGTTTTACCGTGCTGTTTAGTACAAAAAGGCTTTGGTCTTCGAAATTATATAACTTTTGACATAAATCCCTCATTTTAGGAATCATATTTTCACCTTGACTAAGCATTTCAAAATATGCCGACATGTCATAGTATTGAAACAGGCGAAGGCAAGGTTTGACTTGAAGTGATTTATTGGGGCCGCAAGCCCAGTATATATAGTGGAGCATTTACATTGGTCTTATGGCTAGTGTCCTTAACGGTACTTATTTGCTTAGATTCTAATTACTTATAAATTATCCCTAAAAGTATGTGGCCTAATGCTATCACTAAAAGTATACTACACCTTCTTTTTTTTCAAAAAGAAAAATATTTATATTTATCTTATATCCTATTTATATTATTTTTATTCTATCTAAATGTACTGTTTGCTTTTTGTTTTTATCATCAGTTATTCCAATATTATTGTTAGGGCCTATGCTCTGTATTTTATATTTGCCTGTGCGTTTGTTTTCTAATCTATGTCCTGTCTCATTTTTTAAAAGTATTTCTTGTCCTTCAGTTAGTGATATTTTTTTTTGTGTTTATGTTTCTTTTTGTAATGCCTTAAATGTTTCGAAAAGCAGTTTTGCTCTATTTTAAACTATTTGTAGCTTAAATTTTATTTTTTTTATTGAAGTCATCAATGTTGTAAATGGGTACAGTTTCGGATGAAAAAGGGACAGTTTTAGGATGTTTCGCAAAGACTAGTTGAAAAGGTGAATAACCATGTACGGTGGATGAATATGTGAAGTATGCTAGATATTCATCCCAATCGTGCTTTTTAATAGATATATATGACCTGATGTACTCATTGAAAGTTCTATGGCTCCTTTCTGCTGTTCCAAGAGTTTGATGATGGTGAGCCGTGGACTTAATTTTAGTTATGTTCTATTAATATTGAATTCATATATTCTGTTCCCATGTCTGTAAGAATTGTTTTAACAGAGCCGTAAATTAAAATAAATTTTTCAAATATTGCCTTTGCAACCGCTTTTTCACTTTTGTTTGGTATTGGAATTGATATGAGATATTTGGACAGGTCGCAAATAATAGTAACTGTGTATTCATTACCGTTTATTGTTTTTGGTAATGGTCCAATTGTATCTATGATTATTGTGTCAAAAGTGGTTGCAGGGGTTGGTGTTATTATCAATGGTGAGTGGTTGTGTGTGGTTGTTTTGGCTAGTTTGCACTTTTCACAGTTTTTGATGTATGTTGCAACATCTCGAGACATGTGTTTCCAAAAAAAATCTCTTTTTATTTTTCCTAGCGTTCTCTTTTACCCTGGAGTGACCTCTCTCTATGTATCTCTTATTTCTTCTTTATTTGTTATTACTTTTACTTACGGTAGAACTGCTATTTCTAAATGTTTAAATGTGTCTTTTCCTTTTTGTTTTAATTCATTGAGTGTAAGTGACCTAAATAGTTTTTCTGACATGTCTGACTTCAGTTTATAGATTCTTTGAGCACCGGTTTCTTCTTCAAGCCTTGGAAGGAATAGATCTATATCTATTCTTCCATTAATGATCCAATCGCCTATGTTGAAGGAGAGTAAATTTTCTTTATTTTTGGTAATAAAACATTTGCACTTTTTGACTCTAAGTTGGGTAAATTTTTTGGCTTCGTTATTAGTTTCTATGTTTTTTATATTTTCAAATTCAATTCTGGAAATTTTCTTGTCCCCTGATGTATTTTATAGTGAAATCGAACTCTTCTAAATCTAACCTTATTCTAGTAAGCTTTGACGATGGGTTTTTTAGAGAAAATAGATATGTTAATGGCTATTGAATATATATAATATTGAATTGCCCAATGTATTGCTGTTAATTTTTGCTCAATTGTTGACTTATTGCAGTCCGGATATAGGAGTATTTGTGGACATAATAACTTGTTATAATTTATTGATAAATTCTGCCTGATAGGCAAAGTTTGGAAAGAATCTGCGGGAGTATTTACAAAATGCTGCAAATCTTTTGGCTTCGTCGCCATTCTTGGGAGTCAGGTAATCTTGAATCGTTTTGAACTTGCTTTGTGCATTTGTGTCCTAGAAAAGTAACTTCATGTCTGAAGAAAGAGCATTTGTCAGCGTTCAACTTTAAGTTTTACTTTCGTCAGGTTTCAAATACATTGCTTAAGTTCCTAATCATGTGACTTTTAGAGCACTCAATGACAAGATCATCCATATATAGGAATGTTTGGAATGGTGTTAGACCCGTGAATGCAAGGGACATCATTCTTTGAAACGAGTTTGGTGTAATTTTTAATCCGTATGGTAATCGCTTGAATCTGAATGAGCCCTTATCTGTGGAAAATGATGTTATGTCCCGAGAGTTTTCTTCTAAGTTAAGTTTTTTTTCGTTTTTTTTTTTGGCTGTGCGCTATTCTGTAGTTTTTGGTGTAGACTGGTGTTGTGTCTTTGAGTCTTAATTTTTGTTAATAGAAATTGTTGTAGGATATTTGTTCAGATCCTATTGCGAATCAAATTCTTAGCATAAATTATGTAGAGGTTTCTTCACGAAGTCGGGAAAATGGGGTGCTAGTTTGTTCATTATGGTGGTTTTATCTTTTGAATCATGCTGCATGCATGTATAATTTTAGAATTATGAAATTGGACATATTTTCATTCAATGGGTTCATGTTTGTAATTTGCACGTCTGATGTCTTTAATATTTAATATGTCTGTGTTGTTAGTATTTAATATGCTGACATATGGGTTTGTCTTAGAGGAATTCTTGATTAGGAATAAAGGTGTTATTATTGTCTGAGGATATTGCAGTGCATACTATTTTTTCGCTTCTTGGTGGGATTGGAACACTTGCATGTTTTGACCGATCCCTATGTTAATTATAATTTTATATCTTGATTTATACGGATCTATTATCAATTTGTTGGTGGAATAATTGAGTGTGCAATTGATTTTTTTTATAAAGTCAAGCCCCAGAATTCTGTCACATGGGATGGGAAAATCATTTACTATTACTTGGAAGGTGTGTTTGGTTGAGAGGTTGCTGACCTTGAGTTTGGTTTCACCTGTTGTAAATAGGACGTCTTTGCTTATTCCACTAAGTTTTGTCCGTCTGTGTATGTCAACTGTATTCTTAGTATTCTCTGTCTTTTCTCAGTATTTTTTTTTTATTAGTGATACATCAGCTCCTGTGTCTAATAGTAATTTTATTGTCCCTACATCGTCAAAGTTTAAAGTTATGTAGCTATTAAGGTTGCAATTTAAACTATATATTTTATTTGTTCGATTTTTTACACCAGAGGACTTTCGGAGTTTTCCGAATTTTCTTCTACGTTTGTAAGTCTAACATTATTATTTTGTTGTGTTTTAAAAGGATAATTAGTTTTTGTATTTCTATTGTTATAATTTCTTCGATTATAATCATTACTATAGCTATTGTAGTTCCTAGTATTGTTATAGTTAGTATTACCATTTGGGTTCCTATTTTGGTAATTACTATTATAATTTCTATCATTATTATTCGAGTTCCTATTTGTGTAACTGTTTCTTTTAGTATAAAACACGCTGGGATCCTGATCCATATTTGTAGATGTATTTACAAATTTAGCTACAACATCATTCATTTCAGTAAAACTGCCTGCTTCTATTATTGTTCTGACCTTTTCGTTTTCGCAGTTCTTTATAATTGATTTCACTGCTATCTGAGTTGCATATTTGTTTGCTGTTTCAGGGTTTACGTTGTCTGTTATGAAAGCGAGTTTGAATGATTTAGTGAGATTTTCTATTTCTGACATAAATAAACTTGCGTTCTTGCCATTTTGTTTTAAATTCATTAATCTTGCCTCTGCTACCTGAACTGTTTCTTCCTTAATTTCTTTTTTTAATATTTGGATTATACCTATTATTGTGTTTTCATTTGTTACTAGTAGTCTAATGTTCCCTTTTAGTTTCTTTTTATGACTTTAATAGCTGTTTCTTCATGTTCTGCTTTTATTTCATTGATTAATTCCAGTGCATCTATGAAACTTTGAAGTGTTTCTACTCCACCATCATACTCCTGAATCAGCTTAGAAGCTGTATTAAGAAATTCAATCTTTGTTTGCACCATCTTTGGTTTTGTATTATCTTGAATGTCTTCTGGGTTATTTTCTACACCTGGCTCTTCGGTGTCTTTTGTTGCTAGAGGTTCAAAAGTTGCTTCTAGATTCGACTCTACCGGTATTGTGAATTTTATATTATGTTTTGTTGCTATACTTATTAGTTGTTTATTTAAACTGTATATTAGCTCAGTGAAGATTACACTACTTGATTCATTGCATATTTCTGTATTGTTATTCTTTATTTTATTGTAACTCTCAAAGATGGTTTCAATGTGCTTATTAATGGTCTGAAAGCTTATATAAATTGTCCTATATTTCCACTTGTACGCTTTCTCAAACTTTTCATTTAATATTTCTATGTTCTGGTCCATTTGAAATTCTGTTACTTTTGGTTTTATCTTTATGGCACAATTAATTCCCTTAAATTAATTTCGTTCTCTTAGTATTTCAAATATTTTTTATAATGAAAAAAATTGTTTGTTTCTCTTTTCTTTTTTTCAATTTGTTTAAGATTCTATTTTCTGATATTTAATTGTTTCCAAAAAATTTTTTTGTTTTTTTCTTATAGGGTATTTTGACTTCGTTATTGGGCAAATTTGATCTTGTGGAGCTTGCTGCGATCAGAAAGCTTTATGTGTGCTTGCAAGCTTTGTAAACGTTACTTTAGCTTTGTTGAACTTTTTTCAAAAGCTTGCATTGATATTAGGCTTGGGTATATTAGGCTGATTGTAATTTATTATTTAATTACACAGGCCGAGATGATTTTTGCTGACGTTAACTTGAGAGGTGTTCTTAACTAATTCAGATTCTGTGAAATCAGGGGATCCGTGATCGGAAAATGGGCCCCCAAAAGTATACTATAGAAAGTTTAAAACAAAATTTTTAATTCAAAATAGCTTTTGTTTGCTTCGACAAAAAAAGTATTGCAATGGAGTCTTCGTAGATGTAAAGCAAGCTTTTGATAGAGTCTGGCATGTTGGCCTTCTTGCAAAACTAAAGAGAAAGCTGCCTGCTCCTTTCTACCCCATTCTTCGCTCCTACTTGGAACACAGAAAATTTCAAGTTAAAGTAAGATCTGCAGTCTCCAGTGTTCATGATGTGGCTGCGGGCGTCCTCTACTATACACGGTGTATACTTCTGATATACCCAGGCCTGAGGAAGAAAACAAGTCCTTAATAGCTTCATATGCAGATGATGTCTGTATGTTTTATTCCTCGTCCTGTGAGTATTCTGCTTGAGAGTTGGGCTAGCAGATGGAATATAATGCTAAACGAGGCCAAATGCTTAAATATATGCTTCACATTGAGAAGAAAGCATCTTCCCCGTGTATGGCTTAACGGCAAGGTGCTAAAAACAGAAGAAAAGGCAAAATACCTGGGAGTAGTCCTAGACAAACGCCTTACTTTTAAAGATCACATCGAAGCCTCTCTAAAAACGTGCAGAATCAAATGGTCGAAACTAAACTGGCTGACAAACGGCAAAAGCAAATTGCCACTAAGATGCAAACGGGCACTATATAATGCCATAATAGATCCTACTTGGAGATATGGAGTCCAAATCTGGGGGAGGGCGGCAGATTCCAATAGAAAAAAGGTACAAACTTTTCAAAACAAAGCTCTGCGGCAGATGACAGGGTGCCCATGGTTTATCCGAGGCGCATCTTTACACCATGACCTTGACGTGGAAACGGTAGAAGACCAAATAAATCGCCACACCAGCGATACAATGATAGGCTGCAGACACATGCAAACCGGCTGGCGAGACCCCTTGCGAGCCAAAGGACCATCCACAGGCTGAAGAGAAGGCAATATCTGACAATGATACGCTAAGTTGCTGATTTGTATAACTAAATACCACTAAAAATATAGATTTATATAAATAAGATTAAAATTTTCACTGTTAGTAATGACTGTTTGGCGTATTACATTATATTAAGTTAAAAGCTTTGTTAAGATCATTTGTGAATCGATTCCTTGCTAAAATACACATTTAAAAAAAAAAATTAATAAAAAAAAGCTATTGTTTGCCAGCGTTACTAATAAACAATTGGTAAGATCCATAAGAGTTCCATAATTATTTAAAATTAAAAAGCAGATAATTTTTGGAATCTCCATAGCATACTTTTTGGTTCAAATTTAAACAATATAGAACCATATCCAAAGTGTAAGATATTATTCATTATAACAAAGAAGTACCTCCTTGATTTTTTGTAAATTGGTATTAATTGATATTTAATGTATTTATAGGTTAAAATAAAACTGTTTTTAGCTTAATATTATGTTTATATTATACAATAAAATACTGCAAATGCAGTCAATTTGAATAAGTTCAACACACGTTTCTCGAAAACCTGATGTGATGGACAAAAACTAAGTACAGGACCGTGTTCAGCACCTCTCAATTACTATAGGGCACCTATTGAACCTAAAACACTTTTTCATGACCTCAAAAATGTCGGCAGTGTTATCTATGTATATACATATTTTTTTTTTTTGTGTGTGTATGTTTCATTTTAGTGTATGTTTCAAAAATATGAATTTTTTTGTTTTCTCTTTTCTTTTTGTTTCGAGGGTATTTTGGCAATGATAGACTTATTCAAAAAAAGGAATTTGTAAACAATATATATTAATTTTTTGCATTTCATTACTTTTTTTTGTTGTTTTTGTGCATTTAAATTAATTTATAGTGGCAGCACAAAAGTCGTCTCTTACCACAAAGGTGCTTATATGAGCACTGTTTTTTATTAAATTGAAAATAAAATTTTTTTTATACTTTAATGCTGCATCTGCTGTTGTTGCCGCCTTGCCATTTTCATTTATTGGGGCCGCAAGTCACTGAATAGGGGAGCATTTACATTGCTCTTATGGCTAATGTCGTTAGCGGTACTTAAAGCTAAACATTGTGCTTAAGTTCTAGTTACTTATAATCTATCCCTAAAAGTATGTGGCCTAATGCTATCCCTAAAAGTATACTACAGTAAAAAGCAAAATTTGCTTAATAAACAAAAAGTGCGTGCGTCCGATTTTAAAGTCAGTTTGGCTAGTGCACTATGGTCTGGATGTCGATTTTTTTTGGGTATAAGGTCCAAATTTTCATGAAAAGATTTGGTGGTTTTGGTAATTAATTATGACAGTAGATACCCTGAGCACAAAATATCGATAAAAACAAATTTTTAATGGCATCCCTGTGTTCGTACCAGGGTCTCAAAGTCAGACATGTGCTTTGTGCGTAATCGACATACCTATATATGTCGTCTTTGATCGCAAACTAATGCCCTCGGCCCGTTTTTCCCCCTTTTCCATTAATTTGAATTTCGAATTTTGTCATAAAAAAGTCATCGATATTTGGTGCAGCAACAATCGAGAAATAAAATCTGTATCAGAATGGATCTACAGTAAAGTCAACAATAACCATCTGGAATACGAAAAAATAAAAGAAATAGATAAAAAAATAAGTAATTTTGAATCATTCATTAAAAAAAAAACCTATTGAAATGCAACCAAATGTTGGAACGATTTATGTCCAAGCGTTCTAAATGGCTGGAATCTAAAATATCAATAGTTGTTAATGAAAATTGGAAGACGCCAAAGTTAACAGGACTTTATCCTATGCAAATGCAGGGGCAAGATTAAAAAGGAAACTGGCTTGTGAGCTTGCAAATGAGACTAATCTCAACACGAATCTTCTTGTGCAAGCTGCAGCAGTTTTGTAATGGTTGCGTGTAATTTAAATTCTAAGTATCCGACGCACATTTGGGTTTATCGCCAACTTTCGAGTGCGATCAAAAATATGCGGCGAATTCATAACCGTTTATGGTAATAATGCATCTCTGTAGAAGCTTTGCAGCGTAACCGCAGCTAACTTCATAAAGGGAAGGCTTTGAGAATAGGAGCGAAATGGTATATAAGAACCTGCCACCCACACTTCCACCTCCTTTCATTATTCTGGCTTAACGAAAAATTAGAATAAATTGCGTTCGAATAAAGTGAACCGTTTAAATTTTAATGGTGAAAATCACCGAAAACGTCAAGTCACTCGGGTTAAATAAATCATTCGTAAGCCCAGAAACAAACAAAAAGAACAAGGAAAAAGCGTTTGGAAAAAATACGATTTTTGGATACCAATCTGGACCTAGAGGCATATGTAGGCGTAAGCCTAACCTAAAGACCTCGTGGGTAACCTCATCTATATGTTATACAGCCTCGGTCACAAGGCCAACTCAGTCGACATTTAATTCATTCATAAGGTATGTCCGCTATAAAAAAAAAAGAGGTTTTGATATTCGACTAAAATTAGATTAATTTATCTAGGAAAAATTTAAGTACGATTTGACATAACCTATCACAGGCCTATCCCCATCACCATACGGCCAAGACGATAATTTAATCAAACACTACGGAAGAAAATTTAATCACTGGGATTAAACATCAGTCAGCAGTGACGTCATAGCTCGACCCGTGAGATGTTAGCTGTCACAAGACGAAAATTCGTGTTTAAAAGAGAGCAATTACCAAGTGGTTATATGGAATTTTGTTTTTTTATGGAAATTTTCCATAATATTAATTGGTGCTACTAAAAGATCGTTTGACGCATAAGTCATTGGAAAAAAATATTGATTTGGTTGTCGGAGTGTAAACGCGAATAATTGTAGGAATAGATGAAGAAACGGAAATTTTGTATTGAAAGTAAACGTGTAAATTCAGTAACGATTAGGAAGATACTCTTTTTTGCGCACCCACAGTAGATTTATTTTTTTTTAGTTTGTATGTCGGTATGACGCACTTAAAACATGAAATCGTATAACACATTTAAACAAAACAATTAAGGTTTGAAGGTTTGATGCCCACATATACCTATGTTATGCAGCTCACTCGCTATTATTGTTTCTTTTATTTGGTTTATGCATTCTAAATTTTATTTGCCTTTGCCTCACATACAAACCATACTTAAAAATTGATCATGAAATTTCTGAATTAAATTAAATTAAAATTATTGAAAGATATAAGGGCTATCATTCATTTCGGTGTCGCGATTAATTTTTTTTAATAAGCGCGTTTACAGTAACAAGTGTAGCAAGAAAGAAGAAAAACAACAAAAACATGTAATACAATAGTTAATAATGAAGCGTAGATTTAAGTAAAGTAACGGGAGAATTTATCTCGGTGAATAGAAAAAATGCCCTTTTGCAAATGAAATTGTTTTTGAAGAATAAGTAAATAAAAAAAAAAAAAAATGTATTTTGAATAGAAGTTTAAGTTCCCACAACATGAATTTATAAAATGATGAAATAGAATGTACATTTGGGGTCCATTAACAAATCATAATTTTTGTATTTTTGGTTATTGGCCATGGACGGGAGGGTACAGATAAATAATGGCAACTAACATCTCAGCCATACTAAAGCAAGATGTCAAACGTTTGGAGGAGTTCACACTTATACAGCTAGTTGATTAACTTTGCTGTATTTGTTTCTGTCTTGTTGCTCGAGCCATTCGAGATCAATAAGTTTGGTTGTTTTAGAGAATATAGTTCTCTCTTTTAGTGTCATTAGGGACTCTATAATAAATTATATGTAACGAGATGCCACGGAAACTGCAGCAACAACCCATCCCACCCGGAAGAGCTAGGGTTACATATTAGGGTCCCGATCCGCTGTAAGATCGGAGCATCACGGTGTTAGATATTAAGAAAGCCAACACTACTCTGTTACAATACATAATTTTGGCGCCCAACACGTGGGACACACAGGTCAAGGTCAACGTTTACATTTGGTATAAATCGAAAGATTAAGTGTAAGGCTTTGGTCTTAAGTGGCTCTTGATAATGTGACTCGTCGAAGGGAAGTTTTTATTAATTTATATTTACAGTGTATGGAATTTGAGCTAGTTAGCAGAAGCTGATGGTTGTCAACCAACACTTTGGGTAGAAATAATTAGTTAAAAAACTCAAGAACCGAAAGGAAAAACATAAAGAGAATTTTTTTAATTCGCTGAGGTTTAAAGCCTAGACGTATCACAATTAGCTCGTTTGCCCTTCACAGTGAATTTAATTTTTTTTAAGTAAGAAACGCATTAGTCGCGATTTGTTTTATATACACATTCGGAATTCGAGTGATTGCGCTTGTGATTACTATCGACCAATGTTAACGGTATAAACTAAAGTCAAAAATTAATTTTGTTTCGGATAAGGAAAAATTTAAATTGCACTTATCCTGATTAAGAATTTGTTAGTTGAAGATTATGTCGGAAATGATTCCTGCACAATCTTTTGGAATCTCAAGGTAATGCTTAAGCGTACACTTGTCCAAAGATGAGCATAGTTGATAGAAGACATTTCTTAACACTTTCGAAATCAGCGAACTAGATTCAATAGTTAAAATCTTAAAACTCCATTTATGTAAATGATAGAAAGCTTTAGAAAAAAAAAAATATCTATTTCACATTTTATATCTTCTTGTTCTGTAAGAAAAATTAAAAAAAAAAAAAAAAAAAAAAAAAAAAAATGGCTTTACACCATAGTACGAAGGAAGTATATAATCCCGTAAATTCTGGGGAAAATATTTGTCTGGTCTGTAGCGAAATTCAAACACAAACGCAGATCAGAGTTATTACTAATTGCAAGCATTCATTTCACAAAGCTTGTATAGTAAATTATTTAAAAGAAAAGGAAGAATGTCCTGCGTGTCTTACTAAAGTGCAGGAGAAGGACTTAAAGATAATTAAAATAAATCAGCAAGGAAAAAAAGTTAGACCAGTCACCAGATCCTTTGCACGTAGTGTAAATGAAGACCGAAGAACGGAAGAGCTCATAAACGTAAACGTTATTGAAGCACAAATACACAAGACAAGTCAAGCCGACCTATTGCCATTAAATGCAGGGAATAGTACGCAACATGGAGAAGTTCCGCAATCAATACCCAGACCAATTCGTCAAAGAGGTAGACCAAGTCGTCGAAGGAACACACGACATCCCGTTAATCAGCCTTTACGTAATGAAATAAATCGAGCGGAAATGGAATCTCTTATTCAGCAGACAGTAGAAAGGGTTATTTCTTCAATAAGTAGCAACGCGAGCAGTAGCAGAAGAACACATTATCAATTAATAGGCACAAATAAAGTTGCGGAGGTGATTCAGAAGTGGGGAATCCATTTTAATGGATCTTCTAACGGCTTACCTGTGGAAGAATTTCTATATAGAGCGAAAACGTTGACGCGAGAACATTTAGGTGGAGATTTTGAAGCTTTATGTCGGAATATACACATTGTTCTGATTGGTAAAGCTAAAGATTGGTATTGGCGATACCATAAGGGAATTGACCATCTTACCTGGTCAGAGTTTTGTTTAGCGATACGCCATCAATATAAGGATAGTCGGTCCAATTATGAAATAAGAGAACAAATAAGAGCTCGCAAACAGAAACCGGGAGAAACTTTCGAAGGTTTTTACGAAGCCATATGTCAATTAATGGATCGATTGCCTACAAGATTGAAAGAAGACGAATTAGTAGAAATTGTACAAGGCAATTTACTAGCTGATCTGAAGGATCGACTACTTTTCGAGGAAATACGGTCACTATTGTACTTAAGGCCATAAATGGGAAGATTGCTTAGAAGAGAGAAGAATATTTTGTTACGGGTGCGGTACGCCTAACATTTATAAGCCCAATTGTTTGAACTGCAAGAAGCGTTCGGAAAACCGGCAAATCGGGGCATCCCAGTCAGTGAGGTTGTCCCACAAACAATAGAAAACAAACAACCAAGCCTATCCGATTATTTGAACACAGATAGTCAAAACAAGAATAGCTCACATGTTGATCATAACCTTAGGTTTCTACCTTATCACGAAAAATGGAAAAAGTATTTAGAAATTAAGGACAGAATTCTTGAAGCACCTAAAAATAGAATAAAAAGGAATACACACCGAAGGAGGAAGTTTTTTAGAAATATAAGAGCTAAAAGTAAGATACTTATATCTACAATATTCCAAGACAAAACTGATATGCGTAGTTATGCACAAGTCTCCTTTTTACAATTTTCTGAATTGGGTTTGCTAGACACTGGTGCAAATGTAAGTTGCGTGGGTGCAGATTTAGCCCAGCAAGAATGGTCCAAATATAAACAATTTAAAGGCATGGGTTCCAATGTGAAAACAGCTGATGGAAAGCCTCATAAGGTCTTAGGGGTAATGAAAGTAAAGCTTCAATATAAGGACCAAGAGAAAGATATGGAATTATATGTTATACCTTCTATCAAGCAACGTCTGATACTAGGCATAGATTTTTGGAGAATTTTTAATCTAGCTCCAGAAATCATAAGTTCAGTAGAACGCGTCTCTGAGTTCCAATTAGAGAAAGAAATCGAAACATGTCCGTTAACCGAAAAACAGTTTCAACAATTAGAGATAGTCAAGGAGTTGTTTCCTAACTTTGAAAAACAGGGCCTTGGACGTACTTCTTTGCTAGAACACCACATTGATGTAGGTGAGGCCAAACCAGTAAAGCAGAGATATTATCCGGTAAGTCCTGTAGTAGAAAAACTTTTATACAAAGAAGTAGATAGAATGATAAGCCTAGGAGTAATAGAACCTTCTCAAAGTGCTTGGAGTTCTCCAATGAGAATGGTAGTGAAGTCTACTAAAGTGAGATTGTGCTTGGATGCACGAAAAGTGAATGAAGTAACTCAGAAAGATGCATACCCATTGCAAAGCATCGAGGGTATCTTTGCTAGATTACCGAAAGCAAATATCATTTCAAAACTTGATTTGAAAGACGCTTATTGGCAGATATGTTTGACAGAGCAATCGAAGGCGTTAACCGCATTCACAGTTCCGGGAAGGCCATTGTATCAGTTTACAGTTATGCCTTTTGGACTCTGTAATGCCGCTGCAACCATGTGTCGCCTGATGGACGAAATTATTCCAACAGAGTTACGTCATTGTGCTTTTGGTTATCTTGATGACCTATGCATTGTAACATCTGATTTTCAGTCTCATTTAGCAGTTCTGGTAAGAATAGCAGAACAGTTTCGTAAAGCCAATTTGACGCTTAACTTGGCAAAGAGCCAATTCTGCGTGACAAAAATAAACTATTTGGGGTATGTAATTGGTAGCGGAGGAATTTCCACTGATCCTTCCAAGATTTCCTGTATTTTAAATTGGCCAACGCCGAAGAATTTGAAACAAGTACGTGGGTGTTTAGGAGTCTGCGGTTGGTACCGAAGGTTTATCCGAAATTTTGCAGAAATTACCTGCCCAATTACCGATATACTAGCTAAAAAAAACCATTTAAGTGGACTTTAGAGGCTCAGAAAGCAATGGAGAAACTTAAATTTCTTTTAACCACGGCTCCGGTATTAGCCAATCCAAATTTCGATCAGAAATTCTACGTACATTGTGATGCTTGCGATAAAGGGGTTGGAGCAGTTTTAGTTCAGTTGTCCGATAATCAAGAAGAAAAACCTATAGCATACATGTCTAAGAAACTAAGCAAGGCGCAAAGAAATTATAGCGTAACAGAACGCGAATGTTTAGCAGTCATTTTAGCCATAGAAAAGTATCGATGTTACTTAGAGTTACAGGAGTTTGAAGTTGTGACGGATCACTCAAGTTTATTATGGCTATTAAGACAACAAAACGTATCAGGACGATTAGCCAGATGGATATTAAGATTACAAGCGTTTAAGTTTACGATTTCACACCGCAAAGGAAAAGATCATATAGTTCCAGATGCATTGTCAAGAATTTGGGAAGCGGACATAGAATCTCTGAAAAAGATGGAACCAATAATAGATTTGGAATCATCAGCTTTTTTAGATCAGGAATATTTAGAACTTAAACAAAGGGTAGATGAGAATTTAGAAAAATTCCCAGACTTACAAGTGAAGGATAAATTTGTATATATTCGAACTGAACATTCACCTGGTAGTGAAGAAGATAATTCGTTCTGCTGGAAATTATGGGTACCGGAGAAATTAAGATTAATAGCCATAGAGCAAGCTCATGATAATATGTTATCGGCACATGGAGGTGTCCAAAAAACTATAGAGCGATTAAGAAGAAATCTATTTTGGCCTGGATTATCCAAACAGGTTCGAGAATATATAAGTACTTGTGCCACCTGTAAAGAAACGAAAGCTCCAAACAAAATATTAAGACCTCCCATGGGAGTACAAAGTGTTTCAGTCAGACCGTTCCAAAAATTGTATATCGACTTACTTGGACCATATCCGCGAAGTAAATCAGGGCATATTGGTTTGCTCATAGTTCTTGATCATTTTAGCAGATACCATTGGCTTTGCCCAATGAAAAAATTTACATCAAATTTGATTCAGGAATTTTTAGAAAAGCAAATCTTTCACTGTTATGGAGTACCAGAAATTATTATCAGCGACAATGGATCCCAGTTCAAGGCTGTTGCCTTTGAAGCCTTTTTATCTAAATACGCAATTAAGCATATTTTTACGGCGCTATACTCACCGCAAAGTAACGCAGCCGAAAGAGTTAATAGATCGCTATTGTCCGCGGTGCGCTCATATTTAAAACAAGATCAACGAGAATGGGATAAATATTTAACAAATATATCTTGTGCTCTTAGGTCAGCACTTCATCAGTCTCTAGGATGTTCACCATGTAAGGCTCTATTTGGATTTAATATGATTAATCATGGCGACGAATATAAACTTTTAAGAAATTTACAATTGCTAGAAGAATCTATACCCTTTAGTAGACCGGATACGCTTATTATGATTCGCAAGAATATTCAAGACAATAGTAAAAAAGCCTACGAATGCAATGTAAAGCAGTATAATTTAAGATCCAGTCCAGTTTTATTTAAGGTCGGCCAAGAAGTTTTTAAAAGGAATTTTAACTTGAGCAATTTTCAGAACTATAATAAGAAGTTAGGACCTCAGTTCTCGCAATGTCGAGTTAAGAAGAAGTTTGGAAATGCGTATTATTTATTAGAAACTTTGCAAGGGAAAGTAATTGGGACTTATCATGCGAAGGACATTCGACCTTAAAATTCCAGTTAATCTTCCTCCTGATAGTTGTCAGAATTACCTGTGTTTGTAATGGTTGCGTGTAATTTAAATTCTAAGTATCCGACGCACATTTGGGTTTATCGCCAACTTTCGAGTGCGATCAAAAATATGCGGCGAATTCATAACCGTTTATGGTAATAATGCATCTCTGTAGAAGCTTTGCAGCGTAACCGCAGCTAACTTCATAAAGGGAAGGCTTTGAGAATAGGAGCGAAAGGGTATATAAGAACCTGCCACCCACACTTCCACCTCCTTTCATTATTCTGGCTTAACGAAAAATTAGAATAAATTGCGTTCGAATAAAGTGAACCGTTTAAATTTTAATGGTGAAAATCACCGAAAACGTCAAGTCACTCGGGTTAAATAAATCATTCGTAAGCCCAGAAACAAACAAAAAGAACAAGGAAAAAGCGTTTGGAAAAAATACGATTTTTGGATACCAATCTGGACCTAGAGGCATATGTAGGCGTAAGCCTAATTTAAAGACCTCGTGGGTAACCTCATCTATATGTTATACAGCCTCGGTCACAAGGCCAACTCAGTCGACATTTAATTCATTCATAAGGTATGTCCGCTATAAAAAAAAAAAGATGTTTTGATATTCGACTAAAATTAGATTAATTTATCTAGGAAAAATTTAAGTACGATTTGACATAACCTATCACAGGCCTATCCCCATCACCATACGGCCAAGACGATAATTTAATCAAACACTACGGAAGAAAATTTAATCACTGGGATTAAACATCAGTCAGCAGTGACGTCATAGCTCGACCCGTGAGATGTTAACTGTCACAAGACGAAAATTCGTGTTTAAAAGAGAGCAATTACCAAGTGGTTATATCGAATTTTGTTTTTTTATGGAAATTTTCTATAATATTAATTGGTGCTACTAAAAGATCGTTTGACGCATAAGTCATTGGAAAAAAATATTGATTTGGTTGTCGGAGTGTAAACGCGAATAATTGTAGAAATAGATGAAGAAACGGAAATTTTGTATTGAAAGTAAACGTGTAAATTCAGTAACGATAAGGAAGATACTCTTTTTTGCGCACCCACAGTAGATTTATTTTTTTTGAGTTTGTATGTCGGTATGACGCACTTAAAACATGAAATCGTATAACACATTTAAACAAAACAATTAAGGTTTGAAGGTTTGATGCCCACATATACCTATGTTATGCAGCTCACTCGCTATTATTGTTTCTTTTATTTGGTTTATGCATTCTAAATTTTATTTGCCTTTGCCTCACATACAAACCATACTTAAAAATTGATCATGAAATTTCTGAATTAAATTAAATTAAAATTATTGAAAGATATAAGGGCTATCATTCATTTCGGTGTCGCGATTAATTTTTTTTAATAAGCGCGTTTACAGTAACAAGTGTAGCAAGAAAGAAGAAAAACAACAAAAACATGTAATACAATAGTTAATAATGAAGCGTAGATTTAAGTAAAGTAACGGGAGAATTTATCTCGGTGAATAGAAAAAATGCCCTTTTGCAAATGAAATTGTTTTTGAAGAATAAGTAAATAAAAAAAAAAAAAATGTATTTTGAATAGAAGTTTAAGTTCCCACAACATGAATTTATAAAATGATGAAATAGAATGTACATTTGGGGTCCATTAACAAATCATAATTTTTGTATTTTTGGTTATTGGCCATGGACGGGAGGGTACAGATAAATAATGGCAACTAACATCTCAGCCATACTAAAGCAAGATGTCAAACGTTTGGAGGAGTTCACACTTATACAGCTAGTTGATTAACTTTGCTGTATTTGTTTCTGTCTTGTTGCTCGAGCCATTCGAGATCAATAAGTTTGGTTGTTTTAGAGAATATAGTGTTCTCTTTTAGTGTCATTAGGGACTCTATAATAAATTATATGTAACGAGATGCCACGGAAACTGCAGCAACAACCCATCCCACCCGGAAGAGCTAGGGTTACATATTACGTCAAATGCAAGAACCCATTCCACTTACTCCAAATGAAGCTTTAGCTTACCTCCTAGAAAATGCACTTAATAAACAGCAATATATAAACACAAGGCTTTTGAATAAAAGTCATCACAGCAACATATTTCCAAACTATGATAAACTAAAGGAAGCAAAATTACAATGCCGGCCCGTGGGTATAGAAGTAATGGAGACTACTGCTGAAGTGTCCTTACAAAATCTTTTAAATCATACTGCTCATCGAATAATTAAATTGCAGTCCGATGTTTTCCAGCAGTTTCCTCTTAGTTCCAAAATCAAATTAATTTGCAGCTATGGATTTGATGGTTCAACTGGTCATATATAAGCAGAAGTTTGGAAATGTAGCAAATGGCGAACAGCTATCAGATCATTATCTTTTTGTAACTTCTGTTATTACCTTAAAAATTATTGACTCCTGTTATCGGAACATCTGGATAAACAGGACACCTCAGTCCATCAGATATTGCAGACCGCTCAAAATTGAACTAGTAAAAGAAATTTCTGCTCACATACTTATGGAAAAAAAATAATTTAGATTTTCAAATTGATAACCTCAAACCGTTTGTTTTTAAATTGGATGAGAACTTCGATATATCAGTTACCTATGAAATGCATATGACACTTATTGATGGCAAAGTTCTCAACGTACTAACTGGAAATAAATCTACTCAATGTTGTCCAATATGTGGTGTCACCCCAACTAAAATATTGCAAATTACTGATTTCAGTTCAGAAACCTTCACCCCAAAGCTTAATGCATTGAAATTTGGGATAAGTCCACTACATGCATGGATCCGGTTTCTAGAATTTGTCCTGAACGTGTCATACAGATTAGAGATTAAAAAATGGCATATGAAAGGTGACGATAAGATTAAAATGAACATACGGAAAAAATACATTCAGGAAAAGATTTGGAATGAAATGGGTATACGAATAAGTATGCCAAAGACGAATGGCTGGGCAATAGCAATGATGGTAATACCGCAAGAAAAGCTTTGGAGAATAGTAAAATACTGTCATCCATAACCAGTTTTAGCGAAACCCTTTTAAATAATTTTCACATTATTTTAATAGCAATTGCATGTAATTTTTATTCAAGTTCGGATAAATTTCGTTCCTTTTGTGAGAGAACTTTTTGCTTATATATGCATATTTATCCGTGGTATCCAATGTCACCAACGATTCATAAAGTGTTAGTTCACGGTTTTCAAATAAACAATTCGACGTTAATTCCACTGGGATGCTTGGGCGAAAATGGTTCAGAAGCCCGGAATAAAATCTACAAACAAGACAGGCGACCACATTCAAGGAAAGATTGTCGAGTTAATACAATGAGTGACATTTTTCATAGAGCCATGGATTCCTCGCATCCATTACTATCGAGTGTCTGTTTGAAGGAGAGGGAACGGAAAAACCCGAAAAACCTCTTCCCAAAGAAGTTTTAAGTCTTCTGGAGTTGCCGTCTACTGAAGATAAAGATTTATCTGGAAATGAATCGGACTTACAATCTGATTGTGATTCTAATTCTGAGAAGGACATTCACGACAAAGAGCTAGAAGAAGAAGACGATGCCAATTAAACACAAGAAAAATTGTTGTAATCTATTTTCTTCATACCACTTTTCTACACTACCAAATATGAGATAAATAAAATTTTAAACTAACTATTTTGTGCATGTTTATAATTATTAATTGGTCAAAACAGTTCCGAATATTTAAAAATGCAGCCTGAAAGTATGCAATCGGGTCAAATTTTATAGTTTTCGACAAATCGCGGTAAAGCCATGGTGCAAATCCAAAAAAAAAAATTGAAATTTTATTTTAGTATTTCCTGCATGCTTGCAAAATTTCAACTCTCTAGCATTCAAACTGTAGTTTATGCCAAAAAAAATCGACATCCAGACCATAGTGTAGTGGAGCAACTGTAGTAATTTCATCAGATAAGATATATATTAAGATAGTTATAAGTATATCTATCTATTTATATTATTATATACTTATATCAATATCCTAATATACGCATAAGACAAAAATGTTCCCGACCAAAACTAAAAAATTGTTACGGAAGCAACACGAGTTGCACAAAAGGTTAAATAAGACAGAAGAGTTAGATGCTAGTAAGTAAAATTAAGTTAAGTAGATTCAGAAGCAATGGATTAGTTACCATAGCCAAATGCTATTATTATTAAAATTATTTGCGGAGTTAATTGAAAAAAGAGATTTAAGTCTGACTCTTAAATTCAATTATTTACAATCCGCGTTAAAGGGGGAAGCAAGGAGCATGGTAGCCTATCTATTGTCAGGTTCAGCTGACAATTATAGTACCGCTTCGGAATTGTTAGCCAAGCGATATGAAAATAATCGGAGGGTATTTTCCGAACAATTAAGTCGGATTGTTGATTTACCGATGATCAACAATGATTCCGCATAAAGTGTTAAAGGAGTGATTGACACAGTTAATGAGTCAGTTTACTTGATTAAAATAAAAGCAAATTTGTCCGATGAAGTTGACGTCAAATTCGCACAAATCCTACTAAGGAAATTTGACAGAGAGGCTCTACAATTATATGAGAGTCAGATTAGAAAAACAAGGCAAATTCAAATACTATCTGATATGAAGTGGACGTCATATTCGCACAAATCCTACTAAGGAAATTTGACAGAGAGGCTCTACAATTATATGAGAGTCAGATTAGAAAAACAAGGCAAATTCAAATACTATCTGATATCATGAAATACTTGGAGCAAAGATATTTCTCCCTAAGTGCCATGAGCAAAGAAGAGAAAAAAACCGCTACAAACTGTTTTAAATTATGCGGAAGTCGAATATAATTGTCCGATTCGCAAATTGCCGGGCACAAAGCGTATAAGTGCTATAAGTTTAAAGGTTGAAAGGTATGAAACAGCCAAAAAAGTGCAGCTTTGAATAAGATGCTTGAACCATTCAAGAAATAAGGTGTGCACTAATGAAAAGGAATACCATAGAAGAAACACAGGACAGAGTTAATACTTGTGTAACTGCACAGCTTTAATACAAGCAAAAAATATAAATGGTTTTTGGTATTTGTCTATGTATTTTATTTTTTTACGAGAGCGATTTTTGGAAATAGGCACTTTTTTGTCTTATGAAATGTATTAAAAAATTCATAACATGAATATAAAAAATCATATGCAGTAATTCTTCGTCCAAGTGCACACCAACTCAATTACGAACAATTAAAAAAAAAAGTTTGAAATCGGTTGAAAACTTTATTAGTTATTGTGATCACCTCAACGACGCCAAATCGCCACATATTCCGCTTATGTAACTCCTTCAGATATACCTTTTCCACCGGGTGCAGAAATGCTAACTCACGGCCTTCAGACACTGCCATCGGTTAATGAAAAATGGAACCTGATCCTTGATCTCAGTTTCTGTGACGGATAGCACTGGACCGCCTAAGAATCGGTGGGGTCTTCAGTCATAGGAGAAAACGGCCGCAAGTTCAGACAAGCCTCTATCTTAGCACGCAGACTAGAGAAATCCCCGAAGGTATACCTTTGGTTGGAAGTAGTCTTGTAGAACAGAGTTTTGAAGCTCTTAACTCCAGCTTCCCAAAAGCATGTGTGGCGCCCCGGGAGGGATGAAATGCCAGGACAGATTTTGGTGGCTATAGTGGGGTAAGATCTTCTGCTGGGTCGACTTTAGGATATCTTTTTCAAGAACTCGGGACGCGCCTACGAAGCTTTTTCCATTGTCGGCCTTCACTTGCTGGGGACACCCTTGCCTCGATACAAACCGAGGGAATGCTGCCAGAAACGTTTCAGTACTCAAATCCGAAGTTGACTCAAGGTTAATGGCTTTGGTGGCGAAACACACAAAGACACACACATATCCCTTTGATATCCGACAGGCGCGACCGGTGAAACTTTTTATGTCGAATGGACCTGCAAAATCTATCCCGATGGTCATAAAGGGGCGTGAGAAAGTAGTTCGCTGGGACGGAAGAGTGCCCATTAGCTGTGATTGCATCCTTCTTTTGTAGATCTCGCACACCTTGCATGAATTGACCATCGATTTGACTTGGAATCCAGTATCTCTGTCGGATGAGACGGACTACCAGTTGACTTCCCCCATACAGAGATGTCTGTATCTCTGCATGAAAAGCACCAGCAGCCGGGACAATAAGCTTGCGACTGGCAGCAGGATGGGGTTATGCTCATCGTAACTGAGGGATGCTGCTTGTTGCACGCGCCCACATGATCGGATCACACCTGATGCGTCAACGAACGGATTCAAATTGAGCATGGCACTAGACGTGTGCAGAGATTTCTTCTGTGGTAGACACCTATGTTCCGTTGATAAATATTTACGCTGAGTGACTTGGAATAACACCTGGAGTTTTTGACTGACCACTCCAAACTTTAAACCAAGTGGAACCCGGTCATTACATGGCGACTGGTTATTACAATATGCAGTTTTACGTTTTCTCTTTTCCTTCTATATTTTCCTTGTAGTGTGCTTTAGCGATGATAAAAAAAATTGAGAAAAATTGTCACACGGTTTTCCAGTTACATTCAATTTTAGCAGCCAACGTTGAGTTTTGCGAACTAAATAGGTAAATGGGACAGAATGCTTTGCTTTCATTTGTGGTTAGATAAGCACATGAAATTGGTACTTTGAATTAAAAATATAGTTAAATCTTTTAAAATTAACAAGAAAAAATCAAAGAAGCTTACTTCGACTATGCCGGAGTTTATATACCCTTGCAGTCCTTGGCAATAATATTTTTATATTTTAAATTTTTTTCCCTGCAACTCAATTCATCAACATACAAACAAAACATTATTTCTCTTTTTACTACAATGTTTTCTTCTTCTTCCATCATTCGCTAAACAAAGCACAGTACGCATACACATACAGTTCGTGTAGCGTTGCGTCTGTGTGTGTATGCATGTAGCAAGCAGCGTTGCCGGTAGCTCTTGAACCGATATGTATTGACTGTAACTTGTGTTCCATTTATCCGATCAGATTCAAATTTTAGGATCTGAAATTTTACATCGAATACTATCATATTGGTAAATTTTATGGGGATACTCTATGAGAACTGCTAGCTAAGCCAAAGAGACGACAGTCAACTTAACAGCTCCAAACAATGTAATTTCACATAGCCCATATACCAGGAATATCATTACTGGAATATCATACGACAAAGTTACCAAAGACGTTTCCTACGCAGGCTCCCCACAAGAGGACTTAATCTCCCGCCTCCTCCTCTGCATCCAGAATTCAACTCACATATCTCTCAACTGGAGCAAACCATGCAAGCAAAATTGGTTCAGACCCTTAACTGAAAATCGCCTGAGCTGGCCTAAATATGGTGTCATCACCAGTGACATACATCACAACAGGGTGGTCATGGCTGATAAACCCGATCTGATGTCTGATGACAGTGCAATCAAAATCTGTGTGAACACGTCAACTGAAGTCAAGACACTTAACACAAGGATTGTTGGATTGTTCCAATCCGTCCTGGAAGACGCCGTCGACCCATCAATACGACCCAACTTTGGTTACGACATTGACGAAACAGGCGCAGGATCTGCAGGGTTGGGCAACTCAGTCACAACACTATAGACAAAAGAGCATTCAACAGAGACACAGAGACATGTTTCTTCGACCAAACAAAAGCAGCTTTTGCTGATTTTTTTAAAATCCTCGATACAAATAACTAATAAAGAGCCATAAGCAGGAGAGTTCCCATTTGGGGTACCGACGGCGCAAGGTGCAGATCACAATAGGACAAAGCTAAAGAGTTGGCCAATCATGTAGTCAAAACCTACTCCCCATTCAACATAGACTTCCTGTAATCACCATGTCAAATGGCCCTCTTCATCAGCAGAGCTACTCCGGAAAATGTAAAAACTGAAATAGACAGGCTAAAAATAAGAAAAAGGGAAGGATATGACGGTATTGATGCAGTTAACTGAAACTTCTGCTCCACGAAAAATCCAACATCTTACGTGCCTTTTTAACTGTGTATATAAGAAAGCGACCACGGATCTTGCAGTCTAATTAATTAGAACGAATACTTTTAGCTAGAGTGCTGCTGTTGCTGGACGATAATAGCCCAGACTACAAGTTCGGTTTCATGCAATTCCATGGAACCACCGAGCAAAGTCACAGCATAGTCTACAGATTGCTTTTTGGCTTCGAGCAGAAATACATAGTTCAGCTGTCTTTATAGAGGAAAAGCAAGCGTTTGACTGAGTTTAGAATGAGGGAATCCTGTTTATGCTCACGGCTCCTTTGTACCTCATGTTCAAATCATACCTGGCAGACAAAATATTTTACATCATATGCGACTCCGCGGTGTCCAGCATTGAAAAGGTAACGTCAGGTGTCCCTCAGAGCAGTGGCTTTCCATACCATATCTATACGGCTGACTTTCCCATTTACCAGTAACATAAACTCCTGGTAGCAGCCTATGCTGACGACACTGCGTTCAAAGAAACAGCTTGAAATCCTGGTCCGTCCCTTGGCAGCTCAGGTGGAACATCGTCGTAAATGCAGGAAAATCCTCATACAGCACGTTCGCTATTCGCAGGGACTGTCCTCCTACATGGGACTCCCCTACCCACAGCAAACAAGGTAAAGTACCTCGGCTTCTCATGAACGAAGACTTGTTTGGAAGGCTCAGACGTAGCAACTTAACTTAAAAACGAGGAAGATTTAGTGGCTCATCACAAATCGCTGCTCAGCACATCGAAGGGCATCATAGGGCTGCTCTAATCAGCTCGGCCTTAGCCGATGACGATTGAAGTGAATCCACTTAGTGAATCTTTCTGCGACTTTTATTTTGATTAATTTTTTTAATGCCATGTATAATAAATTTGTCTTCAAATTTAATGGTTGTACTTACACAAAAAAAACAAAATAAATGTTCAAAATCATTTGTTACTCAACTTATCAATCAATTTTCTCGCAATATCTTTTTTTTTCATTTCCCGTGCCAGTTGCACACCAATGTATGTGTGCTTGCATATACATCAGCGATTGCCCCGCATACACATACAATTTATGTAGCGTCGCGTCTGTGTGCATTGACGCATCGGCGACCTAAACTACCGGCGACCTAAATTGACTATAACTTGTGTTTTACTTATTTGATCTGAGTTTTAAAGAACGTTATTAATAGCATGATTATGAATTTCTTAATTCTAGCATTTATGGTGCATAAAATATTTTGATTAAGGCATAGAAAGGCATGTTTATCAAGTATTTAAGCGTTCAAGTTTTATAATTTGTCTGTGTACTTTGTCTTGTATTTTGTGGTTAACAGAACGTTTTCAACAAAACACATTATATTGTACGGGCGCACAGATATCTAAGCGAGAATTAATTTTTATGACTGATTATAGGAAAACCTTTCTGGGACTTCTGCCTCCTATTTTTCACTCCACGTACTGTAGCCCTTTAATAGATTTTGATATGTTGTCTTTTTCGGCGTTTCTCTTTTTACTGTTTTATTAGTCAATTTCTTCTATCAACAACGTGAGATTTCGTAATTTTTTGCTCTTATTTTGCATGAAACTTTTTCATTTTTTTTTTTTTAAATTGTGAATTAACTAAATTAAATTTGAAAAAATTAAAGGGCTATTCCAAGATGTGATATACAAATTTGTAAACACAACTGACGGTTATGGTTTGGAAAAGTTTTTTAACGAGGCTGTATGCAAAAAAGCAATAATATCGTATGTGGTGAGCACAAAAGTGAAATTAAAAGTGCTCAAATAAATAAATTTTTAGAAGTTTTGTCTAAGTACCTTTTTACAAGCCTAACTCAGTAATTCACAGAAACCTTAATATCCCTTAATGTTAAGTGCGAGATACGGTGGTGTGGTATAAGGCTTTTCAAAAACATCTCTGTGTCGATTCTATGTCTCTATCGGAGGAGATGAAGTTGGCAATGCAAAGTAAAGTCTGGACTTAATTAGAACACGCGCATTTTTCTTCCACTGATTTAAAAAAAGACTGTTCTGTACGAAGGGTTTCCAAAATGAACACAATGCCAACATTGTTCCTCTTAAGGTACAAGTCAACCTCTGGTCTACTTTTGCATAGACCGCTAGCATTCCAGATTATTATTTTAAGACCTAATTGCATAATGATGCTGTTTCTGAACGAAATGCATTTTTATTGAAGTAATAATTATTGAATTATATTTCATATTGTTAGTGCAGTAAGATTCGAAGTGTCATACTACCATAATATTGTTATCGAGTTCTCGAGTTTCCATGTGTATTCGATATCGTGTAAAAGCTTGGAGTCTAAGAAAAACCTTTGAGTTGAACTGTCGTATTAGTTACACACATTGCTAAGATATTGAACCATAAATTAAATAGGCCGAATCGCCTAAAACTGTCTAATTAGGCAGTTGGTTTCCGAACATATAAAAATTTGGTCCGTCAAGCCGGATACTAGCTGCTGATTTATTTTAAAATTTTCCAATTTGTGTAAAGTTAGACGGTACTATAGTTGGAGGAGACTGTGTCTAACCTTATTCGCGATGCAACTATTAATTCAACAATGTGGTTATTGCAAACGCGAAATCACGCGGGGTTACCACAATGCCAACATATTCATAGATAAAACCCACGCAGTGTCAGCTTATGATTACGATACGATTAAAGCAATCGTAAGGAAACTACACGCATTTTCGACAACTCACCAAGGAGAAGTACATCCATCGAGACACTCTGGGCTGGAAAGATCCGGACTTGGACATTAATGCCTAGGAGGAAAAACTCTTCGGAACTTAATCGAGCTGAGTATTGCGCTAGAGGTGCTGGAAGTGGAGTCTACCAAATCGTTTAACAACACCCTTCGTGCAACAGAGGCACGTGAAAACCACGTGTCTGTCACACAACCACGTGAACTTTCACTATGGGCAGATCAAACTACCAACATTCTCTGGCTATTATGAGGACTGGCAACGTTTTCCAGATATGTTTCTTGGTTATATCGGCAGCGATCCGCATCTCACTAGCCGAATGGTGTTTGATGGTTCTGAAAAAAAATAATCGTGGAGTGTCACTCAATAAGCGTCTTCATATTTGTCCTCCCATACAGATTTATTTGGGGTCTGCCTTCGATTAAGATATCATTGTTATGTTGTTTGTTCAGAGGGTCGCTCATCATCATACAAACTATGAACGGATCATCTGGCGCAGTTCCACAATGGACCCTATACAGTATTATCGACTGCGTACTGTTACCTACGGAATGGCGCCTTCGCCCTTCTTGGCTGTACAGGTTTCGAAACGATTGGCCATAATAGACTATGAAGCGAAATATCCACTAGCGCGCGATGTGTGGACGACATTTTACCTAGATGCAAATTAGTTGGCGAAATTTTCCAACTATAACGGCAATTGATTTCATTATTACATGAAGGAAATTTCAACTTGAGAAAGTGAAGTGTGAATAGTTGGAGTTTCTTGAAGTCGATACAAAAGAAGATTGTTTACATAGACATACGTCGATTGAGGACAACGTTCAAATATTGGGCATTCCTTAGAATCCTGGTCGAGATGAGCTATTGGTTAATACACCTATGATTGCAACGAAGTATGCCCCTAGCTAACAAGCGCTATAATCGGATCTGTCAAAATGTTTGACCCACTAAGCTTTGTTGTAATATTACGGGTTAATATATATTGTGGAGCGGGAAAATGGGTAAAAGTTTGCATTATTGTAAAGGCATAAACTTATATTTTTATTAAACATTTTTTTTTTTTTTATTTGTCTAGATTTTGAGCTTATTGAAGATAATCAAAACTGGGTTTTAGCTGGGCTTCAGGTCAATAAATTTTACTAATTTATTTGTAAAATTTTAAATCATAAGCAGCACAAAAAGTGAGCAGGTTGTCTGTATAGCTATTTTAAGAACAACCAAGTTCTATCATTAGCAGACTTTGCTAAAGAATCCACAGTTGTAATGGCCATACCATATCTTCAACGTTAAAAGAAGATGGGTATTCAAACGATATAAAGCGAACGGCATAGCTTGCAACTGCAGACTCCACCTTTTTTATGTGCATACCCATCAGAATTAGTGTTAAGCGCTTCGCCTCAACCAACTAACCATCGCGCCCAAATTTTTTGTTATAGTATATTGTACTACTATATGCGAAAAAGATGGTTTACAGCAAGTGTAAAAACAACATGTGTAATACGGCGGGCGATTTTTGGAAATGGGCACTTTTTTGTCCTATGAAATGTATTAAAAAATTCATAATATGAATATAAAAAATCATACGCAGTAATTCTTCGTCCAAGTGCACACCCACTCAATTACGAACAATTAAAAAAAAAAGTTTGAAATCGGTTGAAAACTTTATTAGTTATTGTGATCACCTCAACGATGCTTTTTGGAAAACATGATTCCGAGACATCCGCGTTGAAAGTTTGACTGACGCATCACGCGTGTTTTATAATGTCTTTATGTTAAGGTTTATTTAATGTTCAAGGTGTTTTTATTCTATTTTATTGTTGTCTCTTATTTTATATTTTCATATTTCACGTGTTGTTTACTTGTCCTCTTTAGGTTCTTTTTCTTTTAATTCTCAAAAGTTTATTTTTAGCTAAAGAGAGGTTTTAAGTTCTTATGTTTGATCGAGCCTTTAGACTCTTTATGTTAAATGTAGGCGAAGAGAGTTTGTAGCAGAACCTTGACTTCATAACTCTAGCGCGAGAAACAGCTAGTTTGAAAGCGCTATAACTTTGATTTTATTGGTTGGATTGCTACAAAAATTTGGGATAATATTCGTCAGAAACTGTACTTTAAGATATAAGAATAAAAAGAAATCCAATTTTTTTCAAAGCAAATATTCCAAGAATGCTGGATCAGCGCTCTGATGACTGCTCCTCACGAGGTCTAAGTCCATCTCAGCTGCTGAATCATAAGTTATGGTGCACCCTCATGGATTACCAAACCACAATCGGAATGGCCATTATCTGAACCACAAGGGCAAAGCTTTACTGACATGACGACTGAGGAACGACGCCAGCCAATTACTGTGTTTCATGGAATCCTTCAGGAGAGCATTTACGGGTAATTAATCAACAAATTATCGTCTTGGAGCCATCTGTTACGGGTAACTAGCAACTGTTACCGATTCATTACGCGACTAAGGTTATCAATTAAATCTCGATTGATTCGGTATAGCCCATTCCTCTCTTACTTAGCCGATTACTTAAACTTGTAACAGATCTCTATACTAACTATACCAATTTTACGCTGCCGTTACTGGACTGACTCGGAGATGAAGATTGCAACTATACGAATTTGTCTATACTTAGAGTTCCAATAACTCCGTGCTTCTATCATACTAGTCTGAACTATGCTGGTCCTTATCATTATTTCTTTTTGCTTAATTTTATTTTTTTCTAAAAGTATTCGAGCTCTCTTATACGTGTTTTCTAATCTAAACTTAACTTTTTTAGAATAATCTTCTATATTATATATAGGATCTATAGTATTTACGCTATTAAGTTGTATTGGAAAATTATTTTGTTTACCAAATACAAGTTCATATGGACAGTAATTATGTGTTACTGATGGTGTTGTGTTAAAACCATACACAAAATACTGTAACCAAATGTCCCAATCAGTTTTATCCACTGAAATATATAAACGAATGTACTCACATTAAAGTGATTGCGTATTCATTCCCATTTTCCGAACGTGGTAGTGGAACAATTGTGTCTACTATCACTTTGTCAAAAGCATATTGTGGAGTTTTAGTTATAATTATAGGTTATATTGTATGTTTCGTCGTTTGGACATTTACTTATGTACGCTATTACATGTTTAGTCATGTTTTTCCAATAATATTGTCTCTTTATTTTCATTATTTATTTGGGTCGCCGGCTTGAGTAGCGCGTTTCTTTATGATTTTAAATTTTTTATTGTCCATATTTTTGAAATTATCTATTGAAATTGATTTAAAGATCATTTCGCTCGGTGCCACTTTTAGTTGGCTGATTTTAAATACACCGGCTTGTCATTCAAGCCTTTGAAAATACTGACCTAAGTCGAGAATTCCATTGGAGTATAAATCGCTAACATTAATTATTGCTACAACTGTTTTGTCATGTTTCAATAAACATGTGGAATCTGTTATTTGCAAGGTCGCTACTTTTCGTACCTTTTCATTTGTGACGACTTTGTATACGTTAGGCCTAGAAACTTTTTTAAAACTTTGCTTTGGCAATAGTTCTTGTTCATTTTCTGCGCACAAATTGTTTTGTCTACTTTGGTGCCTGGTAGTGACTCACGAATTTTTTGTTCGGGTCCGATAGGGCCCTGCCACAAAATTATCTTTCCCTCTCAGATACTCTAGAGTAAAATCATATTCTTCCAATTTGAGTCGCATGCGTGTTAATTTTGAACTTGGGTTTACCATAGAAAATAAATAAGTCAAAGGTCGAAAATGTGGTCGAAAATGTGTTATTGCCCAATGTATTGCTGCTAATTCTTGTTCTGTAGTACTCTTATTGCTTTCACCTTTAGTGAATTCTCGTGATGCATATGCAACTGGGAGTTGGAGTCCATTATAGTTTTGAGTTAAAACTGCTCCACATGCGTGTTTGCTTACTTCCGTGATTATGCAAAATTCTTTGCTAAAATCTGTGTACTGTAATAAATTTGGTTCAACAAGTTTCTTTTTAGATACTGGAATGCTTTTTCACACTCTGTTGTCCATTCAAATGGGACATCCTTTTAACATATTCTTGTTATGTGCCGTGAATATTCGGCGAAGGTTTTTTATAAAACGTTTGTAGTAATTGCAAAATGCAACGAATAATCCAGCGCTGTCTGCGTCCGTAGGGACTGGATAATTATTGATGACGTCAAATTTCTTGTCATCTGGTAAGATTCCTTTATCTGTGCACCTGTGGCCTAAAAAAGTCACTTCGTGCATAAAAAATGAACGTTTTTCTGGATGTATTTTGAGATTGTGTTTTCTACAGAGTTTGATAAAATCATCCATATAAAGGATAAAATCATCCATATAAAGGAAAGCTTGCCAAGGCTCAAGACCTAAGAATACTATTGTCATCATTCTCTGAAGTGAATTTGGCGCTATTTTTGAACCAAATGGTAATCGCGTGAAGCGATGTGAACCATTGCTTGTTGAAGAAGTCGTAATATTTCTTGAGTTTTCCTCAAGTTCAATTTGGTGGAACACTGACATTAAATAAAGGTATGAGAAATATTTCAAAAATATCGTCAAGTCAGAGTGGAAATTTATCTGACAGCAATTTTTTATTTATTTGTCGATAGTCAACTACTAATCGCTATTTTTTTTCTTTAGAGCCCTAAAGAGATTTCCTTGGGACTAATAAGTGTGGGCTATTGTAGGGTGAAACAGACGGTTCAACAATATTTTGTTCAATTAAGTTTCCAACTTGATGCTTGATTTCTTCGACTTGGCTATGCGGACGTCAATTATTTTTTACATATACTGGTCCATCATCCTTGTTGCTTATAAAAGTTATTTCGGTTCTGGTTCGGTTTCAAGTCCGAACACATCGTTATACTGGGTGCATATTTCTTCAAGTTGTGTTTTAAACAATGGTGGAAATTTTTTCTTTAATTTATTAATTACAGACTTTTCTATTTTTTTTTTGTGTTTTAAACCACATCGTTGCTCGAAAGTGATTCAAATTTTAAGTTTTTGATGGCTACCATTTGGCATGTATCTGTTGTATTTAGGAATCGGGCAAAAGCATTCTGGGCTGACATCAGACATCAGAATTTTCTGCAAATGTATCAATCAAAAATGTTAAATTTAAATTTTAAATTTAAATTTATTTGTTGCAACGTTTTTAAATGATGCGAAATTATTAACCGTATATATTGTGTTATTTAACCTTGAGTATCTGGAGGTGTTTGGGAGTTTCCCGAAGTAGTATTTTGGGTTATTCTCGGAATTTCCTCGGCCTCTAAAGTTTCCTCTAGAGTGTTCTTTGCTTCTCTTATTTCTAATATTACCTCTAAACCAAGACGGACAAGTCAGTGTCCATCCATTATCGTTTTCAGATTGATTCTTTATTTAAAAAATATTATTTTGCTTAACCTATGTTGACATATACATATGTATATTGTAACGTAGACGGCCTGGGTGGCAACTTGGGTAGTAGGCACTGTCCCCATTAAGTAGCGGTCCCATTTCCTACGGCTGGACACACTAAAAACGGCGCCACAGGGAGGGATAGTTTTTTTGAGCTAGCGCGGTCAACTAGAGAGGAGAAGAAGAGAGGGAGAGAGAGAAGAATCAAGGGTTTAAACCAAGGGCTTAAAAGTTTTCGCTGCCGCCAAGACAAGAAAAATAAAGAAATTGAATAAACGAAAGAAACTAGAAAGAAAGAATTATCTGACGATCGAACGCCCAACCGTAAACCAACCGCTCGGCCACGGGTGGCGTTATTTTGTTCCACAAAGGCAAAACACGTTACATTGGTGTCAGGTGTGGGGTTATGTTCGGTTACTGCGAAGAACCTCACCACGTGTAAAATGCCTAAGAAATCGACGTAGGCTCGGAACAGCAGAATGAAGGAGGACAGCGCAGTTCTATTATTGCACAATCAGTGGAGGTGGTGACTAAAAAGATCGACCGAATGTGCGAGGCCTTACAACGGTCCTTTATAAGCGCACAGCCCACAGCGATGCCAGGGCCCGTTTCGCCGCCGGAACACAGAGAGTGGGGTGGGTTACCTCAACCAAGGCAGGACGCGCTGCCACGGGCCGCTTCCACCACCTACGGATCGGCGTGGGCGCGATCACCCCCCGTGCCGCAATTTAATCCAGATTTGTTGCCGTTGTTTGATGGAACTGGATCTTGGGGCGAATTTGAGCGACTGGTAGACAAGGTGGCGAATTACTATCATTGGGCAGAGGATAAAAAATGTTTGGCAGTGGTGTTGAATCTGCACGGTCGCGCCTCAACATTTTATGGCACCTTGCCTACACAACCTACACTTACCTACTCAGCACTGTGTGCCGCCATGCGTCAACGATTCATGCTAGTTTGCCGGTCGAGTTATCAACTGTTGCGTCATCGGAAACAAGGACCCAGGGATTCCTTGCCCGATTTCGCATTGGAATTGGAACGCTTGGCCCAATGTGCTTTTAGTGGAATGCCCGGATATATGAATGACCAGATTTTGGTGCAACAATTTATTGACGGTATGCGCGAAACTCCGCAACAGGGATTAGTAATTTCTAGTCGATCGATTCAGCTACAAGAGGCATTGGACGTAGCGATGCAGTGCAAGCCCAGTTTGAACGCACACACGGCGTTGTGCATCAGCCTATTCGAACCTTACCATGCCAGGTAACCATGTATTGTATGGCGTCGTCAACGCTCACCTCCACTGAAAAAACGATGGTAGAGTTGCAAGTGCTTCGTAAGCCCTAGAACACAAGGTTGTGATCGAATTTGATAAAATGCACCTAAGATTCCACTGGGGTACCATGCCCTTGTTCCGCGCCTCCGAAGCGCCACGAAATTCGATATACTTGATGACTCCCGTCTGTTTGGCGCCACGTTCCGACACGCATGTCAGATTGCAATGTGCCACGACTAAGCCGGCGTTACCAAGCTTACTGATGGAAGACTGTTACACCGAGCTGCCGGACGATATCGTCCTGAGCACCGGCGTCGTCCAACCAGTGGATGGCCAATTTTCTGCCAGGATATCGAATCTAAGCGCACACGAGAGAACGCTGACACCCACACTAGTTTTGGGCGACTTAGAAACCATAGAAGTGGTATTACCCGACAAATGCGAAGATGCGAGCTCAGATTCTGTCGTTTGGGACCGATTCGGGGAAGTGGACCTGCCGCCTACAAAACAACTAATGCTAAAGGAACTATTGACCTATAAAGGTCAAACCAACTTAGCCTCTCACCACATCGATACTGGGCCGGCACGCTGTATTAAACAGATGGCCCGAAGAATACCTTTTGCGCGCAAAGCTGAGGTGCAGCAACTGGTTGCTGACATGGAGAACAGAGGCATAATTCGCCCGTCCGTCAGTCCGTGGTCGTCGCCGGTGGTGCTAGTCAAGAAGAAGGATGGAGCGGCACGATTTTGTGTGGATTATAGGCGCCTGAATGATAACCATCAAGGACTCATTTCCACTGACCAAAATGGACGACATCCCATCAACGTTGTATGGCTCCCAGTGGTTTTCGACGATGGACCTACAAAGCGGATACTGGCAGGTGCGGATGGACGAACTCTCCCGACCAAAGACAGCTTTCACTTGCGATGCTGGACTTTTCGAGTTCAATGTGATGCTATTTGGGCTTTGCAAAGCCCCCGTCACACTCGAACGTTTGATGAACAATCTTCTGTCTGGAATGATGTGGAAGTTCGCGCTAGTCTATCTCGATGACGTGATTGTTTACTCTCGCACAACCGAGGATCACCTCACACACTTGCAGGACGTGTTTAAACGACTGGCAGGGGCTGGTCTTAAACTTAGTCCGAAAAAGTGCAGCTTTTTTAAGAAACAGGTTAGTTATCTAGGCCATATCGTGAGCCGTGATGGATTACAGGCGTTTCCCAACAAGATTGATAAAGTGCTGAGCAGGCCTACACCTCGAAATACCAAGGAAATGCGATCCCCACAAGTTTATCCCCAATTTCGCTACTATCGCTCGACCGCTCCACTAGCTGACTGAGAAACTTCGACGTTTTGAATGGGACACTCACTGCAGTCACTCCTTTGACACCTTGAAGCAGTGTCTAACGACAGCCCCTGTCTTGGATTTTCCTAATGACACCGGTCAATTTATTCTATAAACGGACGCCTCGAACTCTGGGTCGGGAGCGGCGCTCCATCAACGACAAGATGGACAAGAAGGAGTAATCGAGTATTATAGTATATGTTTCCAACCAGTAGAACGTAACTATTGTATAACACGTGGAGAGCTCCTCGCCGTAGTCCGTGCCACTAAACACTTTCATCAATTTTTGTATGGCCGTCCGTTTCTCGTACGCACCGACCATGCATCTTTACATTGGCTGTACAACTTCGAAGAACCAGAAGGACAGATGGCAGGTTGGATAGAACGTCTGCAACAGTACGACATGCAGATTCAGCATCGAAGTGGTACACAACATGGTACCGCTGACAGCCTCTCTCGCCGACCTTGTAGCGACTGTCCCACATGGGAAAGAGTCAAACGGAAAAAAGGAGTGGCCGTGTTGTTTACCCAAGTCCTGTTACCCGAATTGTGTAAGGAGCAAGAGGCCGACGAAGCCCTCGGTAAGGTGCGCGATTGGATGAACAAGTCCGAACGACCGTCTAAAACTACATTGTGGGGCGAGAGCCCAGAAATTAGAGCTTTGTGGCATCTCTACGACCGATTAGCCTTTGATGAAATTGGAGTGATTACCATAAAAAACTCGGAGAATATACCGGTAGCCTCTATGCCTCGCTCACTGGTAGATACTGCCATTCGAGGCGTGCACGACTCTCCATCTGGAGGTCACTTCAGTGCTAAGAAAACTTTAGCCAAATCGAAGAAACGACCTGCAACGCACGCAAAGGGCCATCTTGAAGAACCGTCGGTCGCCTGCAACCAAGCCTAATGGGAGCCCCTTTCGATCGTCTAGCGATTGACATTCTAGGCCCTCTACCAACTACGCCTCGCGGGAACCGCTACGTCGCGGTCCGGTACCGGACCAGACTGCCGAAACTGTAGCTCGAGCATTGGTACAAGAAGTCTTCTGTCGATTCGGAGTTCCATTCTTCTTACACTCTGATCAAGGATGCAACTTCGAAGCGGGGGAATTCCAGGCCTCTATGCGGCTGATGACTGTTGAAAAGACTCGTACCACGACTCGTAAATGCGAACGCTCGCCGCCAACTTCTAACGGCTGCCCAGACTAACGAAACCCGCTACGACCTACGATCGCACCCTCAGGAATTCTGTCCTGGCGACGAAGTATGGCTCTATTCTCCTAGCCCAAGCTACAATCCGATTGGCTTGGGCCCGCAACAATAGTACGTCGGATTTCGGATCTTGACTACGAAATTCGACCCTCTGGAAAAAGAGTTACCAGAACCGTGGATGTGAACCGTTTGGCTGTTTACCGTCCCGATCCTTGCAAAAACTTGGTACTCGGGCAGGTCCCATTTCCTACGGCTGGGCACACTAAAAACGGCGCCACAGGGAGGGATAGTTTTTTTTGAGCTAGCGCGGCCAACTTAACAGAGAGGAGAAGAAGAGAGGGAGAGAGAGAAGAACCAAGGGCTTAAACCAACGGCTTAAAAGTTTTCGCTGCCGCCAAGGCAAGGAAAATAAAGAAATTGAATAAACGAAAGAAACTAATCATCTCTGTTTTCTTTGCGATTCTGCCGAATTATCTGAGGCCTGACGATCAAACGCCCAACCGTAAACCAACCGCTCGGCCACGGGTGGCGTTATTTTGTTCCACAAAGGCAAAACACGTTACAATATTTTTATGCTGCGACTTATGGGACAGCTACAAAAGAGAGGGAGAGTGTCAGTGCATACATACATACATACATATCGTTTGGTCAGCGTTCACACGCTGGCTTGGCTCTAGCTCATTTTACGCTTGTGCATACGTTACTTATTTATATACATGTATGTGCGTATATAAATGTAGATACATATGCATATGCATACATATGCTTAGCTATATATTTATGCGAATTTGTTTATGTGAATATATTACACATAAACATATTCAAGTGCACACTTATATTTTATTGCGTCCATGTTTAATATACTTGCAACAAAGTGTTACAAGTTGAGCTCTTTCAGTAGGATCAGTACGATTGATTTTCGGTATGAAAATACTACATAGTACTATTCAATTCTCTTCTGTGAGGTAGTTTTTCCGTTACTAGTTTTTCCGGTTTGTACGCCTGTTATCAGGTTCGGTGTAAGTAGAGGCAAATGGGGTAGTTAATGTCCTGTGTAGCATCCAGTTTCGGCGAACAGTCAATGTGGGCACTCATATACATTTTGACTTTTAGGCCAATTTGTTTTTTTTTTTTTTGTATGCCTATATAGGCTATCAAGTACTTGAGGTCTTGTTAATAGAGTGAAAAGCACTGGCGAGTCCAGTTCCAGTTTCCAGTTTCCAGTTATGTTTTTGCGGAATCCTCTTGGTTACTGCAAAATCAATTATATCCGGTTTTTTACGTGGGTCTGTAAGCCATTGTGTTGTACAACAGTTTCCTGTTAGGACTTATCAAGCAAAATCCTCAGTGAGTATGTTTGGCACACATCACTATAATAACCAAGTTTGAATCGGGTCTGTGAACAATGTATTAATTAAATTTCTTATTTCCAACGACCACCGCGCAATGTGGGGTTATATTGACTTTTTACTTAAGGTTTGAACAAACGAATTGCAAACGGCATATATTAATGCCAAAATATCATGCTTTAAACTATGATGACGGGCGGCTGTCGCCTTTCAGGAATAATAATGGATGTATTTTTACATCAGTCGGTCTTTGCATCAAAGCCATTTGAACTGGCGTCAGTATACAATGCGGGAGATATTCGGATTATTGTTGAATAGCTTTTGACTGTGTATTATTTGGTGAAATTTTCTTATCACTGACTTCGTATCCTAAATAATTTATGCGCTCCTGTAGGAAAATTCTTTCAAATTGAGCTTTAAATTGTACTCAATAAAACGATCTATCGTTTATCTAACAATTTATGATGTTGATCCACAGTGCGGGTGGCAAGAATAATATCGTCCATATATACTACAAGCTGTTAGGCGAAAGGCATTCTCAGATATTTGAATTGCGTATCGGGTGTAACGAATGCGGACTATTTAATTGAATCCTCTTCCATGACTTCATGATAAAACGCACTCTTCAAATCTATGACGGAGAATATGGTCTTGCCTTCAGGTATTCGAGGCAATCTCCTATCAAAGACAAAGAAAATTTATCCCTCACAGTCTTCTTATTTAAAGCTCGATAATCAACACACATTCGTATATTACCAGCTTTGTTTTGCATATGGACAATGGCGGACGTCTAGAGGGAATTGCTTGGTCGGATTACATTATTGGCTAACAACTCAGTAACGGTTCCTCTGTCATGGTATCATAATGTTTTAGGACTTTTAAACGTTGTTGTATGGGTCATACATATGTATGTATGGTCATCATGAATTTGGGCGAGCCATAATTAATTAAAAATCGGTCAATGTAATGCTAATGCACAATATCTCGGCACTCACGTATTATTATTACTAATAGTATTATGCTTAGGATAGGATGCACTTCACATTTATAACAGGCCATATTTACGATTAATTAATTAATATTCGCTTATTTAAAGACATTGTCACTTTTCTTAAGTATTTGAATTATTTATCCAATATACTTGCACTTACATTTCAATTTGAATTTTAATGCGTCGCCGACAATTTTCAACTCTCAATCTATCCCATTCGAGTATTCACAATTGGTTATTATTTACAGTGTGCGGTCCACTTTAAATTTGAAACGAATTATTATTATTAAATTGTTTAATTTATTTTTGCGCAAAAGATATTAAACATTGACCGACACACATCCGCATTTGCCACCTTTAAACCAAAAACAACAATATTCCAATTCGCCGCCCGCTGCCAATTCGCCCAGACATCATCAATATTCGCTAGGCCATAGTGAATTCGCTAAGCCAAATTTTCGCCGTGGCATATTTAAGTGTTGGAAATGTTTTCCGGAAACGTTTGTTTTTTTTTCTGGTATTTTGTGGTGCTCTGGTATTTCCTTACAAGTAATGCACAGAAAGATTTTTATACAAAAGCAAGCGTACTCATTAATGATGCGGAATTCTTTCCGTATTCTTTTACTTTTCCAATCAATAAGAACTTAAGACCTATTTTATTTAAGGCATCTTTAGCAAGAAGTAGTGGCGTCAGCATAATATAATCAACAATAAATAAAAATTGAGTTTCATAATATTTCTCGCAAAACTAAACATTTGACAGTTCCAAAAGTTAGAATAGGAACACACTTTACTTAAACTTACTGGGCTTTCGAAATCTAATAAAGCAAAAATTTCTAACGATGGTGCAACGTCTTTTACGTCTTTTAATCTAATAACTAACTAATTCAATAATCGACTTATCATCAATGGTGGTCGGGCCTTCACTAGCTCTCATAGCGGCTATCTGGGTTCGCATTGGACAATTCTGGTACTAAAGGCCGACTTTGAAGCATCAAAAACACCTGTAACCTGTAACATCTCTCCTTTACAGCAGGCCTAATAGGTTATATACGGTCGGAAGTCTGACGAGTTTGAGGAACGTAGTTTTTGAGCTTAACAGTCTGAAAAGGCATCATCTTCTCTCCCAATTCGTCGAGAGAAGTACAACAATACATCCGTACGGACGATCCGGTTCAATTTTGTAGTCCGTCAACATGTATTTGACCACATTGGTGTCTTGAAAATTACCCTTCTAGGCCATCGCATAATGATGAAATACTGGAAAAGTGATTGTGCTTTGTCAATCCGACGCTTTCTCATTTGGTTAGCAATCTCGTAGTTTGTCATTTGAAGGCCAAGTTCCTACACAAGGGCACCCTTCAATTCCTTCCAGGCTGTGGTCTTTTCATATGTCACGTGTGCTTTAGCGGACCCCTTTAGCAATCGGTTGCCCAAAAGTCCAAAAGTACACTATCAATATACATACACCATCACCAGAAAACAGAAGTACAGCCAAGTTTTTATGTGCCGTATACGAGGGCAATCCGATAAGTACTTAGCCTACAAATGAAACACGAAAACTTTTTTAGCCCGTCTGAAAAATAAGTTGTCTCGAGGTCTGAAAAATGGGTCCTCGATTCAAATTTCTGCCCGGCGAGTGACTTTTTCAAGCTTGGAAACAAAATGAAGTCTTACGGGGTCAAATCTGGAGAACACGGTAGATGGGGCAGCTGTTCGTAGCCCAATTCGACCAATTTGGCCTTGGCGACGGCGAAGATGTAAACCGGTGCGTTGTCATGGTGAAAGGGCATTTTTCCCTGTTTTTTCTTTAATTCACGTTGAAACTCGTTGAACCAGTTTTTGGCGGTCGCCATCGAAGCAGAAGAGTCACCGTACACAGCACTTTGCGATTTCCCTTTCAAAAACAAGAATCGAATAACTGACCGATATTACTCTTTTTCTATTTTTCTAAAATCCGTCGACACGCTCCATTCTACACGAAGTTAATACAAAACAGAGTCAGTACAAAAGGCTAAGTACATCGTTGGCAAACGGTTAGCACTCACATGCTGCTCAATATGATTATCCGGACCACCATCCACAAATTGTTCGGCTAGATCACCTTCTAAAGACGCTTTCAAATGGTTTTACCAACGCTGGTAATTCGTAAATGCGCGTTTCTTTGTCGAAAGGTACTTCCTTGGCTGCTAGTAGTTTAAACAATGCGGTTTTATTTAATATAATTATATTGATGTATTCCAATCCTTACTCCAATATGGGACGGACTAATGAAGTATAAAGTATTTGGTAGTATATGGATCCTTGAACTCGTTCGGCCAGCGCTTTATAAAGCCGCGGATGTTCTTCGCCTTACTAACAAAAGTCATTATATGCTGATTAAAACTAAGTTTATGGTTCATTAAGAAGAAAGAAGAAATTTTTAACAACCAAAGAAGACTTAAACAGTGATCGTTTTTTTCAAAAGGAAAAAAAAAGACATGGCAATATTTAATCGCTTCACCCTATTTCGTGTCCTGCAAATCAAACTGCATCATTAAGTTTTGCATTTTTTAAGTTATTACAATGGTTTCATACAAAATTTTTTGCAGATGTTTTTCATCAAGGTTGCCACTTTTTCGAAAAGAGAATTTTTTTTAGTTTGCTTCTAACTTCTAAAATATTCATTTTTTTTTACAAACTTTCTTCAGCAACGTTTCTTAGAATTGAAAGGGCTGCAAATGTTGGGAGGACATCTAGCCTCTTAGTCCGTCCGTTCCAGAGGTTTAGGACAAAATGTAAAAAAATCGAATCTTGACTCAATTTTTATGTTTTCATTCTCGCATTTTGCTAAAATTAAAAATTTTCCATTCGAATCTTGATCATAATATGAGAATTTATTATGCTATGGCAACAGAAGAGACACCAGACTTATCCAATTTACGATTTATAATATAACCATTTAATCAAATTGAATTTTTTTTTAGATATGTTAACAAAATTAAATTGAATTAAACAAATACAGTTTGTTTAGGTTTTAAAAAATATTTATACAGTCGGTGTAAAAACTGCATATTATGTATTTCACAACTATTTTTGGATAAATCAATAAACTCTGCTTGGTCTCGCAATTCATATGTTCCATTAACCCAACGATATAGTTTTGCAGTGTGCTAACGTATTATTGCCGTTTATTTCAAAAAACTACAAAAGCTCTTCTTGTTGTACACTTTTACATCCTTAGGCAAAATGTAAACAGATCGTAAATGATGTGCTAAACAGATCGCTTGCTTTTGCGATAATTTCAGTTATTAGAAAGAGATTGCCAAACGTTTGGCCCCACGTTTTTTGAAGCCTAAAAGACTGCATGCTCTATTGACAATTGAAGATATATGAACCTTAAATGAAAGTTTTGGGTCAAACATAACGCCTAAGTCTTTGAATGATATAACAGATCTAACAGATCAGATCTAAGAATAGACTTAATAGAGTAATAAGCTAGGAACGGAGACAAACGACTGAATGTCATAAAAGAGCATTTAGAGGCATTAAGGTGTAATTTATTAACGTGACACCAATCACAGAACGCATCGAGATCTGATTGCAATTACAGTTGGAAAGAAGGATCATTATAGGAATAAATAACATGAGCACGCGTGAATGAGCTAAGGCCAAAGGTAAATCATTTACAAACAAGGTAAATAACAGTGGGCCCAGATGACTCTCTTGGGGGACACCTGAGATAACTCGAACAGCTTTAGATATTGAGGAACGAAAACAGACCTTTTGGGTTCTGCCAATGAGATACGATTTTAACCAAGCCAATAGTTTCGGGAAAAGGCCATGATGTTAAATTTCGTGCGAAGTATAGAATTATCAACCGTATCAATAGCCTTACTAAAGTCAGTATGAATTACATCATTTTTTACGAAAGCCATGGTGTACAAGGGTAGTCATTTCTATGTTAAGTTTCGTGCTATGTATAGAATGATCAACCGTATCAAAAGCCTTACTAAAGTCAGTATGAATTACATCATTTTTTACGAAAGCCATGGTGTACAAGGGTAGTCATTTCTAAATATTTGGTAAGCGACGAACGACCCTTCATGAAGCCATGGTGACAAGGAGAAATAGTGGATCTGGATAGGTGTTGAAGAGAAAACGTAATTATTTTCTCAAACAGCTTAGGTATTGCCGAAAGTTTGGCTATGCCACGGAAGTTAGAAATATCCGATTTGCTACCCTTTTTAGGAAGCGGAATAATAAAAGACTCCTTCCAAATATCAGGAAGGAAACAAGTCTCACTCGATATAAAGAATAACCGAGATAAAATGGGAATATCAAACACATTTTAAGGATGCAAGTAGGAATATTATCAGGCCCGGGGACGAAGGAAGACGTCATAGATGACAAGCAAGAGATTATACAGTCTTCAGTAATACTAGGAAAAAAACATACAATTCAAATGTGGCATTGAGAAGGGATAGGGTGTGGGGTCCGGAGATTTCGCTACACAATAATTTACATAGTTAAGTCGCGAACCAGTTTTTTTAAATCTTTTAAAATATCTTGATTTGATATTACGGAGATTAGACAACCTACGTGTGAACCAGACCAGACATTCACATAAGGAACGCATTTATAAATTAGAGAATTAAGAGCAGAGTAGGAAAAATTCACTTCACAATCTATATCACAGCACTCAAATAGAAATGACCAACCGAAAGAGGAAAAAAGGTTGTTAAGAAGATTGAAATTTGGTTTATGAAAACATATACGATGAGAATTTGAGATGTTATTAAATAAATTAGTAACGGAATCGCAAGAAAAAGTTACTTCAATGGTAGGGTGATATGGATCTTCTGGCTTCACAAGGGGATGTGTTTGAGATACAGAAATAACAGTGAGATCCGAGACTAAAACAAGATTAAGAATTATTTTAGATGAGCTAAGAAGAGAAGTCAACTGATGCAGCGGACATTCAAGAAGGCTATCAAGAAAAACATGTTGAGATGTAGGAATCAAGAAAAATAGATTATCATCAACCAGCCAAGAAATAGTAGGCAAGTTAAAATCACCTAAAACTATAAGAAAATCACGATCTTTAACCCGACTAAAAATAGTTCACAAAGCATCAGCATGGTGCATGTAGATCATGATATCAGAAGCTGGAGGAATATATGAACAAGGGATATATAAGCTAAAGTTGGAACATGTAACTTCGACGCAAATAAACATAACACAATCAAGCCTATAAGAAATATTTATTAAAAAGAATTTGGTTATCTAAAACAGAGGACTTGAGCCAAGTTGCAGAAAAAGCTAATATGTCAGGCGAAAAGGTTTAGCTATCACAGAACAGTTTCGAGAGCTTGGTAACTAGACCCCCTCTGGCAAAAAATTAGGGTCAACCATAGTTGAAAAATACTCATTTGGTACTGTAATTTTAAAAGATGAGATTTCGCGAGGCCTAGAAATCTTAAACTTTTGAATTAAAACATTAGCAAGGCATATATTAGCAATGTAAGCTGCCACAGGCGATTCAGAAGCATCTGAAGCAAGCCTAGAGATAAATAATTGTTTGCGATGAGGCACTACAATTAGTGGAGGCGAAGCAGCATTGGGATCCACAAGTGATTGAGAGCCAGCAGGATCCTGTAATTGATCAGAGTTCCCGTGAGGGATAGATTGAGGTACACCAGGGCTTGTAATGGGTACTTTAATCTGAAAAGATGAGCACGAAGAGGGACACGAAGATGGTGTAGGTGAAACTAAAATGAGAGAAGATGAATGTTTCGCCATTTTGTTTAAAGAAAGAAACTTTAAACGAAGATCCCTGTACATTCGGCTAAAATCAAGATGCTGGCTGGCACAAGAAGCGTAAGTCCAGCGCATTAAGCCAAGCTCAGGCTTAGACACAGACAAACCAGAAAATTTGTCATAGTCGCGGCCGTTGAGGCCAGCACATTTTAAGATTATCGCAGTGCCAACAACATATTGCTATATACTGATCATCAAAACGATCAGAATGCTTGCAAGTAGGTAAACAAAGAGCCATTGAAAAGCCAAAAAAAAAAAAAAAAAAAAAAAAATATACAAGAATGTATAGAAAATTTAAAAACACAGCACAAAGATAATTATCGATAAAAAAATCAATAATTAGAAATAAAACAAAGGGACAGCTAGAGTAAGAGTGCACTGCGCAAGAAGTGCAAGAACAGTTATAAGCCAAGCTTGGAGAGGCGGCCTTGCAAAAGTGAATACGCGGGAGAGAAGCTGAGCACAAGCACTAAGAAGAGAGAACACAAAAACACTAGCACTGATGGTATGATGGTGGCGATGAGGGGAGCAACTGCAGAAGTATTGATTAGTGACCAATTCTACAATTTCAATTCTGTGAAATAATGTGAAATATTATACCGTCTGTATACATTTTTTCAAAAACTAAACAAATACAATTAGTTTAATTTTGTTAACATATCTAAAAAAAAAAATTCAATCTGATTAAATGGTTACATTATAAATCGTTAATTAGAAAGGTCTGGTGTCTCTTCTGTTGCCATTAAGCATAATAAATTTTCATATTATGATCAAGATTCGAAAGAAAAATTTTTAATTTTAGCAAAATGCGAGAATGAAAACAAAAATATCAAAGAAGCTAACTTCGGCATTGCCGAAGTTTATATACCCTTGCAGTCCTTGGCAATAATTTTTTTACATTTTGAAATTTCTTTCCTTGGAACTCAATTCATCAACACACAAACAAAACATTCAAATTATTTCTCTTTTTACTACAAATTTTTAAGCAAGGCACAACACGCATACACATACATACATACGTGTAGCGCTACGTCTGTGTGTGTGTATGCATGTGCTCTGTTTGATTTGCTGATGACGTAGAACCGATTTGAATTGACTGTAACTTGTGTTCTATTTATCCGATCAAACTCAAATTTTGGGATCTGAGATTTTATATCAAATTCTATTATATTGGTAAATTTCATGGCGATACTCCAATTTTTGCAAAAAATTTTGTTCTAGAGCTATATGATATAGTAGTCCGATCCTGACAATTTTCATACTCTATTATCTCCCGGCTAAAAGTAGCTCAAATATGAAATTTCATTCCGATAGCTCTTAAGATGCCAGCGTGAAGTTGATTTGCACAGACGGACGGACGGACGGACGGACGGACGGACGGACGGACGGACGGACATGGCTATATCGACTCAGCTTCTCATGCTGATCAAGAATATATATACTTTATGTGGTCGGAAACGTCTCCTTCTGTGCGTTACAAACATCTGACCAATTTTATAATACCCTCTTTCAATTCTAAGAAACTTTGCTGAAGAAAGTTTGTAAAACTGAATATTTTAGAAGTTAAAGGCAAATGAAAAAATACCCCTTTCGACAAAATGGCAACCTTGATGAAAAACTTCTGCAAAAAATTTTGTATTAAAGACCCAAAGTAGGGTGAAACCATCGAAGTTTGCCAGATCTTTTTTTTTCGACTATCACAGTGCTATTAATTCTTTCTAACAGATTATACCTACACCACCCTTGAAAAGCGTTCAGGCCTGTTTGAAGGGAGTGGCATGAAAGAGAGTCTTCGATGCCACAAGTGATTTTTACATTATCGTAAGAACTTTGGAATTTAAATAAATTTTGGGGATATCATTAGATCATTAATGAAAATGGTCAAAAGTAATAGGCTAAGCTGACTACCCTGTGGGACAACCGATTCAACACAAATGAACTTAAAAAGAAAAGCCCTATTGCTTAGATGTTGTGAAGTCCAATCAAGCAGAGCATTCGGAAAGCCAACTAAATCAGCTTTTGTAATAGTAAGGCATGGTTTACCGAGTCGAACTGAAATTCGTATATATAACATCAGTTTGCTTTTGTTTTTAAAACCTTGGATAACAAAGGATGTAAACTGTAAAAGGTTAGTTGAGGTAGATCTATTATTGACAGATCCATGCTGGTAAGGCGAAAAAAAGAAAATTTACATAAATGCAATATTTTCTCAAACAGTTGATACCTAAACTGACGATTTAAAAATTGGTGTGTAATTAGTGACGTCGGATTTATTACTTCATTTGTAAAGAGATAAAATAAACAAATCCTTCCATAAAGTTGGAAACTCGGACAGTGTAACGGTCAACTCAAAAAGCTTAAGTAAAGGCGAGCACAATGACCGCACAGAACCTCACGACACAAGCGGGAATACCTAGTTCCTTAGCTAGCGAACTTTCCGTTATAATAGGATTAAGAATGCAGTTGGATCGTTATACGATATGGATATATCTGACTAGAGTTGTACTTAGTGGATATGTACGTAGTCAAGAAGAAGTTAGCAAATAAATTAGAAATAGATTGATCAGAAGAGGCCGAAACATTATTAAGAACCGTACACGATCGCAGAGAGATAGAAATTCGCTTAGTTAGTTTCATTGAGTTAACGAAACTGTAGAACTCCTTGAGATTGCAACCTGCAATGTTGTAAATAATTATTATACGATTCAGAATTAGAAACAATAAAATTCGATTTAACAACCAAGTTTATTTGCGTAAAAGATCCGATGATAGATGATAAGATTCTTCAGTTTTGAAAAACCCCGTGTAAACTATGGTGATTTTTGCTTCACTACAGGAGACTCTAGGGTTCATTACAGTTTAAGTCAACTGTGGTATAAAATAAAAAATTGCCGGAACTCGTCTCCGCACAAGTGTATAAAATAGTCCAATCGGTGTTCGTCGTTGTGGCGGTGGAGTTCTCATTGCTGTCAATTTGAATCTGTATTCAAATGTTGTGCCGATTGATCTGCCCTTAGGTGTTGAGTTTATTTGCGTCGAAGTTACATGTTCTAACTTTAGCTTATATATTTCTTGTTGCTATATTCCTCAAGATTCTGATATCATGATCTACATGCACCATGCTGATGCTTTGTGAACTATTTTTAGTCGCCTTAAAGATCGTGATTTTCTTATAGTTTAAGGTGATTTTAACTTGCCTACTATTTCTTGGCTGGTTGATGATAATCTATCTTTCTTAATTCCTTCATCTCAAATAAAATCTGGTTCGTGACTTGACTATGCAAATTATTGTGTAGCCAAATCTCAATTTTGTCTTTTAAATACTCAATGCTGCAATAATTATATCGTTCGCTGTAAGGTTGAATTTTATAAGAACCCCAAAAGATTTTATAACTTTGTTAATTCCAAAAGACGCTCTAATTTACTACCTTCCACCTTCAGACTTAATAACCAGACTGCTAATAATGATTCAGATATTGCAGATCTGTTTGTTAAATTCTTTTAGTCGACTTATTCTACTACTATTTCGGATCCCACACCCTATTCCTTCTCAATCCCACATTTAAATTGTATGTTTTTTTCCTAGTATTACTAAAGACTGTACTATCTCTAGCTTGTCATCTATGACGTCTTCCTTCGTCTAATATACCTAGTTGCATCCTTCAAATGTGTTCGATTTCCCTATCTAAGCCTTTATCTCGATTATTCTTTATATCGAGTGAGACTTGTATCCTTCCTGATATTTGGAAGGAGTCTTTTATTATTCCGCTTTTTAAAAAGGGCAGCAAATCGGATATTTCTAACTTCCGTGGCATTGCCAAACTTTCGGCAATACCTAAGCTGTTTGAGAAAATAATTACGTTTTCTCTTCAACACCTATCCAGATCCACTATTTCTCCTTATCAGCATGGCTTCATGAAAGGTCGTTCGCCGCTTACCAATCTTTTAGAATTGACTAGCCTTGTACACCATGTGAATAGGGATTCCCAAAGAGAAGGAAAATAACCCAATCTTCATTTGTTGAATTCAAAATATGCACTTATTTTATTAACAAAAGTACAGTGTTTATATAGGATTATCTTAGGCTCCAGAAGGTAACAATTGTTTTCATGCTCAGCGCTGGTTACTTGATACCGCGCTGCTGTTATCATCTTAAGTGTTTTTCCACAGAGTGTAGATGCATGTTTTGTTTGGTACTAGGCAATAATTGTCATATGAATCTGCACGACTTCTTCTTGGTTTATGTTTTTGTTTCGAATTGTATATTTCATTGGTGCATCTGATTTGGTGAAGCCAGTTCAGATGAACACGATGTTTATTCTTAAACATTCTGCAAAGGGCCACCAAATGCGATTTGTTGGACTCTTTTTTTATAGTTAGTTAGTTATCTTATACAAATTATCATTAAAATTATCAGTAGTAAGATAACTATAAATTGAAGAAGCATGGCCAGTTACATGATAGACGTTTAACCTAGTCAATCTGATGTTCCTTTACTGATTGTAACTGACTTCCTATTCTTACCAATTTCCCCGTATGTATTACTGAGTTGGCTTCTACTGATTTTTATACTATTTATTTCTGTATATTGTTTAATTTTAGATAGTTTTAATATTTGAGCGGCCTCTTCAGACAAAATGGTGCTCTGTAAACCACAGTCAATAAAGGCTCTTAGAGTCTTATATCCTCCATTTATATTTTTTACTTGTATTAAAACTGTGGCCAACAGTGTTGGTTGTGCAGTTACACAAGTATTAACTCTCTTCTGTGTTTATTCAAAGTGGAGTATAGTATGGTGTTCCTTTTCATTAGTGCACACCTTATTTCTTGAATTGTTCAAGCATCTTATGCAAAGCAGCACTTTTTGGCTGTTTCGTACCTTTCATTAAGTGTCAAACCTTTAAACTTATAGCACTTATACGCTGTGTGCCCGACAATTTTGCAAATCGGACATTTATATTCGACTTTCGCATAATTTAAAATAGTTTGTAGCGGTTTTTTCTCTTCTTTGCTCATGGCACGCTTGGTTAACAGTTCCCAAGCGGCACTATAATTGTCAGCTGAGCCTGACAATAGATGGGCTACCATGCTCTTTGCTTCGCTTCGCGGATTTTAAATTGAATTTAAGAGTCATAAATAAATAATTCCACAAACAGGTCCCATTCTCGTGACTCTCCAGAAAATATGGCTACCTGAACTTTTGGCGACATTGGTAGTTCGCCTCTCACGGTTATATTCTCAATCTTACTGACACTGAATTCCGGACATCAAATTAAAAATCATCCATATCATTTTCAAATTTAGCATATTTTGTAAACACCTGGTACGCCCCAACTTTCTCCCATAAATAATTTATTTTATTAATATATATTATATCCTGCCTGTACTACCTCCAAATATTCCTGGAGCTGTCGGACTTTATCCATAAATATTTCCTGGTTAACATTAGTGTTTTCAATACTGGAGTTCGCATTCCCGCGCGGCTTCTTTGCTATCAGCCAACTTTTCAAACAATGTTGCATCTGTTTCAATGTTTTCCGAATCACCAGTACCCTTCCTGCTTGTCTCTCCTTTGGCTAGTAATTTGGCTGCCATATATTCCTGCCTTCCTCATATATTCCATCTGTGAAATAGAGGTGTTCGGGTACCCCAGACTATAGCATTTGGCTATGGTAACTAATCCATAGCTTCTGAATCTCACTTACTTTCATATGAATCTTTCTGGTTAACTTACTAGCATCTAACTCTTCTACTTTCTTTATGTGTTGTGTTTTTTGTGTTGCTTACCTAACAATTTTTCAGTATTGGTAGGGAACATTTTGTATGGTGTATGTTTGACAATAAATTGATTTTTTTTTTTTTTTTTAATATTTATTTACTTATATAAATTTATTTTTTGTATATGTTTTTATTATTATTATTATTTTGGGCACGTCGGCCACTTGACATCCTGCCGTTGTGATCTTTTGGGTTAGTTTAGAATTACAAGTGTTTTTTCCACAACGTGTGTGGCTAATTGTAATTCTAGTCATATGCTAGGTTAGTTGTTTGGGACAAAGGTACAGTTGTATAGTATTTTCTTTAGTGCCTCTGATTTGGTGAAGCCAGTTCAGATAAACACGATGGTTATTCTTCAACATCGCCTGTTGGGAAAATACATTCAGAGATGCATCCTTTTCTCAATATAGACATACTATGGCATACGGTACAGATTGACATAACGGGTAAATTGAGTGGGAAAAAAATTCTGAAAGAATTCTGAATATATATACAGAAAGCTGTATTAAGAACCTAAAATCAATGTTTTGCGAATGTAGGTTTTCGGGAATTATGTTCGCCTCAAAAGATTAATTTACACTTAATTGCCACATGTGCCTGTAGGGCATGTAGAAAGGTCAAAAATCGTGGCAGGATGCGTTGGCTAATGTTCAACTGGCATTGAATTGCACGGCAAATCGAGTCACTAGGTTTAGCCCATTAGAATTGCTAATTGGTAAAGAAGCTAGACCTATTGGTTTGTTGCCAATTAATGAAGAAGGAGATGTTGTGATAGACAGAGAAAACTTAAGAAAACATGCTAAACACAATATGGAAAACAATGCACGATACGATAATCGTAACAGGCAAAACAAAAAAATAAGGCAAAAATTGTAAAGCATAACGTGGGCAACCACGTATTGCTAAAGAATGAAGAGCGACATCAAACTAAGCTTGATCCAAAGTTTAAAGGTCCGTTTGAGGTAGTTGAAGTCCTAGACGGAGATAGATATTTATTAAAGTCATAGACAAGCAAGCGAACGTATAAATATTCCCATGAATTTTTAAGAACAGTACCAAGACCGTACTATAGCAGAAGGACTTGCTTTGGTGGGGGTCAAGGATGCACAATAAGAGAAGGACTTGTTATGGCGGGGGTCAAGGCCGCACCATAACAGAAGGACTTGTTATGGCGAGCGTCGAGAGAGAATATGTAAAATTAACCACACACGATTAGATTTGAATTAAAAGTAATGTGTTAAAGGAACTACACTAATACTCTATGATAAGGTATAAAACGATCTACACTATTGTAAAGTTTGATAAATTATAAACAATGTGACATAAATGAAGAAAATGAAATTCAGAAGAAACACTAAACTAAGTGAAAGATGAAATGTAAGAACTGTAAAAAGATGATTAATATAATGGTAATATTTTTACCTACACGAGGACGTGTAGTTTGCCAGCATGGCCGTGTCTAAAATGATTGTTATGGTAGCAATTGTCTTTATCTACACGAGGACGTGTAGTTTGCCAGAATGGCCGTGTGGAAGAATGAATTAAAGCCTACTATGTTGTTTTTAGAATTATCAGGTATCAATGTATCAAAGCCTAGTATGGTGCTTTAAGAATTGTCAGGTGCCAGTGCATTGTGTAATTTACAACACTGCCGTGCAGCGTTTGCAGACTGACATTTGAGATGATGAGTTTACCAGCCTAAGCAACATGTTGACTAATGAATGTTGCCAAAGTACGAAAACTGTCATTATGTGAGGTCCTATATAAGACGGGGCATTAGGCTCAGAGAGCTCAGTATTAGCTAGCCCCGATCCGGAACTAACAAATACAGTTCAGTGCACAGTAATTAAATGAAGTCTAAATAAAAGAATATTGTGAAGTAAAAATGAGTGAACTAAACCAGATTCTCGTGAAGGATGCCCTGCCAGGGACTTCAACAGGGACTTTGACATATATATTTCAGTCCACTTAAACCGAAAAAAACAAGATTAGAAAAAAATTAAAGAATATATTTTTTAATGGAATGAAAAACTGGGACTAAAACCAACTGAAACAAATTTAAAATGTCGAATATCCATTTCCTCTGTTTGTTAACAATTTCAAAATACGAGCCGTCATTAGATTAAACAAGTTTTGAAGCATTTGAATATCCAATTCGTCCGATTCTTGAATAACGGTTTTTTATAAGCCCTTTAAATTTCCAAATTGCTTTCCGTGAATCAAGATGCCTTTATCGGATTTGGGTCAAGTCTGCTTGTTGACCAGTCTAAAATAAGAATTTAAGAGACTTTTAAATAAGCTTCTGTGAGTTTTGTTGAATGGTTGGTTGCATTATTCTGCTAGAAAGGGAATGTATCATATCCAAATGACACAAAAACGGTCTCTAACAACGCAACATCGTACATCGTTTGCTCTATGCGTTTTTAAAGGTTTAAGAGTCCTTTTAATAAACGCGAACTTTGCTTATGCAGTTTGTCCAGTTCGGAGTACACTAGCGAAGGATACACTAGGATTGGTTGTAGCAGGCATGTTAGATGATCTAACAGCCTTGGCGAAGAATACCTCCGGTGTAGTTTTGGAGGCGTTGAAGGTGATTTTTGGTCCAGCTGGGGGTTTACGCCCGTTTAGGTGCGATTTAAGATCCTTGAAGACAGGACATCCCCTGTAGTTGGCTGTGTGGTTCCCTCCACAGTTACTGCATAGTCTTAGTGCGACGTTGTTTCTGTCCTTAGGGCAAATGCCATCTTTATGATGTTCGCCGCAGCCAACACACACTGACCTAAGATTGCAATTGTTAGCGGTGTGGTTGTATTCCTGGCAGTTTTTACACTGAGGTGGTTGGTATCTCTTATGGGGCTCCTCTACGGTGATTCTTCTGTGCAATAGGAGCTGAAGGTTGTAGATTGGATGCACTTCATTTGGCTTCGTCCGCTTTGCATCTGGTTGGAGCTCGATTTTAAAGAGCGGCTGTGCGACTTTATTCCTGTTGATGATGTTGACAACGGACTTAACCGCAAACCCTTTTTCGGCCAATGCGTCTGCTATTTCTTGGGGTGGGACCGATGGCTCGATCCCCTTTAACACAACCTGGAGCCCTTTACTGCTTCTTAGTTGGTAGGTATAGAAGTTGATGTTAGCATTACGGAGGTACTTTTCGATGATGCGGAAGTTGTCCTCAGTTTGGGTTTGACATTTAATTTCTTTTATGTTACCCCTGTTGAGAGGGGTTACAACAAAGTTATTTGCCCCTACTGTTTCTACTAGCTTCGAAATCAGGACGCTGCAGTTGGCTTCACGGATGTATAAGGGGGGTGGTCTAGCCGATTTAACTTTATCTACAGCGCCGGCTTGATCGTCTTGCTGATCGGCAAGAATTTTAAAACGATTCCCGCTAAGAAGTGCTACTCGTTCATTAGGTTTGGTTATTTTTGGCGTATTGCCACTTTTTTTCTTTTGCGGGCTTAGCTTCCGCTTAGTTATTTTAATATATCTATCCATTCCAGTTTGGACAGAAGGCGTTGGGTTTATTGTCGTGGCTGACTCTAGGCGACTTGTCGTTGACGGCTTGAGGCAGGTCAATACTTCGGCAGACGTTGCAGTAGTTGCTGTCAACGAGCTGACGGTGCTGGTCGGTGCAATCGGTGACCCAGTTATCGATATTGATGGAGAAGCACACTGCTCTCTCCACGGTAAATTGCTGTTGATTGCTGAGTGGCTTGCACTTTCGGTGTTATTGCTTACGGTAGCATTTAGTGGGGTCGGCGACACCACCGAAAAGTACGCGTTGTTGCGTTGGACCGAGAGACGACGCTCACGTTGTTGTTGTACAAGTAGTTCTTGTAGCTGTTGCTGGTGGGGATCGAGAGAGCTTGGGCCCGAATTGGTGGACATGGCTTTTCCAGGCTTTCCTGTTGCAACTTAGTATTTATTGCTATTAGAACTAATAGCAATATGATTGTAAATAGGCGTCTCTGCGGTGACTGAGAGCCCTACACAATTTTTGCAAACGCGGTCTTTTTTTTTTTTTTTTTTTACACTACATTTTGCGGAGTGCATTAAAAAACACGTCTGCACGCGGCGGCGGTTGAATTGACTCCAGTAACTCCAGTTTAGTGATTTTTTTTTAATTTAAAGTATTATATGTTCATTTCAAGATTTATGCACTCGTCTCGTGGATATCGATAGAGAAAAATTACTCCCTATTTGGGATGCGCTGATCTTTTATGTAATCGTTAGGTTTTATATTCAGTTGTCAACCAATATATATCAGAACAGGAGTTTCTTCCATAGTTTTCCCGGTTTTTAAGTCTGTTTTCAAAATGTTTTTATTTTCACCAACATGTTCTGCCATTTTGCTAACTGAGATTTCCACATCACACAGTCCCACGGATAAGAGTGCGAAACTTGACCTTTTTGAATAAAAAAAGAAATGAATTACGATCACTTGCAGAGGGTATTATAAAATTGGGCAGATGTTTGTACCGCACAGAAGGAGACGTTTCCGACCCCATAAAGAAAATATATTCTTGATCAGCATGAGAAGCTGAGTCGACATAGCCATGTCCGTCTGTCCGTCCGTTCGTCCGTCCGTCCGTCCGTCTGTCCATCCGTCTGTGCAAATCAACTTCACGCTGGCATCTTAAGAGCTATCGGAATGAAATTTAATATTTGAGCTACTTTTAGCCCGGAGATGATAAAGTATGAAAATTGTCAGGATCGGACTACTATATCATATAGCTCTAGAACATACATTTTTGCAAAAATTGGAGTATACCCATGAAATTTACCAAAACGATTGTATTGGATATAAAATGTCAGATCCCAAAATTTGAATCTGATCGGATAAATAGAACACAAGTTACAGTCAATATAAATCGGCTCAAATCTGCCTGCTGCCTACTACGTCATCATCAAATCAAACAGAGCACATGCATACACACACACAGACGCAGCGCTACACAAACTGTATGTGCTTTGCTTAGGGAATGATGCAAGAAGAAGAAACAATTGTAGTAAAAAGAGTAATAATTTGAATGTTTTGTTTGTGTATCGATGAATTGAGGGAAAGAAATTTTTAAAATGTTAAAATATTTTTGCAAAGGACTGCAAAGGTATAAAAACTTTGGCATAACCGAAGTTAGCTTCTTTGATATTTTTTAATAACTTATTGTTGATTTAATTGCAGGAGGCGCATGTCAACGCTTGTTACAAACATTTTTATTACTTCGTACAAGAATTTGAACTGATATCAACTAAAGAGTTGGAGCCGTTACATGATATGACTTCCCGGATTTGTAAAGATTAAATTTATACCAGTGCAGTGCAGCAGATAATAAATTATTATAAATAAATAAAAGCTTACTATAATCTGAACATTGAACGATGGGATGTTTAAATACTTATAATATTGGGTCTTAGCATTTTTCAGATTTGATAACTCTCAAGAGAAGAATAACTCTTATCATACCTTTCTGTAAAAGAGGCACACAAATATCAATGTTCGAACCTTATAATATCCAGTTTTTTTATTTTTCAAATTGGATAATTGGACAACTAAAGAGCACCTGGAAAGTCTTTTAAAGAGGCACTCAAATATTTCTACTATTGTAGAAAAGAGTCAGTCCAGAAAGCTATCAATGAAGTCATGCGAAATAGATGGCAGCACCATGGGAGATTCATACTTTAGTGACCATGCTACTGCAGGTAAATTAAAATCTCAAACTATAAGCAAATCTTGACTGGGAACTAAATCCACTCACACAAATCCGGGCTTGGAAGCTCTTTCCCATTATAATTCTGAAGACGAGCTTTCGCAGCATACTTTAAGACGGGAAATTTAACCACCTCACACCTTTCCAGAACTATATTACAGCACCAGCCTGACATCAGGGAAAGTAAGCGGTGGCGTGCTTGGCAACGGGCTTGTCTCTAATCAGAGGATGCCTGGTTCAAATTCGCTCAGTGGATAGAAGGGCGTTACATTTGGAGTATGTTTTTATATTATTGTTTTTATAGTTATATCTCTGTTTTTCTCCCAATAGTTGGAAGTGGATTTTTGCAAGTGCCTGGTTCCCTTCCGCTGAGCGTAACCAATTTATAACTGGAGTTTAATTAATTTAAGTGACATTCGTTGCGATACTGCTTACTACAGACATGGTAATTTCATTTTTATAATTTCTATTCCTCCTAAGATGATGGATGGAAACGGGTTTATGGTGTTCGGATGAAGCACACTGCTGCATCTGCCTAAACATATGGCCCGCACAGATGACGCCGCGGCAACGAAAGAGGACTTGCTACAGGAAATAATCGCTAATCAGCATGCTGCCGAGGACGCTCCGAAAATGTTGAGGGACTCAATGGGCCCAATTGACGAAGCAGCAATCAGCTGGGCTCCCCCAAAGCTTCTGCTCTCTGGCGTGACGGTCGTGTTTTTGCATAGCTCCTGAGTTTTTATTAATATTTATTGTTTTCTCTCAATTTTTAATTGTGCTTAGTTTGTTTTCGCTTTCGCTAGTGCCTTGTGTTTTATTTCCATAATTCGCCAAATTAAACAGTTTTTTTCTTTTTCGTGATTAGTGTTTGGTGTTTATTGTTCTCTCTCGTCATTGCTTCTGCAGTTGCTCCCCTCATCGCCCCATCATATCATCAGTGCTAGTGGTTTTGTTGTTCTCTCTGCTTTCTGCTTGTGCTCAGCTTCTCTCCCGCGTAAACCATTTTTTAAGGCCGCCTCTCAATGCTCGGCTTGTAACTGTTCTTGCACTTTCTCTCGTGCTGTGCACTCTAGCTGTCGTCGTGGCGGTGGAGTACTCATTGCTGTCAACTCGAATCTGTGTTCAAGTGTTGTGCCGATTTATCTCCCCTTAGGTGTTGAGTTTATTTGCGTCGAAGTTACATGTTCTAACTTTAGCTTATATATCTCTTGTTCATATATTCCTCCAGCTTCTGATATCATGATCTACATACACCATGCTGACGCTTTGTGAACTATTTTTGGTCGCCTTAAAGATCGTGATTTTCTTATAGTTTTAGGTGATTTTAAATTGTCTAATATTTCTTGGCTTATTGATGATAACCTATCTTTCTTAATTCCTTCATCTCAACATTTTTTTCTTAATAGCCTACTTGAATGTCCGCTATATCAGTTGAATTCTTTTCTTAACTCTTCTAAAAGAATGCTTGATCTTGTTTTTGTCTCGGATCCCACTGTTAGTGCTGTATCACAAACACAGCCCCTAGTGAAGCCTGAAAATCCTTATCACCGTTAATAATTCATTTGATAAACAAATTTCAATCTTCTTAACAGCCTTATTTTCTCTTTTGATTGGTGATTTCTATTTGAGTGCTGTGATATAGATTGTGCAGTGATTGATAAATACGTTCCTAATGTGAATGTCTCTACCGTCTCCAGTGCGCCAGTCTGGTTCCACGGATTCTCTAATCTCCGTAACATAAAATCAAGATATTTTAAAAGATTTAAAAAAACTGCTTCGCGACTTGACTATGCAAATTTGTTTTTTAAATACTCAATGCTACAATAACTATATCGTTCGCTGTAAGGTGGAATTTTATTATAGCCCCAAAGAGTTTACAACTTTGTTAATTCCAAAAGACAATCTAATTTACTACCTTCCACATTCAGACTTAATGACCAGACTGCTAATAATGATTCAGATATTGCAGATCTGTTTGTTAAATTCTTTAAGTCGACTTATTCTACTACTGTTTCGGATCCCACATCCTATTTCTTCTTCCCCCAATCCCACATTTAAATTGTATGTTTTTTCCTAGTATTACTGAAGACTGTATTATCTCTTGCTTGTCATCTATGACGTCTTCCTTCGTCCAATATACCTAGTTGCATCCTTAAAATGTGTTCGATTTCCCTATCTAAGCCTTTATATCGGTTATTCTTTATATCGAGTGAGACTTGTATCCTTCCTGATATTTGGAAGGAGTTTTTTATTATTCCGCTTTTTAAAAAGGGCAGCAAATCGGATATTTCTAACTTCCGTGGCATTGCCAAACTTTCGGCAATACCTAAGCTGTTTGAGAAAATAATTACGTTTTCTCTTCAACACCTATCCAGATCCACTATTTCTCCTTGTCACCATGGCTTCATGAAGGGTCGTTCGTCGCTTACCAAATATTTAGAAATGACTACCCTTGTACACCATGGCTTTCGTAAAAAATGATGTAATTCATACTGACTTTAGTAAGGCTTTTGATACGGTTGATCATTCTATACATAGCACGAAACTTAACAGAAATGACTACCCTTGTACACCATGGCTTTCGTAAAAAATGATGTAATTCATACTGACTTTAGTAAGGCTTTTTGATACGGTTGATAATTCTATACTTCGCACGAAACTTAACATCATGGCCTTTTCCCGAAACTATTGGCTTGGTTAAAATCGTATCTCATTGGCAGAACCCAAAAGGTCTGTTTTCGTTCCTCAATATCTAAAGCTGTTCGAGTTATCTCAGGTGTCCCCCAAGAGAGTCATCTGGGCCCACTGTTATTTACCTTATTTGTAAATGATTTACCTTTGGCCTTAGCTCATTCACGCGTGCTCATGTTTGGATGAGGTCAAATTTTTATTCCTATAATGATCCTTCTTTCCAACTGTAATTGCAATCAGATCTCGATGCGTTCTGTGATTGGTGTCACGTTAATAAATTACACCTTAATGCCTCTAAATGCTCTTTTATGACATTCAGTCGTTTGTCTCCGTTCCTAGCTTATTACTCTATTAAGTCTATTCTTAGATCTGATCTGTTAGATCTGTTATATCATTCAAAGACTTAGGCGTTATGTTTGACCCAAAACTTTCATTTAAGGTTCATATATCTTCAATTGTCAATAGAGCATGCAGTCTTTTAGGCTTCAAAAAACGTGGGGCCAAACGTTTGGCAATCTCTTTCTAATAACTGAAATTATCGCAAAAGCAAGCGATCTGTTTAGCACATCATTTACGATCTGTTTACATTTTGCCTAAGGATGTAAAAGTGTACAACAAGAAGAGCTTTTGTAGTTTTTTGAAATAAACGGCAATAATACGTTAGCACACTGCAAAACTATATCGTTGGGTTAATGGAACATATGAATTGCGAGACCAAGCAGAGTTTATTGATTTATCCAAAAATAGTTGTGAAATACATAATATGCAGTTTTTACAACGACTGTATAAATATTTTTTAAAAACTAAACAAACTGTATTTGTTTAATTCAATTTAATTTTGTTAACATATCTAAAAAAAAATTCAATTTGATTAAATGGTTATATTATAAATCGTAAATTGGATAAGTCTGGTGTCTCTTCTGTTGCCATTAAGCATAATAAATTCTCATATTATGATCAAGATTCGAATGGAAAATTTTTAATTTTAGCAAAATGCGAGAATGAAAACATAAAAATTGAGTCAAGATTCCCTTTTTTACATTTTATCCTTAACCTCGGAAACGGACGAATGTAGAGGGTAGATGTCTTCCCAACATTTGTAGCTCTTTCAATTCTAAGAAACTTTACTGAAGAAAGTTTGTAAAACTGAATATTTTAGAAGTTAAAGGCAAATGAAAAAATACCCCTTTCGACAAAATGGCAACCTTGATGAAAAACTTCTGCAAAAAATTTTGTATTAAAGACCCAAAGTAGGGTGAAACCATCGAAGTTTGCCAGATCTTTTTTTTTCGACTATCACAGTGCTATTAATTCTTTCTAACAGATTATACCTACACCACCCTTGAAAAGCGTTCAGGCCTGTTTGAAGGGAGCATAAAAGAGAGTCTTCGATGCCACAAGTGATTTTTACATTATCGTAAGAACTTTGGAATTTAAATAAATTTTGGGGATATCATTAGATCATTAATGAAAATGGTCAAAAGTAATAGGCTAAGCTGACTACCCTGTGGGACAACCGATTCAACACAAATGAACTTAAAAAGAAAAGCCCTATTGCTTAGATGTTGTGAAGTCCAATCAAGCAGAGCATTCGGAAAGCCAACTAAATCAGCTTTTGTAATAGTAAGGCATGGTTCACCGAGTCGAACTGAAATTCGTATATATAACATCAGTTTGCTTTTGTTTTTAAAACCTTGGATAACAAAGGATGTAAACTGTAAAAGGTTAGTTGAGGTAGATCTATTATTGACAGATCCATGCTGGTATGGCGAAAAAAAGAAAATTTACATAAATGCAATATTTTCTCAAACAGTTGATACCTAAACTGACGATTTAAAAATTGGTGTGTAATTAGTGACGTCGGATTTATTACTTCATTTGTAAAGAGATAAAATAAACAAATCCTTCCATAAAGTTGGAAACTCGGACAGTGTAACGGTCAACTCAAAAAGCTTAAGTAAAGGCGAGCACAATGACCGCACAGAACCTCACGACACAAGCGGGAATACCTAGTTCCTTAGCTAGCGAACTTTCCGTTATAATAGGATTAAGAATGCAGTTGGATCGTTATACGATATGGATATATCTGACTAGAGTTGTACTTAGTGGATATGTACGTAGTCAAGAAGAAGTTAGCAAATAAATTAGAAATAGATTGATCAGAAGAGGCCGAAACATTATTAAGAACCGTACACGATCGCAGAGAGATAGAAATTCGCTTAGTTAGTTTCATTGAGTTAACGAAACTGTAGAACTCCTTGGGATTGCAACCTGCAATGTTGTAAATAATTATTATAGGATTCAGAATTAGAAACAATAAAATTCGATTTAACAACCAAGTTTATTTGCGTAAAAGATCCGATGATAGATGATAAGATTCTTCAGTTTTGAAAAACCCCGTGTAAACTATGGTGATTTTTGCTTCACTACAGGAGACTCTAGGGTTCATTACAGTTTAAGTCAACTGTGGTATAAAATAAAAAATTGCCGGAACTCGTCTCCGCACAAGTGTATAAAATAGTCCAATCGGTGTTCGTCGTTGTGGCGGTGGAGTTCTCATTGCTGTCAATTTGAATCTGTATTCAAATGTTGTGCCGATTGATCTGCCCTTAGGTGTTGAGTTTATTTGCGTCGAAGTTACATGTTCTAACTTTAGCTTATATATTTCTTGTTGCTATATTCCTCAAGATTCTGATATCATGATCTACATGCACCATGCTGATGCTTTGTGAACTATTTTTAGTCGCCTTAAAGATCGTGATTTTCTTATAGTTTAAGGTGATTTTAACTTGCCTACTATTTCTTGGCTGGTTGATGATAATCTATCTTTCTTAATTCCTTCATCTCAAATAAAATCTGGTTCGTGACTTGACTATGCAAATTATTGTGTAGCAAATTATTGTGTATTGTCAATTTTGTCTTTTAAATACTCAATGCTGCAATAATTATATCGTTCGCTTTAAGGTTGAATTTTATAAGAACCCCAAAAGATTTTATAACTTTGTTAATTCCAAAAGACGCTCTAATTTACTACCTTCCACCTTCAGACTTAATAACCAGACTGCTAATAGTGATTCAGATATTGCAGATCTGTTTGTTAAATTCTTTTAGTCGACTTATTCTACTACTATTTCGGATACCACACCCTATTCCTTCTCAATCCCACATTTAAATTGTATGTTTTTTCCTAGTATTACTAAAGACTGTATTATCTCTTGCTTGTCATCTATGACGTCTTCTTTCGTCTAATATACCTAGTTGCATCCTTAAAATGTGTTCGATTTCCCTATCTAAGCCTTTATCTCGATTATTCTTTATATCGAGTGAGACTTGTATCCTTCCTGATATTTGGAACGAGTCTTTTATTATTCCGCTTTTTAAAAGGGCAGCAAATCGGATATTTCTAACTTCCGTGGCATTGCCAAACTTTCGGCAATACCTAAGCTGTTTGAGAAAATAATTACGTTTTCTCTTCAACACCTATCCAGATCCACTATTTCTCCTTATCAGCATGGCTTCATGAAAGGTCGTTCGCCGCTTACCAATCTTTTAGAATTGACTAGCCTTGTACACCATGTGAATAGGGATTCCCAAAGAGAAGGAAAATAACCCAATCTTCATTTGTTGAATTCAAAATATGCACTTATTTTATTAACAAAAGTACAGTGTTTATATAGGATTATCTTAGGCTCCAGAAGGTAACAATTGTTTTCATGCTCAGCGCTGGTTACTTGATACCGCGCTGCTGTTATCATCTTAAGTGTTTTTCCACAGAGTGTAGATGCATGTTTTGTTTGGTACTAGGCAATAATTGTCATATGAATCTGTACGACTTCTTCTTGGTTTATGTTTTTGTTTCGAATTGTATATTTCATTGGTGCATCTGATTTGGTGAAGTCAGTTCAGATGAACACGATGTTTATTCTTATACATTCTGCAAAGGGCCACCAAATGCGATTTGTTGGACTCTTTTTTTATAGTTAGTTAGTTATCTTATACAAATTATCATTAAAATTATCAGTAGTAAGATAACTATAAATTGAAGAAGCATGGCCAGTTACATGATGGACGTTTAACCTAGTCAATCTGATGTTCCTTTACTGATTGTAACTGACTTCCTATTCTTACCAATTTCCCCGTATGTATTACTGAGTTGGCTTCTACTGATTTTTATACTATTTATTTCTGTATATTGTTTAATTTTAGATAGTTTTAATATTTGAGCGGCCTCTTCAGACAAAATGGTGCTCTGTAAACCACAGTCAATAAAGGCTTTTAGAGTCTTATATGCTCCATTTATATTTTTTACTTGTATTAAAACTGTGGCCAACAGTGTTGGTTGTGCAGTTACACAAGTATTAACTCTCTTCTGTGTTTATTCAAAGTGGAGTATAGTATGGTGTTCCTTTTCATTAGTGCACACCTTATTTCTTGAATTGTTCAAGCATCTTATGCAAAGCTGCACTTTTTTGGCTGTTTCGTACCTTTCATTAAGTGTCAAACCTTTAAACTTATAGCACTTATACGCTTTGTGCCCGACAATTTTGCAAATCGGACATTTATATTCGACTTTCGCATAATTTAAAATAGTTTGTAGCGGTTTTTTCTCTTCTTTGCTCATGGCACGCTTGGTTAACAGTTCCCAAGCGGCACTATAATTGTCAGCTGAGCCTGACAATAGATGGACTACCATGCTCTTTGCTTCGCTTCGCGGATTTTAAATTGAATTTAAGAGTCATAAATAAATAATTCCACAAACAGGTCCCATTCTCGTGGCTCTCCAGAAAATATGGCTACCTCAACTTTTGGCGACATTGGTAGTTCGCCTCTCACGGTTATATTCTCAATCTTACTGACACTGAATTCCGGACATCAAATTAAAAATCATCCATATCATTTTCAAATTTAGCATATTTTGTAAATACCTGGTACGCCCCAACTTTCTCCCATAAATAATTAATTTTATTAATATATATTATATCCTGCCTGTACTACCTCCAAATATACCTGGAGCTGTCGGACTTTATCCATAAATATTTCCTGGTTAACATTAGTGTTTTCAATACTGGAGTTCGCATTCCCGCGCGGCTTCTTTGCTATCAGCCAACTTTTCAAACAATGTTGCACCTGTTTCAATATTTTCCGAATCACCAGTACCCTTCCTGCTTGTCTCTCCTTTGGCTAGTAATTTGGCTGCCATATATTCCTGCCTTCCTCATATATTCCATCTGTGAAATAGAGGTGTTCGGGTACCCCACACTATAGCATTTGGCTATGGTAACTAATCCATAGCTTCTGTATCTCACTTACTTTCGTTATGAATCTTTCTGGTTAACTTACTAGCATCTAACTCTTCAACTTTCTTTATGTGTTGTGTTTTTTTGCGTTGGTTACCTAACAATTTTTCAGTATTGGTAGGGAACATTTTGTATGGTGTATGTACATATGTATGTTTGACAATAAATTGATTTTTTTTTTTTTTTAATATGTATTTACTTATATAAATTTATTTTTTGTATATGTTTTTATTATTATTATTATTTTGGGCACGTCGGCCACTTGACATCCTGCCGTTGTGATCTTTTGGGTTAGTTTAGAATTACAAGTGTTTTTTCGACAACGTGTGTGGCTAATTGTAATTCTAGTCATATGCTAGGTTAGTTGTTTGGGAAAAAGGTACAGTTGTATAGTATTTTCTTTAGTGCATCTGATTTGGTGAAGCCAGTTCAGATAAACACGATGGTTATTCTTCAACATCGCCTGTTGGGAAAATACATTCAGAGATGCATCCTTTTCTCAATATAGACATACTATGGCATACGGTACAGATTGACATAACGGGTAAATTGAGTGGGAAAAAAATTCTTAAAGAATTCTGAATATAAATACAGAAAGCTGTATTAAGGACCTAAATTAGTCGTATCCTTGTTCGGGTTGCCTACTCGGATAATAGCTGACCAAAGTCGATGTTTTGCGAATGTAGGTTTTCGGGAATTATGTTCGCCTCAAAAGATTAATTTACACTTAATTGCCACATGTGCCTGTAGGGCATATGGACAAGTTGAAAGAGTAATGAGCACACCTAAAAATATGTTGAACGCTGTAGAAAGGTTAAAAATCGTGGCAGGATGCGTTGGCTAATGTTCAACTGGCATTGAATTGCACGGCAAATCGAGTCACTAGGTTTAGCCCATTAGAATTGCTAATTGGTAAAGAAGCTAGACCTATTGGTTTGTTGCCAATTAATGAAGAAGGAGATGTTGTGATAGACAGAGAAAACTTAAGAAAACATGCTAAACACAATATGGAAAACAATGCACGTAACAGGCAAAAAAAAAAAATGAGGCAAAAATTGTAAAGCATAACGTGGGCAACCACGTATTGCTAAAGAATGAAGAGCGACATCAAACTAAGCTTGATCCAAAGTTTAAAGGTCCGTTTGAGGTAGTTGAAGTCCTAGACGGAGATAGATATTTATTAAAGTCATAGACAAGCAAGCGAACGTATAAATATTCCCATGAATTTTTAAGAACAGTACCAAGACCGTACCATAGCAGAAGGACTTGCTTTGGTGGGGGTCATGGATGCAAAATAAGAGAAGGACTTGTTATGGCGGGGGTCAAGGCCGCACCATAACAGAAGGACTTGTTATGGCGAGGGTCGAGAGAGAATATGTAAAATTAACCACACACGATTAGATTTGAATTAAAAGTAATGTGTTAAAGGAACTACACTAATACTCTATGATAAGGTATAAAACGATCTACACTATTGTAAAGTTTGATAAATTATAAACAATGTGACATAAATGAAGAAAATGAAATTCAGAAGAAACACTAAACTAAGTGAAAGATGAAATGTAAGAACTGTAAAAAAGATGATTAATATAATGGTAATATTTTTACCTACACGAGGACGTGTAGTTTGCCAGCATGGCCGTGTCTAAAATGATTGTTATGGTAGCAATTGTCTTTATCTACACGAGGACGTGTAGTTTGCCAGAATGGCCGTGTGGAAGAATGAATCAAAGCCTACTATGTTGTTTTTAGAATTATCAGGTATCAATGTATCAAAGCCTAGTATGGTGCTTTAAGAATTGTCAGGTGCCAGTGCATTGTGTAATTTACAACACTGCCGTGCAGCGTTTGCAGACTGACACCTGAGATGATGAGTTTACCAGCCTAAGCTACATGTTGACTAATGAATGTTGCCAAAGTACGAAAACTGTCATTATGTGAGGTCCTATATAAGACGGGGGATTAGGCTCAGAGAGCTCAGTATTAGCTATCAGTATTAGAATATTGTGAAGTAAAAATGAGTGAACTAAACCAGATTCTCGTGAAGGATGCCCTGCCAGGGACTTCAACAGGGACTATATATATTTCAGTCCGTACATCGTTTGCTCTATGCGTTTTTAAAGGTTTAAGAGTCCTTTTAATAAACGCGAACTTTGCCTATGCAGTAGCTCCAGCTTAGTGATTTTTTAAATTTAAAGTATTATATGTTCACTTCAATATTTATGCACTCGTCTCGTGGATATCGATAGAGAAAAATTACTCCCTATTTGGGATACGCGGATCTTTTATGTAATCGTTAGGTTTTATATTCAGTTGGCAACCAATATATATCAGAACAGGAGTTTCTTCCATAGTTTTCCCGGTTTTCAAGTCTGTTTTCAAAATGTTTTTATTTTCGCCAACATGTTCTGTCATTTTGCTAACCGAGATTTCCACAGTCCCAGCATGAGAAATTGAGTCGATATAGCCATGTCCGTCTGTCCGTCCCTTCGTCCGTCCGTCTGTGCAAATCAGCTTCACACTGGCATCTTAAGAGCTATTGGAATGAAATTTGTGCTACTTTTAGGCCGGAGCTGATAAAGTATGAAAATTGTCAGCATCGGACCACTATATCTAAAACAAACAATTTTAGTATCCCCATGAAATTTACCAATATGATATTCGACAAAAAATCTCAGATCCCAAAATTTGAATCTGATCGGATAAATAGAACACAAGTTACAGTCGATACAAATCGGTTCAAGAGCTACCGGCAGCGCTGCTTGCTGCATGTACATGCATACACACACAGACGCAACGCTACACGAACTGTATGTGTATGCGTGCCGTGCTTTGCTTAGGGAATGATGGAAGAAGAAGAAAAAATTGTAGTAAAAAGAGAAATAATGTTTTGTTTGCATGTTGATGAATTGAGTTGCAGGGAAAAAAATTTTAAAATGTAAAAATATTATTGCCAAGGACTGCAAGGGTATATAAACTTCGGCATAGCCGAAATTAGCTTCTCCGATTTTTTTTTTGTTAATTTTAAAAGATTTAACTATATTTTTTATTCAAAGTACCAATTTCATGTGCTTATCTAACCACAAATGAAAGCAAATCATTCTATCCCATTTACTTATTTAGTTCGCAAAACTCAACGATGGCTGCTAAAAATGAATGTAACTGGAAAACCGCGTGACACTTTTTCTCAATTTTTTTATTATCGCTAAAGCACACAAGGAAAATATAGAAGGAAAAGAGAAAACGTTAAACTGCATATTGTAATGACCGGTCGCCATGTAATGACCGGGTTCCACTTGGTTTAAAGTTTGGTGTGGTCTGTTTGGTGATAATATTCAGATTGCTTATTATTCCCAAAAATATTCTTTTGCTTAACCTATTGTTACATAGATATTCTCATGCTGCGTTTTAGGCGACAGCTACAAAAGAAAGGGAGAGTGTCAGTACATACATGCATATTATTTGGGGCGCTTGCATCAAAGTGCTTGGTCAGCGTTCACACGTTCGCTTGGTCCTAGCTCATGTTACACCTGTGCATTGTTGCTTAAGTGAATATATGTATGTCCACATATAAATGTACATACACATATGAACATGCTTAGCTGTGTATTTAAGTTTTTTTTTTTTAATTCGTTTATTTAGTATATGAAGTAAAATGTAGCAGGTTATAGAAACTTTTTAAACAATAAATAGGACAGGTATTAAAATAGGCTAAATAAGTAACAAGAAGACAGAAGTAAAGGAGAGAGGAAACAGTTTGTTGCTGCCATGTAAATCCTGCGGAACTGCCTTACGGTATTGCGTCGCAGGGATAATGGCGGGCAGCAGCTATGCCCCTCCAGCGTGGCGTTCTCTCTCAAGGAGCCTCGGTTTGCTCATAGTCTGGAATGCATAGTTGCACACTGCCGACCATGATCGTTTTATTGTCATCATGCATTTTGTCAAATTTGCAACTGTGGGCGTCTCTCCAATTTCACTCTTCCTGGAACCTCGGGCACTCGAATATGATGTGTTCTGGAGATTCCGCCACATCTTCTCGGCACCATGTGCACTCATAACTGGTTTCATGTCCAAAGCGGTGCAGGTATGTCCTGTAGCAGCCATGACCACTAAGGAACTGCGTAAGCTATTAGGTGACTTCGCCATGACGCCTATTTATCCAAGCTTTGATATCGGGTATCGGCTTGTGGGTCCACCGTCCTTTTGATGAGTCTGCCCATCGATGCTGCCATTCTGCCAGGCTGGCTTCTTTCGCCATTTTGATAATTTCTTTCCTGGTCGGGGGGTCCATACTTGTCCTTGCCGTTGCCGGAAGATCATTTGCGCCTCTTTTGCCAGTATGTCGAGCGGTGTCATCCCTGCAATGACTAGTGCAGCGTCGTCCGAAATGGTCCGGAAGCCACAGCAAACACGCAGAGCGCCAAGACGGTATGTGGAGTCAAGTCCTCTTCTGTATGTTTTCCGCTTCATCACTTCAGCCCATACCGGTGCTCCGTAAAGTATGGTCGATTTGACGACATTCATAAGCAACATTCTCTGTGCTTGCCGTGGGAACCTTGCATTCATCATTATGCGGTTCAATGCTTTACATGTTTCTGCTGCCTTTGTGCTGACATAGGTACTCCTTGAATGAGAATCTTGTGTCAAGTAAGACATCAAGGTATCTTATGGATCTACTAGATTCTATAGTACACGTTTCCAGTTCGATTTTGACAACTTCCACCGTCTTGCGGCTGCTTACAAGGACAGCCTCTGTTTCATGGTCCGCTAGGGTCAGTCCTGCATCATAAAGCCACTGTTTTGCTGCGCCCATGGACACCACTGTTTTCTCCTCAGCCTCACGTAAATGTTTTGCCACGACCACCAGCGCTACATCGTCAGAAAATTCTACGATGTGGCATTCTATGGGCAGATGTATGCGCAGTATGCCATCAGAAGCGGGCCAAGTGCTGAGCCCTGCGGCACCCCTTCCCTGATTACATGAGAGCGTATGCCATTCCGCGTATCGTTCCGGTTCCGGAAGTAGTCCTCTATTGTGGAAATGAGGTTCTCCGCTACGTGGAATCTGCCGAGTGCATCAATGATCTTTGTCCGCTATGTCGATTACTGTCGATAGTGCATCCAACGTGGATTTGGCCTTTCTGAACCCAAATGGCATGGGCGAAAGGTCTCCAGCCTGTGAGATGGCGATTTCCAGCCTTGTGCTGATAATTTGTTCTAGCATTTTCGCCGCAGCGTCAAGCATGCAGAACGGCTTGTAGCCAGAAGGATCTTCAAGCGGCTTGTTCGGCTTCGGAATAAGCACCAGGTTCTGCTTTTTCCAAATTTCGGGAAACGTGCACTTTTCAAGGCATTTGGAAAATACATCCGCAAATTTATTCGGCTGCAAGCGGGCTGCTAGCTTTATATCTTTGTTAGGGATTGCATCAGGGCCAGGGGCTTTGTTGTCTAGCAGGTGCCCTGCTGCCAATAGCACCTCCTCTGTGTTTATTGGGCTGTATTGACTTAGTATAGGACTCGCGTTCCTTGGCAATACCGTTGACGTATTTGGAAAGAGCGTTTTAACGATATGCTCCATATGTTGTTCTAACGGTGCTGCTGGCTTTATCGCCTTAAGTTTCTTCATGGCTAGCTTGTATGCCATACCCCAAATTTCAGTTTCGGTCTCGTTGCACGGGCCAAAAAGCACTTACGCTTGCTGTCCTTAATTAGCCTGTTGAGTAATCTGCCCCGATCGGAATACTCTTGCAGCAGGCTGGTGAAGTTTCCTTGTCCTCGGGCTCTCTGGTAACACCGCCTTGCCCGCAGGCATCTATTCCTGGCCTCAGCAATTCCAGCATTCCACCAGTACACAGACCTTTCGTGCGTGCTATGGCTCCTGCGTACGGCCATGCTGCTGTCGCATGCTGCAGTGATAGCGGCCATTAGTTTTCTGGCTAGATTAGCATCTCCTACCATGGTTGGAAAGCATAATGTCGATGCAAATGTTTCCGGACTTAGCGTATCCACCCTGTACTGCCCCATTCCTCAGACCAAGCGTTAAAATCGCCGGCAACAACTACTTTGGACTTTCCACGCACGTCTGCAGAAAATTGATCGAGCACAGCCTTAAATTCGCGTATGTTTAGGCTTGGCGCCAAGTAGCAACTGTAGAGCCATCTTCATCTATTTTCGCCCGCACAAAACAGTTATTTCGTTGGACAGACTGGATGAGCAGTGGGTTTCTGACACAGGTCCAGATAGCCGCTTTGCCAGTTGTATCCGCTGCCCACAGGCTGCTAGCCCCTACCCTGTATAGCTCACTAAGAATGGCGACATCTACATCCAATTCCCTCACCGTTTGCGCAAGCAAGTTTTGAGCAGCTGCACAATGGTTTAGGTCAGAGGTAGGCACCCATAGCCCGTGCGGGCACTTTTGCTCGGCAATTGCTCGTGTGGCCGTTTTTGTGCATGCCGATGTGAGCACGAAGTACAAGTTGAGAGCGTAAAAAAACAGCTAGTGTCGCACAGACTTTTGACGAAAGCAGTACTATATCGCTTTGTTACGCAACTACACGTAGAAAAATTAATGCCTCACTTTCTTACATGGCAACTTTAAAAATATTTTGCCATTATTTATATTTTGTCCCTATAGGGTAAAAAGTATATTATATAAGCGAACATGCATAATAATAAATGTAAGACAAACATGTATGCACATACAGATATGTATAGTATGAAAAATATATATAATAGCCGATACAAAATATGCATTCATTTTTATGACATTTAGGTAAAAACTCATGAGTGTACTTTGTTTTTTAAGGAAAAAAAGGGTTGTGGGAAAATTCAGCTTGGCATACTCAAATATTTCCTATTGCAGGTAGCGGCCGTTACGTGTGTTTCCTATAGGAAAAATAGACCGGCACTTGTTTTTTTTATATTTAAATAACTTGTATAGTAGGTAGAAAGGATTACAGAATCTATTATTCTTTTTCACTTGCAATTTAATTTTTTTATTCGTTGCTTAACATACTATTCACGCAGTGTAAAGCAGCTCACGCACACAAGCAAGCGAACGCATACTTTGACAGTTTGAGCTGGCTCTCCTTGTGCCTACCCCTGGTTTAGGTTCAACTGCATGAACTAGACCATTTATGGACAGGTTGGTTGCTCTCCTGTTTTGCCCAGAGGGCAGTCTTTGCTCTCAGCAATATGATTTCTGGGGTCGCGATCTATCGCTGCGCAGTTAAAACAATTTGGGGCTTCGTTGCATGCCACAGGCTTATGGCCTGTCTGTCCACACTTAAAACACCAGTTGGTCCGATCTATGCTGCTGTTGCATTTAGCGGCAGCGTACAAAATTTAGGCACTTATAACACCTTTGTGTGGCTGCTCTCTATTTAACTTGGCATTTAAACAAGCCAACGACGAAGTCCTTTATCCTCAGGAGTCTTGCCGTACTATTATGTGGCAAGCATACAATGGGTTTCGTTGTATGTTGGTCTCAACGACTTCACCATTGTTTGGCTTGAACCGGCGCCAGTTGCCCTGGTAATAGCAGCAATAATATCTGCTTTAGTTACCAGGCAGTCCAGTTTGCGAAGCTCTAGATGTATCACATCAGTGACTGTACGAATTTTGACGCTTGTTCCTAGTACACTGCTCAGTTCTTCTTGAAGCTTGTTGCCTCCATCCTTTGTTTTTAGCTCCAACAGCAAGTCTCCATTCTGAGTCCTTCTGACCCTTGCAACGCTATCTTTCACGCAGCTTAGCAGCCCGTCTTCGCGCCTGGTGACCATCCTGCGCATATCCTCATAAGAAGTCCCCTCGTCCGCCTTGATTATTATGGCGTCAGGCCTGCCTCTGCGCATAGTTGGCTTGCGCTTTGCGCCTACCATTTGCCATTCTGGGCCATTCTTGCACTGGTGCTATCGCAGTCTCTGTGATATCCTCCTCTTAACTTGGATGCATACGTCTGCTACGTTGCTTTTTTTTGGCGGAGTATTTCTCTGCACCACTGCATCCTCTCTTTGCCGCTTTGGGCTGTCAGCATGGCAAACTGTGGCTCCAATGTACTGGTCTTTGATTGTGACCGGAAAAGTTTGCGTGGCCATCTCAACCGAGTACTTTGTGACAGATGGCAATTTGCAGCTCTATCATCCGCCGTATGTCTTGCATTGTATTCTGGTTTACATGCCGGACCTGCGGCTTACCATCACCCTTCTTCTTGAAGGTATTCTCCAACTAGAGGAGGTTGCCAAGATCATCTAGCTCCGGTATTCCCGATTTTACAGTGGGACTTGTTGCCAGAGCCGCGCTGTTTTGGCTGTCAGGCACCTGCAAAGGTCGCCCAGTCGGCGATGACACGGCGATGACCGCCTCATCCTATTGGATTTACCGAAAATTTCCTCCTCGCCTAATGGATCACTAGATGCACCGTCGCAGCATGCTTGATCCATAGACGCTGCAATTTTGTCGATTTATTCAGGCTTTAAAAGTGTTCACGCCACCGGGTGAACAGCAGTGAGCGGCGAAGAGCAGTGAGGAGTGAGGAGGGTTTTTTGATCCTCGGCGTCTATGGTCACACCAGGAGGGGTGACTATCTTTTCTGATGGGCGCCGCCATTTCACTTTCGTACGAAATTTCAACCCGAACACCCGTTCTATTTTCCATTTGAATTTTTTTTGCTTCTTTTTCGAATTGTACATAGTATATTTTAACCCGAAACATATATCGTGTGTGTCGGGCAACCTGTGAATAATAATTAATAAAGTATAAGTTGTTTTAACCGAAGTTATCGCGCGTTATTAATTCACCACTCACTCACCACCCGAAGAAATTGGCACCCGCCAACCACTTGCACTATATCTAGGATCCTTCCGCCCCTCCACGAACATTGGTCCTTCGAGCCGGATTTATATAAAACCACATATTTTTTCCTTGGCCTATACATCGTTTGCGTGTTTTGTCTTATACGTACTCCCATCGTTACTTACGGATCCAGCTAAACTTGTGTTGTAATCACTGCATTCGTGCGTTCGTACATTTTTCCGCATATATCCCCATTAAAAGGGCTCCGTTTCCAAGCCACGCGTAAGAGAATTCTCCCGCAATCCTGCGGGCACAGTGAGAAAATTCTTGCACCCTCATACAGTCCACTTCTCTTGTTTTTTTTTTTTTTCGTTGTCTTTCCGAAATCAAAAAGCGCACCAGCGCGGTCTGCGTCGGTAAGGACGTCCCCTGAGTATGTCCACGGAGCCGTCCAAGACTACGCCGAAGTCTAACAGTCTTTCGTCTCCCTCTGTAACTCCGGAGAAGGCTCGGCCTCCGAAGACTCCGGTGGTCGTGAAGCGTACGGACATTCCCCGCACGTCCACGTCTGCTCGCAGCCTGAGCGAATCCCCAAGGTCCCGTCCGTCTTCGTCCAGCCTACCTAAAGGGCGCATAGTCTCGGCTAAAGACGCCAGCGAACTCAAAGGGCGTTCCAAGCTTTCAGTAGAGGCTCAGATTCCGCACGTTATTGTGACGCACTGGTCTGACGTTCCCGTCACCCGATCCGTATCCCAACAGCGTAGAGAACGATCAAGAATGTCCCTCTCCGATTTCGTTCTGGCATGCGACGCTTTGACTGTGTTCGAAGCTCGTGAGAGTGAAGCCCTAACTTCTGAAGTGCCCTTATTTTCCATTAAAATGCACTTAGAGCAGCTCAAATCCCTTTGGGCAACTGTCGAGATGGAATACTCCGGGTGTCACAAGGCCCTGTCGACCCAACCAGACGAGGACAGCCTAGCCAACATAAGCCACATCAAAGCGAAGCACGAATCCGCTTACGCGGCGTATGTGCGATGCGGGACGTTGTTCGGAGAACGCATCGAGCAGCTCTCGGCAGAGATGGCGAGTCTTCGACGTCAGCCCATTGCTCCGTCGGGACCTCCGGGTCATAGAGTTCCTCCGTGTGAGGTGGAGACCTTTGATGGCGACAGCCTAGCATGGCCCACATTCCGCGATTTGTTCGCTGCCATTTACATCGCCAATCCGTATTTGTCTCAAGTGGAGAAGCTCTATCACTTGAACGCCAAGACTCGTGGGGAAGCGAGAACCATCGTGGCGAAGTCCCCCCTGACAAATGAAGGTTTCCAGGCCGCATGGGAGAACCTCACAGCACGGTACGAAAACAGCCGTCTGCTTGTCATGACTCAAGCCAGACAACTCCTTCAGATTCCCGCGGTGGCGCTAGAATCGGGCAAGGCATTGCGAGAACTGCAGACTGCGTTCCAAGGGGGTCTTACCGCTCTTGAGCGTTCGGGTGTTAGCACTGAGAATTGGGATGTCTTGCTTATCGCCATATGCACTAGCAAATTGCCGAAGTCCACAATCCTCCTGTGGGAACAATCAGTGCCAAACAAGACTGTCGTCTCCACTTGGTACGATTTGAACCAATTTCTCACCGATCGGTATCGTGTCCTGGATGCCACCGAAGAACATAAGTCGGTGCCGAGTGTTCAAGCCATCCCCAGTGGCACCCGCAAGTCCCCTGCGACGATGAAGGTTCAAGCGTTTCCCGCGAAAGCCCAGCTCAAACCAGCGTCTTGCAAGCTTTGCCATCGGGAGAATACGACTCTGCCCTTGTTTCCTTGGCATGCCTGTTCAGAGGCGTGTGGAAACCATCAGACAGCAGGGACTCTGTTTAAATTGTTTTGCCCGCGGTCATCAAGTGAAGGGATGCTCCAGTGCGCATAATTGCCATACCTGCAAGGAACGTCATCACACCCTGTTGCACCCTAGTGACGTGTCGCCGTCCGCCGCGCAAACCACCCCATTCGGAGCAACAGAGCGCCCGTCCACGAGCAATCAGCTCACAAATGCTCAAAGCTATTTTGCATCTACTCCAGGCAGAGGGCTTTTAGGCACGGCGATTGTCACTCTACACCATCGCGGGGTGGAACATCATATTCGGGCGTTGATCGACTCGGGAGCCGATTCAACCTTCCTATCCGAACGTGTCTTCAACATGGTTCAGCCCCCCTTTTATCCAGTAGACGCCGCAGTTACTGGCATGGGCCAGAGTGATGGAGGATGCGCCGACAAGGTGTGTCTGCTGATGCTGTCTCCTCCGTGTGACAGGCTGAACAAGATTGAGGTCTCCGCCCTGGTCGTATCCAAATTATCGGGGGCCATCCCGACGGCTCCATTTCTTAACACGGTTTCAACGCAGTCCCTCGACCGCCCCCTGGCTGACCCGTATTACAACAAGCCCGCGCCTATTGACATGATTATTGGTGTAGACCTGTTTTCACACATCCTCGGAGAGCGGATCAAAAAGGATATGGGTGATTTCGTCGGACTGGAAACCATCTTTGGATGGGTTCTGTGTGGAGCGATCATGCCTGACACTCCGGTAACTCGATTAGGTTTCGCGGCACGGACGCGAGTCAATCCAGAAGCAAAACTTGATGTACTTCTCACCAAGTTTTGGGAGGTGGAAGACCTTCCTGCAAAGCCGGAAAAGGAGGATGATGTATGCTGCGAGCGGAATTTCCAGGAGACCACCCGAAGAGGGAAGGACGGCCGATATATTGTATCCCTTCCGTTCAAATGTCCGAATAGCGTCGATTTAGGGCATTCAAGACCGATCGCGCTAGCTCAATTCCTGCGGAATGAAGCACGCCTTCTCAAGGATCCCGTCCTAAAAACACAGTACGATGCCATCTTTCAAGAATACGAGGAATTGGGCCATATGAGTCGGGTGACGCCGCCTAAAGATGACAAAAACTTCTATCTCCCCCATCACGCTGTGTTTAAGCCCGATAGCACCACCACCAAGGTACGCGTGGTATTTAACGCGTCAAGCCCCTCCACACGAGGCGTCAGTCTTAATGACGTCTTGCACACCGGGCCTACGCTTCAGGCCGATCTCACGCTTCAAGTACTGAAATGGCGTTTCTTTCGATTCGTTTTCAACACTGACATAACACAGATGTATCGACAAATCCGAGTCGACCCCAGGCATACCCCCTTTCAGCGGATCCTCTACCGGGATCGCTGCGGCAATATTCAAGACTACGAGCTACAAACCGTCACGTTTGGGGTTAACTGCGCGCCATTCTTGGCGATCCGAGTGCTTTTACAACTAGCCCAAGACGTGCAAGCGATGTACCCTCTGGCGAGCGAAATCCTTCGGAACTACATGTATGTTGATGATGTCCTTGCCGGCGCTCACACTGCAGACGACGCCCGTCTCGCCATACGAGAGCTTCAAGCTGCCCTCCAATCTGCGGGCCTCCCGCTTCGGAAGTGGACTTCCAATAAGAAGGAAGTACTTCAAGCTATCCCGAGAGAGCACCTGCTGCGAGAGGATTTTCTCGAGCTGGAATACGCGAGCACGGCAAAAACCTTGGGAATCCGCTGGCAAGCCGCCGAGGACGTTTTTTTCTTCACCGTAGCGGACCCACCATTGCAGGAGTCGATCTCGAAGAGGCAGGTTCTGTCCCATATCGCCAAACTTTTCGACCCCGCTGGCTGGCTAGCCCCATTTGTTATCCGAGCAAAGATATTTATGCAGCAAATCTGGCTAACTGAACTGGGCTGGGATGACGCCCTGCCACCTCTCCTGCTGCAGCAATGGCACGAATTCCTGCAGGATTACCCAGGCCTCAGTCAACTTCGCATTCCCCGTTGGCTAAACACCAGCGATACGCTCTCGTGGGAGCTTCATGGCTTCTGTGACGCATCCCAGAAAGCGTATGGAGCAGCCCTGTATGTACGGGTTCGGTGCCGCGATCAAGTCAGCGTCCATTTATTAACGGCTAAGACCCGCGTGGCTCCAGTCAAAACAGTCTCGCTGTCTCGGCTGAAGTTGTGCGGAGCGGTTTTGCTAGCCGATCTCTGGGCGTCGATCGTTCCTGAACTCCCGATCCCACCTGCTACCTCCCAGTTTTGGACCGACTCCACCATTGTGTTGGCCTGGCTCAACAAACCCCCATGTAGCTGGTCCACTTTCGTGGCCAATCGGGTATCCAGCATCTCCAAGAGCACCGGTGGCCAAGGCTGGTCACATGTACGTTCCGAGGACAACCCTGCTGATCTGGCATGCCGCGGAACCTCCGCGGCCGAGTTATCGGCCAGTAGCCTTTGGTGGCATGGGCCGGACTGGCTCCAGAGGGACCCCGAGCACTGGCCAACTCTCCATAATGAATTTCCAGACACCCAGCTGGAGCAACGAGTCCAGTGCCACACCGCCGCGACCACCCTACTCGATGACATAAGCGAGCGATTCTCAGACTACGGTAAAGCACTGCGAGTCACCGCGTACATCCTACGCTTCGCCGCCAAAAGGACGTCGACGTCTCCCACAGCCCACCTCATCAATGAGGAATTGCTCTCCGCTGAGCGCGCCTTGATCCGGACCTCCCAGCGCCGAGAATACACCGCGGAGATACGGGCCCTGGGTGAAGGGCGACCCCTTCCGACATCCAGCACGCTACTCAACTTAAACCCCTTCCTCGACCAGCATGGAATACTCCGCGCCTGTGGACGACTACGGGCCGCTGAGTCCCTCCGGTACGATGAACGTCACCCGATTCTCCTCCCCTACATTACTCATTTCACGCGCCTGCTTGTTGAATTCGCCCACCGCATCACGTTGCATGGCGGCAATCAACTGATGGTTCGGTATCTGCGCACCAAGTTCTGGATCCCACGGATAAAGAACCTAGTGAAGTCCCACATCAAGGGGTGTAAGGTCTGTGACTGTACGAATTTTGACGCTTGTTCCCAGTACACTGCTCAGTTCTTCTTGAAGCTTGTTGCCTCCATCCTTTGTTTTTAGCTCCAACAGCAAGTCTCCATTCTGAGTCTTTCTGACCCTTGCAACGCTATCTTTCACGCAGCTTAGCAGCCCGTCTTCGCGCCTGGTGACCATCCTGCGCATATCCGCATAAGAAGTCCCCTCGTCCGCCTTGATTATTATGGCGTCAGGCCTGCCTCTGCGCATAGTTGGCTTGCGCTTTGCGCCTACCATTTGCCATTCTGGGCCAGAGTCATCCTTTCCTGAAGATTCTTGCACTGGTGCTATCGCAGTCTCTGTGATATCCTCCTCTTAACTTGGATGCATACGTCTGGCCGCTGCTACGTTGCTTTTTTGGCGGAGTATTTCTCTGCACCACTGCATCCTGTCTTTGCCGCTTTGGGCTGTCAGCATGGCAAACTGTGGCTCCAATGTACTGGTCTTTGATTGTGACCGGAAAAGTTTGCGTGGCCATCTCAACCGAGTACTTTGTGACAGATGGCAATTTGCAGCTCTATCATCCGCCGTATGTCTTGCATTGTATTCTGGTTTACATGCCGGACCTGCGGCTTACCATCACCCTTCTTCTTGAAGGTATTCTCCAACTAGAGGAGGTTGCCAAGATCATCTAGCTCCGGTATTCCCGATTTTACAGTGGGACTTGTTGCCAGAGCCGCGCTGTTTTGGCTGTCAGGCACCTGCAAAGGTCGCCCAGTCGGCGATGACACGGCGATGACCGCCTCATCCTATTGGATTTACCGAAAATTTCCTCCTCGCCTAATGGATCACTAGATGCACCGTCGCAGCATGCTTGATCCATAGACGCTGCAATTTTGTCGATTTATTCAGGCTTTAAAAGTGTTCACGCCACCGGGTGAACAGCAGTGAGCGGCGAAGAGCAGTGAGGAGTGAGGAGGGTTTTTTGATCCTCGGCGTCTATGGTCACACCAGGAGGGGTGACTCTCTTTTCTGATGGGCGCCGCCATTTCACTTTCGTACGAAATTTCAACCCGAACACCCGTTCTATTTTCCATTTGAATTTTTTTGCTTCTTTTTCGAATTGTACATAGTATATTTTAACCCGAAACATATATCGTGTGTGTCGGGCAACCTGTGAATAATAATTAATAAAGTATAAGTTGTTTTAACCGAAGTTATCGCGCGTTATTAATTCACCACTCTCTCACCACCCGAAGAAATTGGCACCCGCCAACCACTTGCACTATATCTAGGATCCTTCCGCCCCTCCACGAACATTGGTCCTTCGAGCCGGATTTATATAAAACCACATATTTTTTCCTTGGCCTATACATCGTTTGCGTGTTTTGTCTTATACGTACTCCCATCGTTACTTACGGATCCAGCTAAACTTGTGTTGTAATCACTGCATTCGTGCGTTCGTACATTTTTCCGCATATATCCCCATTAAAAGGGCTCCGTTTCCAAGCCACGCGTAAGAGAATTCTCCCGCAATCCTGCGGGCACAGTGAGAAAATTCTTGCGCCCTCATACAGTCCACTTCTCTTGTTTTTTCTTTTTTTCGTTGTCTTTCCGAAATCAAAAAGCGAATCCCCAAGGTCCCGTCCGTCTTCGTCCAGCCTACCTAAAGGGCGCATAGTCTCGGCTAAAGACGCCAGCGAACTCAAAGGGCGTCCCAAGCTTTCAGTAGAGGCTCAGATTCCGCACGTTATTGTGACGCACTGTTCTGACGTTCCCGTCACCCGATCCGTATCCCAACAGCGTAGAGAACGATCAAGAATGTCCCTCTCCGATTTCGTTCTGGCATGCGATGCTTTGACTGTGTTCGAAGCTCGTGAGAGTGAAGCCCTAACTTCTGAAGTGCCCTTATTTTCCATTAAAATGCACTTAGAGCAGCTCAAATCCCTTTGGGCAACTGTCGAGATGGAATACTCCGGGTGTCACAAGGCCCTGTCGACCCAACCAGACGAGGACAGCCTAGCCAACATAAGCCACATCAAAGCGAAGCACGAATCCGCTTACGCGGCGTATGTGCGATGCGGGACGTTGTTCGGAGAACGCATCGAGCAGCTCTCGGCAGAGATGGCGAGTCTTCGACGTCAGCCCATTGCTCCGTCGGGACCTCCGGGTCATAGAGTTCCTCCGTGTGAGGTGGAGACCTTTGATGGCGACAGCCTAGCATGGCCCACATTCCGCGATTTGTTCGCTGCCATTTACATCGCCAATCCGTATTTGTCTCAAGTGGAGAAGCTCTATCACTTGAACGCCAAGACTCGTGGGGAAGCGAGAACCATCGTGGCGAAGTCCCCCCTGACAAATGAAGGTTTCCAGGCCGCATGGGAGAACCTCACAGCACGGTACGAAAACAGCCGTCTGCTTGTCATGACTCAAGCCAGACAACTCCTTCAGATTCCCGCGGTGGCGCTAGAATCGGGCAAGGCATTGCGAGAACTGCAGACTGCGTTCCAAGGGGGTCTTACCGCTCTTGAGCGTTCGGGTGTTAGCACTGAGAATTGGGATGTCTTGCTTATCGCCATATGCACTAGCAAATTGCCGAAGTCCACAATCCTCCTGTGGGAACAATCAATGCCAAACAAAACTGTCGTCTCCACTTGGTACGATTTGAACCAATTTCTCACCGATCGGTATCGTGTCCTGGATGCCACCGAAGAACATAAGTCGGTGCCGAGTGTTCAAGCCATCCCCAGTGGCACCCGCAAGTCCCCTGCGACGATGAAGGTTCAAGCGTTTCCCGCGAAAGCCCAGCTCAAACCAGCGTCTTGCAAGCTTTGCCATCGGGAGAATACGACTCTGCCCTTGTTTCCTTGGCATGCCTGTTCAGAGGCGTGTGGAAACCATCAGACAGCAGGGACTCTGTTTAAATTGTTTTGCCCGCGGTCATCAAGTGAAGGGATGCTCCAGTGCGCATAATTGCCATACCTGCAAGGAACGTCATCACACCCTGTTGCACCCTAGTGACGTGTCGCCGTCCGCCGCGCAAACCACCCCATTCGGAGCAACAGAGCGCCCGTCCACGAGCAATCAGCTCACAAATGCTCAAAGCTATTTTGCATCTACTCCAGGCAGAGGGCTTTTAGGCACGGCGATTGTCACTCTACACCATCGCGGGGTGGAACATCATATTCGGGCGTTGATCGACTCGGGAGCCGATTCAACCTTCCTATCCGAACGTGTCTTCAACATGGTTCAGCCCCCCTTTTATCCAGTAGACGCCGCAGTTACTGGCATGGGCCAGAGTGATGGAGGATGCGCCGACAAGGTGTGTCTGCTGATGCTGTCTCCTCCGTGTGACAGGCTGAACACGATTGAGGTCTCCGCCCTGGTCGTATCCAAATTATCGGGGGCCATCCCGACGGCTCCATTTCTTAACACGGTTCCAACGCAGTCCCTCGACCCCCCCCTGGCTGATCCGTATTACAACAAGCCCGCGCCTATTGACATGATTATTGGTGTAGACCTGTTTTCACACATCCTCGGAGAGCGGATCAAAAAGGATATGGGTGATTTCGTCGGACTGGAAACCATCTTTGGATGGGTTCTGTGTGGAGCGATCATGCCTGACACTCCGGTAACTCGATTAGGTTTCGCGGCACGGACGCGAGTCAATCCAGAAGCAAAACTTGATGTACTTCTCACCAAGTTTTGGGAGGTGGAAGACCTTCCTGCAAAGCCGGAAAAGGAGGATGATGTATGCTGCGAGCGGAATTTCCAGGAGACCACCCGAAGAGGGAAGGACGGCCGATATATTGTATCCCTTCCGTTCAAATGTCCGAATAGCGTCGATTTAGGGCATTCAAGACCGATCGCGCTAGCTCAATTCCTGCGGAATGAAGCACGCTTTCTCAAGGATCCCGTCCTAAAAACACAGTACGATGCCATCTTTCAAGAATACGAGGAATTGGGCCATATGAGTCGGGTGACGCCGCCTAAAGATGACAAAACTTCCCCCATCACGCTGTGTTTAAGCCCGATAGCACCACCACCAAGGTACGCGTGGTATTTAACGCGTCAAGCCCCTCCACACGAGGCGTCAGTCTTAATGACGTCTTGCACACCGGGCCTACGCTTCAGGCCGATCTCACGCTTCAAGTACTGAAATGGCGTTTCTTTCGATTCGTTTTCAACACTGACATAACACAGATGTATCGACAAATCCGAGTCGACCCCAGGCATACCCCCTTTCAGCGGATCCTCTACCGGGATCGCTGCGGCAATATTCAAGACTACGAGCTACAAACCGTCACGTTTGGGGTTAACTGCGCGCCATTCTTGGCGATCCGAGTGCTTTTACAACTAGCCCAAGACGTGCAAGCGATGTACCCTCTGGCGAGCGAAATCCTTCGGAACTACATGTATGTTGATGATGTCCTTGCCGGCGCTCACACTGCAGACGACGCCCGTCTCGCCATACGAGAGCTTCAAGCTGCCCTCCAATCTGCGGGCCTCCCGCTTCGGAAGTGGACTTCCAATAAGAAGGAAGTACTTCAAGCTATCCCGAGAGAGCACCTGCTGCGAGAGGATTTTCTCGAGCTGGAATACGCGAGCACGGCAAAAACCTTGGGAATCCGCTGGCAAGCCGCCGAGGACGTTTTTTTCTTCACCGTAGCGGACCCACCATTGCAGGAGTCGATCTCGAAGAGGCAGGTTCTGTCCCATATCGCCAAACTTTTCGACCCCGCTGGCTGGCTAGCCCCATTTGTTATCCGAGCAAAGATATTTATGCAGCAAATCTGGCTAACTGAACTGGGCTGGGATGACGCCCTGCCACCTCTCCTGCTGCAGCAATGGCACGAATTCCTGCAGGATTACCCAGGCCTCAGTCAACTTCGCATTCCCCGTTGGCTAAACACCAGCGATACGCTCTCGTGGGAGCTTCATGGCTTCTGTGACGCATCCCAGAAAGCGTATGGAGCAGCCCTGTATGTGCGGGTTCGGTACCGCGATCAAGTCAGCGTCCATTTATTAACGGCTAAGACCCGCGTGGCTCCAGTCAAAACAGTCTCGCTGCCTCGGCTGAAGTTGTGCGGAGCGGTTTTGCTAGCCGATCTCTGGGCGTCGATCGTTCCTGAACTCCCGATCCCACCTGCTACCTCCCAGTTTTGGACCGACTCCACCATTGTGTTGGCCTGGCTCAACAAACCCCCATGTAGCTGGTCCACTTTCGTGGCCAATCGGGTATCCAGCATCTCCAAGAGCACCGGTGGCCAAGGCTGGTCACATGTACGTTCCGAGGACAACCCTGCTGATCTGGCAAGCCGCGGAACCTCCGCGGCCGAGTTATCGGTCAGTAGCCTTTGGTGGCATGGGCCGGACTGGCTCCAGAGGGACCCCGAGCACTGGCCAACTCTCCATAATGAATTTCCAGACACCCAGCTGGAGCAACGAGTCCAGTGCCACACCGCCGCGACCACCCTACTCGATGACATAAGCGAGCGATTCTCAGACTACGGTAAAGCACTGCGAGTCACCGCGTACATCCTACGCTTCGCCGCCAAAAGGACGTCGACGTCTCCCACAGCCCACCTCATCAATGAGGAATTGCTCTCCGCTGAGCGCGCCTTGATCCGGACCTCCCAGCGCCGAGAATACACCGCGGAGATACGGGCCCTGGGTGAAGGGCGACCCCTTCCGACATCCAGCACGCTACTCAACTTAAACCCCTTCCTCGACCAGCATGGAATACTCCGCGCCTGTGGACGACTACGGGCCGCTGAGTCCCTCCGGTACGATGAACGTCACCCGATTCTCCTCCCCTACATTACTCATTTCACGCGCCTGCTTGTTGAATTCGCCCACCGCATCACGTTGCATGGCGGCAATCAACTGATGGTTCGGTATCTGCGCACCAAGTTCTGGATCCCACGGATAAAGAACCTAGTGAAGTCCCACATCAAGGGGTGTAAGGTCTGTGACTGTACGAATTTTGACGCTTGTTCCCAGTACACTGCTCAGTTCTTCTTGAAGCTTGTTGCCTCCATCCTTTGTTTTTAGCTCCAACAGCAAGTCTCCATTCTGAGTCTTTCTGACCCTTGCAACGCTATCTTTCACGCAGCTTAGCAGCCCGTCTTCGCGCCTGGTGACCATCCTGCGCATATCCGCATAAGAAGTCCCCTCGTCCGCCTTGATTATTATGGCGTCAGGCCTGCCTCTGCGCATAGTTGGCTTGCGCTTTGCGCCTACCATTTGCCATTCTGGGCCAGAGTCATCCTTTCCTGAAGATTCTTGCACTGGTGCTATCGCAGTCTCTGTGATATCCTCCTCTTAACTTGGATGCATACGTCTGGCCGCTGCTACGTTGCTTTTTTGGCGGAGTATTTCTCTGCACCACTGCATCCTCTCTTTGCCGCTTTGGGCTGTCAGCATGGCAAACTGTGGCTCCAATGTACTGGTCTTTGATTGTGACCGGAAAAGTTTGCGTGGCCATCTCAACCGAGTACTTTGTGACAGATGGCAATTTGCAGCTCTATCATCCGCCGTATGTCTTGCATTGTATTCTGGTTTACATGCCGGACCTGCGGCTTACCATCACCCTTCTTCTTGAAGGTATTCTCCAACTAGAGGAGGTTGCCAAGATCATCTAGCTCCGGTATTCCCGATTTTACAGTGGGACTTGTTGCCAGAGCCGCGCTGTTTTGGCTGTCAGGCACCTGCAAAGGTCGCCCAGTCGGCGATGACACGGCGATGACCGCCTCATCCTATTGGATTTACCGAAAATTTCCTCCTCGCCTAATGGATCACTAGATGCACCGTCGCACATGCTTGATCCATAGACGCTGCAATTTTGTCGATTTATTCAGGCTTTAAAAGTGTTCACGCCACCGGGTGAACAGCAGTGAGCGGCGAAGAGCAGTGAGGAGTGAGGAGGGTTTTTTGATCCTCGGCGTCTATGGTCACACCAGGAGGGGTGACTATCTTTTCTGATGGGCGCCGCCATTTCACTTTCGTACGAAATTTCAACCCGAACACCCGTTCTATTTTCCATTTGAATTTTTTTGCTTCTTTTTCGAATTGTACATAGTATATTTTAACCCGAAACATATATCGTGTGTGTCGGGCAACCTGTGAATAATAATTAATAAAGTATAAGTTGTTTTAACCGAAGTTATCGCGCGTTATTAATTCACCACTCACTCACCACCCGAAGAAATTGGCACCCGCCAACCACTTGCACTATATCTAGGATCCTTCCGCCCCTCCACGAACATTGGTCCTTCGAGCCGGATTTATATAAAACCACATATTTTTTCCTTGGCCTATACATCGTTTGCGTGTTTTGTCTTATACGTACTCCCATCGTTACTTACGGATCCAGCTAAACTTGTGTTGTAATCACTGCATTCGTGCGTTCGTACATTTTTCCGCATATATCCCCATTAAAAGGGCTCCGTTTCCAAGCCACGCGTAAGAGAATTCTCCCGCAATCCTGCGGGCACAGTGGAAAATTCTTGCGCCCTCATACAGTCCACTTCTCTTGTTTTTTTTTTTTTCGTTGTCTTTCCGAAATCAAAAAGCGCACCAGCGCGGTCTGCGTCGGTAAGGACGTCCCCTGAGTATGTCCACGGAGCCGTCCAAGACTACGCCGAAGTCTAACAGTCTTTCGTCTCCCTCTGTAACTCCGGAGAAGGCTCGGCCTCCGAAGACTCCGGTGGTCGTGAAGCGTACGGACATTCCCCGCACGTCCACGTCTGCTCGCAGCCTGAGCGAATCCCCAAGGTCCCGTCCGTCTTCGTCCAGCCTACCTAAAGGGCGCATAGTCTCGGCTAAAGACGCCAGCGAACTCAAAGGGCGTTCCAAGCTTTCAGTAGAGGCTCAGATTCCGCACGTTATTGTGACGCACTGGTCTGACGTTCCCGTCACCCGATCCGTATCCCAACAGCGTAGAGAACGATCAAGAATGTCCCTCTCCGATTTCGTTCTGGCATGCGACGCTTTGACTGTGTTCGAAGCTCGTGAGAGTGAAGCCCTAACTTCTGAAGTGCCCTTATTTTCCATTAAAATGCACTTAGAGCAGCTCAAATCCCTTTGGGCAACTGTCGAGATGGAATACTCCGGGTGTCACAAGGCCCTGTCGACCCAACCAGACGAGGACAGCCTAGCCAACATAAGCCACATCAAAGCGAAGCACGAATCCGCTTACGCGGCGTATGTGCGATGCGGGACGTTGTTCGGAGAACGCATCGAGCAGCTCTCGGCAGAGATGGCGAGTCTTCGACGTCAGCCCAGTGCTCCGTCGGGACCTCCGGGTCATAGAGTTCCTCCGTGTGAGGTGGAGACCTTTGATGGCGACAGCCTAGCATGGCCCACATTCCGCGATTTGTTCGCTGCCATTTACATCGCCAATCCGTATTTGTCTCAAGTGGAGAAGCTCTATCACTTGAACGCCAAGACTCGTGGGGAAGCGAGAACCATCGTGGCGAAGTCCCCCCTGACAAATGAAGGTTTCCAGGCCGCATGGGAGAACCTCACAGCACGGTACGAAAACAGCCGTCTGCTTGTCATGACTCAAGCCAGACAACTCCTTCAGATTCCAGCGGTGGCGCTAGAATCGGGCAAGGCATTGCGAGAACTGCAGACTGCGTTCCAAGGGGGTCTTACCGCTCTTGAGCGTTCGGGTGTTAGCACTGAGAATTGGGATGTCTTGCTTATCGCCATATGCACTAGCAAATTGCCGAAGTCCACAATCCTCCTGTGGGAACAATCAGTGCCAAACAAGACTGTCGTCTCCACTTGGTACGATTTGAACCAATTTCTCACTGATCGGTATCGTGTCCTGGATGCCACCGAAGAACATAAGTCGGTGCCGAGTGTTCAAGCCATCCCCAGTGGCACCCGCAAGTCCCCTGCGACGATGAAGGTTCAAGCGTTTCCCGCGAAAGCCCAGCTCAAACCAGCGTCTTGCAAGCTTTGCCATCGGGAGAATACGACTCTGCCTTTGTTTCCTTGACATGCCTGTTCAGAGGTGTGTGGAAACCATCAGACAGCAGGGACTCTGTTTAAATTGTTTTGCCCGCGGTCATCAAGTGAAGGGATGCTCCAGTGCGCATAATTGCCATACCTGCAAGGAACGTCATCACACCCTGTTGCACCCTAGTGACGTGTCGCCGTCCGCCGCGCAAACCACCCCATTCGGTGCAACAATCAGCTCACAAATGCTCAAAGCTATTTTGCATCTACTCCAGGCAGAGGGCTTTTAGGCACGGCGATTGTCACTCTACACCATCGCGGGGTGGAACATCATATTCGGGCGTTGATCGACTCGGGAGCCGATTCAACCTTCCTATCCGAACGTGTCTTCAACATGGTTCAGCCCCCCTTTTATCCAGTAGACGCCGCAGTTACTGGCATGGGCCAGAGTGATGGAGGATGCGCCGACAAGGTGTGTCTGCTGATGCTGTCTCCTCCGTGTGACAGGCTGAACACGATTGAGGTCTCCGCCCTGGTCGTATCCAAATTATCGGGGGCCATCCCGACGGCTCCATTTCTTAACACGGTTCCAACGCAGTCCCTCGACCGCCCCCTGGCTGACCCGTATTACAACAAGCCCGCGCCTATTGACATGATTATTGGTGTAGACCTGTTTTCACACATCCTCGGAGAGCGGATCAAAAAGGATATGGGTGATTTCGTCGGACTGGAAACCATCTTTGGATGGGTTCTGTGTGGAGCGATCATGCCTGACACTCCGGTAACTCGATTAGGTTTCGCGGCACGGACGCGAGTCAATCCAGAAGCAAAACTTGATGTACTTCTCACCAAGTTTTGGGAGGTGGAAGACCTTCCTGCAAAGCCGGAAAAGGAGGATGATGTATGCTGCGAGCGGAATTTCCAGGAGACCACCCGAAGAGGGAAGGACGGCCGATATATTGTATCCCTTCCGTTCAAATGTCCGAATAGCGTCGATTTAGGGCATTCAAGACCGATCGCGCTAGCTCAATTCCTGCGGAATGAAGCACGCCTTCTCAAGGATCCCGTCCTAAAAACACAGTACGATGCCATCTTTCAAGAATACGAGGAATTGGGCCATATGAGTCGGGTGACGCCGCCTAAAGATGACAAAACTTTCCCCCATCACGCTGTGTTTAAGCCCGATAGCACCACCACCAAGGTACGCGTGGTATTTAACGCGTCAAGCCCCTCCACACGAGGCGTCAGTCTTAATGACGTCTTGCACACCGGGCCTACGCTTCAGGCCGATCTCACGCTTCAAGTACTGAAATGGCGTTTCTTTCGATTCGTTTTCAACACTGACATAACACAGATGTATCGACAAATCCGAGTCGACCCCAGGCATACCCCCTTTCAGCGGATCCTCTACCGGGATCGCTGCGGCAATATTCAAGACTACGAGCTACAAACCGTCACGTTTGGGGTTAACTGCGCGCCATTCTTGGCGATCCGAGTGCTTTTACAACTAGCCCAAGACGTGCAAGCGATGTACCCTCTGGCGAGCGAAATCCTTCGGAACTACATGTATGTTGATGATGTCCTTGCCGGCGCTCACACTGCAGACGACGCCCGTCTCGCCATACGAGAGCTTCAAGCTGCCCTCCAATCTGCGGGCCTCCCGCTTCGGAAGTGGACTTCCAATAAGAAGGAAGTACTTCAAGCTATCCCGAGAGAGCACCTGCTGCGAGAGGATTTTCTCGAGCTGGAATACGCGAGCACGGCAAAAACCTTGGGAATCCGCTGGCAAGCCGCCGAGGACGTTTTTTTCTTCACCGTAGCGGACCCACCATTGCAGGAGTCGATCTCGAAGAGGCAGGTTCTGTCCCATATCGCCAAACTTTTCGACCCCGCTGGCTGGCTAGCCCCATTTGTTATCCGAGCAAAGATATTTATGCAGCAAATCTGGCTAACTGAACTGGGCTGGGATGACGCCCTGCCACCTCTCCTGCTGCAGCAATGGCACGAATTCCTGCAGGATTACCCAGGCCTCAGTCAACTTCGCATTCCCCGTTGGCTAAACACCAGCGATACGCTCTCGTGGGAGCTTCATGGCTTCTGTGACGCATCCCAGAAAGCGTATGGAGCAGCCCTGTATGTGCGGGTTCGGTACCGCGATCAAGTCAGCGTCCATTTATTAACGGCTAAGACCCGCGTGGCTCCAGTCAAAACAGTCTCGCTGCCTCGGCTGAAGTTGTGCGGAGCGGTTTTGCTAGCCGATCTCTGGGCGTCGATCGTTCCTGAACTCCCGATCCCACCTGCTACCTCCCAGTTTTGGACCGACTCCACCATTGTGTTGGCCTGGCTCAACAAACCCCCATGTAGCTGGTCCACTTTCGTGGCCAATCGGGTATCCAGCATCTCCAAGAGCACCGGTGGCCAAGGCTGGTCACATGTACGTTCCGAGGACAACCCTGCTGATCTGGCAAGCCGCGGAACCTCCGCGGCCGAGTTATCGGTCAGTAGCCTTTGGTGGCATGGGCCGGACTGGCTCCAGAGGGACCCCGAGCACTGGCCAACTCTCCATAATGAATTTCCAGACACCCAGCTGGAGCAACGAGTCCAGTGCCACACCGCCGCGACCACCCTACTCGATGACATAAGCGAGCGATTCTCAGACTACGGTAAAGCACTGCGAGTCACCGCGTACATCCTACGCTTCGCCGCCAAAAGGACGTCGACGTCTCCCACAGCCCACCTCATCAATGAGGAATCGCTCTCCGCTGAGCGCGCCTTGATCCGGACCTCCCAGCGCCGAGAATACACCGCGGAGATACGGGCCCTGGGTGAAGGGCGACCCCTTCCGACATCCAGCACGCTACTCAACTTAAACCCCTTCCTCGACCAGCATGGAATACTCCGCGCCTGTGGACGACTACGGGCCGCTGAGTCCCTCCGGTACGATGAACGTCACCCGATTCTCCTCCCCTACATTACTCATTTCACGCGCCTGCTTGTTGAATTCGCCCACCGCATCACGTTGCATGGCGGCAATCAACTGATGGTTCGGTATCTGCGCACCAAGTTCTGGATCCCACGGATAAAGAACCTAGTGAAGTCCCACATCAAGGGGTGTAAGGTCTGTGACTGTACGAATTTTGACGCATGTTCCCAGTACACTGCTCAGTTCTTCTTGAAGCTTGTTGCCTCCATCCTTTGTTTTTAGCTCCAACAGCAAGTCTCCATTCTGAGTCTTTCTGACCCTTGCAACGCTATCTTTCACGCAGCTTAGCAGCCCGTCTTCGCGCCTGGTGACCATCCTGCGCATATCCGCATAAGAAGTCCCCTCGTCCGCCTTGATTATTATGGCGTCAGGCCTGCCTCTGCGCATAGTTGGCTTGCGCTTTGCGCCTACCATTTGCCATTCTGGGCCAGAGTCATCCTTTCCTGAAGATTCTTGCACTGGTGCTATCGCAGTCTCTGTGATATCCTCCTCTTAACTTGGATGCATACGTCTGGCCGCTGCTACGTTGTTTTTGGCGGAGTATTTCTCTGCACCACTGCATCCTCTCTTTGCCGCTTTGGGCTGTCAGCATGGCAAACTGTGGCTCCAATGTACTGGTCTTTGATTGTGACCGGAAAAGTTTGCGTGGCCATCTCAACCGAGTACTTTGTGACAGATGGCAATTTGCAGCTCTATCATCCGCCGTATGTCTTGCATTGTATTCTGGTTTACATGCCGGACCTGCGGCTTACCATCACCCTTCTTCTTGAAGGTATTCTCCAACTAGAGGAGGTTGCCAAGATCATCTAGCTCCGGTATTCCCGATTTTACAGTGGGACTTGTTGCCAGAGCCGCGCTGTTTTGGCTGTCAGGCACCTGCAAAGGTCGCCCAGTCGGCGATGACACGGCGATGACCGCCTCATCCTATTGGATTTACCGAAAATTTCCTCCTCGCCTAATGGATCACTAGATGCACCGTCGCACATGCTTGATCCATAGACGCTGCAATTTTGTCGATTTATTCAGGCTTTAAAAGTGTTCACGCCACCGGGTGAACAGCAGTGAGCGGCGAAGAGCAGTGAGGAGTGAGGAGGGGTTTTTTGATCCTCGGCGTCTATGGTCACACCAGGAGGGGTGACTATCTTTTCTGATGGGCGCCGCCATTTCACTTTCGTACGAAATTTCAACCCGAACACCCGTTCTATTTTCCATTTGAATTTTTTTGCTTCTTTTTCGAATTGTACATAGTATATTTTAACCCGAAACATATATCGTGTGTGTCGGGCAACCTGTGAATAATAATTAATAAAGTATAAGTTGTTTTAACCGAAGTTATCGCGCGTTATTAATTCACCACTCACTCACCACCCGAAGAAATTGGCACCCGCCAACCACTTGCACTATATCTAGGATCCTTCCGCCCCTCCACGAACATTGGTCCTTCGAGCCGGATTTATATAAAACCACATATTTTTTCCTTGGCCTATACATCGTTTGCGTGTTTTGTCTTATACGTACTCCCATCGTTACTTACGGATCCAGCTAAACTTGTGTTGTAATCACTGCATTCGTGCGTTCGTACATTTTTCCGCATATATCCCCATTAAAAGGGCTCCGTTTCCAAGCCACGCGTAAGAGAATTCTCCCGCAATCCTGCGGGCAATCCTGCGGACAGTCCACTTCTCTTGTTTTTTTTTTTTTCGTTGTCTTTCCGAAATCAAAAAGCGCACCAGCGCGGTCTGCGTCGGTAAGGACGTCCCCTGAGTATGTCCACGGAGCCGTCCAAGACTACGCCGAAGTCTAACAGTCTTTCGTCTCCCTCTGTAACTCCGGAGAAGGCTCGGCCTCCGAAGACTCCGGTGGTCGTGAAGCGTACGGACATTCCCCGCACGTTTACGTCTGCTCGCAGCCTGAGCGAATCCCCAAGGTCCCGTCCGTCTTCGTCCAGCCTACGTAAAGGGCGCATAGTCTCGGCTAAAGACGCCAGCGAACTCAAAGGGCGTTCCAAGCTTTCAGTAGAGGCTCAGATTCCGCACGTTATTGTGACGCACTGGTCTGACGTTCCCGTCACCCGATCCGTATCCCAACAGCGTAGAGAACGATCAAGAATGTCCCTCTCCGATTTCGTTCTGGCATGCGACGCTTTGACTGTGTTCGAAGCTCGTGAGAGTGAAGCCCTAACTTCTGAAGTGCCCTTATTTTCCATTAAAATGCACTTAGAGCAGCTCAAATCCCTTTGGGCAACTGTCGAGATGGAATACTCCGGGTGTCACAAGGCCCTGTCGACCCAACCAGACGAGGACAGCCTAGACAACATAAGCCACATCAAAGCGAAGCACGAATCCGCTTACGCGGCGTATGTGCGATGCGGGACGTTGTTCGGAGAACGCATCGAGCAGCTCTCGGCAGAGATGGCGAGTCTTCGACGTCAGCCCAGTGCTCCGTCGGGACCTCCGGGTCATAGAGTTCCTCCGTGTGAGGTGGAGACCTTTGATGGCGACAGCCTAGCATGGCCCACATTCCGCGATTTGTTCGCTGCCATTTACATCGCCAATCCGTATTTGTCTCAAGTGGAGAAGCTCTATCACTTGAACGCCAAGACTCGTGGGGAAGCGAGAACCATCGTGGCGAAGTCCCCCCTGACAAATGAAGGTTTCCAGGCCGCATGGGAGAACCTCACAGCACGGTACGAAAACAGCCGTCTGCTTGTCATGACTCAAGCCAGACAACTCCTTCAGATTCCAGCGGTGGCGCTAGAATCGGGCAAGGCATTGCGAGAACTGCAGACTGCGTTCCAAGGGGGTCTTACCGCTCTTGAGCGTTCGGGTGTTAGCACTGAGAATTGGGATGTCTTGCTTATCGCCATATGCACTAGCAAATTGCCGAAGTCCACAATCCTCCTGTGGGAACAATCAGTGCCAAACAAGACTGTCGTCTCCACTTGGTACGATTTGAACCAATTTCTCACTGATCGGTATCGTGTCCTGGATGCCACCGAAGAACATAAGTCGGTGCCGAGTGTTCAAGCCATCCCCAGTGGCACCCGCAAGTCCCCTGCGACGATGAAGGTTCAAGCGTTTCCCGCGAAAGCCCAGCTCAAACCAGCGTCTTGCAAGCTTTGCCATCGGGAGAATACGACTCTGCCTTTGTTTCCTTGACATGCCTGTTCAGAGGTGTGTGGAAACCATCAGACAGCAGGGACTCTGTTTAAATTGTTTTGCCCGCGGTCATCAAGTGAAGGGATGCTCCAGTGCGCATAATTGCCATACCTGCAAGGAACGTCATCACACCCTGTTGCACCCTAGTGACGTGACGCCGTCCGCCGCGCAAACCACCCCATTCGGTGCAACAATCAGCTCACAAATGCTCAAAGCTATTTTGCATCTACTCCAGGCAGAGGGCTTTTAGGCACGGCGATTGTCACTCTACACCATCGCGGGGTGGAACATCATATTCGGGCGTTGATCGACTCGGGAGCCGATTCAACCTTCCTATCCGAACGTGTCTTCAACATGGTTCAGCCCCCTTTTATCCAGTAGACGCCGCAGTTACTGGCATGGGCCAGAGTGATGGAGGATGCGCCGACAAGGTGTGTCTGCTGATGCTGTCTCCTCCGTGTGACAGGCTGAACACGATTGAGGTCTCCGCCCTGGTCGTATCCAAATTATCGGGGGCCATCCCGACGGCTCCATTTCTTAACACGGTTCCAACGCAGTCCCTCGACCGCCCCCTGGCTGACCCGTATTACAACAAGCCCGCGCCTATTGACATGATTATTGGTGTAGACCTGTTTTCACACATCCTCGGAGAGCGGATCAAAAAGGATATGGGTGATTTCGTCGGACTGGAAACCATCTTTGGATGGGTTCTGTGTGGAGCGATCATGCCTGACACTCCGGTAACTCGATTAGGTTTCGCGGCACGGACGCGAGTCAATCCAGAAGCAAAACTTGATGTACTTCTCACCAAGTTTTGGGAGGTGGAAGACCTTCCTGCAAAGCCGGAAAAGGAGGATGATGTATGCTGCGAGCGGAATTTCCAGGAGACCACCCGAAGAGGGAAGGACGGCCGATATATTGTATCCCTTCCGTTCAAATGTCCGAATAGCGTCAATTTAGGGCATTCAAGACCGATCGCGCTAGCTCAATTCCTGCGGAATGAAGCACGCCTTCTCAAGGATCCCGTCCTAAAAACACAGTACGATGCCATCTTTCAAGAATACGAGGAATTGGGCCATATGAGTCGGGTGACGCCGCCTAAAGATGACAAAACTTCCCCCATCACGCTGTGTTTAAGCCCGATAGCACCACCACCAAGGTACGCGTGGTATTTAACGCGTCAAGCCCCTCCACACGAGGCGTCAGTCTTAATGACGTCTTGCACACCGGGCCTACGCTTCAGGCCGATCTCACGCTTCAAGTACTGAAATGGCGTTTCTTTCGATTCGTTTTCAACACTGACATAACACAGATGTATCGACAAATCCGAGTCGACCCCAGGCATACCCCCTTTCAGCGGATCCTCTACCGGGATCGCTGCGGCAATATTCAAGACTACGAGCTACAAACCGTCACGTTTGGGGTTAACTGCGCGCCATTCTTGGCGATCCGAGTGCTTTTACAACTAGCCCAAGACGTGCAAGCGATGTACCCTCTGGCGAGCGAAATCCTTCGGAACTACATGTATGTTGATGATGTCCTTGCCGGCGCTCACACTGCAGACGACGCCCGTCTCGCCATACGAGAGCTTCAAGCTGCCCTCCAATCTGCGGGCCTCCCGCTTCGGAAGTGGACTTCCAATAAGAAGGAAGTACTTCAAGCTATCCCGAGAGAGCACCTGCTGCGAGAGGATTTTCTCGAGCTGGAATACGCGAGCACGGCAAAAACCTTGGGAATCCGCTGGCAAGCCGCCGAGGACGTCTTTTTCTTCACCGTGGCGGACTCACCATTGCAGGAGTCGATCTCCAAGAGACAGGTTCTGTCCCATATCGCCAAACTCTTCGACCCCGCTGGCTGGCTAGCCCCATTTGTTATCCGAGCAAAGATATTTATGCAGCAAATCTGGCTAACTGAACTGGGCTGGGATGACGCCCTGCCACCTCTCCTGCTGCAGCAATGGCACGAATTCCTGCAGGATTACCCAGGCCTCAGTCAACTTCGCATTCCCCGTTGGCTAAACACCAGCGATACGCTCTCGTGGGAGCTTCATGGCTTCTGTGACGCATCCCAGAAAGCGTATGGAGCAGCCCTGTATGTGCGGGTTCGGTACCGCGATCAAGTCAGCGTCCATTTATTAACGGCTAAGACCCGCGTGGCTCCAGTCAAAACAGTCTCGCTGCCTCGGCTGAAGTTGTGCGGAGCGGTTTTGCTAGCCGATCTCTGGGCGTCGATCGTTCCTGAACTCCCGATCCCACCTGCTACCTCCCAGTTTTGGACCGACTCCACCATTGTGTTGGCCTGGCTCAACAAACCCCCATGTAGCTGGTCCACTTTCGTGGCCAATCGGGTATCCAGCATCTCCAAGAGCACCGGTGGCCAAGGCTGGTCACATGTACGTTCCGAGGACAACCCTGCTGATCTGGCAAGCCGCGGAACCTCCGCGGCCGAGTTATCGGCCAGTAGCCTTTGGTGGCATGGGCCGGACTAGCTCCAGAGGGACCCCGAGCACTGGCCAACTCTCCATAATGAATTTCCAGACACCCAGCTGGAGCAACGAGTCCAGTGCCACACCGCCGCGACCACCCTACTCGATGACATAAGCGAGCGATTCTCAGACTACGGTAAAGCACTGCGAGTCACCGCGTACATCCTACGCTTCGCCGCCAAAAGGACGTCGACGTCTCCCACAGCCCACCTCATCAATGAGGAATCGCTCTCCGCTGAGCGCGCCTTGATCCGGACCTCCCAGCGCCGAGAACACACCGCGGAGATACGGGCCCTGGGTGAAGGGCGACCCCTTCCGACATCCAGCACGCTACTCAACTTAAACCCCTTCCTCGACCAGCATGGAATACTCCGCGCCTGTGGACGACTACGGGCCGCTGAGTCCCTCCGGTACGATGAACGTCACCCGACGTTACTCATTTCACGCGCCTGCTTGTTGAATTCGCCCACCGCATCACGTTGCATGGCGGCAATCAACTGATGGTTCGGTATCTGCGCACCAAGTTCTGGATCCCACGGATAAAGAACCTAGTGAAGTCCCACATCAACGGGTGTAAGGTCTGCATCGTGCATCGTCGACGACTGCAGACTCAGATGATGGGTGATCTCCCTCGAGAGCGCATCACGTACTCCCGGCCCTTCACCCACACGGGCATTGATTTCGCGGGGCCGTTTGAAATCAAGAACTACACCGGGCGCGCGTGCCTCATAACGAAGGGCTATGTCTGCGTCTTTGTGTGTTTCAGCACGAAGGCGATCCACCTCGAGGCGACCTCCGACCTCACCACGGAACGATTTCTAGCAGCCTTCTCCCGGTTTGTCGCACGAAGACAATGCCCACAGCGCATCTACTCCGACAATGGCAAAACCTTCGTAGGGGCCTCAAAGGCGCTCGAAAGAGATTTCCTGAACGCCACCAAGCTTGGTGTAATGAAGGCATTTCCCCAACACATTCTATCCTGGCAGTTCATTCCGCCGAGCGCGCCCCATATGGGAGGACTATTGGAAGCAGGGGTCAAAAGTTTTAAGACCCTATTTTACAAGTCCTCGTCTAATGGTAAGTACACGTTCGAGGAGCTATCCACTCTCCTGTGTAGGATCGAAGCGTGCCTAAATTCCAGGCCAATTTCTCCCATGAGCGAGGACCCAGAGGATCTGCTGGCACTAAGCCCGGGACATTTCCTGATTGGAGGGCCGCTCGTGTCCATCGCGGAACCGGAGATCCTGGTCGAGCCTATGTCGCTGATCAATCGCTGGCAGCGACTAAAGGCAATCCAGCAGACTTTCTGCCGCCGCTGGAAGAGTGAATACCTCAAGGAGCTCCACAAGCGTAACAAGTGGAAAGCACCGGCTCGTAGCCTCCAAACCGGGGACCTCGTGATCGTCTCCGAAGACAATCTCCCCTCCAATGAGTGGCGCTTAGGGCGAATTGAGCGCACTCTGCCCGGGGCAGACGGCCTCGTCCGAGTGGCTGATGTCACAACAGCGCGTGGGTCTATTCGAAGACCCGTAGCGAAGCTCATCCTGTTGCCAGACAACAGGAGTCCTGAGCCTACAGACCTATCGTGACGTCCAATCCCTCTATGTTCCGTTCGAATGTCCTCGTCTCCGTGCATGTTGTCCGTTCCCGTGCAGCGACTAATCAACTCCCCCTACGTAATCTTTTTCGTTACAGCCCTTTCAGTTCGCACTTCCACCGCAACATGGCCCCCAAGCGTCTGCCGCAACGCCGCAGCAAGCGTCCGGCTACACACGGGACGAACGTGTACCGGTGCCGGGTCTGCCGGCAGTGTCAGCGGTTCCTGAACCTGAGAGGGGAGAAGCGGCTCCGGGCGGTACTCATCAATAAGTATTGGCCCAACTGCTTGGCGCACGATGGCATCAATTCATCATTTGCCCGCTCCCTGGGGTTGACGGTGACCAAAGTCGGGGTCGACCAAGCCTGCACGGCCGCCCTCGAGTCCAGGACCGACCCTACGTTCCGGCGGAATGTTATCTTCCGGGTCGAAGAGGACCTGCACATCCGCACTCCCATCCGGGAAGTGTCGGCACCGGTCCGGGAAAAATTTGCCACCCTGATCCTGGCCGACCCCAACTTCCATCGGCCGGCGTCGGTATCCGCAGTGCTCGGGGCAGACCTCTATCCTGAGGTCATCCAACCAGGCTGTGTGCCCGGTCATAGCGGTATTCCCGCAGCCCAAAGCACCGTGTTCGGTTGGGTCATCTCCGGCTCCTGCGGCATCTAGGCGCTCCAGGACGCTGCCGTCCCCCATCCTACATATGTCCAAGGTGGCAATTGCAACATGTTGCAAGGGGGGCGGTATGTTCACGCCGCCGGGTGAACAGCAGTGAGCGGCGAAGAGCAGTGAGGAGTGAGGAGGGTTTTTTGATCCTCGGCGTCTACGGTCACACCAGGAGGGGGTGACTATCTTTTCTGATGGGCGCCGCCATTTCACTTTCGTACGAAATTTCAACCCGAACACCCGTTCTATTTTCCATTTGAATTTTTTTGCTTCTTTTTCGAATTGTACATAGTATATTTTAACCCGAAACATATATCGTGTGTGTCGGGCAACCTGTGAATAATAATTAATAAAGTATAAGTTGTTTTAACCGAAGTTATCGCGCGTTATTAATTCACCACTCACTCACCACCCGAAGAAATTGGCACACGCCAACCACTTGCACTATATCTAGGATCCTTCCGCCCCTCCACGAACAAAAAGTAACCCGGCTTGGATTTAAAATCTAACGGCCAAGCAATAAAGACACTTGAGCGCCACCTGGCGGATGCAGCCTTGGGCACCGACCAAAGGCTTTCTGCGTTATGCAACACTGGTCGCACAGCTGATCGGTGGCGCTTTATGGGGCAACTCTATTGTTTTTATTCGCTGCAACAAGTGGAATTGTGTCCAGAACAGAGAGGACACTGGATAATAGAGAGGATTTCTACGCACCAATACATCGAAGGAGACAGTGGAGGGCAGACAAAAAGCCGCCAAGTCCAAGTATTTTATTGCGTACATATTTAATTGTTTATACTTGCAACAAAGTGTTACAACTTGAGCTCTTTGTGTTGAATGATTTTTGGTATGAATATACTACAATATTTTGGACAAAATAGCGTGCTAAATCTTTGTCCCAATTACTTATTGCGCGCACTTTATTTTAAAAGGTTAAAAAAACTAGTTCCGGATGTGACTATGCAAATTAATGTGTAGTGAAATCTCAATTTTGTATCTTAAATACTCAATGCTACAATAATTATATCGTGCGCTGTAGACTTGAATTCTATCAGAACCCCAAGGGATTTTACAACTTTGTTTTTTCTAAACGACGCTCTAACCTACTACCTTCCACCTTCAGACTTAATAACCATACAGGTAATAATGATTCAGATATTGCAGATCTGTTTGCTAAATTCTTTCAGTCGACTTATTTTATTACTGCTTTTTATCACACATCCTATCCCTTCTCAATTGTGGTTTTTCCTAGATTTATTGAAGACTGTTGAGGATAGAGTAGATTGCGTTAAATTATTAGTTTATCTTTATTAACTGTCCATACACTTTCAAGGGCGGAAAAGGAACAAGAAGCATATACAGAAGTACAAAGTATCTTATATCGATAACTAACAAGCTGCAAACGAAAACATATGGTATTTTCAACACCCTTGCTCAATATGATTCTGTGTGCCAATTACAAATTTTTTCTTAGTTTAAATTCAATAACTTGACACAATGATTATGCTTTTGCTTAGACAAATTTTTCGTTAATATATCAGCTACCATGTCCTTAGTTGATCTATAGTCCAGATCGATCTCGCCACTTGTAAAAATTTCTCAAACGAAATAATGTCTGTTGTCAATGTGTTTCGATCGAGCATGAAACACAGGATGCTTGGCCAGAGATTGAGCCCTCAAATTATCTCCGAACAATTTAGTAGATGTCCCAGCATCTCGACATCCAATCTCGATCAACAATCGCCTCCAATGCAAAGCCTCTTTCGCCGCTGAAGACATAGCCATGTATTCGGCCTCTGTGCTGCTCAAAGCCACACTGCATTGTTTTTCTGACTTCCAGGAAATAGGGCCACCTGCCAAGAAAAACACGTACCCTGTGTACGTGTCTGCGTCAGCGTATCCCTTAAGAGCATCTCCACACGATCGGTAGTGCAACTTCAGATCCTTCGTTGTCGCAAATACCTCATAACATGCTTAACTGCTGCAACATGTTCACTGTGAGGTTCCTTATTCCATTGCGCTAATTTGATGACTGAATGGTAGATACCACGTCTTGATGTTTATGCAAGCCACATCAACTCTCCGATTGCTGACTGTCACATCCTGTATGACGCATTTCTCGTCTCTGCACGCCACTTGGAAACCAGCATGCAATGGAGTACCAACAGCTCGACACACTTCCATACTTTGTCTTTGAAGCATGCCCTTTATGTACTGAGCCTGATTCATCACGATACTGCCTGTATCATCATTCCGGTCTACTTGCATGCCCAAAAACTCTCGTAACGGACCCTTATTGACGCATTAGAATTTCATCGCAATCTTTGCCTTAATTGCGATCATGCCATCCATCTTTTGGCAAGCTATAAGTAAATCATCCACATATACTAGTACCAAACAAAGTCTACCTTTTATATCCTGCTGATAAAGGCACGGCGCATTCTTACAAGAAGTGAATTCAAGATCATATAGCGCTGCATTCAACTTTGCTTTCCACTCCCTTCCTGCTTGTTTCAATCCATTTATATCTTTATTCAGCCTCAACACCTGTTGTGAATTTGCCTTGTCCACATATCCCTGGGGCTGCCTCATATAGACGACTTCCTTTAGGTCACTGTTAAGATTCACATGTAACTTGTTTACACAATTATACATTTTTTTGGGACGTCCTGGCTTGCCGGTACGAATCAAACATGGTCTTCCAGGACTGATCTGTCCTTCCTGCCGTATCTCTTGTTCCGGTTCTTGTTTTTCCGCTTGGCCAGCTTCATCATCGCTCTGCCCTAAACTCTCATTATCAAAATCGTCAGCGTTAACAAATTCTTCATCTTTACTTGATTCGTCCCACCGCATATGCAAACCTGTGACTGTTTGTACTGGACCTGGGAATTTAAAAATCGAAACCACATCATTCGGATCCTTGAACATTACATCCCGTTTCTCAACGACCTCTCGCTTTTCTTTGTCATACAACCTGTATGCTTTTGATACGAGTGAATATCCTACGAGTCGATATTCACTGCCCTTGGCCTGAAACTTGCTTCGTCATCTCTTATCTAATGCAACTGCTAGATCCAAAAATGCGCATACCGTGCACATTTGGTTTTCTTCCAGTACGTGCCTCATAAGGTGTCATACCAACTAAAACTGCTGTTGGTGATCTGTTTTGAATGGAATACGCTGTCATTATTGCCTCTGCCAAGAGAAACTCCTGCATGTCCGCGTGTACAAGCAAACATCTATCCATCTCGACTAGCGTCCGGTTTGCTCGTTCAGTCATTCCATTCTGTCGCACAATTTCATGATCCTTTAAGTACCCATCAAAACGCCTGTTGATGAATTCTCGGCCGTTGTCACTTCTTATTGCCTTTAATTTTTGGCCAGTCTGTCTTTCAGCCATCTCTTTAAATTCGACGAATTTCTCGAATACTTCATCCTTCGATTTTAGACAATAAGCAAATATTTGTCTCGACATGTCTGGACGTTGACGCGTACAATGCGAAGTACGTTCAAGTGGCGCATACGACACCAGGACATTCGCGCGAGCCCAGGCAAGTCTATGAATGTCAAGAAAAATGAAGAGCCGCCTGGAGAACGTTGCTCAAAAGGCCCACATTGATCGGTATGTACCAATTCCAAAAGATGATGAGCTCTATGTTCACACGATGACGGGAAAGGTTGAGTATGAATCATGCTTCTCATACAAGTCACACATGGCATCTTCTCGGAAAAATCCACATTTTCCATGCCAATCACCATCCTGCGTTTAACAATATTCATTAGACTTGAATAATTCAAATGACCATACCTGTAGTGCCAATATTCTGCACTTATCTGTTTCGCTCCAAAGCATCTCCTTTAACACAAAGAGCTTTCCTTGTCTCTCTGCTATTAGTACCATCTCGCCGTCTTGGCGAACCGTCGCCGAAGTTTTGTCGAAAGTCACAGTGCATCGCCCATCGACTGCTGGATCAACCGACATAAAATTCGTCTCCAACCCTGGTAAGTGCAAAACATTTTCCAGTTTCAGCTCACAAAATCCTGTTTGTACAAGCACGTCACCTCTGCCAATTGCTTTTATGACGTGGTTGTTAGCCAATACAAATCTTCCTCATGCGCAACATAATTCGCAAACATACTGTGCCTGCCACATAAATGAGCCGTTGCTCTCTCTTGTTACTCCTGCGATCTCCTTCTTTCAGCAACTTAATCCTTAGACTGTCCAAAGAAGGAAGACTATCACGAGTCTCCATCGCAATAACGAAGTTTTCGTATTCCTTTGGCAAACTTGAAAGTAATATGATCACCGCTAGTTCGCCTTCTAGCTTAATATTCACTTCAGCAAGTTTGTCCTTTGTAGAGAAGATCATATTGAGATAGTCGCTCATCTTGTCCTCTCTCAGCTGCAACCCAAGCAACTTTTTATATAGCGACACCCTCCGGACGGGTCCGCTTGCTCATACGTTTCCTTGAGCTTATCCCATGCTTTCTTTGCTGTAGCACAATTCTTGAGGTAAGCCAACTGAGACGGTCTTACACACAGCGTTATCGTTTTCTGATTCTGTGCATCCCACGCAGCAACCGCATTCGCTTCCATAGGCCTCGTCATGCCTATGGAGTTCGATAATTCCGCATGGCTCAACACGCTGCGCATTCACATTTCTTTAGTTGTTAATAGAGGATTTATATACTTTGTTAGCTTGCCCTGCTCTAGAATTTTACTCGACAGTGTGGAACTCTCAATATGATAATCACTAGCGTAGTATTGAATCGGTTCAAAATCAATTTCTTAAGTTCGCGTAATGCGGCACTAATTGATACCAATGTCCCCATTGATCTTTTTGTTTTTTATGACATTGGCATTAAAAATGTCGCGAATTTATTGACAAAAGTCTCTGTTTTCCAACGATCGTTCCTGTTTATGCCCAGCAGGCAACACAAAGGTTAACGCCTGAATGAGGCGAGCTTTCACCTACCGCTCTCGCCACAGAAAGAACTCCCCACACTACTGTCCAAATGAGGCTTAGTTTTCGGTATTAGACTTAAGCTAGTTTGGTTCCACAATTGACGTGAATAACCCTACAAGTGAAATTCATTTTCGTGCCGATTTTTTTTTGCGAAGTTAGAGAAGGAATTTATTTAGCTGCCTCCTAAACCAGGAAGTTTCTGCCCCCTACTAAACATTTGGTCCTTCGATCCGAATACCAAGAGAAGTTTTCCATGCCCACATCACAAACATGTACCGGCAAATTATGGTCGATACAGTTCAAACGCCATTTCAGATAATCCTTTTCCGAAACAAAGAGGGTCAACTTGGTGATTACGAGCTTTGTTGAATGCTGATTTCCTCGATATCGATAGACCATCACAGCAAAAACACTTGGAATCCGATGGAAAGTGACGGATGAGTTTTACTTTGTCATCTCACCCCAAGAGATCAAGTCAGATTAGACCTCGGGCAGATCGCCAAGATATGCGATCCCGCTGGCTGGCTGGCTCCCTTTGTAGTTTCAAGCCAAAGTATTTATGCAAGAGCTTTGGCTACAAGAGCTAGGGTGGGATGATCAATTGCCCAGTGAATCCCATCACAGGTGGCAGGTTTTTACAAAGTGCTACTTCTTTCTTGACCGGATTCGAATGCTATTAGCTGAACTGTCAGCTGCACGTTTTCCACAACTTTTAGTTGATAATGCTGCGGCATTTTATTAAACCATCTTACTGTCATGTTTAAAAAAGCCACCCTGCACATGAACAACGTTTGTCACCAATCGATTAGCTAAAATTGTTACGGCAACAAGTAGCGCACCATGGAATCACGTCCATTCAGAAGACAATCCGGCAGATCTCCCTAGGAACTTGTATTTGTGGTAGCATGGCCCACCACGGTTACGGGAAACGCAAAAGTCCGCGTGATCTACAAAAGAATGATGCAATCACAGCTAATGGCCACTCTTCCGTCCCAGCGAACTACTTTCTCACGCCTCTTTACGACCATCGGGATAGATTTTGCAGGTCCATTCGACATAAAAAGTTTCACCGGTCGCGCCTGTCGCATATCAAAGGGATATGTGTGTGTCTTTGTGTGTTTCGCCACCAAAGCCATTAACCTTGAGGCAACTTCGGATTTGAGTACTGAAACGTTTCTGGCAGCACTCGCTCGGTTTGTATCGAGGCAAGGGTGTCCCCAGCAAGTGAAGGCCGACAATGGAAAAAGCTTCGTAGGCGCGTCCCGAGTTCTTGAAAAAGATATCCTAAAGTCGACCCAGCAGAAGATCTTACCCCACTATAGCCACCAAAATCTGTCCTGGCATTTCATCCCTCCCGGGGCGCCACACATGCTTTTGGGAAGCTGGAGTTAAGAGCTTCAAAACTCTGTTCTACAAGACTACTTCCAACCAAAGGTATACCTTCGGGGATTTCTCTACTCTGCGTGCTAAGATAGAGGCTTGTCTGAACTTGCGGCCGATTTCACCTATGACTGAAGACCCCACCGATTCTTAGGCGGTCCGGTGCTATCCGTCACAGAAACTGAGATCAAGGATCAGGTTCCATCTATCATTAACCGATGGCAGTGTCTGATGGCCGTGAGTTAGCATTTCTGCACCCGGTGGAAAAGGTATATCTGAAGGAGTTACATAAGCTGAATATGTGGCGATTTCCTTGTAAGAATCTTGAAGTGTGCTATCTTGTGGTACTCAAGGACGATAACCTTCCATTCAATGAATGGCGTCTCGGGCGAATCCACCAAACGAACCCCCGAAGTGACGACAACATCCGTGTCATCGATCTGCTCACCGCTCGCGGTGTTGTGAAGCGACCAGTCGCGAAGCTGATCTTTCTTTCCCCAGGAGAAAGAATTCAAACGTTATTATTGAAGCTTCAGTAGCGTCCGGCAGCAGGTTCTTGCTTCCAAATAAGAATTGAGAAAAGTCACTGGTCGTGACTTTGCCGTTGTGATATACAAACTGTGCAGTATACACAAGCCTAAGTGCAAAATTTAAACTTTGTTGCTCTTACGGTAGAGGAGGAGGACGGATAAACATGGCTATTTGATCTTGACTCGTCGTGCTGATCAAAAATATATATACTTTATATGGTCGGACATGATTCACTCTATGCGTTGCACACTTCTGACCAAAATGAATATACGCTTTTTGCACGGGTATAAAAAAAAAAAATAACTTTGAAAAATCCAACTACGGTTTTGCTAGTTAATAGCTGTACTTTCTGAAAAAAATTGTGCGGTGCGATTCGAATATTGGTGTTGAACAGTGTTATAAGGTAAAATATTATAAATATCACTTTGAATATAAAACCTATTGAATTTTAAACATTTTTTCACGACTTTCAAAAAGGTTAAAATCTATTAAAATACAGTTGTATTGAAATACAGATGATATAACACCAGCAAATCATAAAACTACTTCGGGCCAAAATACTTAATTTGTTGTTCGATATCTTAGCAATTTGTGTAACTATTACAAGTGTTTTTTACACTCGAAATTTTTTCCCGATATCGATTACACATTGATATTTGAGAACTCGATAATAATTTTATGGGAATATGATACTGCATCTCGATAATAATCTTACTGCCCTAGCAACATGAAATATAATTGAATAATTCTTTTATGCTAACAATAAAAATGCATTTCGTTCAGAAACATATGGGCGCCCCCTGAACTATTAGTTCAGCATATAAGGATTCATGGGCAGTATTTACAGCAACTACCCGAAGTGATCTATTGTCTCCAGGATGGACCGCAAAGACTCGACCCAATTTCCATTTGGTGGGTGGAAGATGTGGCTCTTGAGTACAAGAGTTCCAATAAAATGATTATTCTCTTCAGATAATCATTTGGTTCGGTATTTCAATGACGTGATTCTATACACTAACGCTTCCGGACCCACTGTACCATAGCGTGAAATTGATTTTATTTCTCCGCACTACTGTTTGGTGCAGACGGCGGTATGAAATGCCATGTGAGGCCTTCATCCGCGACATAAATAGCAAGTTTTTTTATCCTTCATGTGATCGATTTATTTCCGTGAATCGTGGTTCCATTGTCAGAATAGAAATCTGTGGGTCTCGTTCGGCGAGAAATAAATCGTTGAAATGCTGCTATGAAAGTGCGAGACAGACTAATATGTCAAACCATACCTTACCAATACGAGGGGTTCGAACCTTGTTCTCTTTGTTCTCTTTAGTTCAGACTAGTATGATAGAAGCACGGATTTGTTGAAACTCTAAGTATAGACAAATTGGTATAGTTGCAATATCCATCTCCGAGTCAGTCCAGAAACGGCAGCGTAAAATTGGTATAGTTAGTATAGAGATCTGTTACAAGTTTAAGTAATCGGCTAAGTAAAAGAGGAATGTGCTATACCGAACCAATCGAGATTTAATTGATAACCTTAGTCGCGTAATGAATCGGTAACAGTTGCTAGTTACCCGTTACAGATGGCTCCAAGACGATAATTTGTTGATTAATTACTCGTAAATGCTCTCCTGAAGGATTCCATGAAACACAGTAATTGGCTGGCGTCGTTCCTCAGTCGCCAAGTCAGTAAAGCTTTGGCCTTGTGGTTCAGATAGTGGCCATTCCGATTGTGGTTTGGTAATCCATGAGGGTGCACCATAACTTATGATTCAGCAGCTGAGATGGACTTAGACCTCGTGAGGAGCAGTCATCAGAGCGCTAATCCAGCATTCTTGGAATATTTGCTTTGAAAAAAATTGGATTTTTTATTCTTTATTTTTATATCTTAAAGTACAGTTTCTGACGAATGTTATAACAAATTTTTGTAGCAATCCAACCAATAAAATCAAAGTTATAGCGCCTTCAAACTAGCTCTTTCTCGCGCTAGATTTATGAAGTCAAGGTTCTGATATAAACTTTCTTCGCCTACATTGAACATAAAGAGTCTAAAAGCTCGATCAAACATAAAAACTTAAAACTTCTCTTTAGCTAAAAATTAACTTTCGAGAATTAAAAGAAAAAGAACCTAAAGAGGACAAGTACACAACACGTGAAATATGAAAATATAAAATAAGAGACAACAATAAAATAGAATAAAAACACCTTGAACATTAAATAAACCTTAACATAAAGACATTATAAAACTCGCGTGATGCGTCAGTCAAACTTTTAACGCGGATGTCTCGGAATCATGTTTTCCAAAAAGCGTCGTTGAGGTGATCACAATAACTAATAAAGTTTTCAACCGATTTCAAACTTTTTTTTTTAATTGTTCGTAATTGAGTTAATGTGCACTTGGACGAAGAATTACTGCATATGATTTTTTATATTCATGTTATGAATTTTTTAATACATTTCATAAGACAAAAAAGTGCTTATTTCCAAAAATCGCTCTCGTAAAAAAATAAAATACATTGACAAATACCAAAAACCATTTATATTTTTTGCTTGTATTAAAGCTGTGCAGTTACACAAGTATTAACTCTGTCCTGTGTTTCTTCTATGGTATTCCTTTTCATTAGTGCACACCTTATTTCTTGAATGGTTCAAGCATCTTATTCAAAGCTGCACTTTTTTGGCTGTTTCATACCTTTCAACCTTTAAACTTATAGCACTTATACGCTTTGTGCCCGGCAATTTGCGAATCAATATTATTCGACTTCCGCATAATTTAAAACAGTTTGTAGCGGTTTTTTCTCTTCTTTGCTCATGGCACTTAGGGAGAAATATCTTTGCTCCAAGTATTCCATGATATCAGATAGTATTTGAATTTGCCTTGTTTTTCTAATCTGACTCTCATATAATTGTAGAGCCTCTCTGTCAAATTTCCTTAGTAGGATTTGTGCGAATATGACGTCCACTTCATATCATATAGTATTTGAATTTGCCTTGTTTTTCTAATCTGACTCTCATATAATTGTAGAGCCTCTCTGTCAAATTTCCTTAGTAGGATTTGTGCGAATATGACGTCAACTTCATCGGACAAATTTGCTTTTATTTTAATCAAGTAAACTGACTCATTAACTGTGGCAATCACTCCTTTAACACTTTATGCGGAATCATTGTTGATCATCGGTAAATCAACAATCCGACTTAATTGTTCGGAAAATACCCTCCGATTATTTTCATATCGCTTGGCTAACAATTCCGAAGCGGTACTATAATTGTCAGCTGAACCTGACAATAGATAGGCTACCAAGCACCTTGCTTCCCCCTTTTACGCGGATTGTAAATAATTGAATTTAAGAGTCAGACTTAAATCTTCTCTTTTTTCAATTAACTCCGCAAATAATTTTAATAATAATAGCATTTGGCTATGGTAACTAATCCATTGCTTCTGAATCTACTTAACTTAATTTTACTTACTAGCATCTAACTCTTCTGTCTTATTTAACCTTTTGTGCAACTCGTGTTGCTTCCGTAACAATTTTTTAGTTTTGGTCGGGAACATTTTTGTCTTATGCGTATATTAGGATATTGATATAAGTATATAATAATATAAATAGATTGATATACTTATAACTATCTTAATATATATCTTATCTGATGAAATTATTACAGTTGCTCCACTACACTATGGTCTGGATGTCGATTTTTTTTGGCATAAACTACAGTTTGAATGCTAGAGAGTTGAAATTTTGCAAGCATGCAGGAAATACTAAAATAAAATTTCAATTTTTTTTTTTGGATTTGCACCATGGCTTTACCGCGATTTGTCGAAAACTATAAAATTTGACCCGATTGCATACTTTCAGGCTGCATTTTGAAATATTCGGAATTGTTTTGACCAATTAATAATTATAAACATGCACAAAATAGATAGTTTAAAATTTTATTTATCTCATATTTGGTAGTGTAGAAAATTGGTATGAAGTAAATAGATTACAACAATTTTTCTTGTGTTTAATTGGCATCGTCTTCTTCTTCTAGCTCTTTGTCGCGAATGTCCTTCTCAGAATTAGAATCACAATCAGATTGTAAGTCCGATTCATTTCCAGATAAATCTTTATCTTCAGTAGACGGCAACTCCAGAAGACTTAAAACTTCTTTGGGAAGAGGTTTTTCGGGTTTTTCCGTTCCCTCTCCTTCAAACAGACACTCGATAGTAATGGATCCGAGGAATCCATAGCTCTATGAAAAATGTCACTCATTGTATTAACTCGACTATCTTTCCTTGAATGTGGTCGCCTGTCTTGTTTGTAGATTTTATTCCGGGCTTCTGAACCATTTTCGCCCAAGCATCCCAGTGGAATTAACGTCGAATTGTTTATTTGAAAACCGTGAACTAACACTTTATGAATCGTTGGTGACATTGGATACCACGGATAAATATGCATATATAAGCAAAAAGTTCTCTCACAAAAGGAACGAAATTTATCCGAACTTGAATAAAAATTACATGCAATAGCTATTAAAATAATGTGAAAATTATTAACTGGTTATGGATGACAGTATTTTACTATTCTCCAAAGCTTTTCTTGCGGTATTACCATCATTGCTATTGCCCAGCCATTCGTCTTTGGCATACTTATTCGTATACCCATTTCATTCCAAATCTTTTCCTGAATGTATTTTTTCCGTATGTTCATTTTAATCTTATCGTCACCTTTCATATGCCATTTTTTAATCTCTAATCTGTATGATACGTTCAGGACAAATTCTAGAAACCGGATCCATGCATGTAGTGGACTTATCCCAAATTTCAATGCATTAAGCTTTGGGGTGAAGGTTTCTGAACTGAAATCAGTAATTTGCAATATTTTAGTTGGGGTGACACTACATATTGGACAACATTGAGTAGATTTATTTCCAGTTAGTACGTTGAGAACTTTGCCATCAATAAGTGTCATATGCATTTCATAGGTAACTGATATGTCGAAGTTCTCATCCAATTTAAAAACAAACGGTTTGAGATTATCAATTTGAAAATCTAAATTATTTTTTTTCCATAAGTATGTGAGCAGAAATTTCTTTTACTAGTTCAATTTTGAGCGGTCTGCAATATCTGATGGACTGAGGTGTCCTGTTTATCCAGATGTTCCGATAACCGGAGTCAATAATTTTTAAGGTAACAACAGAAGTTACAAAAAGATAATGATCTGATAGCTGTTCGCCATTTGCTACATTTCCAAACTTCTGCTTGTATATGCTATGACCAGTTTAACCATCAAATCCATAGCTGCAAATTAATTTGATTTTGGAACTAAGAGGAAACTGCTGGCAAACATCGGACTGCAATTTAATTATTCGATGAGCAGTATGATTTAAAAGATTTTGTAAGGACACTTCAGCAGTAGTTTCCATTACTTCTATACCCACGGGCCGGCATTGTAATTTTGCTTCCATTAGTTTATCATAGTTTGGAAATATGTTGCTGTGATGACTTTTATTCAAAAGCCTTGTGTTTATATATTGCTGTTTATTAAGTGCATTTTCTAGGAGGTAAGCTAAAGCTTCATCTGGAGTAAGTGGAATGGGTTCTTGCATTTGACGTCGGTTTCTCGTTTCAGTTGGGTATTCAGGTGATGTTAAAGTTTTTTTTAGAACAAACCCCGCATCCTTTCTGCATTCTTTGGTTGCAGAAACTGCTGCAGCTTGCACAAGAAGATTCGTGTTGACATTAGTCTCATTGCAAGCTCACAAGCCAGTTTCCTTTTTAATCTTGCCCCTGCATTTGCATAGGATAAAGGTAGACGTCCTGTTAACTTTGGTGTCTTCCAATTTTCATTAACAACTATTGATATTTTAGATTCCAGCCATTTAGAACGCTTGGACATAAATCGTTCCAACATTTGGTTGCATTTCAATAGGTTTTTTTTTAATGAATGATTCAAAATTACTTATTTTTTTATCTATTTCTTTTATTTTTTCGTATTCCAGATGGTTATTGTTGACTTTACTGTAGATCCATTCTGATACAGATTTTATTTCTCGATTGTTGCTGCACCAAATATCGATGACTTTTTTATGACAAAATTCGAAATTCAAATTAATGGAAAAGGGGGAAAAACGGGCCTAGGGCATTAGTTTGCGATCAAAGACGACATATATAGCACATGTCTGACTTTGAGTCCCTGGTACGAACTCAGGGATGCCATTAAAAATTTGTTTTTATCGATATTTTGTGCTCAGGGTATCTACTGTCATAATTAATTACCAAAACCACCAAATCTTTTCATGAAAATTTGGACTTTATACCCAAAAAAATCGAAATCCAGACCATAGTGCACTAGCCAAACTGACTTTAAAATCGGACGCACGCACTTTTTATTTATTATGCAATATTTTGCTTTTTACTGTAGTATACTTTTAGGGATAGCATTAGACCACATACTTTTAGGGATAGATTATAAGTAACTATTAAGTACCGCTAACGACATTAGCCATAAGAGCAATGTAAATGCTCCCCTATTCAGTGACTTGCGGCCCCAATAAATGAAAATGGCAAGGCGGCAACAACAGCAGATGCAGCATTAAAGTATAAAAAAATTTTATTTTCAATTTAATAAAAAACAGTGCTCATATAAGCACCTTTGTGGTAAGAGACGATTTTTGCGCTGCCACTATAAATTAATTTAAATGCACAAAAACAACAAAAAAAAGTAATAAAATGCAAAAAATTAATATATATTGTTTACAAATTCCTTTTTTTGAATAAGTCTATCATTGCCAAAATACCCTCGAAACAAAAAGAAAAGAGAAAACAAAAAAATTCATATTTTTGAAACATACACTAAAATGAAACATACACACTCAAAAAAAAAAATATGTATATTCATAGATAACACCTATTCATAGTGTATAGATATAACTTATTCAAATTGACTGCATTTGCAGTATTTTATTGTATAAACATAATATTAAGCTAAAAACAGTTTTATTTTAACCTATAAATACATTAAATATCAATTAATACCAATTTACAAAAAATCAAGGAGGTACTTCTTTGTTATAATGAATAATATCTTACACTTTGGATATGGTTCTATATTGTTTAAATTTGAACCAAAAAGTATGCTATGGAGATTCCAAAAATTATCTGCTTTTTAATTTTAAATAATTATGGAACTCTTATGGATCTTACCAATTGTTTATTAGTAACGCTGGCAAACAATAGCTTTTTTTATTATTTTTTTTTTTAAATGTGTATTTTAGCAAGGAATCGATTCACAAATGATCTTAACAAAGCTTTTAACTTAATATAATGTAATACGCCAAACAGTCATTACTAACAGTGAAAATTTTAATCTTATTTATATAAATCTATATTTTTAGTGGTATTTAGTTATACAAATCAGCAACTTAGCGTATCATTGTCAGATATTGCCTTCTCTTCAGCCTGTGGATGGTCCTTTGGCTCGCAAGGGGTCTCGCCAGCCGGTTTGCATGTGTCTGCAGCCTATCATTGTATCGCTGGTGTGGCTATTTATTTGGTCTTCTACCGTTTCCACGTCAAGGTCATGGTGTAAAGATGCGCCTCGGATAAACCATGGGCACCCTGTCATCTGCCGCAGAGCTTTGTTTTGAAAAGTTTGTACCTTTTTTCTATTGGAATCTGCCGCCCTCCCCCAGATTTGGACTCCATATCTCCAAGTAGGAGCTATTATGGCATTATATAGTGCCCGTTTGCATCTTAGTGGCAATTTGCTTTTGCCGTTTGTCAGCCAGTTTAGTTTCGACCATTTGATTCTGCACGTTTTAAGAGAGGCTTCGATGTGATCTAGGACTACTCTCAGGTATTTTGCCTTTTCTTCTGTTTTTAGCACCTTGCCGTTAAGCCATACACGGGGAGGATGCTTTCTTGTCAATGTGAAGCATATATTTAAGCATTTGGCCTCGTTTAGCATTATATTCCATCTGCGAGCCCAGCTCTCAAGCAGATGGAGATGTTCTTGCACTCCATCAGCAGCAGAATACTCATAGGACGAGGAATAAAACATACAGACATCATCTGCATATGAAGCTATTAAGGACTTGTTTTCTTCCTCAGGCCTGGGTATATCAGAAGTATACACCGTGTATAGTAGAGGACGCCCGCAGCCACATTATGAACTCTGGAGACTGCAGATCTTACTTTAACTCAAAATTTTCTGTGTTCCAAGTAGGAGCGAAGAATGAGGTAGAAAGGAGCAGGCAGCTTTCTCTTTAGTTTTGCAAGAAGGCCAACATGCCAGACTCTATCAAAGGCTTGCTTTACATCTACGAAGACTCCATTGCAATACTTTTTTTTGTCGAAGCAAACAAAAGCTATTTTGAATTAAAAATTTTGTTTTAAACTTTCTATAGTATACTTTTGGGTGCCCATTTTCCGATCACAGATCCCCTGATTTCACAGAATCTGAACGTGATGGACAAAAACCAATTATGCAGTGAGAATCAGCGTACCCGAATTAGTTAAGAACACCTCTCAAGTTAACGTCAGCAAAAATCATCTCGGCCTGTGTAATTAAATAATAAATGACAATCAGCCTAATATACCCAAACATACTGTAAAGAGGAGCACATGTGAAATATGTGCACTCAAAAGTGCACAAACAACATAAGCTCACTTGTAAAGCTTGCCGCGATCAAAGCAAGCTTTTGAAAAAAAGTTCAAAAAAGTTCAACAAAGCTAAAGTAACGTTTACAAAGCTTGAAAGCACACGTAAAGCTTTCTGATCGCAGCAAGCTCCACAAGATCAAATTTGCCCAATAACGAAGTCTAAATACCCTATAAGAAAATAAACAAAAAAATTTTTTTGGAAACAATTAAATATCAGAAAATAGAATCTTAAACAAATTGAAAAAAAAAGAAAAAAGAAACAAACAATTTTTTTCATTATAAAAAATATTTGAAATACTAAGAGAACGAAATTAATTTAAGGGAATTAATTGTGCCATAAAGATAAAACCAAAAGTAACAGAATTTCAAATGGACCAGAACATAGAAATATTAAAGGAAAAGTTTGAGAAAGCGTACAAGTGCAAATATAGGACAATTTATATAAGCTTTCAGACCATTAATAAGCACATTGAAACCATCTTTGAGAGTTACAATAAAATAAAGAATAACAATACAGAAATATGCAATGAATCAAGTAGTGTAATCTTCACTTAGCTAATATACAGTTTAAATAAACAACTAATAAGTATAGCAACAAAACATAATATAAAATTCACAATACCGGTAGAGTCGAATCTAGAAGCAACTTTTGAACCTCTAGCAACAAAAGACACCGAAGAGCCAGGTGTAGAAAATAACCCAGAAGACATTCAAGATAATACAAAACCAAAGATGGTGCAAACAAAGATTGAATTTCTTAATACAGCTTCTAAGCTGATTCAGGAGTATGATGGTGGAGTAGAAACACTTCAAAGTTTCATAGATGCACTGGAATTAATCAATGAAATAAAAGCAGAACATGAAGAAACAGCTATTAAAGTCATAAAAAGAAACTAAAAGGGAACGTTAGACTACTAGTAACAAATGAAAACACAATAATAGGTATAATCCAAATATTAAAAAAAGAAACTAAGGAAGAAACAGTTCAGGTAGCAGAGGCAAGATTAATGAATTTAAAACAAAATGGCAAGAACGCAAGTTTATTTATGTCAAAAATAGAAAATCTCACTAAATCATTCAAACTCGCTTTCATAACAGACAACGTAAACCCTGAAACAGCAAACAAATATGCAACTCAGATAGCAGTGAAATCAATTATAAAGAACTGCGAAAACGAAAAGGTGGAATAAGCAAAGACGTCCTATTTACAACAGGTGAAACCAAACTCAAGGTCAGCAACCTCTCAACCAAACACACCTTCCAAGTAATAGTAAATGATTTTCCCATCCCATGTGACAGAATCCTGGGGCTTGACTTTATAAAAAAAAATCAATTGCACACTCAATTATTCCACCAACAAATTGATAATAGATCCGTATAAATCAAGATATAAAATTATAATTAACATAGGGATCGGTCAAAACATGCAAGTGTTCCAATCCCACCAAGAAGCGAAAAAATAGTATGCACTGCAATATCCTCAGACAATAATAACACCTTTATTCCTAATCAAGAATTCCACCCGGGGGTATTGATTGGAAACACAATTGCCTCTAAGACTAACCCATATGTCAGCATATTAAATACTAACAACACAGACATATTAAATATTAAAGACATCAGACGTGCAAATTACAAACATGAACCCATTAAATGAAAATATGTCCAATTTCATAATTCTAAAATTATACAAACAGCATGATTCAAAACATAAAACCACCATATTGAACAAACTAGCACCCCATTTTCCCGACTTCGTGAAGAAACCTCTACATAATTTATGCTAAGAATTTGATTCGCAATAGGATCTGAACAAATATCCTACAACAATTTCTATTAACAAAAATTAAGACTCAAAGACACAACACCAGTCTACACCAAAAACTACAGAATAGCGCACAGCCAAAAAAAAAAAAAACAAAAAAAACTTAACTTAGAAGAAAACTCTCGGGACATAACATCATTTTCCACAGATAAGGGCTCATTCAGATTCAAGCGATTACCATACGGATTAAAAATTACACCAAACTCGTTTCAAAGAATGATGTCCCTTGCATTCACGGGTCTAACACCATTCCAAACATTCCTATATATGGATGATCTTGTCATTGAGTGCTCAAAAAGTCACATGATTAGGAACTTAAGCAATGTATTTGAAACCTGTCGAAAGTAAAACTTAAAGTTGAACGCTGATAAATGCTCTTTCTTCAGACATGAAGTTACTTTTCTAGGACACAAATGCACAAAGCAAGTTCAAAACGATTCAAGATTACCTGACTCCCAAGAATGGCGATGAAGCCAAAAGATTTGTAGCATTTTGTAAATACTCCCGCAGATTCTTTCCAAACTTTGCCTATCAGGCAGAATTTATCAATAAATTATACCAAGTTATTATGTCCACAAATACTCCTATATCCGGACTGCAATAAGTCAACAATTGAGCAAGAATTAACAGCAATACATTGGGCAATTCAATATTATATATATTCAATAGCCATTAACATATCTATTTTCTCTAAAAAACCCATCGTCAAAGCTTACTAGAATAAGGTTAGATTTAGAAGAGTTCGATTTCACTATAAAATACATCAGGGGACAAGAAAATTTCCAGAATTGAATTTGAAAATATAAAAAACATAGAAACTAATAACGAAGCCAAAAAATTTACCCAACTTAGAGTCAAAAAGTGCAAATGTTTTATTACCAAAAATAAAGAAAATTTACTCTCCTTCAACATAGGCGATTGGATCATTAATGGAAGAATAGATATAGATCTATTCCTTCCAAGGCTTGAAGAAGAAACCGGTGCTCAAAGAATCTATAAACTGAAGTCAGACATGTCAGAAAAACTATTTAGGTCACTTACACTCAATGAATTAAAACAAAAAGGAAAAGACACATTTAAACATTTAGAAATAGCAGTTCTACCGCAAGTAAAAGTAATAACAAATAAAGAAGAAACAAGAGATACATAGAGAGAGGTCACTCCAGGGTAAAGAGAACGCTAGGAAAAATAAAAAGAGATTTTTTTTGGAAACACATGTCTCGAGATGTTGCAACATACATAAAAAATTGTGAAAAGTGCAAACTAGCTAAAACAACCACACACAACCACTCACCATTGATAATAACACCAACCCCTGCAACCACTTTTGACACAATAATCATAGATACAATTGGACCATTACCAAAAACAATAAACGGTAATGAATACACAGTTACTATTATTTGCGACCTGTCCAAATATCTCATATCAATTCCAATACCAAACAAAAGTGAAAAAGCGGTTGCAAAGGCAATATTTGAAAAATTTATTTTAATTTACGGCTCTGTTAAAACAATTCTAACAGACATGGGAACAGAATATATGAATTCAATATTAATAGAACATAACTAAAATTAAGTCCACGGCTCACCATCATCAAACTCTTGGAACAGTAGAAAGGAGCCATAGAACTTTCAATGAGTACATCAGGTCACATATATCTATTAAAAAGCACGATTGGGATGAATATTTAGCATACTTCACATATTGCTTCAACGCCACTTCATCCACCGTACATGGTTATTCACCTTTTGAACTAGTCTTTGCGAAACATCCTAAAACTGTCCCTTTTTCATCCGAAACTGTACCCATTTACAACATTGATGACTTCAATAAAAAAAATAAAATTTAAGCTACAAATAGCTCAAAATAGAGCAAAACTGCTTTTCGAAACATTTAAGGCATTACAAAAAGAAACATAAACACAAAAAAAAATATCACTAACTGAAGGACAAGAAATACTTTTAAAAAATGAGACAGGACATAGATTAGAAAACAAATGCACAGGCAAATATAAAATACAGAGCATAGGCCCTAACAATAATATTGGAATAACTGATGATAAAAACAAAAAAGCAAACAGTACATTTAGATAGAATAAAAATAATATAAATAGGATATAAGAAAAATATAAATATTTATATTTTTCTTTTTGAAAAAAAAGAAGGTGTAGTATACTTTTAGTGATAGCATTAGGCCACATACTTTTAGGGATAATTTATAAGTAATTAGAATCTAAGCAAATAAGTACCGTTAAGGACACTAGCTATAAGACCAATGTAAATGCTCCCTATAAATACTGGGCTTGCGGCCCCAATAAATCACTTCAAGTCAAACCTTGCCTTCGCCTGTTTCAATACTATGACATGTCGGCATATTTTGAAATGCTTAGTCAAGGTGAAAATATGATTCCGAAAATGAGGGATTTATGTCAAAAGTTATATAATTTCGAAGACCAAAGCCTTTTTGTACTAAACAGCACGGTAAAACGAATTATGGAAATCGAAGAAAATAATATTGTTCATGAGTCAAAATAAACCAAGAAGCAAGCGTGCACCATATTATTTGACATCATGGATGCGGATGACAGAGTACAAATGGAAGAAAACATGAGAAGTTTACTTACAAATCAGCAAAAGTTGAAACACCTAGAAGGAAAGCAGACATCGATTGTAGACTCCACGGCAAACATTCTTAAGACAACTATAGGTGAACTAAATGACAATTTTCGCAACATGAATAACCGGATGGAAAATATGTCAGAATTACTTAAAGAAAGCTATTACGTAAAAAGTGAATCCATCCATTTCTTCATGATTATAAGGCAATTAAGTTCCGTGATTGATGAATGTGAAAAAATTCAGACTGGAATTATGAATCTTTTAATAGACATTAACCATGGTAGGTTGAACCCTAATATTTTAAAACCAAGTCAAATGAAATTTGAAATAAGAAAAATAAAGTACAAGTTGTCCGAAGTATTAGTACTACCAGGTAAAAGGACAGGCACTCAGTTAAAAAAAAATATATACACTGTTGACAGCCAAGGGTATTTTTATTGACAGAAAAATAATTATAAATGCAAAAATACTACTGTTTGGGAGAAATCCGTCTTTTCTCTATGAAGTTATTCCAGTACCTGTACGATTGAATAATAACCAAATGATAATGGTCCATATAGAAAGCCAGTACTTAATATATAATTTTGAACAGGAACAGGAGAACATGTGAAGGAAGTTGGCCATAGAGTAGTGCCAATGATAATGCCTGCGAGCTGAACCCTTTAAACAGAATAACAAATATAGTTGCTTATACGCAACGATTGTGGAGACAAAATCTTACTGGGTAGAATTAGATAGCAGCAGTAGTTGGTTATTCAAGGTACCGTCTAAAACTAAGTAATAAAAATATAAGAATCCCAATCGCCCCATTTGGTGGCCCCTCGCAGAATGTTTAAGAATAAACATAGTGTTCATCTGAGTTGGCTTCACCAAATCAGATGCACTAAAGAAAACACAATGCAGCTGTACCTGTTTATGTAGAGGGGTTGAATCTCCTTGATAGGCAGCTAAATGAATTTTGTGGTTTTTTATCTTCTTTCGCACAAGAAAAAGTTAACGCAGCAATTCCTATATTCTTGGTGTCTTTAATTCACTTGTAAGTTTTCAACTAAAACTAGCTTAATTAGGAGCAGGGCACCAAGCCCCGCTTGGAGCGAAGTGTGGGGAGTTTTTTTGTGGGGAGAGCGATGGACATCATCGGGAGAGCGGCGCGAGGTGAAAGCTTCCGCCTCCTTTAACACTTGTGTTGCCCGTTTGGGCTTAAGCATGCTCCCCCCTTGCAGGAGTGCAAGACCCAGGCAGTCTAACGGCATGCTCCGGACAGGGTCCAGCCAAAGACTGTGCGGATCGCAATTGGCCGCCCGCCAACCCCGGGTAGACTTCCCTCTAACATGACCTCCGTCATCACGTCCGCGCCCAGGACCAAAGGCACCGACGACGGTCGGTAGAAAGTATCATCCGCCAGGTCAATGCCTTCGAACTTTTTGGAGATTTGCGGGTCCACCGGAGAGCTTGGAGTGCGGCAGCACAAGCCATCGACCACCTTCAGGATCGCCTCCAATCGCCATCCTTCACTGATTGGAGACCGGATCACTGCTGCCACCGCTTTCTCTGCCCCTATATTGACGGCTGTCAATTTAAAGGCCGTGGCCAGTGACGTGGCCATCGACTATACCGCCGAACAAGGATGCACGAGGGCCTTCACGTCGAAGGTTTTTCCTTCCGTCTCAAGACGCACTATCGCTGTTGGCATCAGATGTGGATTGCGGTGCTGCAGCAGTGTGGCCAGTGTCAGCTTAGGATCGGAGGCTGGCATTGGTGCGACCCTTCGTCTGGAGGACTCGGTGGTGACTCCGAGTACGACGGAGCATGGAGTGCGTCGAAGTGGCTGTTCGTAGAAGTGGAGTAGCGTGTGGTGGTCCTCCTCACATACACGGCACCTATCACCGCTCAATCAGCTTCCTCCGGATTGTTGGTGGGCTAGGCAGTGGGCGCAGTACTTATTCGCAAGCACTGCCCTCACCCTCTTCTCTCCGTTCAGCCGCAGGAAGCGACGGCATCGCTTCAGAGGATGGATTCCGCGACAGATTCGACAACGGAAGGACTCAGTTCCTTGCTCCTCTTTCGATGCCTGTGCTGAACGTGGTCTCGGAGCCATGGAAACGGGATATAGGTTGACAGATATCAGGAAGCTGCCGGGACATATTACTACTGGCAGCTCGGCCATTCTTATTTGGGAGAAAGGGCCAAGTGCTGGACGCTTCTGTAGCTGTACGTAATGAGTGATTTCTTTCTTCTGGAGGAAAAAAGATCAGCTTTGCGACTGGACGCTTCACAACACCGCGAGTGGTAAGCAGTTCGACGACGCGGACGTTGCCGTCACTGCCAGGGTGTGTTTGCTGGATTTGCCCGAGACGCCATTCATTAAATGAAGATCACGGATAGCAATGGACAGCCCACTAGGAAATGGCCTGGGGTCAAAGCTAAAGAATCGGTGGGGTCTTCAGACATAGGAGAAGTCGGCCGCGAGTTCAAACAAGCCTCTACTTTAGTCAGCAGCGTAGAGAACTCTTCAAAAGTATACCTTTGGTTGGAGGTGGCCTTGTAGAACACAGTTTTAAATGAAATGCCAGGACAGATTCTGATGGCTGTAGTGGGATAAGATTTTCTGCTGGGTCGACGTTAGGATATCTTTTTCAAGAACTCGGGACGCGCCTACGAAGCTTTTTCCATTGTCGGCCTTCACTTGCTGGGGACACCCTTGCCTCGATACAAACCGAGCGAATGCTGCCAGAAAAGTTTTAGTACTTAAATCCGAAGTTGCCTCAAGGTTAATGGCTTTGGTGGAAAAGCAAACAAAGACACACGCGTATCCCTTTGATATGCGACAGGCGAGGCCGGTGAAACCCTTGAGGTCGAAAGGACCTGTGAAGTCTATCCCGGTGGTCGTGGAAGGACGTGGGAAAGTAGTTCGCTGGGACGCAAGGGTGCCCATTAGCTGTGATTGCAGCCTTCTTTTGTAAGTCACACAGACCTTGCATGAATCGACCACCGATTTGACTAGATTTCGCAGTCTTGGAATCCAGTATCTCTGTCGGATGAGACGGACTACCAGTTGGCTGCCCCCATGGAGAGAGATCTGATGCGTGAAAAGCACCAACAGCCGGGACAATGGACTTACTACTGGCAACAGAACGGGGTTACGCTCATCGTAACAGAGGGCCGCTGCTTGTTGCACGCGCCCACATGCTCGGATCACACCTGATGCATCCATGAACGGATTCAAATTGAGAATGGTTCTAGACGTGGGCAGAGATTTCTTCTGCTGTAGACACCGATGTTCCGTGGTGAAGTAGTCACGCTGAGTCACCTCCCCGGAGTAATCATTTGTAAGTTTACGACACTTTCTGCCGAACCGGATCACATATGCTATCACTCGTAAGGCACGTGCCAGATTGGAAAAACGAGATAATATCTCGTTGGCTGGCTTAGCGATCGCGACGTGGACCTTCACTACCCGCTTCTTCAAGGTAGTGTCTAGTGGGAGTGGTGTCGCTCGCAGCCAGGACTCTTGCGGTTTCTGTATGTACAAGATCCTGCGCACTCAGGACGCGGCTAGGGAGATCTGCTGGATTGTCCTCTGAACGGACGTGATTCCATGGGGCGCTATTTGTTAACGTCACAATTCTGGCTACCCGATTTGCCACAAACGTTGTACGTGTACAGGGTGGAATCTGACCAATAAAAAGCCTCAGCATTATCAACTGGAAGTTGTGGAAGAACTGCAGCTGCGAGTTCAGCTAAAAGCGTGGCTCCGCATAATTCAAGGCGGGGCAATGAAACCGTTTTACCCGGGGCTACTCTAGATTTCGCTGCAAGAAGCCCGCGGTGACGCATCGCGAAAACAATGGAATTGAATGTCGGAATTTTGATCATGGAGAAGCCACCGTGGAATTCGGATCTGGTCAAGGAAGGAGTAGCTCTTCGTAAAAACCTGCCACCTATGATGGAGTTCATCCCACCGTAGCTCTTGTACCCAAAGCTCTTGCATAAAAACCTTGGCTTGGATTACAAAGGGAGCCAGCCAGCCAGCGGGATCGAATAACTTGGCGATATGCCCGAGGACTTCTCGCTATAAGCTGACTTGATATCTTGGGGTGAGATGACAAAATAAAACTTATCCGTACTCGCTTTCCATCGGATTCCCAGTGTTTTTGCTGTGCTAGCCTCTTCGAGGAAATCAGCATTCAGCAAATGACACTTTGGAATGCAACTGAACACGGTCTTCACATTCGATGTCCACTTGCACAAAGGAAAGCCAGCTGAACCGAGAGCATCTTGAAGTTCATTGACCACTGCGATGGCCGTTGCTTCATTGTGCGTCCCTGCCAGGACATCATCGACATACATACAGGACTTAATAATATCGCTAGCCAAAAGAAATTTGGATTGTACATCACTTGCGAGGTGTTGAAGTATTCGGATGGCTAAGAACGGAGCACAGTTAATGCCAAACGTGACGGTATTCAGCTCGTAATCACCAAGTTGCCCCTGTTTGTTTCGGAACAGGATCCTCTGAAATGGCGTATGGATTAGATCGACCGTAATTTGGCGGTACATTTTTGTGATGTCGGATTTGAAAACTAATCGGAAAAAACGCCACTTGAGAATCTGAGTAATGAGATCGGACTGAAGTACCGGACCAGGGTAACGTATGTCGTTGAGACTTACTCCGTTTTGTGGACTTGCTAGAGGCGTTAAAGACTACCCTTAATTTTGTGGTAGTGCTGTCGGGCTTGAAGACTGCATGGTGTGGCAGATAAAAATTGTTATTACTGCCGTCAAATGGCACCTGACGCATGTGGCCCAAGTCCAAATATTCTTTGATGACGGCGTCATACTCAGTTTTTTCCGGAATATTTTTTAGGAGCCGGCCTTCGTTTTTTAGGAACTGAGCCAATGCCCCTGGTCTGGAATGACCAAGGTTCATGTTGGTTGGATCTCAAAACGGAAGTGCGACCGTATATCTCCCCGAAACATCTCTTCTTGTGGTCTTCTGGAAATTAACCTTGCAAACAGAATCAGAATCTTCTACCGGTTTGCTCGGTAGATCTTCCACCTCCCAAAAACCTTGTGAGAAGAGTTTCAAGTGCCTCCTCTCTGCTAACAGCGACCCTCGTGGTGAACGCGGCACACGAACTCTTGAGCCATTTAAGATACTTCGGTCTGGATGCCGGAAAGAGTCACCGCTGGTATGACATCAATACCAAGAAGCAGATCGATCTTCGCCTTTAATCTAAAAGAGGGGTCGGCTAGAGGAATATTGGGCATTCCTTCCAGTGTGGCTTGGGCTATCGTACATGACGGCAAATCATCAGCCACTAGGGACAGGACAAAAGCTTCTATCTCTTTTTGGACTGAAGGTCCATGCGATGACCGAATGCTTATGTGACAGACCTTCAAGGTTCTATTGACCTTTCCGTTAATGCCTGTCACTTCGGCCCTGACAGTTTGGAATGGTAACTTAATGAGCCGAAACATTCTTTCGGATATAAAATTGGCTTCCGAAGCCGGATAGGATAGGATAAGTAGTGCCATTGTGCCAAAAATCCACGATGGCTGTACCTAGCAACTTATCTCGTGAGAACCTTGCCTCAGAGGTAAAGTATGTCCGGACAATATTATGAGAAGTGGGCTGCGCTGGGACCGGCGTTGGACTATTCTCTGGTCGGGTATCCTTGTGCAAGAGCGAATTGTGACGCCCCTTGCACGTGAAGCAATTGTGCTGACTCGGGCAATCCTTTACTTGTTCTCTTGCGAAACAGTTCAGACAAAGGGACTTTTATGTATGCCACCCTCTCGCGCACCGGCATCTGAAGGAAGCGGCATCTATCCTTCAGATAGAGATCACAGGATTTTGGTTTGGTGGTCACCTTGTCTTCAAATGTATTAGCCTTTCGGGTGGCTGGATGCGGATTTCGCTGGTTTCGATGTGGGAACCGAAATAGCCATTACAGTTGTATTTTCAACCGTTTCGACCGTACGAAACCGCTCAGTGAGGAAATCGTCCTTCATTTGCCACTCTGGAATGGCAGTCTTATCTCCAAGAGATTGTTCCCACAGTGAAAGGGTGTTCTTCGGCAATTTGATGGAACAGAAAAATACGAACATGCCTCCCCAAGTGGTGACTGGCAGGCCACAGTGCTCAAAACCACGAATGGATGCCTGCAGAGCATTCTGATGATCTTGTAATGCTTTTCCGGACTCATGGGAAATTTGTGGCAGGTCAAGTAGTGCTCGGAATTGGCTGTTCACGATAAGTCTCTTATTTTCGAAACGCTGTTTGAGTGCATTCCATGCCGTTTGGAATACATCATTTGTAAGAGGGAATTTTGCTACAATGAGGTTGGCTTCACCCCTCGTTTTCGCTAGGAGATGGTACAGTTTTTCAACGGGGGGGATGTACATAGATGGCTGTAAACATGTCACGGAACGTAAGTAATCTCCCGTAAAGACTTTTGTGTCATTGGGTAGCAATCGACAGCCTCGTTCTGCTGGTGCAGAGGTAGACCCATGACGGTTCGGAGGAGTATAAGCAGACGCTTCGTGGACAAGCTAGTTTAATCAAGCCGTGCATCGTTCGTAAACTTGGTAGCATTTGTCATATTTAGCTTGGATGGCTAAATCTTCAGAGCCATCGTCTTTTTCATCTGAGAGTGCCTCGCATTTCTCATATTCCTGCTCGACCTTCTCCCACAACGCTTGAACTCGATCACGACGGACTTAAAGCGTAAATACGACGACCACGGACAATGAAGTGACTTGTGTGTCGACTTCAAACTGAATTAGTTTATTAGTTTATTTATAATGGAGACAAACTTCTTCAAAGCCATGGTGGAAGCAACTAAAACCCTTTTGGTTTCGAGTGACTCTTGGAGCGGTTACCAAAGTCTGTGAATGTGGTACCGATGATTTGACCTCCTTTTGGCTTGCTCGTCGTGGCTCTGACGTGGCTTGCTGAAAGCTCGTGCTTGATGGTGCTGACGTGAGAGTTAATGGACTAGAGAGGGTCTGAACTGCTCGGCAAGGAGTAGTAGGGCTGGTACTCCTCTGGCGCTGACCTGAAGCAGCAATTGAGGATTTGCTCGTGGCCGCAGTGTTCTCAGCTTCTCTCTCGTCTTTTGACAAGCTCGTGCTCATAACCCCAGAGAATGGCGGTTATAAAGTAGTGAGCTGGTTTGGCACGGCTTGAAAATTAGCGAAAAAGACAAACTGGAACGTTTGGGAAAACTGGAACACTACCAAAAAACTCTAGGAATGGCCTGGAACGCCTTGGAATTGTAATAAAAAACCCAAAGATACGACTTGGGACACTTGGAACACCTTGGAATTCAAATATATAACCAAAGATGCAACTTGAAACGCGTGGAAACAATATGGAACTGAAATCTAACTCCAAAGATAAGACTTGGAACGCGGTGAACACTTTGGAATTTAAATATAACCAAAGAAACGACTTGTAACGCGTGGAAACCCTTTGGAACTGAAATCGAACTCCAAAGATACGGCTTGGAACGCGTGGAAACACTTTGGAATTGAAATATAATCCCAAAGATACGACTTGGGACACGATTGGGACAATTTGGGAGTTCAATATTAAAAAAACCCAAGATACGACATGGAAACGATTTGGAATCAGAATAAACAAAAGCGCGGAACACAAATTTTTAATAATTAAATATTATTCGATCTTTCCCTCGACGTGACCCTTCAACATATATACCCCACAAAGTGCCTGCCAACCTAGGGTATACAGCACAGCTACTTTTGGTCGTTTGCTTTCTGCCGGTCTTTGGCACATGAGCTTGCCGCTGTGCTGGTATACTGCAGTTAAGCGAGACTTATTTATGCACGTATGTATGTATGTATGTATATAGACTGCAAGGGGTAGCGGGATTTTGTTCGCGGTGATGGAAAAATATATTTTGAGTGCGAAAAAAATTAAAAAATGTGTGGAATATATGTATGGATATGTATGTATATGTATATGGATATGAATATCAATCTGTAAGATTTTATGTGTGGAAAAATAAGTATATATATGTATGTGTATGGATATGTAAAATGTTGGAGAATATGTATATGTAGATATATGTATATATAGGTATACATATGTAAAAAAATTATTCGTTAACCACAATCGTTTCCATTATCCCCGACGGAACTACCTTTCAGTATTGCTTCATCGGGGGGAAAAGCCACCTACGTCGGGAGTCGAACTCGAGAGCAACAGAATTGTATATTTAGTAGGTCTCTACTGAGCCACCGACTAGGTATATGTGTATTGATACATATGTATTTAAATTTTTTTTTAAATATGAAAATATGGAATGGAAATATGCAGAGGTGTGAATGGATCGGATTTCTTTATACGAATTGATAATTTTTTTTTTTTTATGTGTCTAGCTGATATGCCCCAACTGTATAGGGTGTCGCGGGACACAAGAAATGGCTAAGTGTGGCCCTTATATGTGAGAGGGTGGTTTACTTTCCTTTTTTTGTTTAAAAAATCTTTATTAATTTGTATTGAAAATTTTTTTCTCTTTGTTGGAACCACCTTTCACTTCGCGCACACTTTTCCCAGGAGTGCACTGTATTGCACAAAAACTTTTATTTTGGGATTTAATTTAGCACTGGATAAATTTTGTAATTTTTTGTCACATTCACACACTCTGCTTGCATATATATATATTGTGTAGGAGATCACTTTGAATATCGTAGGTTTGTTTCAATACATACATATGTGTTAATATTTTTTTGGAAATTGCGAAAAAATATATATTGCAAATAGGCACATAAATATGGCGCCTTATATACTTGGCTTACATGTATATGCCAAAGTGCGAGAAAAATCTTGAAGTGGGCGAACAAATATGGCGCCATATGTACTGGACACATATATATGTATGAAAAAATTGGGGACCAAAAATTTTCTCCCCGTTGAGGAGGAAAAATTTGCGCGAAAGTAATTTTACTTTGATTAGGAAAATCAAGGGAAACAATTATATGTATGTGAGAGGGTACGGATGCTGGCGGCATGTCTATGTACTCATATACATACATATAATTTGGAAAAAATTACTTAGCTTGAAATATGTATGAAACTCCACCGATGCAAATAGTTCGAGAGGATCTTGGTATCCGGCTCGAAGGACCAATGTTTATGTAGGGGGTTGAATCTCCTTGATAGGCAGCTAAATGAATTTTGTGGTTTTTTATCTTCTTTCGCACAAGAAAAAGTTAACGCAGCAATTCCTCTATTCTTGGTGTCTTTCATTCACTTGTAAGTTTTCAACTAAAACTAGCTTAATTAAGAGCAGGGCACCAAGCCCCGCTTGGAGCGAAGTGTGGGGAGTTCTTTTGTGGGGAGAGCGATGGGCATCATCGGGAGAGCGGCGCGAGGTGAAAGCTTCCGCCTCCTTTAACCCTTGTGTTGCCCGTTTGGGCATAAACAGTACCTTTGTACCAAACAACTAACCTAGCATATGTCTAGAATTATTATCAGCCACACACGATGTGGGAAAAACACCCAAAAGATCCCAACGACAGGATGTCAAGTGGCCGACGCCGTGTCCAAAATAATAATAAATTTTCAACCCCCAAATACGTGGGTGTGAGTCTAGAATAAGATCTTCTAAGAACAATTGTTACCTCCTAGAGCCTAAGATAATCCTATATAAACTCCGTACTTTTCTAAATAAAATCAGTTCATATTTTGAACTCAACAAATGAAGATTGGATTATTTTCTTTCTCTTCGAAAATCCCTATTCAGAGGTTTTTGCAAGATTCGATAAAGCCGGACTACGCTTATGCAGAGAAGTGTTAGTTTGAAGTCTCGTTAGTGGAATTCTTAGGTTCTAAAATTGATTCACTTGATATAAGACCGTGTGCCAGTAATGCCACGCATTCCTGCCGCATAAGGCAATCGTTGCTGAACCACTTCACCGTCTGTTGGATAAAAATGCGTCATGGGTGTGGCACCACAAACACCAAAATGCCTTCTTGAATCTAAAATATCTTGTAACTTCACAAAATGTGCTAGTGCATTTCGATGCCAAATTGCCATTATTGTTAATTCGATGCATCGCAGTACGAAATTGGAGCGGTGCTGAACCAGAAACTTCAGGATGGATCAGAGAAGTCTATTCCGTTTATCCGAGAACTATCTCCAAGACAAAATGAAACTACCCGAGAAGCCGTTGGGCTTATATCAGGCGCTAAAAATGTTCACAATTATTTACTCTTGTCACAGATCACCGCCCATTGCTTGGAATATTTACAACAGCCAAGGCAACTCCAAATCTAATTTCTTCACAGATGCTTCGAAGAGAAATATTCTTGAATGCTTATGACTTTACACTAATTCACCGACTTGGTTCAAAAACGCGGATTATTTTTGCCCATGCCCAGCACCAAAACAAGGCGAACACAGCACTACAGGAGAAGTGTTAATGAGTGAATGGGCTGGAGCACCACTTATCAACGCTCAACCTCTAGCGTTGCAGACTAAGAAAGATGAGATATCAAAGATTCTGAACTGCCAAATGGAAAAGTTGATCGTTCAGACCAGCTCTACTCATAAATTCCGACTCAAGATTTCAGCAATCAAAGGAATTCTTGTATGAGGCCACCCGGCCGTGATTCCCAAACCATCTGAACCGGCTTTACTTCAAGCGTAGCATGCTTCACAACCGGGTATATTTCAGCAAAACCGGAACGAATAGCCTCATACAGCTATACACCATTGGCAATCTACCAGACAACCTTCGCAAAGGAAATAACTTAGGGAAAGGTCTACGAACCAACAAATAGTAAGCAGCTTGCTATTGGTGCTCCGGTATGGGTCCGTAACTATGCACCCGGTTCGAAGTCGATAGAGGGCGAAACTGTCAGGATCCTTTTCATACAATGTTTGTTTACATGATCGCCGTATTATTAAACGACATTTCGATCAACTTCGCCACCGGTTTCAGCCTGCCGAATGCGTTATGTATGTGACTCCCCTCTAAGAAGCTGTTATCCTCGCACTGTTAAGAAGGTCTGGTAACCGCTGTACTCTTTAGTCGTTCCACTAATTACTTCGAAACAACATCGTCTCACTTCCCTGGTACAACTAGGAGGGAACTACTACTACCATAGCTACGAGGAAACTACTACTACTAAGAAAGAACTAATTACTACAATATATATAAGTTTGCACATACTTACTTGTCGATACGTTTTTCAGCAATAAATGCTTAGCGCATTTTACCGTAGCTGCCATATAAACTTAATTTGCACTGGTTTTTAGTTGCAAAACTTTTTGATCGTACCTGCTACCTTTTCTGAGTGTGTTGTGTCGGTCAGTTCCTTAACCCTCCGTCGGACACATATTTTAAAACCTTATATTTACATATTTTAATCCTTTTTTTTCGCCTTGTTCAAGGACCTTTTGGTAATTGTCCTGTGACTAGATCGATAGAAAATAAAATTTTAGGAAGCTACCTGGAATTTCAAGTCGATAGATAAAATGGAACCATGTTAGCTTAACGTTCAAAGTCAAAGTCAAAGTCTGGCCAGACCCAGGTGTCCGACGGAGGGACTGGTCTCCTATCAGCCCCGGGTAGACGGCCTTGACTGCAAATCATAAAAATACTGAAACGAAGCTTTGTCAGAACGTTTTCGTCGGAAAGTACGGTGGATCCAGAATGGTCCACAATAGTTTACTGCGGCGTTGAGAAAGGGTCCATTCAGCTAAGACGCCCACGATATGTTTAAAGGACTAAGGTCGGTACTTGGCGCAGGCCACGCAGCCCTGGATTACATTTCGGACTATCGGTTTCATCTTAATGATGTAGTTCTGTTGCCGACCTATTCCGGGGGGTGCCTCATGTCCACAATGAAGATTCACTTCATTAAGTTCCCGTAGTATCATTTTTACCACCGGATCATTGTAAGGCAGCAGATATGGATTTCTTGATTCCGTAGAAACTGGGGCTTGTTGTAGTCAATGGTTTCCTGTTCTGCTTGTGACAGAGCTGTAGCACATACGCTACTATTCGCTGTAGCAGGTAAAATTAATTTCTGTGATTTACCGTATATATCCACTTATTCGTGTTGTTGGCAGCGGTCACCATGCTGAATACCTTGGTTTTCTTCTCAGCGGTATCCATCGTGTGCTCCGTGTGGTATGTTGTGGTATATGCAAAAATACTATCTCATACAACTGCATACATTACGTGCTAAGCTGGGCTGTTTCCTCGAGACACAACATCAGCTGCGTTGAGTGCTACACAAGACACAACACGCCATTGCCTTGGGTTTGAGCCAAAAACGTGTGGGAATGTGATGCCCGTGAATTAATCCAAGAGAGTACTACTGTTGAGTCTGACCAGAGAAATGATTCAACACTTTCTGATGCTAATTAGAGATCCTGTCGAACTCTATCCGTGAGTTTAGTACAGCAACGGGAGCCACTCTCGAATTAGCGCACAACAATCTGAATGAAGATTTTTCCATTTTTATTCACCCTCCTTTAGGTTGCCGCAATGCTTTTTCCATTTCAAACTGTTAATGAATCTTGGCATATATTCCTTAATGAATCGTCTCCAAAAGGCTTCCACTAACATTTGTGTCATCCTCCATGTCTTCTTTTCACTGGATCCGTTAATTTTGCATGGTGCTTTGATGTATGCTTATACCATTGGGGCATAATCATAAGCCGTCATCTGGATCATCTGATTCGAGAATATACGGTCGTTTATTTACCAAATGCTCCGCTTCACAAAAAAGAGTTTGCAGCACTTCGTCATTGGGATTAATTTCGACGGATAGTACGGCCTCTAGTGTTCATTTAAAGCAACCAATTCGCCTTTCCCCGCAGCCTCCAACATTTGGTGAGTTCGCTGTTAGTTAGCTCTCCACGCGCTGCTTGCATATCTATTTCCTCTAGAGCTTCTGTTAGTTTTCTTGAAGCGCCTCTAAGATTAGTACCATTATCGAACCATAGTGTTTTAATTTCATCTCGCCTTGCCATCATTCGACGGATGGCCAAAATGCACGAGTCTGTAGTTAGAGAGTGTGCGATTTCCACATGTATTGCTCTAGATGTTAAGCATGCAAAGACAATGCCATATTGCTTTCGCAAGCATTTAGTGTACCTGCCGCTGGAGCCCCATCCCTCTTTCGTATAGAACGGGCCGAAATTATCCATGTCAACGAAAGTGAAGGGAGAGAACCTCTCCTTGGGCAATAGAACCATTTGCGCCTTGACCGGTTTGGCTTTGCGTCGTCGGTGTTGTACCATCAGCCCTGCGAATACTTGATCTCCATCCAACACAATAAGACTTGTGGCAACAACGCTTTCTGCACGCATGATTCGGCTGTTTATCCGTAGAATTTCATCTTCATTTAAAGAAAGACAATATTTAGTACACAGGGGCTCCTGTGATCTTGCCAATTTTAATATAGATTATGTCGTTGTGAAAACTTTCCGCTTGGATATGAAGATAACATTTTGATAGAGACCAATTAACTCTACCACGACGATATTGCCTCGACGGAGTTATATCGTTTTTACGTTTTCTATAAACCTTTTGACCAATGCTGTGGCTCTTACCTGTTGTTGGGTGGTCATATTGGTGAATTTTGGCTGTGGCCACATATTTTTATCCAAACCAAGAAAGGCTGGATCTTTTATGTGAGAATCTCTTGTTATGATTTCAGCAATATTTTCCATGGTTGGAACCCAATTCCATTTTGCCCTCTTGGACTTTTCACATATTTCGCTTATTCTGTTGGCTACGCAAACTTGCCGCTTTTCGTTACTGTTTATCCATGAAATCACCGTTTAGGAGTCTGTCTAGAAAAATCAAATTTTAGATGTATTTTGTTTTCAATAGTTTCCGCCAGTCTACATCCCATCACAGCTACCAATGTCTTAAGTTTTGGAATCGCAACATGTTTCAAAGTGAAACTCGAGCCCGAGAAGCTATAAGCATGGCGTCATATTTTGTTGTGGCTTCTGCACTCTCGAAACTTACTCGTATATATGGTGCTGCAGCGTATGCTTTGCTGCTAGCGTCACAATAAACGTGTAGTTCGACTTTCGTAGCAATAGATAAACGTTGGGAGTAACATCTTGGTATACTAATATTATGTAGTCCATCCATCCAATGCCATGTTCCCAAATATACCGCATCAAGATCCGACCTTTTATTTTTACTGGGGTCACCATTCCCAAGGGACCATATTTTGAGTTGAGTGCTGCAAGCACCTTTCTTTTTGTAGGCATCCTTGTTCCATTCAATATGTCATCGCTTATTCTGTGCATTGTAGTTGTTGAGAATATAAATACAATAAATCTTTTTGTGCACCCCAATTCATGCCGAGAACCTTTTGAGATTTGTCTTCTTTTTCGCCCAATCGAATCCGTGTTAACGGACCACTTAGATCTTCGAGTTGTTCTGTAAGACATCATGATTATTAGAAATAAAATTGCTAATTTGAAAATGTCCCGCTGCGTATATTTGAATTACTGCATGAATTATATCAACAATTTCGCGAACTGTTGCTTTTGAATCCAGATAGTCGTCGACGTAATGGATTTCAATGATGGCTTGAGCTGCTTTTGGTACCTCACTTTTGGGAATCGACGCATTGTGGTTTTTTACAACTTATCCTATAAATGGTGAGAAGGTTGCTCCGAATATCATTGACGTCATCTGGTAGACAGTGGTATTTTGTTATTCATATTTCTCCATAAATAGCATTATGAGACTGCATTTTTGTTTGATGAGAGCCAATCCGGCCCAGTTAGTAGATTTTCGTTCAAGGAAGTGCCATTACAAACGGCTGCTGCGTCGAACACTACTCGAACTTTTCCCGGTTTCTTGGGATTAATTACTGCAAAGTGTGGCAGGAACCACAGTTTTGCGGATTTAACCAAGTTGACATTAGTGACTATTTTGGCATAACCATTCTTCAGTAGCTTCTCCACTTCCTTTTGGTATGATCGCGCTAGTTCACGGTTTCTGTTCAGCTTTCTTTACAAACTTTTCAGTCTTTGCTCTGCCATTTGACGACAGTCGGGGAGTTTCACCATGTCGCTTTTCCAGGGTAAGTTTACCTGATATTGTCCATTTACTCTTATAATAGATGAGACTTTCTTGCGAATAGCCAATTTTTCTTCTGTCGATTTAGTTTTGTCCGTTGCCGACACCAAATCCTTTTATGCAAAATTGGTTTTTAAGCATATTGCCAAGATGTACATCATACTTTTGTTTTTGCCGGACCGTGTATGACCCATCCGAGTTTGGTTTTTGCCACAATCGAACCCTTTGGATCTAAATTTAGTACGGTTTGAGTTGTAAGGAGTGTTGCATCTCTTTGTCCAATAAGGAATTGAGGCTGAAGATTCCGAATCGAGTTCAATTTTGCCATTTTTGTATATGGAAATTCTTTCTGTATAGCTTCGTAATCGATTTGTTGAGTCGATTCAAATCCTTGATAAGATTTACAATTTGAAGCTTCTGAATTTTGCTATCGCCAGTAATAGCAATATCTGCGATTTCTGAAGTTTCATCATGTCCAGACGATATACATCCTCTTCTCCAGAAAGCTGACACTCGCTTTCTGATTTTATGAACTGCGTCTTAAAATGTCGCTAAGCCAAATGAGAGGAACCGTCAAATTCCAGATGTTTATTGCCTAAGCTTTGTCTGAATGACATGATGTTGACGGTGCTTTGCATTTTGTTGTCCCCGTTGCAGATCGAAAGAGATTCATTTATCGTGTGGTCTCCATCAGACATTACAGATTTTTATAAGGAGGTAGATGAACGAATAAGTGCTAGAGTAGTGTTCAAAGTATGCGTTTTGCTCATCAAAGCTTCCGCGCGTGCCTTCAGAACTTTCACCTCTAATGACAGCTGTTTATTTCATCTATTTCTTCAATGACGTCAGCAGAAGCGCCCACAGTTTGGGCTTTGCTTAGCTGTCTTTTTACCGCTTGATTTGCCAGAAGTTTTGTACGAAATGGCGTCATAAATTCAGTGTATCCCTTCTTGCGGCAAAATTTCTAGGAATTGGCATACTCGTTGCAAAGCGTTTGCGCTCAGCTCTTTCTAGAGAGCTTTATTATTTTATTCTTTTAGGCACGTTTTTCTTCGCCATCGTTTTTATTAAGAGATATTATTGATTTGTATACTAGATTCAAGAACAAAAATAATATTTTTCGATATTATAGCTTAGATACAAATAAAATGATATTTTCTGCGACAAACATAAAAATGCTCGAACAATGCTCCAGAAGACACAGACGATAAATATGGAGCTTTGTGGTTCCATAAGTCACAGTTCTCAAAAGATAAAACTTTAGTTCTTGACTTGGATCCTCTCTCCACACAATCATATGATTGAATTGATCAGCAGGGTTTATCCATACTTGACGACACATTTTTTCTATATCCGCAGTGAACACAGTGAATTAAGAATTTAGAAGAGTTGACTTTGTACAACTGGTCCAGGATATAAAATGTCGTTCAGTGATTTTCCAGATGAAGTTTTGCATGATGCATCAATTACCACCCTTAACTTGGTGGTGGTACTTTCTGGCTTTTGTACACAGCGATGCGGTATAATGTAATGGTTCTTGGGAATTTGCTCTACCATTACGTGCTTCATATGTCCAAGCTGTTCATATTCTGATATAAATTTCACATATTCCTTTTTTATGTCAGGGCTCATTCGCCGCTTTAGCGACATGAATCTTCATATAACTACTTTCCGAGAGTCCCAGAGATTTGCCTCTTTTAATGGAATCTTTACAATTAGTCGATTGTCAGCCGCCGGGTACACTTTATTGAGGAAGAATTTTTGACAATACTTTTTCTCCGGACTTGTGTACTTTTTCATTAGCTCTAAAGTATTTAGCTGCCAGTGTCTTTCTATACTTCTGCAATGGTAATGGGTACCATACATGTGATAGAAGCTGCCGTTGTCCTATTAATTCTGCCAGCAACAATCCATCAACAAGCATTGCGAATTTGTGTCTTGAATTTATAGCCAAGCTTGCACATGAGTCTCTTCGAGACGAGATTTACTTGTGATTCGCTATCCAAAAGTGCTCGAAATTCTCCGTTTCGTCATACGTAGGAACTTGTTGTCTGTTTCTAAATGCAACATTGTGTTATGTTATTTATCGCATTTGAAACATCCTCTCTTTTGAACTTAATATTTTAGCTTTTACAGAGACGTGGCAAATGCAACGGTTTTTTCCACAAACTTTTCTATATTCAGACGCGACCGGATTTCTCGCGTAGGCGGTGGCCTTCTGATAGCTGTTGATGCTGCTTTATCATCTGAAATGAATCAATTTTCTAGTACCCAGGAGATTCAGTTTGTCGGTGTTAAAGTAAATTTTAAGTCTTTTAATGCTTTTACTACTTGTTCCTATATTCCACCATTGTCACACATGGTGGTATACTTAAATCATTTAGAGGCAATTCAGTTTGTCTCCTCTTGAGTTTCCAGCCAAGACATGCTCATAAATGTAAGTGATTTTAATTTACCCGCTGTAGCATGGTCACCAACAGATGACTGTATCATGTTGCTGCCCTCTGTGTCACATGACTTTATTGATGGCCTTCTAGGCTTATCTTCATCCCAAGTCAATCATGTCTTAAATTCTAATAGAAGATCGATAGATCCTCTTTTTGTATTGGATTCTTCTTATTGTGATGTTTCTAGAATCGAACCATTTGTTCTTCGCGAAGACAAATTGATCTGCCCTTGTTTCACCACTACTTGGTTCAAATGAGTTACCTCTAACTCGACTGCCAGCCTTAATGAATACACTCTTTGATATTTGTGTGCCTCTCGGAAGGCAGGAGCGGCTTTATAAAAATCCCTGGTTTAATTTGAAAAATGTGAACCTCGATACTTTAAGAAGTTTCAAAAAATACGTCGTTCATTAGATTACGCTCTGTATATAGTCGCTCGTTTAAAATTCTTGATGCTTAATACATTTGCTATAAGAATTATCTTAAGCTTCAGTTTTCTTCTGACCCTAAGCAATTTTATAAATTTGTTATTACTTGGCGTAGGACCTCTGTGCATTCATCTTTTTTGTCCTTACAAAATTAAAAAGTTAACACTGATCAGGTCATTGCCGATATGTTTGCGAGTTTTTTCAAAACAACTTATTCCTCAACGGAATAACGAGCAAGTCTGTGTCCTTATCATTTACAAAAGGCTTATTGTATTTTCAATTCAATAATTGATGAAAGTTCTCTCCTTAGCGAACTTAAACCAGTTAAACCTATTTATACCCCGGGTCCAGATGGTCTACCTGGATGTGTACACAGGTACTGTAGAAACGCATTGTGTAAAACCATTTTAAAATTGTTTTTATTGTCTGTCGAATCTTCCTCTTTTCCATCTATTTGGAAAGAGTCGTATATCGTTCCTTTGCATAAAATTGGCTAAAGATGCGAAGCCTCTTTAGTGGAATTCCAAATTGTCAGCTATTCCGAAAGATTCTGAGAAAACATAACTGCAACATTTTTGCAGCTCTAATATTTCGCCATCCCAACATGGGTTTGTGAAACGTAAATCTACAACCATTTACTTTTTTGAATTTACCTCTATAATTATCAAGAAGTTCAAAAATGCAAAACAAACTAATGTCACATACATTGACTTCATTAAAGCCTTTGATTCTGTTAATCATACCCTATTACTTTCCAAACTGAACGATATTGGGTTTCCAACCCTTTTCCTTTCTTGGGTTCAAGAATATTTAACAAACAGAAAACAGAAGGTACTTTTCTTATTTTTCTTATTCCATTCCTGTGACATCTGGCGTACCTCAAGTTAGTCATCTTGGCCCCATGCTCTTCACTTTATTTATTAACGATCTTCCATCAGTCATTATTCATTCGCGTGTGCTTATGTGTGCTGACGATGTTACGCTTTGTCTTACTTATAAAGAAACAGATTCATTTAGATCGACTACAAGCTGATCTTAAACAATTTCAATCCTGGTGGCAGTGTAATTTTAAATCTTAACACTACCAAGTGTAAGGTAACGACTTTTTATCGTAATTCTCCTCAACTGGTCACTTATTTTCTAAACAATAGTCCTTTAGAACGTCTAAATAATATGAATGATTTGGGCGTACTTATGGACCATAAGTTAAATTTTAACACCCATATTTCCACCACGGTCGCAAAGGCCATGAGTGTACTGGGTTTCATTAAAAGATGGTCAAAAGAATTTGATGACCCCTATACAACTAAAGTTCTTTACTTCGCTTGTCCATCGTATTTTGGAGTATGGATCTTGCATTTGGTCACCTCAATATGAGTCGCACCAGATTAGACTTGAATCAGTTCAAAAGCAGTTCTTGCTATTTGCTCTTCGTGACTTAAGCTGGGATCGCAATGCCAATTTGCCTTCGTATTCTAGTAGACCTCTCTGATTAACCTACCTTCCTTAACTATGTGTAGAAATATGCTTCGTGTTATTTTTATGCACAAGCTCCTAATTGGTGATATTGACTGGCTTGAATTATCAGGTAAATCTGTAGATACCATGTAGACGGAGTAGACATCCTCTCATACCCTTAACCCTTAGTCGTTGTTCTTCAAGGGTCTTTTAGGGACCTCTGCTCTGATTACAACCTTCTATTCTCTGTAATCTGCTCAAAGTCTGCTATTAATACAATTAAAACATTTATCCTTTTCTATTTAGTTCATAGCTATAGTATTATTTGTTTGTATGTTTTTTCTATTGGGTAATTGTCCACGCGATTAGTGTCGTACGTTATACGGCTGCACCCCTCGGTCAGGTGGGCAGTTATCTTTGGGCTTTATCTTGGTGTCGTAGGGGCCACTTGGATGTATATTATCGTCCATGTCAACTAATAAAAGAGCAATATTTTTGTTTCTGCACCCAAGCAAGCCGCTCTGATGAAGATTTCATCTGCAACTTTTTACATTGGAAAAGCTTGTGCTTTGTTTTCTCACAGAAAGCACATTAGGTACTGTTTGTTCCATGTAGCCATAGTGTGAAATGGTATATTAAAGTCCATCTGTCTGTCCGTCCGTGCGTCTGTATGAATACCTAAATCTCGAAGACTCGTGTAGTATGTAAATATATAGTGTTAATTGGAATTGGCGTGGAGCGACGTGCTCCTTACGCCACCAGAAATTACTTAAAACAGTTTTCTTAAAAACCATAACAGCTAGAGACATCAAATTTGGTTTATATGTGGACTTTAAACTTTGTCCTGGATGAAATATCCTTAACGAGTCCCCGAGATGAAGAGATTAGATTTTCACACACTGGGTTTTAATTTTATCAACTTTATTGTATTTTGATGGTTTTTTAGCTTAGTGATGAAATTTTTAAGTACTTCACAATATTTCTCTTTATTTTTCGAATTCACTCCGAATGCACTGCTCACACTTCGAGACACAACTTTACCGGCTCACTCCATTTTACTGACTCAACTCTTCGGACTGACTGACTACTTCCCACCATCGTATATCGTTTTTATCGATATTACGTCGATACCGACTCTCACTCGAAGTCACCACTACCACACCGCGATCCTACATACATATATACTCGTTTAGTTAGGGTGCAGTAATGTAGTATTGTAATCAAATCGCCATACAAGTTAGTCTCATTCATTTCTACCCATCTACCAAATTTGATTGAAATCGGTAGAAACACGCAAAATATTCGTGTAATCGAGTTTTATTACGCGGTCGAAAAGAGTGCTCGTGTGCTTCTATAGTGAGCGAGATAGCATTTCCTATAAGGCATGCAAAACCAATCTATCAGACATACATAATGTTTTCGAAATTTGAAATATGAATTTACTTGGTGCATGGTATACCGAACTCGGTGAGGCGACCTAAATACTTCATTTTATTTTGCATATATCACAACCTAAGCTCTTTGTGGAAAATTTTGCTTATAGCGGAAACTTTTCCTTTCGAGAGATGCATATTCAGTTAACATTCCATTTTTATAGCAGAGTGCAGTATACATAGTATATTTATATGGTAGATTTGGTTCTCTAAACACCGTTTTTAAATGAATTTTCATCTCATTTTAAATAGGTATCATGATAATAAAATGGTTAATTATGACACACAATGTAAATTTGTTGTGACGTCAGTATCGAGCAAAACTTTTAAGTCGCTGGTAATTACACATGTGCGCCATCAAATGCTCGCCCAGCTAGCATTACAGTACATGTGTGGAGAGGTAACTACAGACCAATGAAGTGTAACAAAATTTGTTTAAAGCCACTGCTTTTGTATTTTTGTCTTTTTTTCAGGTAAAATTCCTGATACAATGCATCACGCAAGCAGAACCATTTTAAATAGTGATAACAACAGTTTCAGTATAAATATGGGAGGCTATAATTAACCATTCATTATACCATACACCCATAGGGTGAAATGGTCGCCAAAATGTATGTAACAGGCAAAAGGAACCAGAAGGACCCCATAAAGTATATATAATTAAATATCTTGACTTTGGAAAAGGAAAAAAAAGATATTGTTTTATATGAGTTAAAAGCGGGGACTGTATTTGGTGGATGAATACTTAAAACTGAAGTACAAAAATGTCTTATAGTGAGCCCTTCAGTGGGGTGATTGATATTGATGCTACTTGATTGGCCCGAATTTTAATGCTGAATTAGCGTTCTCACGCTTTTGATTTTTAGGGGGACAATTATTAAATTATAAAACGGATTTTATTTTCCTGTGTTTTAATGATGAGTTAGCGTTCACACGCTTTGATTTTGAGGGGCACAATTGTTATTGCAAGTGTCCAGAAAACGGATGTTTACTTTAAATTTATTAACTTTAGGCTGCGAAAAATTTATAAGTTATTGGGTATTGACGTTGGATGTATGACTCCCAATTCCTAAAAAATAGCCTGTCCTCAGGTGGATACATTGGGATATAGCGAGAGGTTTTTCTCAGCTGTAAAGATTTGAGTATCAATTTTGTTTATACTTTCGGATTCAATTTTTTCAACAATTGGGGTTTTGATTTTTTCTGTTTGTCACATAAATGCCTTGGCTATAGTCAAGCAATGAATTTGTTATTGATACATATGTATATCTTTTAATTATTTTGTATCTTTTTTTATTATGTTATTGCCTTCTATTATTAAGTCGTTGTTTACACAATTTTGATTAAGTTTTGTTTTTGGTAAATTCCATGTTACAATTATGTTTGGTTCAATGTAATTAGTTTGAAAATTATTATGTTTTAGTGTATTTACAAGTGGTTGGGATATGATTTAAAATTCCAATTTTACATTCACTAGTTTCTATTTGTTTTGTATTTTTTTTAAACAAAGTGTTGTTAAAATAGTATAAATTTTCTGTCAAAATTATTTTATTTTCATCTGGAGGAGGAAGTTTCTCAAAGATAGGGTTTTTTATTATTTCTTGAGGAATGTTAGAAATGATAAATATATCGTTTGAATTTGGTTTAAGCCAGGTGGGTGTTTTTGTATTCAACAGTTTTTCCGAATTAACATAACTTAAGCGATTATGTTTTAAAAGTTTCGGGTTGAAAATTCCTAGTCTAGTGAGCTGCATGCCCATTTCTATGTCTTCAATGTATTCTGTGAAATGCTCAAATTAAAGTTTAGGAACTTCTTATATTACTGATTCTTCCTTTTCTTCCTTGAGGTTGTTTATTACTTCTAAGCTTTTATTTCTATTACGTAATTTAGTTCGTTTGCTTGTACGCTATTGCTTTCAAAATTATTTATTGATTATAATTTGATTTGTAGTGTGTGACTTTTTGTCCTGTATTTCTTTCTTCAAAATGTTTCTCATCTAACTGATTTATTTCTCCTGTCTTTTTGAATGGATTTGTCGATTTTGACTTTACTAATGGTGCTTGTTTAAATCCAGTATCGATTTCAAATCCGTGTCTATGCTTATTTTCTTAGCGGACGTTAACGATACAATGCGCAGTACGTTCAAGTGGCCCCTACGACACCAGGGCAAAGCCAGTTAAGCGCGAGCCCAAGCAGATAGCTGTCCACCTTCCACTCGACCGACCGAGGGGTGCAGCCGTATAACGCACGGCACGAATCGCGTGAACAGATACACAATGGAAAAAAACAGACAAACAAATAATACTACAGCTATGAACTAAATAGGAATGGATAGATGTTTTAGATGTGTTAATGGAAGACTCTGAGCAGATTACAGGGAAGAAAAGGTTGTAATCAGAGCAGACGACTCTAAAAGGTTCATGCATGGCATAGTTAGAAGAACAACGAATAAGTGTTTAAGGTATAATAGATGTCTGTCTTGTCTACCGACAAATTTACCTGAGCTAATAACTCAGGGTAGTCAACATCACCAATTAGGAGCTTGTGCATAAAAATAACACCAAGTATAATTCTACGCTTAGTTAAGGAAGGTAGGTTAATCAAAAGAAGTCTACTAGAACACGAAGGCAAATTGACATTTCAATCCCAGCTTAAGTCACAAAGATAAAATAGCAAGAACTGCTTTTGAACTGATTCAAGTCTAATCTGGTGCGACTCATATTGAGGTGACCAAATGCAAGATCCATACTCTAAAATAGGACGGACAAGCGAAGTAAATAAAATTTTAGTTGTATAGAGGTCGTCGTTCTTTTGACCATCTTTTAATGAAACCCAGAACACTCATGGCCTTTGCGACAGTGGTGGAAATATGGGTAATAACATTTAACTTATGGTCCATATGTACGCCCAAATCATTCATATTTTTTAGACGTTCCAAAGGACTATTGTTTAGAAAATAAGTGACCAGTTGAGGAGAATTACGATAAAAAGTCATTACCTTACATTTGGTAGTGTTAAGATTTAATAAATTAAACTGGCACCAGGATTGAAAATGTTTAAGATCAGCTTGTAGCCGATCTAAAGTTTGTTTAGCATTATGTCAATCACTCCTTTAACACTTTTTGCGGATTTATTGTTGATCATCGGTAAATCAACGATCCGACTTAATTGTTCGGAAAATACCCTCCGATTATTTTCATATCGCTTGGTTAACAATTCCCAAGCGGCACCATAATTGTAAGGTGAACCTGACAATAGATGGGCTACCAAGCTCCTTGCTTCGCCCAGGGCTCGACCGAATCTCTTACCCTATGCTTAAAAACTTGTCCAGCGAGGTCTCTAACCGGATAATAAAGCTGTATAACAAGATTCTTAATGCTCATATCCCTCAAAACTTCAAAAACTGCGTAGTAGTCCCTATCCATAAACCAAATACTCCGAAAACTGCAATAAACTCATACCACCCCATTTCACTAAACCCTTGCATGGCTAAAGTTTTGGACAACATTGTAGAAAACCGACTATGGTGGCTTGCTACCAATAGTAAGCTTCTTAATAGTCGGCAAATAGGCTTTCGAAAGGGCATGTCAGTGTCGGAATGTCTAACCCTCTTACACTACCAGACTACTTCCGCCCTATCCACAAGAAACCATCTCTCAGTCATGAGCCTCGACTTCGAAAAGGCCTATGACAAAATAGAAATCCATACAATCATTGATGAGTTAATTAATTGGAAAATATGACCTAAAATATTAAACTACGTCAAAAATTTTCTGACAAATAGATACATCAAAATTCAAGTAAACAATCAATTTTCGGAAAGTAAACCATTTGAAAATGGCATACCGCAGGGATCACCTTTATCCGTAATTCCTTTCCTCATAGTTTACAACAAACTGTGACGCACCATGTCAGTACACAAAGGATTTGACTTCGTTGCATACGCCGACGACTTCACAATAATAAAAAAAAGGAAAAAAAACACAATAATGGTAAACATAAATCCCCTTTTCACAGATATTCTAAACTGGTGTGAATAATCGGGGGGCAAAACTATCTGTAAATAAATGCAAAAACATGCACATTTGCAGGAAAAAGAAATGCAATTATCAATTAAGCTCCCAATCTTACAACCTCAACTCAAGTAATGCCATAAAAATCCTCGGTCTGGTTATAACAAAGAGATACAAATGGAAACAACACATAGACAACTTAACAGTCCAAATTGCACAAAGACCTAACATAATAAAATGGTTAGCTAACCAAAAATATAGTTGTGACATTAGATCACTAATAAATGCAATTAGGGCTTTGATCATGTCTGTTCACGCCACCGGGTGAACAGCAGAGAGCGAGGGGTAGGGTTTTTTCCAAAACCGAATTCGGTCATACTGAGGAAGGTGATGAAGGGTTCTCCAGTAAATCGCCATATTCAATCCAGTACGAGCATCTAACCCGAACACCCGTTCTTTCACTGTGCCTTTTTTTCCGATATTGTATTTTTCCAACCCGAAACATTTTCGTGTGTGTCGGGACATTTTGTAAAGAAACTAAATAAACCAAAATTAATTATAAACGAAGTTTTGCGCGCGTTTCAATTTCATTCCTCACTCACCACACCCCTGAAGAAAGTGGCACCCGCCAAACACTTGTGAGCTATTTGGATCCTTCCGCTACGAACATTGGTCCTTCGAGCCGGATATCCTTCCGCTCTTCCAGCTTGCATCGGCGGAATTCCTGATAAGTACAACATTTCTTAATAAAAATCTCATTCACATTATACCCCATTGCAAACTTATAAAAGTGTGAGGTTTCCCGCTCTTCCATAGCGACCTACACATTTTTGTATACTTGTATGTACATACCTTACCTGTTCCAAAGGTTACATGGTTTATGAAGTGCCTTTTTCCCATTCTTTGAAATTCTGAATGTCTAAAAGTCCAATTGCATAACAATACATATGAATGTACATATATGTATGTATACATATATATACGTACATGTAAAAACAGCTGTTTTCTAACCTGCAAGTAAAAGTGTTTATAAAGTACCACTTACCTTTCCTTAAATTGTAAAGCACACTCCACGGGCTGATCTTTAGTCCAGCGGCATAAATTATTTATGCCAAATACTTTGTATATGCATACATATATATGTATGTACATACATACATACATATGTAATAATTTTTGCCGCGGTAAGCACACTCATACGACATACTTATATACATATGTATGTATGTACATATGTCCACATACAATTTGATTCCACCCACACAAAATAAATTGCAGCCACTCCGATTGGCTCTCCGCAATTTAATAATTCGAAACCTACATAATTAAAGCAGGAAATCGTGATCTTCGTTAAACAATTTAAAATTAATTAAATTCATAAAACATAAACAACGGCAGAACAGCTGACTCCCGATCAGTGCTGACACTCAAGTCTCATCAGTACTGACACTTGAGCCAAGCCGTGACTCGGTCACGACATCCATTTTTTCCATCGTGATTTTCGTATTGTGCAAAAAATATTTCAATCGACTGATTAAATTCAATTCGCAAAATATTTTCTAACGAAAAATAAGTACAATTTTATTTATATGGAATTAGTATTTTGTCTTGGTGCATTTTTGATTTTTTCCTCACAGATCCATGAAATTTATCTAGTCCGTTTAATGAAAATTAATTCCGAGTTTTTTGCTCTCCATTGAAAAGTAATCCTACTGATCTCAATTTCTCCATATTTTTGTTTTTTTTATACTCTTATAAATTTCAACAAATTTCCACATTGTATAAATTTTAATATCCAAGTGATTATATATCCTTATAATTATTCACACAACTGCGAGGAAAATTATAAATTCTTCTAATTTCATTTATCCATTGTGTTCATTAAAACGAGGAGACATTTTTCCTTCTCACTCCTCTATCCTTAAATTATACAGTCCACTTACAGCTTCGTTTCGATCTCCTCGCTTGAGAGCTCTAATTCCGAGCAGTTTTTTGTTTCCATTCGATTCGTAATAGCTCAGAGAACACTCTACGATGTCTCTTTCCGACTTTGTTGCCGTGTGCGAGGCATTAACGGCGTTCGAGGCTCGCGAGGCCCAGGCTTTAGCGGACGATGTGCCACTCGTCTCCATTAAAATACACTTAGACCAGCTTAAGTCGCTTTGGGCACAAGTCGAGGCAGAGTTTTCACGATGTTATAAGGCCTTGACGGCTCAAAAGAAGGAAGATAGTCCGAAGCACATAGCTACAATTAAAGCTAAACATGAATATTGTTATATGGTATATCTTCGAGGCGGGACTTTGTTTGGAGAGCGAATCGAGCAGCTGTCAGCGAAAACGGTTCCCCCACCAGTCAGACTCTCCGTCGATTCCACCCATCAAAGCCACACAGTTCCCCCGTGTGAAGTCGAAATCTTCAACGGAGACAGCCTGGCTTGGCCTACATTCCGTGATTTGTTTACCGCGATTTTTATCCATAACCCAAGCCTAACACAAGTGGAGAAACTGTACCACTTAAGTTGCAAAACTCGCGGTGAAGCCAGAGCCATTGTTTCTAGGTCACCCTTGACCAATGAAGGGTTCCTGTCCGCGTGGGATAACCTCACTGCGCGATACGAAAATAATCGATTATTGATTATGAGCCAAGCCAAGCAGCTTCTACAGATCCCAGCTGTAACCCAAGAGTCTGGCAAAGCGTTGAGAGAACTGCAGACGTCAATTCAAGGTTGCTTAACCGGTCTTGAGCTTTCCGGGGCTCGTACAGACAATTGGGATATCCTTCTCATAGCAATCTGTACGAGCAAAATGCCCAAAGCCACCCTTCTGTTGTGGGAACAGTCCGTTCCAAATAAGACCGCCGTCTCATCCTGGGACGACCTGAATCGATTCCTAACTGATCGACACCGTGTACTAGAGGCCACAGATGTCCTTCAACCAAGCTCTAGCGGTCAGGCCTTTCCATCCGTCAGCCGAAAACCTACGGCACGAACTCAGGCCTTTTCCACTGAAGTGCAAGAGAGCTCAGCACCTGATGCTTGTATAATTCCGAATCCTGCGTCCTCCGATTCTTCCAGCAGCCCCCATGTAAACGTGGGAAGTTACTTCGCATCCACTCGCAACACTGGCCTCCTGGGTACTGCGAGGATAACTATTCATCATCGTGGCAAGCAGTTTCAAATCCGCGCTTTGATTGATATGGGATCCGAAGCATCCTTTATTTCCCAAAGAATGTTTGAATTGATTAATCCTCCAAGCTGTAAGGTATCAACTAGCATTCGCGGCATTGGGCAATGCGATGCGGGTAGCGGCGACAAAGTGTGCCGCTTACAGATTTCTCCTCCTGACGAACCGCTGCGACAGTTCGAAGCAGTCGCCGTGGTGCTGCCTAGTGTAGCTGAAGCACTTCCGTCCTGCGCAGTCTCGAATAAGGTGAAGCAGGATTCGCTTGACCTTTCGCTCGCTGATCCGCAATTTCACCAAAAAGCTCCTGTGGATTTGGCGCTTGGAGCCGAGCTCCTTCCCACTATCCTCGGGGAACGAATCATCAAGAATGTTGGTGATTCTTTCGTGGGGATCGAGACTATGTTCGGATGGGTTCTCTGTGGATCCGTTACTGGAAAACCCAGAAGGTCTCGGTCCACCTCCTCCAGCAGTCCGAAGATGTCTCTAAAGGCAGCAGCACCATCGGATTTAGAACGCAGTTCCAATTGCTTCAGGTGCCGCGTTTGTCAAGGGGCACACGCACTCCGTCAGTACCGACAGTTTCGAGGACTACGAGCTGACGAAAGGCTACGGGTAGTCTTGAGCAACGGATACTGCCCAAACTGTTTGGCTCATGAGCATTCCAATGGTTCCTGCAGGAGCACAGCAGGATGCCATCGATGTGGCAAGCAACACCACACGCTCTTGCACATCGGCAGCTCAGTCGCGTACATCCAACCCAAAGCGTCCAAAGAGCAAAGACCCGAAAGGCACCCGCCTTTCATTCGGACTTCTATCCAGAGGTCATCAGTCATCGCGCCGCCTACTCCATCTACATCCGAAGTTCCCCCTCCATCACCACCCGTGTCTTGGCGATCCAGAACGCTGCCATCCCCCATCCTTAGACATGTCCAGCGAGGCAATTGCAACTTGTTGCAAGGGGGGCGGTATGTTCACGCCACCGGGTGAACAGCAGAGAGTGAGGGGTAGGGTTTTTTCCAAAAACCGAATTCGGTCATACTGAGGAAGGTGACGATGGGTTCTCCAGTAAATCGCCATATTCAATCCAGTACGAGCATCTAACCCGAACACCCGTTCTTTCACTGTGCCTTTTTTCCGATATTGTATTTTTCCAACCCGAAACATTTTCGTGTGTGTCGGGACATTTTGTAAAGAAAGTAAATAAACCAAAATTAATTATAAACGAAGTTTTGCGCGCGTTACAATTTCATTCCTCACTCACCAGACCCCTGAAGAAATTGGCATCCGCCAAACACTTGTGACCTATTTGGATCCTTCCGCCCCGCTACGAACAATGTCAAAAATAGACCTTTGTTTACGTTTGTACGGCAATTGCCCCCTTCCAACAATATTAAACTTAAATCCATCTACCATGATGCATTGAGGAAAACTTTCGGAGCCCTTCGGTCTACCCCAACTAACTTCTTTATGAAGCCGACCATATGCCAATAGAGTCGGTTTTCGCTAGCAACAGCAAAACTGTACAAAACTCTAATGCTCGCATCAAACACACCTCTCCAAGAAGTGTTAAACAAAATAAAAAAATAGAAAAAAACACCCAGAATACCATCGATTTTGCATAACACTTTGAACAAACACAGTGATCTATTGTTTACCCCAATAAGAAGCAGAAAATTATTAAAACCCCCCATAGTCCCTCAGTAAAGAGTCAGTTAATCTCTCTCCTCACTATACGACTAAGTCATCTACACCCCCCATAATATATCGCAAAATGCTCCTTAGCCTCAAAGGCAGATATGATAGGTATAAATTTATTAACACGGATGGATCAAAATCAATACAAGGAGTCTCATACAGCATCACAACTGAGTCAGACATAGTTAAAATGGCTTTGCTTCCACCTCACACGTCGAATTACACAGCGGAATCAGTAGCTATACTCATATACTCACTGTCAGCAATACAGGCAGTAACCCAGGTCAACAACCAAAATCCGTACATCTCTCATATACGTGACATAATAACTCACCAATACCCCAAAATAATTTTGATATGGGTACCAGGTCACACTGGCATTCAGGGCAATGAAACAGCGGACAGAGCCACAAAGATACCTTACAGTGTCCCATATATAATTAAGCAAAACATTAACCACAAAGACACAACAAAGTACATAAAGAGCATCATCCTTAAGAAATACAAAAGCAAAATTTGGAGGAATACATCAGACCACTACAAGACGACTAATATGAACCAAACATTGATAAGAGACTCACAAATAAAAATAGACAACAACGTTAAGCGAACAGACATCATCAAATTTCAAAGAATACGATTCGGACACACAAAACTTACCCACGAATTCATATTCAAAAAACAACCACCCCCACAATGTATACATTGAAACAAAAAATTTACAATTTTCCACATACGCACAGAATGCAATGAGCCGAGGAAAAAATTCCTACACCCCAACCCTATTAAATCCCTATCCCTAAGTAACCCCAATATCGTCGCTATCTCCAAATTCTTTAAAGAAATAAACCTATACCACCTATTGTAAGATATTACCCAAACTCATGTAAATATAGGTTAACAAAAGAAATGTAAATAAGTATTAATTATAAAGAACTGTATAGTATACATATTTTACAACTAGCTTAAGACTATAGCTGTTATAGCTAGCACATAGATTAGAAGTAATTTACAATTACCTACTAATAATAGCCTAAATAAATAAATAAATATATAAAATTCCCAAGCGGCACTATAATTGTCAGCTGTCACCCTTTAACGCGGATTTCAAATAATTGAATTTAAGAGTCAGGCTTAAATCTTGTCTTTTTTCAATTAATTCCGCAAATAATTCCACAAACAGGTCCCATTCTCGAGGCTCTCCAGAAAATGTGGGTATCTGTATTTTCGGCAACACCGGTAGTTCGCCTCTCACGGTTACATTCTCAATCTTACAATTTTCCTTATTGTTCATTTTCGTTTCCAGCATTGATAATGAATTTTGGACGTCAAATTCTAAATCCTCTATAGTATTCTTAAATTTTGCATCCCTTGTTATTACTTGGCATGTACGTACCTTCTCCCATACATAATTTATTTTATTATGTATTTATTACAATTTATTTTATTAATGAATACCATTTCCCATTGCCTGTTGATTTCAACTCTACTACCTCCAAATATTCCTGAAGCTGTCCGACTCTATCCATAAATATCTCCTGGTTACCACTACCGTTTTCATGACTGAAGGTCGCATTCCCGCGCGACTCTCCTTTGCTATCATCAAACATTTCTGACATATTCGCTTCTGCTTCAACTAACACCGACTTACTAGTGCCTGGTTTTTCTGACTCTCCTGTAGCTATTATTTTGGCAACTATTTATAACACTCCTTTGTGTATTTTATCTGTGAAATATTGGTGATCGAAAGTCCCCTGCTGTAGCAATTTGTTATGATTAGGTAACCATCGATTCCTAATCTCTTTTACTAGGATCTTTTACTGGGATCTAGTGCTTCTAACTACCTTAACCTGGTATGCAACTCTAACTGCTTCCCTAACAACTTTTCAGTTTTGTTAAGAAACATTTTTGTCTTATGCGAATATTAGGATATCGATATAAGTATATAATAATAAAAATAGATAGTTGTACTTATAACTACCTTAATATATATCTTATCTTGCTTTTTGTTTTATACTCTGTCTCTTACCACTGGTGGGGAAAACCAAAGTTATTTTATTTTTGCTAACTTTAGCTGATCTTCAAGGAGCTGATTCAATCTCTGAGTCTCTTACCACTGGTGGGGGAAAACAGTTGAGTTCTTTTTTTAGAAGCAATTGAATATGCATTTCCGAAGAGAAAGAAAATAACCCAATCTTCATTCGTTGAGTTCAAAATATGAACTGATTTTATTTACAAAAGTACGGAGTTTATATAGGATTATCTTACGTTCTAGGAGGAAACAATTGTTCTTAGAAGATCTTATTCTAGACTCACAGCCACGTATTTGGGGGTTGAAAATTTATTATTAATCTGGGCACGACGTCGGCCACTTGACATCCTGTCGTTGGGATCTTTTGGGTGTTTTTCCCACATCGTGTGGCTGATTGTAATTCTAGACATATGCTAGGTTAGTTGTTTGGTACATAGGTACAGTTGTATTGTATTTTCCCTAGTGCATCTGATTTGGTGAAGCCAGCTCAGATGAACATGTTAAAATATGGATATAACCACAGCAGTGTGTCTTAGAGCTGTGCGAAACATCGATGTAGTATCGATAGATCGATGTTTCTCCTTTCGTAAAAAACATCGATTTTTTCTCTCCGATGTTCGATGTTTTTGTTAGCTAGCTTTTCCATCACTGAGAAAAGATCTCATCAAATAAAACATTTCGACTAGAACCGTACGATTGTTCAGTAAGGCTGGAATCATAGTAAGCGAGAAGAGAAGTTCGCTTAAGTTTAATGTAGACATGCTTCTTTTTATACATTGTCACAAGTGAATCTCTGAATTGCATTGTTTTATATTTTTAAGTTTGAAAAAGATTGAATTATGTTTTATAGTATTATGTTTTATACTATTCACACCGCTTATACTTGCACAACTAACTTTTCTCTGCATGAACCTTTTCATATACTATGTAGTGACTACAACAGATTTTGGCACGTTATCGGTTCCGAAACATCGCTTCCGGTTGTAAAAACTGCGATCTTGTCCTTCCTCGGTCGTAATTAGTTGTAATCATCTTTATTTAAACCTATCCTATTTTCTTTTTATATGTAACCTATTATCTTATTTCATTTAATATTTCCTATTTCTTTAGTTTAATTTTATGTTTATATATGTAATACGCCTATGCCCTTAGGTCGGAGTGGGTAGAGGTTGTAACATTAACTTTACTTAGGGTCATTCGCAACAGGCCCGGGCCTGGTGTCATATGGGCCACTTGTTCGTACTGAGCGTTGTACGACTACATCTATAATAAAAAAAAAAACCTGCATGTACTACGTTTGAAAAAGATTAAATTTCTGCTTTATAGTTTGTTGGAGGAGACGTCATCGTTGAAATTAGATTTGTATATGTATATTAAGATTTCTTATATTATTTGTTTAAGATTATTGGAATTTCTACCACTGTATTTACATTAACATGTTCTCATGAAGAGCTTCTAACTCATGAAACCAAAATATAAAGAAGACTTCTGAAGTCGAAGAGGAGAAGACCTATTTTCCTTATTCCACTCCACATACTAATGAGCATTGGAGTCTTGTACCATCTGCAACTGGGCAGGTCAAACATAGTTTTAAGTTTGGAAAAAGAATGCTATTTTTAACAAAGATTTATATTACTTCGATGTAGTATCGATACATCGATATTTTTTCCTGAAAAACATCGAAACATCGATGTGGCCAAACATCGATGTTTCAACAGCTCTATTTCTCAGCTATGGTTGACCCTAATTTTTGGCCAGAGGACCTAGTTGTACACGAGTTTGCCTGTCCACCTTCCTAATTTATCTTCTGCTTTAAAAAACTAATAACGTCTAGTCCTCGCATTCATTATCAAAATGTAAGAGGACTTCTCTAAACTGTTTTGTGATAGCCAAATCTTTTCGGCTGACATATTAGCTTTCTCTGAAACTTGGCTTAACTCCTCTGTTTTGGATAACGAAATTCTTTCTAATAACTTTATTTCTTATAGGCTTGATCGTGTTGGTCATCGTGGCGGTGGAGTACTCATTGCTGTCAACTCGAATCTGTGTCCAAGTGTTGGGCCGATTGATCTCCCCTTAGGTGTTGAGTTTATTTACGTCGAAGTTACATGTTCTAACTTTATATTCCTCCAGCTTCTGAAATCATGATCTACAGGCACCATGCTGATGCTTTGCGATTTTTTTTTAAACATCTTAAAGTCTTAAAGAAGTTTTGGGCGGTTTGAACTTGCCTAATGTTTCTTGGCTTGTTGATGATAATCTATCTTTCTTAATTCCTTCATCTCAGCATGTTTTTCTTGATAGACTACTTGAATGTCCGCTATATCAGTTGAATTCTTTTCTTAACTCGTCTAAAAGAATCCTCGATCTTGTTTTTGTCTCCGATCCCACTGTTAGTGCTGTATCGCAAACACAGCCCCTAGTGAAGCCTGAAGATCCTTATCACCCTACCCTTGATGTTACTATTTCTTACAATTCCGTTAATAATTCATTTAATAACATCTCAAATTCTCGTCATTTCTTTTTGATTGCTGTGATATAGATTGTGCCCTGAATTTTTTCTACTCTGCTCTTAATTCTTTAATTGATAAATGCGTTCCTTATGTGAATGTCTCTACCGTCTCCAGTGCGCCAGTCTGGTTCACACGTAGGCTCTCTCCGTAACATTAAATCGCGATATTTTAAAAGCTTTAAAAAACTGATTCGCGACTTTGTCTTTTAAATACTTAATGCTACAATAATTATATCGTTCGCTGTAAGCTTATCCCTTCTCAACTCCACACTTAAATTGTATGTTTTTTCCTAGTATTACTGAAGACTGTATTATCTCTTGCTTGTCAACTATGACGTCTTCCTTCGTACCCGGGCCTGATAATATACCTAGTTGCATCCTTAAAATGTGTTCGATTTCCCTATCTAAGCCTTTATCTCGGTTATTCTTTATATCGAGTGAGAAGAAGAACTCTTTTATTATTCCGCTTTTTAAAAAGGTTAGCAAATCGGATATTTCTAACTACCGTGGCATTGCCAAACTTTTGGCACAACCTAAGCTGTTTGAGAAAACGAAATGTCTTTCGTCGCTCTTTCCATTAGTACTTGCAATCAGATCTCGATGCGTTCTGTGATTGGTCCCACGTTAATAAATTACACCTTAATGCCTCTAAGTGCTCTTTTATGACTTTCAGTCGTTTGTCGCCGTTCCTAGCTCATTACTCTATTAAGTCTGTTCGGTTAGTTTGTGTACCATCCTTCAAAGACTTAGGCGTTATGTTTGACGCAAAACTTTCATTTAATGTTCATATATTTTCAATTGTCAATAGAGCATGCAGTCTTCTTGGCTTCATTAAACGTCCTCTATAGTATTCTTAAATTTTGCATCCCTTGTTATTACTTGGCATGTACGTACCTTCTCCCATACATAATTTATTTTATTATGTATTTATTACAATTTATTTTATTAATGAATACCATTTCCCATTGCCTGTTGATTTCAACTCTACTACCTCCAAATATTCCTGAAGCTGTCCGACTCTATCCATAAATATCTCCTGGTTACCACTACCGTTTTCATGACTGAAGGTCGCATTCCCGCGCGACTCTCCTTTGCTATCATCAAACATTTCTGACATATTCGCTTCTGCTTCAACTAACACCGACTTACTAGTGCCTGGTTTTTCTGACTCTCCTGTAGCTATTATTTTGGCAACTATTTATAACACTCCTTTGTGTATTTTATCTGTGAAATATTGGTGATCGAAAGTCCCCTGCTGTAGCAATTTGTTATGATTAGGTAACCATCGATTCCTAATCTCTTTTACTAGGATCTTTTACTGGGATCTAGTGCTTCTAACTACCTTAACCTGGTATGCAACTCTAACTGCTTCCCTAACAACTTTTCAGTTTTGTTAAGAAACATTTTTGTCTTATGCGAATATTAGGATATCGATATAAGTATATAATAATAAAAATAGATAGTTGTACTTATAACTACCTTAATATATATCTTATCTTGCTTTTTGTTTTATACTCTGTCTCTTACCACTGGTGGGGGAAAACCAAAGTTATTTTATTTTTGCTAACTTTAGCTGATCTTCAAGGAGCTGATTCAATCTCTGAGTCTCTTACCACTGGTGGGGAAAACAGTTGAGTTCTTTTTTTTAGAAGCAATTGAATATGCATTTCCGAAGAGAAAGAAAATAACCCAATCTTCATTCGTTGAGTTCAAAATATGAACTGATTTTATTTACAAAAGTACGGAGTTTATATAGGATTATCTTACGTTCTAGGAGGAAACAATTGTTCTTAGAAGATCTTATTCTAGACTCACAGCCACGTATTTGGGGGTTGAAAATTTATTATTAATCTGGGCACGACGTCGGCCACTTGACATCCTGTCGTTGGGATCTTTTGGGTGTTTTTCCCACATCGTGTGGCTGATTGTAATTCTAGACATATGCTAGGTTAGTTGTTTGGTACATAGGTACAGTTGTATTGTATTTTCCCTAGTGCATCTGATTTGGTGAAGCCAGCTCAGATGAACATGTTAAAATATGGATATAACCACAGCAGTGTGTCTTAGAGCTGTGCGAAACATCGATGTAGTATCGATAGATCGATGTTTCTCCTTTCGTAAAAAACATCGATTTTTTCTCTCCGATGTTCGATGTTTTTGTTAGCTAGCTTTTCCATCACTGAGAAAAGATCTCATCAAATAAAACATTTCGACTAGAACCGTACGATTGTTCAGTAAGGCTGGAATCATAGTAAGCGAGAAGAGAAGTTCGCTTAAGTTTAATGTAGACATGCTTCTTTTTATACATTGTCACAAGTGAATCTCTGAATTGCATTGTTTTATATTTTTAAGTTTGAAAAAGATTGAATTATGTTTTATAGTATTATGTTTTATACTATTCACACCGCTTATACTTGCACAACTAACTTTTCTCTGCATGAACCTTTTCATATACTATGTAGTGACTACAACAGATTTTGGCACGTTATCGGTTCCGAAACATCGCTTCCGGTTGTAAAAACTGCGATCTTGTCCTTCCTCGGTCGTAATTAGTTGTAATCATCTTTATTTAAACCTATCCTATTTTCTTTTTATATGTAACCTATTATCTTATTTCATTTAATATTTCCTATTTCTTTAGTTTAATTTTATGTTTATATATGTAATACGCCTATGCCCTTAGGTCGGAGTGGGTAGAGGTTGTAACATTAACTTTACTTAGGGTCATTCGCAACAGGCCCGGGCCTGGTGTCATATGGGCCACTTGTTCGTACTGAGCGTTGTACGACTACATCTATAATAATAAAAAAAAAACCTGCATGTACTACGTTTGAAAAAGATTAAATTTCTGCTTTATAGTTTGTTGGAGGAGACGTCATCGTTGAAATTAGATTTGTATATGTATATTAAGATTTCTTATATTATTTGTTTAAGATTATTGGAATTTCTACCACTGTATTTACATTAACATGTTCTCATGAAGAGCTTCTAACTCATGAAACCAAAATATAAAGAAGACTTCTGAAGTCGAAGAGGAGAAGACCTATTTTCCTTATTCCACTCCACATACTAATGAGCATTGGAGTCTTGTACCATCTGCAACTGGGCAGGTCAAACATAGTTTTAAGTTTGGAAAAAGAATGCTATTTTTAACAAAGATTTATATTACTTCGATGTAGTATCGATACATCGATATTTTTTCCTGAAAAACATCGAAACATCGATGTGGCCAAACATCGATGTTTCAACAGCTCTATTTCTCAGCTATGGTTGACCCTAATTTTTGGCCAGAGGACCTAGTTGTACACGAGTTTGCCTGTCCACCTTCCTAATTTATCTTCTGCTTTAAAAAACTAATAACGTCTAGTCCTCGCATTCATTATCAAAATGTAAGAGGACTTCTCTAAACTGTTTTGTGATAGCCAAATCTTTTCGGCTGACATATTAGCTTTCTCTGAAACTTGGCTTAACTCCTCTGTTTTGGATAACGAAATTCTTTCTAATAACTTTATTTCTTATAGGCTTGATCGTGTTGGTCATCGTGGCGGTGGAGTACTCATTGCTGTCAACTCGAATCTGTGTCCAAGTGTTGGGCCGATTGATCTCCCCTTAGGTGTTGAGTTTATTTACGTCGAAGTTACATGTTCTAACTTTATATTCCTCCAGCTTCTGAAATCATGATCTACAGGCACCATGCTGATGCTTTGCGATTTTTTTTTAAACATCTTAAAGTCTTAAAGAAGTTTTGGGCGGTTTGAACTTGCCTAATGTTTCTTGGCTTGTTGATGATAATCTATCTTTCTTAATTCCTTCATCTCAGCATGTTTTTCTTGATAGACTACTTGAATGTCCGCTATATCAGTTGAATTCTTTTCTTAACTCGTCTAAAAGAATCCTCGATCTTGTTTTTGTCTCCGATCCCACTGTTAGTGCTGTATCGCAAACACAGCCCCTAGTGAAGCCTGAAGATCCTTATCACCCTACCCTTGATGTTACTATTTCTTACAATTCCGTTAATAATTCATTTAATAACATCTCAAATTCTCGTCATTTCTTTTTGATTGCTGTGATATAGATTGTGCCCTGAATTTTTTCTACTCTGCTCTTAATTCTTTAATTGATAAATGCGTTCCTTATGTGAATGTCTCTACCGTCTCCAGTGCGCCAGTCTGGTTCACACGTAGGCTCTCTCCGTAACATTAAATCGCGATATTTTAAAAGCTTTAAAAAACTGATTCGCGACTTTGTCTTTTAAATACTTAATGCTACAATAATTATATCGTTCGCTGTAAGCTTATCCCTTCTCAACTCCACACTTAAATTGTATGTTTTTTCCTAGTATTACTGAAGACTGTATTATCTCTTGCTTGTCAACTATGACGTCTTCCTTCGTACCCGGGCCTGATAATATACCTAGTTGCATCCTTAAAATGTGTTCGATTTCCCTATCTAAGCCTTTATCTCGGTTATTCTTTATATCGAGTGAGAAGAAGAACTCTTTTATTATTCCGCTTTTTAAAAAGGTTAGCAAATCGGATATTTCTAACTACCGTGGCATTGCCAAACTTTTGGCACAACCTAAGCTGTTTGAGAAAACGAAATGTCTTTCGTCGCTCTTTCCATTAGTACTTGCAATCAGATCTCGATGCGTTCTGTGATTGGTCCCACGTTAATAAATTACACCTTAATGCCTCTAAGTGCTCTTTTATGACTTTCAGTCGTTTGTCGCCGTTCCTAGCTCATTACTCTATTAAGTCTGTTCGGTTAGTTTGTGTACCATCCTTCAAAGACTTAGGCGTTATGTTTGACGCAAAACTTTCATTTAATGTTCATATATTTTCAATTGTCAATAGAGCATGCAGTCTTCTTGGCTTCATTAAACGTTGGGCCAAAGAATTTGATGATCCATATGTGACAAAGGTTTTATACACTTCGTTAGTTCGCCCTACTCTAGAATATTGCCCGCCAGTGTGGAATCCTCAATATGATGTTTACCAGCATAGTATTGAATCGGTACAGAAGTAATTCCTTAAGTTCGCGTTACGCGGTCTTAATTGGGACTCGGGTCTTCGCTGACCTTCTTATTCTGACAGACTTCTTCTTATTAATCTTCCTTCACTTTACAACCGTAGGCTCGTATTTGGGATTCTCTTTCTACATAAAGTAGTCAACGGCGAAGTCAGTTCTACCAATTTACTAGATACGCTATATTTTTGTGTTCCCTCACATCGGACCAGAAACTTTTTTCCTCTTCACGAACCTTTTCGTGTTCTTTGCCAATCTTTTAACAACCTTTCTCACCTTATTTCTCCTCATCTATCTGTCACTTCTCTTCGTGCTATACTTTTTAATTATCTACAGCGTAACCACTGAAAGTATTGTGGACTGGATATTGGATTGACTGCAACTCATCCCTGAGCACATTGGCTGTGAATCGGGGCATAGCTGACACCTTGTTGCAAATAAAATACCTCCACCGTGTCGGGGATGTTTAGTTGTGAATAAAGCTAAGCTACCTTCTTTAATTAATTATTATCTGTATTTTAGCTTAACCTTTTTGGTCGACTGGTGATTTAGTTGACGTTAATAAATAATAATAATAATAATAATAATAATAATAATAATAATAATAATAATAATAATAATAATAATAATAATAATAATAATAATAATAATAATAATAATAATAATAATAATAATAATAATAATAATATTAATAATAATAATAATAATAATAATAATAATAATAATAATAATAATAATAATAATAATAATAATAATAATAATAATAATAATAATAATAATAATAATAATAATAATAATACTAATAATAATAATAGTAATAATAGTAATAATAATAATAATAATAATAATTTGGGTATTATAGTCAGGTCCGCTGGTGTTAGGTTAGTTGTTGTATGTCTCGTCTTATGGTTGTATTTGTAAAGAATTTTTTTAATTTATCTTCGATGTCGTTTTTTTACTATTTATGATTCTGAGTTTTTTATTTATTGTTTTATGGAATCTTTCTACTTCTGAAATGCCGTTTTTACTTGTTGTGCTTTCTAACTTTACATTTTCTTGTAGCCAATTTTTTAGTACTATACACAGAAATGCTGAATCTTTGCCTGATTTTATTTCAATTGGTTGGCCCATTTCAGTGAATATTTTCATAATTGCTCTCTTGGCTTCTAACCAATCTCTAAACTTTACTTCTACAAGTGTTGCAATTTTGGAGTAAATGTCAATGCATGAAAGGAATTGAAAATGGTCGATCATGTCCATGACGTATTTTTCTCTGATATTAAAAGTTTCTGGTGTTATTTCAAAAGTTAGTTTTGTATTTCTATTTTCTGTCTTTGCGATATTGCATACTGAGCATTCATTAATAACACTGTGATAGTTTTTTTAAAAAAAAAAGACATGGCAAAATTCGATGGTTTCACCCTATTTCGGGTCCTGGGAATCGAACTTGACTCAATTTTTTTATGTTGGAATGTAAAATTTTTGATTTTAGCAAAATGCGAGAATGAAAACATAAAAAAAATTGGGTCAAGATTGGATTTTTTGTACATTTTGTCCTCAATCTCGGAAACGGACGGAAAAAATTTTGTATGAAACCATCGTGATAACTTAAAAAACTAATGATGCAGTTCGATTCCCAGGACCCGAACTAGGGTGAAACCATCGAATTTTGGCATGTCTTTTTTTTCGACTATCACAATGTAATGTTTTGAATTAGGTTTTGAAAATCGGGAAAAAAATATTTTTCCTTAAACAGATTAATCGTTTTTTCGATTCCTGGAGGTAATAATTCTTTATGTTCTTTTAGGATTATATCTTTAAATTGTGAAAACGTTTGAAGGTCCTCTAACTTAATGCTTGATTTTGAAGTTTTTGTATTTGCGTTCGATCGTACTATTTCAATAAAGGATTGTTGGAATATGGGAAATTCTTGTTCATTATGAAAATATAGTACAGTTTTCTTACTGCAAAAATATCTATTCTTTGTATGTTATTTTATAATTTGATTTATGAAAGTAAGTTGTTTTTTCTGCTTTGTCTTCTGAACTTCTAATGAATTCTATTTGCCTGTTGAATTAAATAATGGGGTTTTCAACTATTGCTATGTAATTTCCATTATCCTCATGAGCACTATGTATTGTAGCTTCGGTGCTTTCTGTTGATCATAAAAAAATTTTCATTTGTTTTAATTCTGGAAAGGGCATCTGCTACGGGATTCTCTTTTCCTGGTAAGTATTTTATTTTGTAATCGAATTCGTTCAATTTTATCCTCCATCTCTGTAATTTCATGTTAGGTTCTTTGATATTGTTCAACCAGAAAAGGGGTTTATGATCACTTAGGATTTCAAAATGTCTACCGAAGAGGTACGGCCTAAAATATTTGGTTGCCCGTACGATAGAAAGTAGTTCTTTTTCTATGCCAATTATTCAACCAGTTCATATTCATTAAGTGTTCTACTAACATAAGAAATAGGTCTATGGTCCTGTGAGATGAACGCACCTAAAGCTATATTGCTAGCATCTGTGGTTAGGAAAAATGGTTGTTCGAAATCGGGATTTGCAAGTATGGGGTTGTTTATGAGAAGGTATTTTAATTTTTCAAAGGATGAAATATAATGTGGGTTGTTTATGTTAATTTTAGCTGCTTTCTTTAATCCAAGAGTTAAAGGTTTTGCAATATGTGCAAAGTTTGGTATGAATTTCCGGAAGAATCCGCATAAACATAAAAATGATTTTATTTCTTTATGAGTTGTTGGAATTGGAAAATTTGTAATTGCTTGAATTTTATTTGGATTAGGTTTTATACCTTCTGTTGTTATTATATGACCAAGGAATTCTGTTTCTTTTTTATATATTCGCATTTGTCGAGTTGGAGTTTAAGATTAGCTTCTCTTAGTTTGTTAAATAGCTTTCTGAGTGTTAGTATGTGTTCCGCCAACGAAGTGGAGTACACTATAAGGTCATCCAGATAAACAAGGCAATCCTTATATATAAGTCCTTACAAAAGATTATTCATGCATCTTTGGAATGTTGCAGGGCATTTTTAAGACCAAGTGGCATACGTGTGTATGTGCCATGTTTAGTTGAGAATTCAGGATCCATTTGAATTTGATGAAATCCCTTAGCTAAGTCATTCAGGTGGTGAAGCATTCGATTTTCCCAGTTTGTCGAGAATTTCATCCATGACTGGAATTGGGAATTTGTCATTTATTGAGACTTCATGTAAATTTCGATAGTCAATGACTAATCTGAATTTTTGTTTGTTGGAAGCATCTTCTTTTTTTGGGACGATCCAAATGGGTGAACAGTAAGGTGAGTTCGATTTGCGAATGATACCCTGTTCAATCATTTCATTTATCTGTTTGTTGATTTCTATGTTTGGGGATATTTGTATGGACGTTTATAAATTGGGTCCTCATGTTTTGTATGAATAGAGTGCTTTATTGTACTCGTGAAAGTCAAATTTTCACCTTCGCGGTACTGAATACCACTGAATTCCTACAAGATTGTTTTTTAGTTTTTGTATTTCTTCGTTGTTTAAATGGTCGAGTCTATACTGATTATTTTCTATTATTTCATTTTCAATGGCAAAATTTGTGTCTGGGTCCCTCTCTGTAGGTGGGTCTAAACATTCTATGTTATCTACTTCTTCTATTTCTTCCATATCGCTGAAGTAAAATGTATAGTTTCATAGTTTTGCGTATTCTTCTTCATAATTTATTTTGGCTTTGCAGGATTTTAGGAAAGTTCTGCCTATCAACATGTATTTATTTGAAAATTTATGGATACAGAATTTTTGTTCTGTTGACCAAAGTTTGCTGGGGTGCTAGGAAAATGATTTCTTTTGGTTCTACTGCTCCTTCAATCATGTGAATTTTGGAATCTCCTAAATAGGTTTTGAAATTAAAAAAGTTTTCGGACATTATATTTATTGAAGATCCTGAGTCGACTACACATCTCAAAGGTTTATTGTTCATTATTATTCTGATAAAGGACTTGTCCCTATCTCTTCTTCCGATTGATCCGAGGCATTCTGATTAAAATTTTCGGATGTGCCCATTTTGCTAATTCCACTATTACTTTCTCTTTGCCTTTTTCAAGGCTGGTTTGCTACATTATGTTTTGGTTGCTTATTTTGCTGTTGATAATTCATTGGATTTTGAGCCCTGTCAATATTAAATTTTTGTTGAAATTCTTGGAAAAGTTGTTGCTTTTGTGTTGTATCGGATTGTTTTGTTTGAAACGGAGTTGTACTATTGGGTACAAATGCATTTTTTAACCTTTTTGGTTTTGAATTTGACTTTGATTTGATTTTTTGATTTCTGTTATACTATTCTCGTACAACCCTTCTCTTTGCTAACTGTGAATGTATCATATCTAGCTAACGTAATAAATAATCTAACGGGTAATTTTTTGTTTCTTTCATCTTGTATAGTATTATTTAAAACATTTGTATAAAGAATAGTGTTATTCGCATCGTTTTCCAGACTTTGTTTGTTTATGACAATATAGGACTTGTCTTCTAATTGTCAACAACTTACGAAGGTTTACTGTATAGTTTGGTGTTGTAGAGGCGTCGAAGAAGCTCCTCACTCCCCAATTCATGGATGAGGAATGATCTAAGTTCCGTCTAAGTCTCTTGTCCAATTTGCGAGAGCCGATTTGCCTCTCCAGTGAGCTGGATCTTGATTGCGCTGAACAATATGTTATGTTGCCTTATGTCATGGGTTGGATATAAGTGCATGATGAAATCCATCCTCCTTATGAAAGGCGTCAGATTCTCTGGTGCTCCATCATAGTTTGCCACCTGTCTTAACGAAGACAGTGCTTGATTGAGTTGGGCCATTTTTGTTTTTTAGTGGAGTTTTTTGTTGTTTTTTTTCGGTGTTTTATAAGTTTTATAAGTTTGCGTTTTTGTTCCACAATTGGAATTCATAGTTGCAACACATAGTTGATATTTCCACGCACAGTTGGCGTAAATATTTTTCACTGTTGTTGGCGTTTGAGCGGTCCCCGTAAGTTCTTGTTTTCGGATCGGAGTTTTAAAGTGATTATTCACTAATTCTATGTAATACACGGATAATAATTCTATGTGTCACATGGATAGAATAACAAGTTCACTTTTACCGATCCTACCGACTGCGCCAATTAAATATCTTGTCTTTCCAAAAGGAAAAAAAAAAGATATTCTTTTATTTGAGTTATCAACGCAACAACGCGATGGTGTCGCTGACCCCACTAAATGCTACCGTAAGCAATAACTCCGAAAGTGCAAGCCACTCAGCAATCAACAGCAATTTACCGTGGAGAGATCAGTAAGCTTCTCCATCAATATCGATAACTGGGTCACCGATTGCACCGACCAGCACCGTCAGCTCGTTGACAGCAACTACTGCAACGTCTGCCGAAGTATTGACCTGCCTCAAGCCGTCAACGACAAGTCGCCCAGAGTCAGCCACGACAATAAACCCAACGCCTTCTGTCCAAACTGGAATGGATAGATGTATTAAAATAACTAAGCGGAAGCTAAGCAAACCAGATGAACGAGTGGCACTGCTAAGCGGGAATCGTTTTTAAATTCTTGCCGATCAGCAAGACGATCAAGCCGGGGCTGTAGATAAAGTTAAATCGGCTAGATTTATACATCCGTGGAGCCAACTGCAGCGTCCTGATTTCGAAGCTAGTAGAAACAGTAGGGGCAAATAACTTAGTTGTAACCCCTCTCAACAGGGGTAACATAAAAGAAATTGAATGTCAAACCCAAACTGAGGACAATTTCCGCATCATCGAAAAGTACCTCCGTAATGCTAACGTCAACTTCTATACCTACCAACTAAAAAGCAGTAAAGGGCTCCAGGTTGTGTTAAAAGGGATCGAGCCATCGGTCCCAACTCAAGAAATAGCACACGCATTGGCCGAAAAAGGGTTTGCGGTTAAGTCCGTTGTCAACATCATCAACAGGAATAAAGTCGCACAGCCGCTCTTTAAAATCGAGCTCCAACCAGATGCAAAGCGGACGAAGCCAAATGAAGTGCATCCAATCTACAACCTTCAGTTCCTATTGCACAGATAAATCACCGTAGAGGAGACCCGTAAGAGATACCAACCACCTCAGTGTAAAAACTGCCAGGAATACAACCACACCTCTAACAATTGCAATCTTAGGTCAGTGTGTGTTGGCTGCGGCGAACATCATAAAGATGGCATTTGCACCAAGGACAGAAACAACGTCGCACTAAGACTATGCAGTAACTGTGGAGGGAACTACACAGCCAACTACAAGGGATGTCCTGTCTTCAAGGATCTTAAATCGCACTTAAACGGGCGTAAAACCCCCAACTGGACCAAAAATCACCTTCAACGCCTCCAAAACTACACCGGAGTTATTCTTCCCAAGGCTGTTAGATCATCTAACATGCCTGCTAAAACCAATCCTAGTGTATCCCTTGCTAGTGTACTCCTAACTGGACAGACGGAGCCCGCGAAAGAGACCCCGTCACTCCACCATCTACAGAATCCGCAACCTAACGCACCAGAACTTGAACAGCAAAAGCCAAGTGGTTTAGAGGCCCTATTGAACTCACTTAATCAAAACATGACCACTTTTATGACGTTCATGCAAAACTGTATGCAGGAACTGATGCGGAATCAAAACCTGCTTATCCACAAGCTTATCGAGAATAAATAATGGCTTCAGTACGTCTATGTCTTTGGAATGCTAACGGCATCTCCAAGCACAAAAATGAACTGCAACGATTCTTAGACTCAAGTGAAATCGACGTTTTGCTTATTGCAAACACACTTAATATCAAAAAATAATTTTCAAATACCAAAATATGCCTTCTACGCATCGAACCATCCAGACGGAAAAGCTCATTTAGAGACTGGTATCCTAATCAAAAACCGTATAAAACACTCGTTCCTCAACAGATTCGAAACACAGCACCTACAAGCAACTGCTATAACCGTCCAAACCAGCTGCGGCAATACTACATTGGTTGCCCTGTACTGCCCACCACGCTTCTCAATCTCTGAATAATGCTAAACATACGCACTGGGGATCTCGCCTGGTAAATCCTAAAGGCAAGCAGTTGTACAACACAATAGTCAACCCGGGGACTTGGATGAAAACTTAAAACTGAAGTACAATAATTTCTTATAGTAATATTTAAAGGCTAAAATTGTGAGCCCTTCAGTGGTGGGACCGATATTGATGCGATTTGATTGTCCCGAATTTTAATGCTGAATTTAATTTTTAATGGGACAAATTTTATTATAAGTGTTCAATTATTTATGAATAAAAGGGATTTTATTGGGCTGTGTTTTAATGATGAGTTGCCGTTCACACGCTTTGATTTTGAGGTGGACAATTGTTATTGCAAGTGTCGAGAAAACGGATGTTTACTTGAAAGTTATAAATTTTAGGGGGCGAAAAATTTATAAGTAATTGGGTATTGACGTTGGATGTATGACTATATATTCTTGATCAGTATCAACAGCCCAGTCCAGTCATATAGTATGCACAGTGATCATGTTTATTTAAAATTTTTGCCACGCCCCCGCAATTTAAAAAACAACTATTGTAGCTAGACACCATATTTGGTATGTACTAAATGCGCACATTTAGCATGTATTAAGATTTTGCCACGGCCATTTCCGCCCCCGAAATTTAAAAAGACTCGATTATCTCTCGTAGTTTTCTACCTTGTGCAATTAAATTCGGCACACTTAAATTTGATACTAATGTTAAGCAAAATACCAAATTTGATCAAAATCGGACTAAAAATAGACAAGTTACGCATATAAACTCATCGCATATTGTCACTCATCGAAGTCGGTCGTGTTGCTTTTTGCGCTCTCGCTTAATTACTGTCTTTCGCTCTTTCGTGAAGTTAATTTATAATATTGCATTTAAATTCATTGCCTTTACCAATTTTTAATAAACGCTATACTCAAGTTTGATTAAATTTATTAACAATTTCTTATATCAATATCAAAACTTTAACAAACGCAAATATAATTTTGTTGTTGCGCTGCTTAGTTTCTGATTTCGTTCTATTTTTTGCTCCCACCGCGCTCTCAATTTACAGTTCATAGTTTGTTTTTGTTTGTGTGGTGTTGGTGCTCTCTATTCTTCTGCTTTCTCTTTTGACCGCGCTCGCGGCCGTTTACTTCGCGCATGTGACAAGTTTTTGGTTTTGTGTGTTGTTATAAAAAAAAAAAAAATATTCTTCTTTTTTCTTGTTTTCTCTTTCTAATTTGCATATTGCAGTTAGCTTTTGCTTTGGTTTGTTCACGCCTCTCTTAACATATATATGTCGATTAAGTCACTAATAAATCAAAGCCTACTAGATAGTTGACAGGCATGTCAATTGTAGCCCTGGCATTACCTTTGCAGCGGCTACAGACTGACACCTGGAATGTTGCTGGGAATGTTGACTTTGCAGGATGATAAGCATATTTGCCTTAGCAATATGTTTAGAAACAAATTTGTCAATCTGTCATCAGGTCAGGTCCTATATAAAGGGGGGGCCTCGGGCTAGAGAGCTCAGTGAAGAAACCCCTTGGGAACTAGCCGCACAGTAAAAAGTACAAGTGAAAGTAAAAAGTACAAGTGAAAGTAAAAAGTCCAAGTGAAATCAAAAGTACAAAGTGAACATTACCGGTTGAAAGCATGAGCGAGACCAACAAGAATCCTGACGTCCCGACATCACAAGTGGGATTGGCATCACGTCCTGCATTCTCAGAGGAACAATGGCGCATAATCCTCCAGATGCAAAGCCAAAACCTAGTGGAGCTGGTAAAAACTATGCAAACGACACGTGAACAGCAGCAGATACGTGGCGTCACTTTGCCAACATTTTTTCCTGATAACCCTGACGCCGATGATTTGAAATGGTGCACCACCGCAGATATAATATTAACGGAGCAACCCCTTGAAGGAAGCAAATTAATCATAGCGTTGAGCGAGGCTATGGAAGGCAGTGCTTCCCAGTGGCTAACCCAAATTTCATATCCCGGCATTAAGTGGCACGAGTTCAAAGAACTATTATAAAGACAACGTTATAAAAACAACGAGACGCCGTCAGCGATGTTTTTAAACTTGCTAAATAGCCGACCAACCAATGGTGGATGCCTTGCGGTTTATGCCAGTCGTTTGGTGACAACCTTAACCGCTAATTGGCAAAACAAAAACATAAAAGAAATAGCCGTTTCAGTTGTGCTCTCGCACTTGGCAAGTGTGGACAACAGCATGCAACGCATTGTTTTTACGTCCAAGTTAGAAACTAGAAACGATCTACAGTCTGAACTCAATGTGTTCGCGTTTCGAAAACATCGTGTTGTTGACCGTGACGAGGATTCTGGACCTGACATCAAGAAAAGACGAATATCAGCGATAGTGTGTCATTTCTGTGGGAAACCAGGACATAAAATCGTTGACTGCAGAAAAAAAATCCAACAAAAACCCGATGCGACGCCGCAGCGAGATAACCTGTTAGTTACCTGTTTAAAGTGTGGCCAACCCGGACACTTTGCAAATCAATGTTCAAAAGATGCATCAACAAACAAACGGGGATTGTTTCAACAGAAGACCGTGAACTAGTGCCAGAACCAACAGGAACTATGGTTTAACGAGGTGAGATCTATCCAATTTCATTTGACTCCGGGGCAGAATGCTCAATTATAAAAGAAAAAGTTAGCTGTAAGTTGTCTGGAAATCCTTTTTAACAACATTATTATGTTTAAAGGCATTGGCGACGCCGGTATATACAGCACATTGCAGATTTTAAGCCAGGTTACCATAAACGAAAATTCACTTCAAATATTGTTCCACGTAGAACAAGAAAAACATTTAAATAGTAACATTGTAATTGGTCGCGAAATCCTTAATCAGGGATTTGATGTTAAATTATCCACAAACAAGTTTGAAATTGTAAAAGCCAAAACTGTAAATATTTGTTCAGTAGATGTGGATCCCGTTGACCTTTCCAATCTTGACACCGACTTGCGTGAGCCCGATAAAAATAAGTTAATAAAATTACTTGAAAGTTGTTCCACTGCTCTTATTAAGGGGACACCATCTACACGTCTAAGTACAGGTGAAATGAAAATTCGGTTGATTGACCATACTAAAACTGTCCAACGCCGGCCCTATAGACTTAGCCCTGAAGAAAGAGATATTGTTAGAAAAAAGTTGAGTGAGCTGCAAAAATGTAATATTATTCGAAACAGATGTTCTCCCTTCGCAAGTCCCATTTTGCTCGTCAAAAAGAAAATTGGGACATATCGCCTATGAGTCGATTAGAGAGAGCTAAATTCTAATACGCCTTTGTGTCGATTAGAGAGAGCTAAATTCTAATACGGTAGCAGACAGATATCCATTGCCGTTAATTAATGACCAGATTGCTAGGTTACGATGTGCGAATTACTTTACTTGTCTTGATATGGCGAGTGGCTTTCACCAGATTCCAATCCACCCCGATTCCATAGAATATACTGCATTTGTTACTCCGGATGGCCAGTGTGAATTTTTAACTATGCCGTTCGGACTGAAAAATGCGCCATCTGTGTTCCAACGGGCGGTTATCCGAGCTCTGGGTGACTTGGCCTTTTCGTACGTGATTGTTTATATGGACGACATAATGATTGTGTCACCTACGGTCACTTGGGATCTTGAGCTCGAAGGTATTCGTATCAACAATCAACTTCACGTTGTAGAATATTTCAGCAAAACAACCTCCGCCGCTGAATCTAGATACCACTCATATGAGCTCGAAACCTTGGCCGTGTTTGCATCCGTCAAACATTTCCGTCACTATTTGTTTGGTAGAGAATTTGTGGTTTACACTGATTGCAACTCATTGAAGGCATCACGCACTAAAATAGACCTAACTCCTAGAGTTCATCGTTGGTGGTCTTATTTACAGTCGTTTAATTTCACAATACAATATAGAGAAGGAAAACGTATGGCACATGAATCAATCATGCACCTAGGATGGCAAAATACCGTTGACAAAGTATATCAATTCTATTGGTTTGATAAAATGATTAAATATGTCCGTAAATTTGTCGACTATTGCATAACCTGTAGGACAGCCAAGTCACACTCTGGTAAAATTCAAGCAGAGCTACATACCCTGGCACACTGTCCACATGGATATTACTGGCAAGTTGAGGGGAAAAAGTGATATAAAAGAATCTATTATCGTCCGAAGTGATAGCTTTACAAAATTCGTACACCTATATCACACCCCTAAAATAGATACAGAGAGCTGTATCAAGGCCATGAAGACTTCAATTTCTCTGTTTGGTGTACCAACGCGCATCATAGTCGATCAGGGTAGATGCTTTTCAAGCAAACAGTTTTCAGAATTTTGTTGTTCAAACAATATAAAACTTCATGTAATTGCGACTGGGGCAAGTCGTGCAAATGGTCAAGTTGAACGCGTAATGAGTACGCTCAAGAATTTGTTATCCGCAGTTGAATTAAGTCAGAGGTCCTGGCAAGAAGCTCTAGGCAAAGTACAGTTACCGCTAAATTGCACAACTAATCGAGCAACTGGGGCAAGTCCCTTAGAGATGTTAATAGGAAAAGATGGCCGACCTCTTGGATTGGTACCCCCATTGAACGCAGAACTGCAAATGGATTTTGGATTCTACACAAGCTAAAGCCAGAAGCACTATGAAATATTTAGCTTCCTACGATAAAAATCGTTTTGACAAGTCAAAGGCTGCCGTTATTAGACACAATGTTGCTGATTATGTCCATCTTAAAAACAAGGAACACCAAACTAAACTAGACCCAAAATTTAAGGCACCATTTTTAGTAGCTGAAGTTCTAGATGGTGATAGATATATGTTAAAGTCGTTATCCAACAAGCGACTATATAAGTATTGTCATGAAGACATAAGAAAACTTCGAGATGGAATTGTTCCCCAGGAGTTTGATATTGACACCGAGGGTTCAAGCTTGTCAAGGGGTCAAATGGATCCGTCTAAGTGAGACGAAGAAATGTAAAATTAATATGATGAAAAAAAAAAAAAAAAATTTATTTAAAAACTGGTTACGTTTTGTAAAAAGTTTGTATGAAAGAAATGTTTTGTATGAAAGAAGTTTGGTTATCCGTCTAGGAGAGACGATGATTGGTTATCCGTCTAGGATAGACAATGGTTATCCATACTGGTGTATGGTGTATGTACCTAAGTCGGCAAGTCGGCTTACTTACTTCATTTTCAACTGTCATTGCTTTTTCTGTTTTTATCAGTCATTTGTAAAAAAAATCTTAGTATATTAGGAATTGTAAATACATTGTCATAAGTCATTCCTTAATAAGATCTTTTATTATAATGTTAAAATTGTAAGTTATATATACGATAAGTCAGTTAAAATAAAAATGTAAATAGACTTCTATTACATTTCATGTACCAATTTGGTATTTCTTAGAAAAACCCATAGAAACAAAATAAAAATTTTAAAAAAGAGTATCTGAATTTTTTTTAGTATTTGAACTCATTTTACTGGCTACAGTGAATCGTGGGCACATAAGCCACAATTTGTTGAATTGTTTCTTAAGAAAACCCATATCTACTTTCAAAGAATATCCGATCATTTTTAATTCCGATAAAAAATTTTAAAAACACTTTAATATGTTTAATATTATTGCCTTACTATTTATAGCATTAGTAATTTGGCTACGTCCAGATGAATCGGAAATGTTATTCCGTTTAGTGTTTGATATTTAGTAATACATAACATACATATGTATGTTATAACTGTGCAGTGCGATGCAAAGATACTTAAATGCGTAAAACTGTAAATATATGGGGGGAATTTAACCTTTTCCCGGACGAGCCCCTAAAGTTTTGGGCGTTTAACCTTTTCCCGGTCGAGCCCTCAAAGTTGTTCAAATTCAACCCTATACCTGGCGAGCCTCTAAAGTTGTGGGATTTCAATCTACACACTGCTTCCGTTTTATTAATTTGATTGTACTATTTTAGTCTTATTAGCCTATTAATAATAAGGAATTATTACATAGCTGCACAACGTTTTCTCTTACTCTTCGCACACGTTTGAATATACTGTACACACACTTCTCTCAACCGTTTCACAGACTGACGGCTCTTCTCATTAATACTCGATACCGATACTTACTTATTGCCTATACCATATTCGTATACCATATTACATATATTCGCTTGTTACAGGTATCCAAAAAAAAAAAATCGTTTAGACCATGCTAATTGGACATTTGCTAAGATATTAAAAATCTACTATTGTCGCAATATCAAAACATCGATTGGTTTCAAAACGAGAATTGGATATAAGTTGTAAAATATTTTTAACATGCAATTAAGTTTAGTTCAACAATGCCAATAATTTCTTAAAAAAATTTGTATCGGCACAATGAAAGATTTTGGAAAAGTGTGCAAATATCTTTGCACTTACCAATTTGCCCAGTTGGTCTTGGATTAAGGGTAAAGGAAAATGGTCTCGTAATATTACTTTGTTTATCCTTCTATAGTCGATACATAGTCTTGGAGAACCATTACCAGGACTACGGGGCAACTGTATTCTGACTCAGAGTGCTCGACTATACCTTCTTTTAACCATTCATCGACTTGTTGGTCTACTACGGAACGTTCGTTATAACCGATTCTACGCGGACGCGAGTAGATTGGGGTATCATCATTAACTACGATTCTCATTTTTACGTTTGTCGACCTTGCGTTTACGGGTTTATAGTTCTTTATCAGTTCGCGTGTGTTTAGTTTTCGTGTATTACTCACTTCGCGTTTTTCCGATTTCTTGGGACAATCTTTGCCAATATGGCCAAACATGTTGTATTCAAAACACTTTTTACCTTTGTTTTTATCGTCACAGTCAGTGGCTGTATGACCTTTAAGACCACAATGGATACATTTGATTTCTTTATTTACACTCCGAAATTGCTTTGGCTGAGAAATGCGATCACTTTTCTGGAATTGTTTATTAAAACTTAGTATGTTATTATTCTCGGTCTTAGATTTCTCCCGCATTATTTCGTAGCATTGCAATTTGTCTTTAAAGTCTTTTATGTTTTGGCTGAGAGCTGCGATCACTTTTCTGGAATTGTTTGTTAAAACAGTACATTCTTATTCTCAGTCTTAGATTTCTCTCGAAATAATCGTAGCATTTCAATTTGTCTTTAAAGTATTTTATGTTTTTAGCTCCATACAACATTGATTTGTTCGTACCAATGTCGTCAATACCATCAATAACGTACTGGATCAATGGAGGCTCTTCGATATTTCCTGTAGTAGATAATTCTTTCATCAGCAAAAAATTTTCTTGTAAATTCTCGTTCTTCCTAAGTTTCCGATCAGCCATCATTTTATGCAATTGGGCACTGTTTGTCGTGCCAGCTAGAAATACCTCGTTCAGTCACAACAAAAAGCTTTGTTAATATTTTAAATGACCGTTTTGCGAATATAAACAGTTGTAAATCGTTATAATACATTTTCTTTGCTAGATCTTCGAATTCATTAATCCATACTTCAATGGAAAGGGTATCTTCACCTGTTGAAAATGTACATACATTTGTACAAGCAAAGTCACATATACACGTATATATTTAAGTTCGATATTGAAAACGGGACTTTCTCGAAAATGCTCTTTTTCTATTTCATGGCTTGTGTGAGCATCAGTATACGTTTGAATTTTTAGTTCAGCTCTGACTGCGAGTGCGCGTGGTTCCTAAAAATAAATTGATTGTGAAAACTAAATTCAAAGTGTCTTATTATTTTGCATTTGTGTTGAGTATATACATACATATATATAACAATCCAGACTATATTTTCCATAGGTTATGGGCCCAGTTAGCGCATAATAGAAAAATTGTTAAATTTAAACAAATTTTAAAAATTAATTTTTTTTGTGACAAAAAAAAAAAATAATAAGGTTTGAGTTTTGAACAAAGGTATGTGCTTATACATATATATCTATACATATAAAATATAAACTATTACATAAATATGTACATGCCTATATGATTTTGCAACAAAAAAACATACAACATACATTATGTATGTATGTACATCAAGTGTTTATGTATGTGTGTGCGTGCATTGAATTCCGCTTTTTAGTTGTCTCTTTTGTGTTTGTATACGATATTGCAATTTGCTTAAGCGGTGTTTCTTTACGTGATTGCGATATTCTTTGTTCTTGCAACCATGCGTGCACGCGTACTGTAGTATATTCATACAAATAATCACTCAACACAATGAGCTCAACTTGTAACACTTTGTTGCAAGTATAAACAATTAAACATATACGCATTAAAATATAATTGTGCACTTGAATATGTTCATATGTATACATCGAAGTATTCACATAAACATATTCAAGTAAACATACAATTAAGCATGAACATATATGTATGTACATTTGTATATGCACATACATATTCACATAAGCACTGTATGCACAAGCGTAACATGAGCTAGAGCCAGGCCAGCGTGTGACCGCTGACCAAGCACTTTGATGCATGCGCTCCAAGAGTATGTATGTATATACTGACACTCTCCCTCTCTTTTGTAGCTGTCGCATAAGTCGCAGCTTAAGAATATATATGTAAAATTAGCCTAAGCAAAAGAATAATTTGGAATAAAGAATCAATTCTAAAACTCCAGTCAACCGACACAGACGTGTCTTTTATTATTATATATATATATTCTACAACCCAGTGGAATTCGGTCAAAGGAGTTTTTACATGGCGACCGTGACAGGACATGAGCTGCACACAACATATATAAATTATAATAACATAATTTTATATTGAAAAGCGATGACAACTAAATGATGCTGCGACAACTAATATATGGAAAAGCGATGACAACTAAATGATGCTGCAACTTGTTGGCAAGAAAAGAAACAACTGACAGAGATTGTAGCAACAACAACAACACAGAACAGAACAGAGAACAGCATAAACAACAGAGACATTAAACTTTTAAAGCTAAAGAACAGCTATCAACATCGGCTTCAACACCATAATCCTGAAGATATCTAGTGAATATATTTGAGTCTCGTTCTTTTTCCCAACGATAAACATCAGCATGAACACATAAGTTTGAATACAAAGAAAATCGAATGAACAACGGTGAAGATATTCCCTTTGCGGAATCTGCTCCTGTCGAGCAAAGGGATGCACTGGCGCTAGAAGAAGCGTTAGAGCTGTATCCCAACGATGGACCACGGCCACTAACAATAGAGGAGTACAGAGCCCGGCAGCAGACGAGAATCCCCAAAAAGACGAAACGAGGCGGTGAGGTGAGACGCCTGCTCACCCAGAAAAGACTGCAGCAGGATTTACTTAAGGCCAGCACCAACGAAGAAGACCGACAACGCTGCATAGAGCGTATCGAGAACCTGAAAACTGAACTTCGCCAAAGAGCGAAGAAACGCAAGGGGGCCGCAGAAATGCGCAAGCCTTAACTTGCCTTTAATTTAATAATTATAATTATAAGCCTAACTTACTAACTTACTAACTTTCTGCTAGGCTATTACTAACAATGTGGTTGGAGAATTTTTTTTTATATAAAATTTTTTTTATTTCTAAATAACAATAGCAAATGAAATGTATATCTGAATTGTGAGCCAACCACATGCTCTATAATTTTTCCACGTCTCTGGCTCGCTGTGCAAGACACAGTTGAGATAAAATTTTTTTTCTTTTGTCTTATAAAAAAAAAATTTTTAATAATTTTTTTTTTAATAAAATTTCTTAAAATTCATGAATCGATAACAATTTTTTTTTATTCAAATTCAAATTTTTATAATTATAATTTGTATTCAAGCAAACAAGACAAAAGCTTGAAATACATATAAAAAAAAAAAAAAAAAAAAAAAATTAATTTCTAAACAAAAGGTTTTGAGCTGTTTTTAGGGGCTCTTGTTCCTATATGTATATTTTTTTTCTTCTCTTTTCCCCCGTATTTGTCATATTAATGTTATTAAATTAAAATAGTCTCATATAGGAGCGTTAGTCAGTGAGATTATTATTAGAATTATAAAAAAAAAAAAAAAAAATTTTTTTTTTAATAAACTCCATATGTTCGATAATTCCATAAGTAAATTTGATGGTATATCTCTTATACCCACAATGGGGTTAATAGAAACAAAATCAGTGGACTCCACTGCTAATGTAATAAATAAAATCGAATCATCAAATACTGATTTGAGGTTAACGAACATATTGTTATTGATAATTGTCGTAGTAATGTGCGCATATGTATTATATAAAGCTTACCTATTGCACAATAAATGTGTAACCAAAAGAGCCCTAAGCCAAGCTAATGACCTAGATAAGGTCTAAAAATACATATGCACACAAGCGACTATAGATTAAAGGAAAATCTGAAAAATAATGGCGACTCTAAATAGATATTTTCAAAAAATAAACGCTAGGCATCCCAGTATTGTCCAAGATTTAATTGAGGTTTTTAGAAATGATCAATTCACCACAAAACTCAAGATGCTTGGTACAAATTAGATCAGTTTACCTCAATATAACGGGAGAAGATTTCCCAGTTCGAGGAGACTCTAGGGTACAGATGAGTTTCATCCTCACAGTACCATATGTATGCTGTTTTTCAAATGAAGCAGGCACATATCGTTTCTACCTAATGGAGGAACCAAGGCAGTAAGACCACATGATTTTTTTTATATATAAATACATCCGTACTAATAGGCTTAAGTTAGTGTAGAATATGGATAAGAAAGAAACAAAAAAGCTACAAAAATATTTACCTTTCCTCGATTTCCTGATACAATCAGGCGAAACAAATCATAAATACAAGGAAATAAGGTATTGGATAGCCCACAACTACAAATTTGAAAAAAATATTGTAGATCTTATGGAAAAATCCATAAAAGTAGCTTATAGTAGATTGTTAGCTAAGACTCCTTTACGTAAAGACGTGCCCGGATGGGTCCACGAACTTTTCAAGGACTCAATCGCTCTGATAGACATATCAGAATCGAGTAAAGAACCAATCGATCTTACCGACTCAGATGTAGAAATAATAGATACAGAATAAAAAAAAAAAAACCCCTAAACATTTTCGAAAATTTTGTTATTTTTAACAAACTATGGTTACTTGGGATGATATACTAGGAAAAGCTAGAATACACGCACAAGAATTAACTAAATCTTGTAAGTGCCTCTCGCAAAACAGAGAAACATCCCAAGACACAGTAACCAAACACACGAAAATAATAACTGAGAAGCTCCAAGCTATTAGGGCAGTATTAACTGAGCACTATAGCAAACTAAAGGAAGGGCAAAAAACAGCCGTTCTACAGTGATTGCAAACAAAAAGCAATAGCTGTGCTAAACAGACACAATATTGAATTTAAACAAACAACTGATTTGGAAACTTCAATAGTGCTGGAAGAAGAAACGCAACTAATGGCTGATGATGAAATAGGTCAAGAAAAACCACCAGTGAGCTCTGATCAGTCAATCATAAGTCATAATAAACCAGCAATTCCAAAAGGAAGCAACAAAATGACTCAAACAGTGGTAGAATTCATAAACACAGCCACAAGGCTGCTACCATTCTTCGATGGTGACATTAAAAACCTACATGGTTTCATTGGGGCGCTTCGCGTACTTGATACCATAAAAGAAACGCATGAAGCAGTAGCCATCGAACTCATAAAATCAAAATTGAAAGGTCAAGCGGGTAATACGCTAAGCTCTGAAACAACAATTGACGAAGTAATACGAAAGCTGTCAACAATCTTTAAGGGTGAATCAGTGGATCTTTTAACAGCGAAAATTAAAAATCTGCAGAGAAACCCTAATAACTGAGGTTCATACACAAAAGAGATTACTGAGTTGACCGACGCCCTAAAAGGCGCATATATTTCGGATGGTCTTCCAAATGAACAGGCAATAAAATACACTACCAAAGTGGCAGTAAATGCTATGGTAATTCATACCAAAAGTCAAAGAGTCCAGCTACTAATGGAATCGGGAAACTTTGATTCAGCCAAAGAAGCCATCACTAGATTTACCACTCTTTCAGTAGAGTCGGGCTCCACAGGAAGTTCCCAAAATAATACCATTTTTTATGCCCAGCATAATGACCGCGGTAGACGCCGCTACAACAATAATGGTAACTGGAGAAACAACTCGAATTGGAACAACAACAATTCGAACTGGAGCAATAACGATGCCCACAGAGCCCAACGAGGCCGAAATAATTCACGCTACCGAAGAGGCGGCCGTGGAGGTGGACAACAAAATAATAATAGACAAAACACAAATAACCAACAGAATGGTTATAACAATACGAATGTCTGAATTACCCAAAGCGACCAGGGAAACGGACAAGCTAATCCAAATGCTCAGAATTAAAAAATAAAGTATACTCTATTAACCTAAGTCTTAATAATTTCGTATCGTTTAAGAATGTTAAAACCAATAAGAAAATAACATTCTTAATTGACACCGGTGCAGATATTTCAATAATAAAAGAAAATTCTGATGTATTTCATGACATCAAAGTAAACAAAACCGTAGACATTCGAGGCATAGGAGAAGGAGTAATAAACTCCAAAGGCCTAGTCTCAATAGAATTGCAGACAAATAAATATATTATTCCATACGAATTTCATCTGCTTCATTCAGATTTCGCAATCCCATGCGATGCAATAATAGGATTAGATTTCATAAAAACTTTTAATTGCAAAATAGATTACAGCAACTCAGAAGATTGGTTTATACTTAGACCACAAACATTAAAGTACCCAATTTATGTTCCAATAACATTCAATTCTGGTAATAACTCAGCACTTCTACCAGCAAGATCCCAAGTGGTACGCAAAGTAGAACTATCTTCAGCAGAAGGTAACATTTTAATTCCGAATCAAGAAATTAAACCGGGCGTTTATGTTGCAAACACTATTGCAACAGCCCAAAGTACTTTTGTCCGATTCTTAAATACCACAGATAACTGCCAAATAGTAGGCTTTAACAATTTAAAATTTGAATCACTTTCGAACTACGATATAGTTCAAAATACCAAAGATATAAGAAAAGAATCTGTAATTCATAAATTGAAGAAAAATTTCCCAACACTATTCAAAGACAAACTTGAAGAGTTATGCACTGAGTATAGTGATATGTGCGGACTTGACACCGAACCGATCACAAGAAATAATTTTTATAAACAAAAATTAAGACTTAAGGATGATGAACCGGTATATGTGAAAAATTACCGGAGTCCGCATAGCCAAATAGACGAGATCCAGCGACAAGTTGGAAAGTTAATTGAACAGGGTATTGTTGAACCGTCTGTTTCGCCTTATAATAGCCCACTCTTACTAGTCCCAAAGAAAACACTTTCGGGATCTAAAGAAAAAAACTGGCGATTACTAATTGACTATCGTCAAATAAACAAAAAATTGCTGTCAGATAAGTTTCCGCTCCCCAGAATTGATGATATTCTTGATCAATTGGGAAGAGCAAAATATTTTTCTTGCCTTGATTTAATGTCAGGTTTTCATCAAATAGAACTAGAAGAAAAATCAAGAGATATAACGTCTTTTTCAACGAGCAATGGCTCATATCGCTTCACGCGATTACCTTTCGGTCTAAAAATAGCACCTAATTCATTTCAAAGAATGATGACAATAGCATTTTCAGGGCTTGAGCCCAGCCAAGCTTTTCTCTATATGGACGATTTAATCTTTATTGGTTGTTCTGAACAACATATGATTAAAAATTTAGTAGATGTTTTTAAACTTTGCAGAAAAAACAATCTAAAACTGCATCCAGAAAAATACTCATTTTTTATGCATGAGGTGACATTCCTGGGTCACAAATGCACAGACAAAGCAATCTTGCCAGACGACACAAAATTTGACGTCATCAAGAATTATCCAGTCCCACATGATGCGGATAGTGCTAGACGTTTCGTTGCATTTTGCAATTATTATAGACGTTTCATAAAAATTTTCCCCAAAAACCCCCCCCCCAAAACAAGATTATAAAAAAAAAAATTCCCATTAAAAAGAACCAAAAAACGAAAAAACAAAACCAAAAAAAAAAAAAAAAAAAAAAAAAAAAAATAATAAAAAAAATAACCAAAAAACAAAAAAATATTTTAAAAAAAAAAAAATGCAAGCAAACAAGCATGTGGAGCAGTTTTAACACAAAACTATAATGGACTCCAGCTTCCAGTTTCATATGCATCAAGAGCGTTCACTAAAGGTGAAAGCAACAAGAGTACTACAGAACAAGAGCTAGCAGCAATACATTGGGCAATAACACATTTTCGACCATATTTAAGTTACGAGTTCCCCAGGCCTTAAAATATTTTATTTTTACATTTTTTTTTTTTTGAAGAGGATTAAGGCTTGGATATTCAGGATCTTCGTTGAGAATAACGACACAAACACTCAATTAAACGTTATAAATTGGTTTTATTCACTTATTTGATATTAGTTCGATGTCACTTGTACAATGTCAAGTTTAAGACTGCCCCTTCTCTGGAGCGTGGCCCTTTAAATATACTCCGGGATGCCCAAGGGGCGCTGGCTGCGGCGTTGTGTCGCTGGCAGCGGCGTTGGGATCGTGTCAGAAGTGGGTCGCCTCTTCCGGCGAATTCTGCTTATCGGCAATATTCAAAGTGCTTATACTAGAAAGGGAAGTGAAGTGCCTAGTGTGACCGACGAGGGTCGTCTTGGGTCACGTTTTGCTAGGGTCGCATAAATACTAGGGGACATAAGTCGCTTACTTGGCTAAGTGTGTTTACAGGAAATAGAAGACGTAGGTAGCTTAGTAGGCTAAAAGATACACGCGTGCTGTGTGTGGTCTGTTTGTGTGTGAAATGTGAGTGTGTGAAATGTGAGTGCATGAAGTGTGAGTGTGTGAAATGTGAGTGGGCTGGTGTCGCTTAGTTAGTTTGATAGCATGGGTCGCGATGCACGCGTGTTGTGTGGTCTGTTAATGTGAAATGTGAGTGTGTGAAATGTGAGTGTAAGGTTAAGGCTTAGATCGATAGGGGGTATTTTGCCCGATGCTCATTCAGGCGTTTTTGGTAGAAAGTGTTGGTTGCATCCCGTTGTGATAGGAGATGCCGAGGTGTGGGGCATGGTCTGGTGACTGAAGGACAAGGCGTTCCAGGAGTGCTGGTTGTATGGGAGGAGGCCTCGCATGAGGATGAGTGTGCTAACTCCTCCCCCTTAAAAATCGACGTCCCGGAGATCCTTTAATTTCGGGTGCTGTTTCTGGTTTCTGGAGCGTCCTCTTCAGAATCCAACCTATGAAGATGGCGAGAAATATGAGGATGGTGCAACCGGCCGTGATGGTGGTTCCTTTCGTTAGAGTGTTGAGGCGTCGTAGATTGTTTATGTGCAAGTCGTGAATGTATTCCACGTTTAGTCGGTGTCCTTCGTTTACAACTTCAGATAAAGTGGATGGTATAGCCACCATCCTTGTAACCGTCTGGCTTCTGAAGGTTTTGTTACCGATAGTCACCGATTCATTGGAGAATTGTATAACAAAGGTCCCGTTTAATTTAGATTCTACAACGCCGTTTGTCAACTTCCCTCTAAAGTTGGTCGCGAATAAGGTACCATCTTCTAGCAACTCGATGGGGCTTGCCGTATTGGTTATCGAATGGCATTTCGCGGTTCCGCCTTTTATTAGTCTTGGCAGGCAAGACTCTTCGTCCAGGTGAGTGAGGTCTGACTCCTTACAGATGGTGATGTTGCCCATGGTCTGGCAGCTCTTGGATATCATGTAGGTGTCCCGTGGTCCAACCAGTATTTTTCCCGAAGGAATGTCGATTTGTTGATTGTTTGTTATGGTTGGCCTGATGATCTGCACTGAGTACTCCTGTTGTAGTACTCGTGGCATCGCTATGTTGTAAAGGAGTAGGGTACCGTTCACGAAGATAGTAGGTTGGGCAAATTCGATGGCCTCTATGACGTTGTTATAAGGCAAGCTTGGTGTGGTGTTGATAATGTCCTGCAACTCGTCTATATCCAATAGGTTTGAGTTGATCACGCCAACTTTAGCGAGTTGGCATGCTCGCACAATCTCATCCAGTTTCCGTTCAAGTAGCAAGATTTTGTTCAACAGGATGAATAATTCGGAGTCGTTATCCTTGTTTATTGTGTTCAAGGCTCCTGCAAGTTCGTTTATTTTGTCGAATGCTTCTTGGATGCCGGACAGGAATTGTTTATTGATGGTGAATTGTTGGTTATTCTCTCTAATCAGAGAATCCTGGGATTGTAAGATCCGGTCCCAGTCAGCTGCGTCCGGTGATCCTGCTACCCATTTCCAGGCTGAGCCTAGCCATCTGATTGCTCGTCTAGTCCTCCTGTGGGAGGCCGTAAGTTCCTCGATTTTTATGTTCAGCTCCTTAATTTTTAGGGTGGCCAATGTCTTCAAGTCCCCAGAAGGGTATTGATCCAGGGCTGATGACAAGTTTTCGGCAAAGCCCGCGAATGAATCAAGAGGGATTACATGTACCAGATTTGAGTGTCCTTCAATTCTCCATCCCTTTCCTTGTTGCAACGTCACGATTGGGGACTCATACTTAAAGACCTTGTAGCTCTCCGCCAATGAGAGGCACAGAATGAGGGGGCTTATATTGAAAGTAGAGGGGTGTTATTAATTTTAACTTATTGTCTAGATGTGTATATAATATGTGTACAAGTGTTTAATATGTGTACAAGTGTTTTTTTCCTTTTTACTTAATGTGTGATTTGTGTAGATTTTTCCCTGTTTGTGTGATTACCGTGACCTTTTTGTCCTGAGCGATTTTCTCCTGGAAAAACCTTTTTACGTGTTTACCCTTGATCTGTTTGTTGGCTACGAAAATTTCTTGGTCGACCTCGTACGACAAAGGTTTCTCCCTTTTTAAGTTCTTGGCCCTATTTGTAGTCGTTTGTTGATGCTCGAGCAATCCTCTGATATTTTCCAAGAGCGTTTCTCTGGGGTTTGTGTTGTTGGCTAGTTCTTGCTCCGATGTTCGGTTGAAAAAAAGGTTGGCCGGTTTCTGCTTGGTTACGGAGTGTATGGATTCGTTGTATCTAGCGACCGTTAGTTTTGCTAGTTGGGCGGCACTCAACTTCGGGTGCTCTATGCGTAGACATCGGTATATTTCCAAGAATGTCGAGTGGAACCGTTCTACTTGTCCATTCACTTCGCTTTTTTGTGAAGGTGTCCGGTAAATCTCAATTTGTAGTTCGTGCAAAAGGTTGATGATGATGGGGCATAACAATCCCCGCTCGTTGTCCATGACTATTAGCTTGGGTACCGAGAAGTATGCTAAGACATCCATAAGTTTCTCCTTGAGGTGTATAGACGACCTGTTCTCGATAGGGAACAACATGGCGTATTTCGAGAATTTGTCAATACAGGATAAGAACCATAGTTTCTCAATTACGAAGAGATCGATGTGTAGAATTTCGCATGGCATGCAGGGTATCGGTGTCGGTTGTAGGTGTGGTTTCTTCGGTCGTCGGTTGTATTTTTGGGTTCCACATGTAGTGCATTTTGACACATAGCCTTTAGTTTTTGCTGCCATTTTCGGGAAATAATACCTCGATAGGATTTGTTGTTTATTCTCCCAGTAACTCCTATGGGCTCTTCGATGTTCCTTTTGGATTATTTCCTGAATCTGATCTTCAGAGGTTATATCCTCCACTATTTCTTGCGCTAGACGGATTTTGTAGTCGTTGAAATATTCCCAGATTATGGGTTGTATTTCTGAAACAGCGGTTTCCGGAATCTTGATTCCATTTATGTGGGTTTTGGAAAGTGTCCCTTCCAGCGCGGCTCTAGATATGGCAATGTCTTGTGTTAAATCTATGTGAACAATATGTCGCTGAACACCCGGGTGAGGTTCGGTAGAGGTGTCGATGCCTGTCCCCATGACCAAGATTATCTGGTTTCGGAAAGTGTTGAGTGGAGTGTTGACCCTGAGTAAAGGGAGGCGGAGTGTTTGTCCTGCTGACGGTGCAAGTCTGAGAGGGTTTAGATGGGAGGTGATGCGTGATAAGGCATCAGCAACGGCATTAGCTTTCCCTGGCTTATAGAACAATTTGCAGTTATATTCCTCGATCCTGGCCTTCCATCTTTTTAATTTGGCGTTCGAATTTCGGTTTCCTAGGGCGTAAGTCAACGGCTGGTGATCGGTGTATACCCTGATGTCTTCTGCTCCGTACAAATACGAGCGCAACGTTTCCAGTCCCCATAGTATTGCCAGCATCTCCTTTTCATTTGTTGCGTAGTTTTCCTCTGTCCGAGATAATCCCCTAGAGATGAAGGAAATCGGCCGATCTTTCTCGTCTTGTACCTGGGACAGGACACCGCCTAATGCCTCGTTGGATGCGTCGGTCGTGAGGTTGAATGGCTTGTTGAAATCGGGAAAAGCCAGGACTTCGGATGAAACCAGCAACGCCTTAAGATCTTCGAAGGCCTTCAATTCAATTTCACCCAAGGTGATTTGTACTTTCCTCGATTGGTTTGCTTTTACTTGCCCCAGTTCCCCCCTCGTGAGGTTGGTGAGGGGTTTGGCTACTTTGGCGTAATCACGGATGAACTTCCTGTAATATGACGTCATCCCCAAAAAGCTCTTGAGCTCCTTCAAGTTTGTTGGGGGCTTCATTGCGGTGACGGCCGCCACTTTCTTCTCATCGGTGCGTATTCCCTCACTCGACACCGTATATCCCAGGAAGTTTACCTCGTTTTTCATGAAGGTTGTTTTCTCCAAGTTAATCCGAAGGTTGGCCTCCGAGACTTTCTCAAAGACCCTTCGAATATCGGCCATATGCTCTTCCTCGCTCTTACTGAATATTATGATGTCGTCAATGTATACATAGCAGCATACCCCGATAAGATCTCGAAGGACATCGTCGATCATACGTTGAAAGATGGCGGGGGCGTTCTTCAGTCCAAACGGGAGTCTTAGGAATTCGTATTTCCCGTTTAAGACTGAAAAAGCGGTTTTTGGTATGTCCTTTTCGCGCATCCGAACCTGATGAAAACCTGAAGTCAAATCCAAAGTGGTGAAGAATTTGGCCTTGCCGAGGCTGGCCAGCGTGGAGTTAATATCCGGAATGGGGTATCGGTCGGCAATAGTCACAGTATTCAACTTCTTGAAGTCGATTACCAGTCTATATTGCTTCTCGCCATTTGGTTTTGGTTTTTTGGGAACCACCCATATGGGAGAATTATATGGGCTCTTTGATGGCCTGATGATTTTGTTGTCCAGTAGCTCGTTGATTTGCCTCTTAACCTCTCCCATCATTGGCGCTGGGAAAGGGTAGGTGTGTGTGTAGACGGGCTCCTGGTCCATTGTGCGGATTTCCGCCCTTACCTCCGTTGTCACTGTTTCTGACTCAACTAAGGGTCCAAAAATGTGGCTGAAGGAATGGATTATTTCATCAAGCTGAGGGGTATACGACTTTGGGGTGGTCATCATGTTTGCTGCGGTTGAGCTCATCATAGATAGTGGGATTTTTACGCCTTGTGCCATGATGAGTTGATTGGTGGAGCGGTCCAATACGGCTTGTATCCTGCGTAGTGTGTCGTCGCCGATGATCCCGTCAAAGTCGACCAGGTTGGGCAAGATATAAAAAATGACGTTTGTTTCGTTCCCGAAAGGTTTAAAAAATTGCCCCTCTATGTAGTGTGTAATTTTCATGCTTCCGCCAACGGAAGCGGTGTAAAAGGGTCGAGCCATTTGTTGGCCATGGGGGGGCGTGTCGCTTCTGGATGTAATTGGCCGCGGCCCCAGTATCGATGAGGAAAGTGAGACATTCCCCATCCTTGGTGACGTACTTTAGGTACGGAACTCCGGTTCGGCTGGCTTCATAAAATTTTCAGCCGTTTTTGGGCTTCGTCGATCATCCAAGTGTTTAGACTCACCCCTGGAGTCTTCAGGGATATCCGATTCCTCCATCGTTAGATGATTCAAGGCTTGCTTTTGGTTGTGTGCTTGATTTTCCGGTTTTCTTTGATCGTTTTTATTCCCTCCTTGGTGGTGACCGTTGTTCCGGCCGTAATTGTTTTCCCAATTGGATTTCTTGTAGGAATTTCGTCCTTTGTAGGCGTTATGTTTGTAGTCTTTACCAGATTTGTAATTTCCCCTGAACGGATTGTCATTGTGCTTATGATTTTTATCGGAGAGTGGGGCCCGATAGTCGTCGCCACCCTGGCTGGTCCTTGGCATGTCGATTTGATACTCCTGGATCTTATCAACAACGTCCAAAGCGGCCCGGTAGGTGGCGTTTAATGTCGTCGGAGCGAAATGTACGAGATGTATCCTCACTTCCATGTTTAGGTTGCGAATAAATTCGCTCGAACTGTTTACTTCTTGTTGTCGGAGCGTGGTTTCCTTTAGTTCGGGAGATAGAGGTCCACCGTTAATTTTCTCCACGTACAACTTGTGCAGAGCTCGGAACTTGGTATAGTAGCTCTCTATGCTGTCCCGATCCTGTTTTAGGTTTCGCATGGCGGTAAGGATCGCCTCAGGGCGGCGTTGGTCGGAGAAGTGTTTTTTCAGGACACGTTTAATAGCATCCCATGACGTGTGGTCTCCCTCTTCTTCATAGTAGATATCGGCGGCTTCGTCTGTCAATTTCAGCCGCACCCGCCGCATCATCATTTTGTACGCGGTTGGATTCCCGCTCGACGTGACCTCAGATAGTGCTTCTTCAATCGAGTTAATCCATCGGCCGAGTTTGGCGTGACCTCCAGAGTAGGATGCCAAACCGTTGCACAGACCGTCTATATGTGCATTCAAGTCGGGAGTGCAAGGAGGAGCTGGGGTGTTGGAATCGATTTGACCGATCGACTCTACTCGGGATCTTGGTTCGCTATGAGCCACGGGAGTATCTCCAAGGGTTTCACTGTCTGACGTGCCGTACGCGTTATCCCCGGTGGCTGCCAATTGCTCACGTTGAGCGTCTCTTTCGGCTAGTTGGTTAATGACCTCGCGTAGCCTTTCAATTTCGGCAGCCAATTGCCCGATTTGTGCATCCCTTTCGGCCACAGCATTCATGGCCTCCTGCAGGGTAACACCCACGGTTTCGTTTTCGCTCATATTGTACTTTAAAATAACCCTTTTTACCAGTTTTTAGGTAGCTCTATTATTCTTAATGAGGTGTTCGTTTTTGTATGAGTGGGTGACTCTTAGGTGTGTGTGTATGTGGGGTTTAAATCTCACCCGTTATATAGCAAATAGTACAATATGTGATACTCACAGTAATATCTGTAAGAGTGGAAAATATAAATTAGGATGTCATATGTCAGATGGCCACCAGCCAGGTAGCGTATTTATGCTGCCACCATTCCTCAACTCTTGGAAGGGTTAACAGCTCTTTGTTTTTCGTGTTATTTTTGCGGAGCGTGCATAATTGAAATTGCGTTTGTGCATTGTGATTCACTTTTTATACCTTGATTCTATTTTACATTGTCGTTTTTCTTTTTAGGATTTTGGGTTTTTTATTTTTCCTCCTTTTTTTTCGACCGCCTGACTAAGCGTATTCTTGCTTTAAAAACCGTAGTGCTAATGCAGGGTTATCTTAGTGCCAACCAGGAACATGGAACGATCGGACGAAAATTGTAACTCAGACATGCAAATGGAAGTAGTTCATTGTGATTCCTCTTCGGATGAGGAGAGCATGGAGGAAGAAATAATAACTGTAGATTCCAGTTCCGAATCTGAAGAGGATTCTTCCTCTGAATTATTCCCTCGGTTTACCAGAGGCGGATCACCTGAAGAAGATTCTATTCCCGAATTACTCCCTCGGTATGCCAGGGAGTGGTCACCTGATTTTGATCGAACTTATAGTTCATCGGACATTCCTTACGGCGACTTCGGATTCTACGTGCCCGCACCGGCCGATGATGAGGATACGATTCCCGTTCCTTTCCCTGAGCCGCTTAGGCCGATCAACGTTCCCCAGATCGTTATTAGGGAATATCTGGAATACCCTCCACCATGGGAGGAATCGATTCCCATTTTACACAGGTTGAAAGCGCATTCTCTAGAGTCAGTTTTCCGTTATGAGGAAAATAGAAGGCGAGCTGGGTGTTCCAACCTGAGGAGTATAATCAAGTGGAGACACCCCACTCCTACTCGCAGACGGCCAAGATAACTTGTATAATAAACCAATTAATAGAATCAAGAGCAATAATTTGTTTAATTTATATCGTTTGGGGCTGGGGTTTTTTTGGGTTTTAGATCATTTGTAAACTTCCGTTTTTTAGTAGCTCTTGCCAAGAAGGAAGGTTTTTGGTAAAAAGGAAAAAAATGAACTCCAGTCATTTGTTAATGAAACGACTCTTTCCGCCCTCTCTGAAGGAGGACTTGGTCTTTCAACCATTTAATCGTCAAAAATGAACTCTTTCCGCCCTCACTGAAGGAGGACTTGGTCTTTCAACCAGTCATTTGTTAATAGAAACGACTCTTTCCGCCCTCTCTGAAGGAGGACTTGGTTTTTCAACCAGTTAATCGTTTAGTCAAGAATGAACTCTTTCCGTCCTCTCTGAAGGTGGACTTGGTTTTTCAACCATTCATTTGCTAATAAAAACGACTCTTTCCGCCCTCTCTGAAGGAGGACTTGGTCTTTCAACCAGTTAATCGTTTAGCCAAAAATGAACTCTTTCCGCCCTCTCTGAAGGAGGACTTGGTTTTTCAACCATTCATTTGCTAATAAAAACGACTCTTTCCGCCCTCTCTGAAGGAGGACTTGGTCTTTCAACCAGTTATTCGTTTACGTAAGATACCGGAAGGGGGATTAGATTAGATGGCATGCCCCCACATAGGGATCATTGAACCTTCTCGTTACATGTGGTTATCTTTTATATTTTTAATATTTTTCTTTTATTCTTTTTTCTTTTTGGGGCCCGTTGCCATACACGGAGCGTGTCGCTCCCCTTCCGGTTTCTTTTATTCACATGTTAACGCCAAAAATGCAAGAGGCGCAAAAAAAAATTTTTCCCTTTTGTTTTGCTAATTCCGCCTTGCCTGATTTTGCTGGCGTGAGAGTGCGGTCTTAGCAAAAATGCGTTCGGGACGGTTGTTCGAAGAGTCAGCAGTTTTATGCAAGCCGAGGCACGCGTTGATCTCAAATATCACCATTGTCAGGTGAAGCGTTTTCCGTTGGCCAAGTGGCCTATATTATTTTGTGCTTATTGTTTTTTTTTTTTTTTTTGGATAGGTCAGGTTTGTGCCTGAGTAATTAAATGTTTCGTTCTACTACGCGTCTTGCTGACATGGCTTGCATTCAACTGTGGAGCTCTTCCTATTATTGTCTAGACCCGTAATGTCTCTAGATTCCCCTTTAAGGGCGTTTTATTGCTATTAATGCTTCTAGAAAAATTACGGGTCCCTGCTCGGGCGCCAGTTACGAGTTCCCATCGCCTTAAATGGTATTATCTTACCATGTCCTTCCTTGTGAAGAGGATTAAGGCTTGGATATTCAGGATCTTCGTTGAGAATAACGACACAAACACTCAATTAAACGTTATAAATTGGTTTTATTCACTTATTTGATATTAGTTCGATGTCACTTGTACAATGTCAAGTTTAAGACTGCCCCTTCTCTGGAGCGTGGCCCTTTAAATATACTCCGGGATGCCCAAGGGGCGCTGGCTGCGGCGTTGTGTCGCTGGCAGCGGCGTTGGGATCGTGTCAGAAGTGGGTCGCCTCTTCCGGCGAATTCTGCTTATCGGCAATATTCAAAGTGCTTATACTAGAAAGGGAAGTGAAGTGCCTAGTGTGACCGACGAGGGTCGTCTTGGGTCACGTTTTGCTAGGGTCGCATAAATACTAGGGGACATAAGTCGCTTACTTGGCTAAGTGTGTTTACAGGAAATAGAAGACGTAGGTAGCTTAGTAGGCTAAAAGATACACGCGTGCTGTGTGTGGTCTGTTTGTGTGTGAAATGTGAGTGTGTGAAATGTGAGTGCATGAAGTGTGAGTGTGTGAAATGTGAGTGGGCTGGTGTCGCTTAGTTAGTTTGATAGCATGGGTCGCGATGCACGCGTGTTGTGTGGTCTGTTAATGTTTAAATGTGTGAAATGTGAGTGTGTGAAATGTGAGTGTAAGGTCAAGGCTTAGATCGATAGGGGGTATTTTGCCCGATGCTCATTCAGTTCTTCCAAAGGCTTGAAATGCAAGCCGGTATACTTGAAATCAGCCAACTAAAATTGGCACCGAGCGAAAAGCTTAAAGTATCTTCAAAGATCTTTCCCTTCCCAATTTTTTCAATTGATTCTTTTAAAAATATGGGCAATACTATATTGAAAACATTAAGAGTAGCGCTACTCCGGCCGGTGACCCCAATAATAGCAAATGAAAAAAAAAAAGAAGCAATATTTTTTTTTTATTTTTATTGATCCAATTCAAGGAGGTCATACTGGCATTACCAGAACACTGGCAAAAATCAAAAGACACTACTATTGGAAAAATATGGGACGCCATATATAAGAGTACATAAGGAGATGTCATAAATGCCAGGTGTCAAAAACGACGACACATACGAAGACTCCTATGATAATAACAGAAACACCAGCGAAGGCTTTTGATAAAGTTATAGTGGACACAATAGGTCCGCTACCAAAATCAGATAATGAAAATGAGTATATTGTCACATTGATATGCGATCTGACAAAATACTTAATAGCCATTCCAGTCGCATCTAAGAGTGCAAGTAATGTAGCTAAAGCTATATTCGAAAATTGTATACTACAGTACGGTCCAATGAAAACACTCATTACGGACATGGGAACTGAGTATAAAAATCAGATTATAACAGATATATGCAAGTACATGAGGATTAAAAATCTGACATCTACAGCATACCACCACCAGACTTTAGGGACAATAAAACGAAGTCATAGAACATTCAATGAATATATTCGTTCATACATATCAGCAGATAAGTCCGATTGGGATGCTTGGATACAATATTTCACTTATTGTTACAACACAACACCCTCGGCAGTGCATGAATATTGTCCATACGAACTAGTATTTGGAAGACTACCAAATCAGTTCATAGATTTTAACAAAATAGATAGAATAGATCCAATATACAATTTAGACGACTACTCTAAGGAAATAAAGTTTAGAATAGAAATAGCATATAAAAGAGCTAGGATAATGTTAGAAAACCATAAGTTAAGTAATAAGAAATACTTCGACAAACATATTTCCGATTTCAATTTAAACATAGGAGATAAAGTTTTATTAAGAAAAGAAATAGGTCATAAACTAGATGCTAAATATATAGGGCCTTATAAGGTAGTGAGTATAGAAGAAAATGACAATATATTAATAGCAGATAATAAGAATAAAAACCAAAAGGTTCATAAAAACAGACTAAAACCATTTTCGGAATGATCAACCGTAAAAATAATAACATACATTTTATAATTATCATGATACTTACGTAATTTTTACAAAAAAACAAATTCACGCAATTTCGAAAAAACAAGAGAAAGAAAATTGGCCTAAAGAGACACAAACAAAAAAAAAAAAAAAAAAAAAACTTTCCTAAGATACACCTTTACTTTACCTTTTATTTTACCTTTCTATATAAATAATCATTACAATAACTCCACAATATTACGTTATTCTCTAAAAAGGGGAGGTGTAGTATATTCATACAAATAATCACTCAACACAATGAGCTCAACTTGTAACACTTTGTTGCAAGTATAAACAATTAAACATATACGCATTAAAATATAATTGTGCACTTGAATATGTTCATGTGTATACATTGAAGTATTCACATAAACATATTCAAGTAAACATACAATTAAGCATGAACATATATGTATGTACATTTGTATATGCACATACATATTCACATAAGCACTGCATGCACAAGCGTAACATGAGCTAGAGCCAGGCCAGCGTGTGACCGCTGACCAAGCACTTTGATGCATGCGCTCCAACAGTATGTATGTATATACTGACACTCTCCCTCTCTTCTGTAGCTGTCGCATAAGTCGCAGCTTAAGAATATATATGTAAAATTAGCCTAAGCAAAAGAATAATTTGGAATGAAGAATCAATTCTAAAACTCCAGTCAACCGACACAGACGTGTCTTTTATTATTATATATATATATTCTACAACCCAATGGAATTCGGTCAAAGGAGTTTTTACATACATACATACAGAGCCGGCGGCACGCGCTTAGGCCGAGTGGGTAGTGAAAACAAATTATTACCCAAAAAATTAACTATTTCATGGATATTGCTGACCTTCTTTCTTTCGCACCGTAAAATTTGAAGAAAAAATCTCTATCACTTATAAGTTCAGGATCTTTGAAGTCCCGCCGATAAAAGGATAAAATTTTGTGGACATCGTTTGATTGACCTATAGCAAAACTCTCCAGAGAATTAAAAAATTTAGCTGAATCAGTATCGAATCGATTTTTCAATGAAGAATACACTTGGTCGAAAATTTCACTATACATTTTCTTGTAAAAATCTTCAGGAGATTCGAAAACATGACCGTTGGAATTAGAATTTTGAAAACGCTCTGGCAATTTTCATTTCCTTGGTAAATCAGCTTCCTCAATTTTCAAATTCTTAGCCATTTCATTACAATTTTGCCAAATCTTCTATCTTTTATCTTTTATCTTTTTCAGAATTTCGTTACGATCGAAAATTTCGATCGTTGTTACTAAAAGGATCAAACATTTTAATGACTCCATGGAATGGTGAAATCCAGACGACTTCGCCACGATAGTACTGTTAACATCTCTATTTTCATTGAGATTTTGGAAAAATTTCATCAATGTTTCGTAGTTGGCAGCTACAGTCTTCTAAGATATTATTCGAAGCACGTATCTGTTGAAAAATAAAGTTCTGTAACTCACATAAATAATAAGAAAGACCTTTAAATATATTTATACCTCGTGGGACAGTAAGCGGCTAGAGCAGGCAACTCTTTTTTATTTTCTTCTTCGGCCTGAAGTTCCTGATATTGTGCAATGCGTTTTGGCGAGTCTCGCACAAAATTTATCAAGTCCTTTACTACTCCGATAAATTTCCTCGCTCTAATATATTTTCAATGCCGTCTTGAACTGCTAGATTCAGATTATGAGCATATGTATTCGCTGTTGCAAGCCAGAGATTCTTCCAGATACATTAGCATTACAATTACTATTACAATTTTACATTACAATTACAATTTTATTCACTCCACTGACGGTCTTTTGTCAGTTTGTAAAGAACGATTTTAAGCAACTTTTAATTAAGTTTGAAGATGCTTTACCGTGAGAACTTAAACCTACTACCATAAAATACGTGATTTACAAGGAATTTCCGAGTGGGTAATTACCCACTCGGCAATTTTCCGAGTGGGTAGTACTACCCATACTACCATGGGCTGCTGCCGGCCCTGCATACATACACGCAAACTTCAAATTATATGTACATACATACATACATGTGTGAATAATTCTTTTTTTTGGTGTATATAAATTTTCAGAGAGAAAAAATGGATAAAGGAAAGAGAAGCATAAAACCGTTTGATGGAGAGAAGTATTCCATATGGAAATTAAGAGAAAGGGGACTTTTAGATGAACAAGATTTATTAAGAGTATTTGATGAAGAACAGGAAAAGGTGACAGAGGAAATAAAAAAGGCACAGAGAAATGCAAAGAATATTGTAATGGAATATTTGAGTGATTCGTTTGTTGTTCTTGCGAGCACTGTATAAGAGAAAAAGTTTAGCTTCTCAATTGTCTTTACGCAAACAGTTGTTTGCTTTAAAATCAAAGGGTGATACTCCACTTCTAAACCATTTTAAGATTTTTGATGACCTTATAACTGAACTCATTGCGTCAGGAGGCAAGTTGGATGAAATGAATAAAATTGCATAGTTACTTTTAATCCTTCCGCCAAGTTACGAAGGAGTAATCACGGCAATTGAAACCCTATCAGAGTCAAGAAGCTTCTGCTCTCTGACGTGACGGTCGTGTTTTTGCTTAGCTCCTGAGTTTTATTAATATATATTGTTTTCTCTCAATTTTTAATTGTGCCTAGTTTGTTTTCGTTTTCGCTGGTGTCGTTTGCTTGAAACCCTTGTGTTTTATTTGCATAATTCGCCAAATTAAACAGTTTGGTTTTTTTTTCTTTTACGTGATTAGTGTTTGGTGCATTTAAATAGTTTTTATTTTTTCTTATTGTTCTCTCTCGTCATTGCTTCTGCAGTTGCTCCCCTCATCGCCCCCATCATACCATCAGTGCTAGTGGTTTTGTTGTTCTCTCTGCTTTATGCTTGTGCTCAGCTTCCCTCCCGCGTAATCACTTTTATAAAGCCGCCTCTCAAAGCTCGTCTTATAACTGTTGTTGCACTCTCTCTTGTGCTGTGTACTCCAGCTGTCTCTTTGTTTTATTTGTAATTATTGACTTTTTATCGATAATTATCTTTGTCCTGTTTATTTAAATTTTTCTATATATTTTTTTTGTTGTTTTTTTTTTGCCTTGTGTTTATTTTGGCTCTTCAATGGCTTGTTGTCTACCCAATTGCAAGCATTCTGATCGTTTTGACGATCAGTATAGAGCAATATCGTGTTGGCTTTGCGATTATCTTATTCACTTAAAATGTGCTGGCCTCAACGGCCGTGATTACGACAAATTTTCTGGTTTGTCTGTGTCTAAGCCTGAGCTTGGCTTAATGCGCTGGACTTGCCCATCTTGTGCCAGCCAGCAGCATGATTTTAGCCGAATGTATAGGGATCTTCGTTTAAAGTTTCTTTCTCTTAATAAAATGGCCAAACAGCTGTCTAATGAGTGTGACTCTAGCATACATTTATTGTCGCAATTCAAGTTTGGTTCACCTTCTAAGGAATTGCCCAAGAAATGTACCCTTGAGTTGCCTCATAAGCAGTCGCCCGCACTTTCTATTACATCTTCTCCCATTTTACTTTCGCCTACACCATCTTCTTGTCCCTCTTTATGCTCTTCTTTTCAGATTGATGTACCCACTACAAGCCCTGGTGTACCTCAATCTATCCCTCACGGGAACTCTGATCAATTACTGGATCATGCTGGCTTTCAATCACTTGCGGATCCCAATGCTCCTCCGCCTCCACTAACTGTAGTGCCCCATCGTAAACAATTATTTATCTCTAGGCTTGCTCCAGATACTTCTGAATCGTCTGTGGCAGCTTACATTGGTAATATATGCCCTGCTAAGGTTTTAATTCAAAAGTTTAAGTTTTCTAGGCCTCGCGAAATCTCCTCTTTTAAAATTACTGTACCAAATGAGTATTTCTCAGCTATGGTTGACCCTAACTTTTGGCCAGAGGGCCTAGTTGTACACGAATTTGCGCCCAATAAGCGCTCCCGCCCTTTGCCTGTCCACCTTCCTAATGCATCTTCTGCTTCAAAAAACTAATAACGTCTAGTCTTTGCATTCACTATCAAATTGTAAGAGGACTTCTTACCAAGCTTTCTAAATTATTCTGTGATAGCTTAACCTTTTCGGCTGACATATTTACTTTCTCTGAAACTTGGCTTAATTCCTCTGTTTTGGATAATGAAATTCTTTCTAATAACTTTATTTCTTATAGGCTTGATCGTGTTGGTCGACGTGGCGGTGGAGTACTCATTGCTGTCAACTCGAATCTGTGTTCAAGTGTTGTGCCGATTGATCTCCCCTTAGGTGTTGAGTTTATTTGCGTCGAAGTTACATGTTCTAACTTTAGCTTGTATATCTCTTGTTCATATATTCCTCCAACTTCTGATATCATGATCTACATGCACCATGCTGATGCTTTGCGAACTATTTTTAGTCGTCTTAAAGATCGTGATTTTTTTATAGCTTTAGGTGATTTTAACTTGCCTAATATTTCTTGACTTGTTGATGATAATCTATCTTTCTTAATTCCTTCATCTCAACATGTTTTTCTTGATAGCCTACTTGAATGTCCGCTATATCAGTTGAATTCTTTTCTTAACTCTTCTAAAAGAATGCTTGATCTTGTTTTTGTCTCTGATCCCACTGTTAGTGCTGTATCACAAACACAGCCCCTAGTGAAGCCTGAAGATACTTATCACCCTACCATTGAAATTACTATTTCTTACAATTCCGTTGATAATTCATTCAATAACATCTCAAATTCTCGTCGTAGATGTTTTCGTAAAACAAATTTCAATCTTCTTAACAGCCTCATTTTCTCTTTTGATTGGTCATTTCTATTTGAGTGCTGTGATATAGATTGTGCAGTAAATTTTTTCTACTCTGCTCTTAATTCTCTAATTGATAAATGCGTTCCTTATGTGAATGTCTCTACCGTCTCCAGTGCGCCAGTCTGGTTCACACGTAGGCTCTCTAATCTCCGTAACCTTAAATCGAGATATTTTAAAAGATTTAAAAAAACTGGTTCGCGACTTGACTATGCAAATTATTGTGTCTCAATTTTGCCTTTTAAATACTCAATGCTACAATAATTATATCGTTCGCTGTAAGGTTGAATTTTATAAGAACCCTAAAAGATTTTATAACTTTGTTAATTCCAAAAGACGATCTAATTTACTACCTTCCACCTTCAGACTTAATGACCAGACTGCTAATTGTGATTCAGATATTGCAGATCTGTTTGCTAAATTCTTTCAGTCGACTTATTCTTCTACTGCTTCGGATCCCACACCTTATCCCTTCACAATTCCACATTTAAATTGTATGTTTTTTCCTAATATTACTGAAGACTGTATTATCTCTAGCTTGTCATCTATGACGTCTTCCTTCGTACCCGGGCCTGATAATATACCTAGTTGCATCCTTAAAATGTGTTCGATTTCCCTATCTAAGCCTTTATCTCGGTTATTTTTTATATCGAGTGAGACTTGTCGCTTCCCTGATATTTGGAAGGAGTCTTTTATTATTCCGCTTTTTAAAAAGGGTAACAAATCGGATATTTCTAACTACCGTGGCATTGCCAAACTTTCGGCAATACCTAAGCTGTTTGAGAAAATTATTACGTCTTCCCTTCAACACCTATCCAGATCCACTATTTCTCCTTGTCAGCATGGCTTCATGAAAGGTCGTTCGTCGCTTACCAACCTTTTAGAATTGACTACCCTTGTACACCATGGCTTCCGTAAAAAGTGTCAAACTGATGTTATTTTTACTGGCTTTAGTAAGGCTTTCGATACGGTTGATCATTCTATGCTTCTCATGAAACTTAACATCATGGGTTTTTCCCCGAAACTATTGGCTTGGTTAAAGTCGTATCTTATTGGCAGAACCCAAAAGGTGTCTTTTCGTTCCTCGATATCTAAAACTGTTATAGTTAAGTCAGGTCTCCCCCAAGGCAGTCATCTGGGCCCACTGTTATTTACCTTGTTTATAAACGATTTGCCTTTGGCCTTGGCTCATTCTCGCGTGCTCATGTTTGCGGATGACGTCAAGATTTGTTGTTCATATAATGATCCTTCTTTCCAACAGTACTTGCAATCAGATATCGATGCGTTCTGTGTTTGGTGTCACGTTAATAAATTACACCTTAATGCCTCTAAATGCTCTTTTATGACTTTCAGTCGTTTGTCGCCGTTCCTAGCTCATTACTCTATTAAGTCTGTTCTGTTAGATTGTGTACCATCATTTAAAGACTTAGGCGTTATGTTTGACCCAAAGCTTTCTTTTAATATTCATATATCTTCAATTGTTAATAGAGCATGCAGTCTTCTTGGCTTCATTAAACGTTGGGCCAAAGAATTTGATGATCCATATGTGACAAAGGTTTTATACACTTCGTTAGTTCGCCCTACTCTAGAATATTGCTCACCAGTGTGGAACCCTCAATATGATGTTCACCAGCGTAGTATTGAATCGGTACAGAAGCAATTCCTTAAGTTTGCGTTACGCGGTCTTAATTGGGACCCGAATCTTCGCCTACCTTCTTATTCTGACAGACTTCTTCTTATTAATCTTCCTTTACTTTACAACCGTAGGCTCGTATTTGGCATTCTCTTTCTCCATAAGCTAGTCAACGGCGAAGTCATTTCTACCAATTTACTAGATACGCTATATTTTTGTGTTCCCTCACGTCGGACCAGAAACTTTTTTCCTCTTCACCTTAGTAGATGTCTGACTAACTACTCTCTTCACGAACCTCTTCGTGTTCTTTGCCAATCTTTTAACAACCTTTCTCACCTTATTTCTCCTCATCTATCTGTCACTTCCCTTCGCGCTATACTTTTTAATTATCTACAGCGTAACCACTGAAAGTATTCTGGACTGGATATTGGATTGGCTGCAACTCATCCCTGACCACATTGGCTGTGAATCGGGGCATAGCTGGCACCTTGTTGCAAATAAAACACCTCCACCGGGTCGGGGATGTTGTGCATATAGCTAAGCTACCTTCATGAATTAATTATTATCTGTATTTTAGCTTAAGCTTTTTCGTCGACTGCTGACTTAGTTGACGTAAAATAAATAAATAAATAAATAAATAAATAAAAAACCTGACATTAGCATTTGTAAAAACAAGACTTTTTGACCAGGAAATTAAATTAAAAGGTGTAAGCAAGGACACAAGTGCTAAGGTGTTGCAGGCCATTGGAAATAAAGTTGTTAAATTCAACAAACACAAAAATAAACATAATAATCAATTTAAGAAGCCCTTTAAAACAAGTTTAAATCACCTCTAAAATGTTTTCACTGTGGCAAATTGGGACATTTAAAGAAAGATTGTTTCATTTTGAAAAGGCAGACAGGGAATCAGGCTAACGAAAACAATGGCAAAGGGAGACAAACTCAAATAGCTACAACTACACAGTTAGATCGCGGTTTTGCATTCATGATAAGAAATACACAAAATAATGCAATTTCAAGTGAGGTAGATTTTATTCTTGACTCTGGGGCTTCAGACCATCTAATCAAAAACATAGCGTTGTTTTCGGAGTATGAACACTTGGAGTCCAATATTGCAATTGAGATTGCACAGCGCGGAGAATATATCAATGCTACCGCCAAAGGGGTGGTCAACAGCGTGACCGCGCCGGACCAAACGAGAAATACCATCTGGTCTCAAAAATATAATACTATTTCATATTTTACAAAATACCACTATAAATACCATAACAAATAAATCGCCTGGAAATTCAAATTATATGTAAAAATAATAACTGACTTATTATAAATAGAAAAAATGCGGGTTTTCCCATTGCAAAAAATTTTTGTTGTTTATTTCATTTTAAAAAATTAATAATATTTCAGTCAAACATAAAACTAGAGCAATATGCATTCGTATTCCAATACGATTCCAATATATATTTAAAGTCTTAAAATTAATTAAATGCTTAAAATTCATTTTGTAACATATTCTTAAAATAAATTAGTAAAGGAACTTCTTTGTTCAGTCTTGTTATTTTCTTTTAAGATCAGAATATTACATTTAATTATATTTACTAGCCTTCTTCGTCAAAGCAGCTTAAATTAAATTTGTTGAAATCTTTACATAACATTTGTTCATTGGGCTTAAAATTATTGCGCCCATTTTCGCGCAATGATTGTTTTACATGTAATATATGTGATACATTTACATTTTTAAAGCGGTTTCGATTTTTCGTTTTGATTAAATTAATTTGTGTAATGTACACAATCTGGAATTAATCCAAATCATGCACATCCCCTCTTTGTCAAAGGATGTTATTTGATCCAAGAGGAGGTCAGCTTTGGCCTATACATATGTGTGTGGTAACTCTCGCAGTCCCGATTTATCAGATGTTATGATGGGCAAGAGCACCACAAATCAGGCCAAAGCCAACATGCACGGGCTGAATGTATCGAGAAGTTTTGGTCCGGGTGGGACTTCTGGCTGTCGGCTAGCAAACAGTCTTTGGGGGGGGGGTTCTTTGGACCATTCTTTCTCAATACACCCGTACTACATAAAATATAACTAAGTCCCTAGAGCACGAATATTACACAATTACATATTAAAAGAAATTAACTAGAGTGATAGAGAAAGCGATTATATTAGTGTCACACGAATAGGGAAGCTATGAGGATGGCAGTGTAGCTTCGCGTCTAAACCCTCCCAACCAATGATTTTCCTGTCGCAAGATTCTGGAAAATCCCAATATAATTCAGCTCACCGCCCACATTTCGGCACAAGGAAGATCACACCACTTTTACTCAAACATTATAAATGATATTTATTCACGAGGGTTACGGAATACCAAAATACTTCAATAAGTCGGAAACATAATCCGAGTTATACAAACTAAAATGAAGGTTCTTATAATAAACGGTAATCAAATTAAATAATTGGATCATTTCAAGCATCCGAAAGCACAAATTAGGAATAATATTGTAATATTTTGGTGAATCTTAATTATAAGGTGGATATATATAAACTTATCGGTAATCAAAATAAAAAGGTCAAATGAAATTTGGAAGTCTCCAACTTAAATTATTTAAATTCTAAATTAAGGACCCGCTCACACAGTCAAAAGCGATTTACTTTAACTTTAATAATTTTCATTTGATAATAGCAAACTGGAGAGAGAACTTTTCTTATTTGCGGCTTACTTGACGCAGAACTCGCTATCTTTTTGCCAAACAAAACAGGGAAATGCCAGAACGAACATGATTTTTTTTGTCAAGAACTTAGGACTTACCCATCCGACCGGTCCCTCGAAGGCCTTCGTCGTCCGCTGGATGATGCTTAGGAATAAAATGTTAAGTTAAATCAAGCGTTTGGCACTCCTAGGCAACACAGGTGATCTGGTGGACTCTTAATCCGCAACAAGGAAACTCTCTCTGCCCGTATCCGATTCGGGCGGCTATTCCAATCTTGTTGACTTTGTCGAAATGTCTATGTGCCCTTCACGGTGTGCAGCTTTTGAGGCCTCGGTGTCTCAAAAATATATCTGGTTGATTTTCGGAACTCAAAAATGAAATTCCCTGTTCAGATTTTCGACATCCAATTTATTTATGGCTAAGTTTTCAAAAGAACTTATTAGACACTTCCAAATATCCAAATATCCACAAAAAATTAACTTACGATAATCAGATTCACAAAACTCCACAATAATGGCTGTCCTATATGCTCCAAATTAATATTTAAATTATAATTCGACTGGATGGCCGAGAAAATTTCAGATTTAAATTTTTATATTTTTTCTGGAGGAGCAGCGTGGTTTAGGCGTCTAGCCAGGGCGGAAGTTCGTCAGAAAAGAGTGTGACCAATGCATGCGATCGCGCATAATGCCTCCTCGCTAGGGCTGCACTAGCCTAATTATCGAACTTCTAAGCTCAGCTGATCACTTCCATCGACACAATTACCCACCCCTTGCCTATTTGTAATTAACGCCTTAAAATTCAAAAATAAAACTAACGGCAGAAACTGGGCACTACAACCACAGGATAATACTAGAGCTTGCTTCGGAGTATTAACCTGAAAAAAGACAGTTACTGCCTAAAGTCCTTTGCGTGATAAGTTCCTATCAGTTTGCCATTCAAATCTTCCAACACATAATAACAGTTTCCTAATCTTTCTCGTACTCGAGACTTTAGCCACAACAAGTTCAACTTGGCACTAACACATTTTTGAAAATTGCTCTGTCCAAAATTACGTCTAAAAACTTCTTGTCCTGCCTTAAAATTAACCTTCTTGGTTCTCAGATTATATACCTTTGCATTATGTTCTGCTGCCTGTGCTATATTTTTCTTGAGTAAATTACGCCGCAATGCTAACCGATCGTCCTTTCGCAACACATTATTCGATTCATTCAGCATATTAATCTTTTCGAGGAGAGTGTATTGGGAACCATGTGTGGCCATGTCAAAGCCAAACAAAGCATGGAAAGGAGAGCATCCTATACTCTGATGATACGAATTTCTTAGTGCACAACTTATAGCCGGTATGTGTAGATCCCATTCGCGCTGGTCCTCTTTGAGATAGGCGCGTATTGCTGCAATTATGGATCTGTTTACCCTCTCAGATGCATTCGACTGTGGGGAATAAACTGCTGTATATATATGTTCTACACCCAACGACGTTAACCATGCATTAAATTCGCTTGCCTTCGTATTGAACTTCTGTTCTTATTATTCCGGTAACTGGATGTCTTTTCCCATCTGCTGTGGCTACACTTGAAACAATAGTCGAAAATCCGGGATATTTCGTCCAGTCTATTGCTGCTAAATCTGATCCGATACAACTGATATTAGCTCCAGTATCCAATAGACCAAACTCAGAAAATTCAAGAAACTTCACTCGAGCATAGAAACGGCCATCTGCAGCTTCGTTAATCATAGACGCTATTATGAGTTTTTGGGCGTCTTTTACTTTCTTCCAAAATCGACGCAGACGTTCGCAAGATCGACTTCTAATGAACTGGCAAGTTGTAACCTCCTGCGCAAAGATTTTATCTCGAATCGCTAAATAGTTTTGCAGCCGTTGATGGTATGGTAGTCTGGGATACGGCTGAATTTTATTCATATCGGTGTTATCTGTCGAATCTGGTGTTTTGTTGTTTGTCGCTGTATTATCATTGACATCTACTGAGGGTCCACTCGATTGCGACGGGATGATGGGCCCTGATTGAAGTTTTTTGAACGGGTTTGGCATACATCACATTGTGGTTTGTAGACATTCTTCTTTCCACATCCATAGCAGAAAATACGGCGGTCTTCTAAACACATGTCCCATCCGTGTCCTTCGATGTCACAATTCCAACAAATATATCTCTTTTCCTTGACGTGAATCGCATTTAATTCCGGTTGAACATCTTCCTCCTCGGGATTTTCGTCTGTTTCTTCGAGTAAAGCGATATTCTTCCTAGTATTCGTATACTTCGTAATGCGTTTTCCTGATTCTTCACGGAGAAATTGCTCTCGGCGGTGCACCAACTGGCGAAGTTTAGATACCGATTCAATTGGAACGTATAATAAAGCTTCTCGTACTTCTGAAATCAGGTTTCTTTGTAGCTGATGTACGAGTCGTGTTTCCTCCATAGGTATTACCAATCTCGATACCAAAGTCATTACGTCTTCATAGTAACCATCAAATGCTTCACCATACCTCTGTTTTCGGTTACGTATTTCTTCAAGAATCAAATCATCGTCCTTGAAATCGTCGTATTCCTGTTTTAAATCCATGCAAAACTCTTCCCAAACAACTTCGTCATGTTCTTTTCGATAGCGCCAATACCATTCCTTGGCTCTGCCGGTTAACAATAGGTGCAAATTTCTGCATACCGGTGTAAAATCACTCTGAAAATTGTCTACAGTTAATGCTTTTATTCTGTATAGAAACTCTGATACTGTAGGACCTTTAGGAGACGCATCAAATTTAAGACCCCAACTTTGTACTAATTGGGCGGCTTTTCCAGGATTAAAGTAATGGTGTGATATTGAATCTGATCTTGGGGTTGGAACGCGATACTCGTCATGGTTGCTAGATCGTCCAACTGAATTATTTACATTTAAATTTCCCAATCTCTGATCAATTAAATATTCCATTCTTTCAAAAATTGTATCAACATTTATCTCAGCTGCTCGATTCGAAGTTAATTGTTGCTGTGAAAAAGCTGAACGCTGGTTGTGTCGATTCGAATTCTCCGGTTTACGTGTCGTTGACGATTTGGGTTTTCTACCTCTACCTCCTGATTTTAACTGACTAGCCGGAGATGCTACATTGCTTGATTGTGACTGAGCTCTAGTATTATGGGTCTTCTTGTTTTTATTACTTAAGGGACTCGCTGCTTGATCTGACATTATAAATTGGACTAAATCTTTCTGATGGCATAATTTCTTACAGAAATGACATTCCTGATGTTCTTGTATATAATTTTTTTATACACTCCTGATGGAAAACATGATTACATTTAGTAATCCTAAGCTCTTCTGTTTCTAATAATTCTTTCAAGCAAATTGTGCATTTTGCTTCTGGTAGCACACTCAATTCTTCACTACTCCGAAATACAGACATTTTGATTATTTTTCCACAAACATTATTTTAGATACTTTAATAAATTCGTTTTAATATATTTAATCATTTTACGATTATCTTCCTTGTTTTGAAAGTGAGGGTGAGCAAAATTATAGGTGCGGCACTAATATAGAGGGAGAATCAAACTAATTGATAGTTCAATATCAGAAAATTTATATATGAAGGGATAGAGAAATCTTGTCGCGGTAGACCTAATCATTATTCAAATCCAAAACGAAAAGACTAGTTTCACCCGATATCATAAATTGAACTCACTTTGTTTCATCGGTCAGAATTCGGGCCTCGCCAAATATCTGCAGTTCCAGATGATTAAGCAGTCAATTCATTGATCTCTGCTGAAACATTTGTTCTATTGTAATTAAAAGAAATGGATGAATCAATAAACTACAATGCTAACGCCGACATCACAAGCCTATCATGCTTCACTGGTCGTAAAATCGAAACAATCAAATTTACGAATTCCAAGAAAAACATAGCCTATAATATTCGTCTGTTATTATATCGTAGAGTTTGTATATGTTTCTAAGTATATTCACCGATTCATGCTTAAGCGCCTCATCACTGGTCAGAACTCGGATTCTCCAAATATCTGCATTCCTAATGAATAAGTCACTCAACCAACTATCCGCGAATACAAAAAGAAAGCGAAATGAAAAGAAAATAAAAATATTTGACAGCAAAGGATAGATAAAAAGACTGGGGATTTTGTTAAGAGATAGAATAAGAAGTAGGAGAAGGAAAAGGGAACCTGAAATTCTTGAACAACACGGCTCAGCCTGAGTCCTATAAAGATACGCGGTTGAACCGGAAAACTGTATACAAGTCTAACAAGCCTCCTAGTTGGGCGCCAAAATTATGTAATGTACACAATCTGGAATTAATCCAAATCATGCACATCCCCTCTTTGTCAAAGGATGTTATTTGATCCAAGAGGAGGTCAGCTTTGGCCTATATATATGTGTGTGGTAACTCTCGCAGTCCCGATTTATCAGATGTTATGATGGGCAAGAGCACCACAAATCAGGCCAAAGCCAACATGCACGGGCTGAATGTATCGAGAAGTTTTGGTCTGGGTGGGACTTCTGGCTGTCGGCTAGCAAACAGTCTTTGGGGGGGGGTTCTTTGGACCATTCTTTCTCAATACACCCGTACTACATAAAATATAACTAAGTCCCTAGAGCACGAATATTACACAATTACATAATAAAAGAAATTAACTAGAGTGATAGAGAAAGCGATTATATTAGTGTCACACGAATAGGGAAGCTATGAGGATGGTAGTATAGCTTCGCGTCTAAACCCTCCCAACCAATGATTTTCCTGTCGCAAGATTCTGGAAAATCCCAATATAATTCAGCTCACCGCCCACATTTCGGCACAAGGAAGATCACACCACTTTTACTCAAACATTATAAATGATATTTATTCACGAGGGTTACGGAATACCAAAATACTTCAATAAGTCGGAAACATAATCCGAGTTATACAAACTAAAATGAAGGTTCTTATAATAAACGGTAATCAAATTAAATAATTGGATCATTTCAAGCATCCGAAAGCACAAATTAGGAATAATATTGTAATATTTTGGTGAATCTTAATTATAAGGTGGATATATATAAACTTATCGGTAATCAAAATAAAAAGGTCAAATGAAATTTGGAAGTCTCCAACTTAAATTATTTAAATTCTAAATTAAGGACCCGCTCACACAGTCAAAAGCGATTTACTTTAACTTTAAAAATTTTCTTTTGATAATAGCAAACTGGAGAGAGAACTTTTCTTATTTGCGGCTTACTTGACGCAGAACTCGCTATCTTTTTGCCAAACAAAACAGGGAAATGCCAGAACGAACATGATTTTTTTTGTCAAGAACTTAGGACTTACCCATCCGTCCGGTCCGTCGAAGGCCTTCGTCGTCCGCTGGATGATGCTTGGGAATAAAATGTTAAGTTAAATCAAGCGTTTGGCACTCCTAGGCAACACAGGTGATCTGGTGGACTCTTAATCCGCAACAAGGAAACTCTCTCTGCCCGTATCCGATTCGGGCGGCTATTCCAATCTTGTTGACTTTGTCGAAATGTCTATGTGCCCTTCACGGTGTGCAGCTTTTGAGGCCTCGGTGTCTCAAAAATATATCTGGTTGATTTTCGGAACTCAAAAATGAAATTCCCTGTTCAGATTTTCGACATCCAATTTATTTATGGCTAAGTTTTCAAAAGAACTTATTAGACACTTCCAAATATCCAAATATCCACAAAAAATTAACTTACGATAATCAGATTCACAAAACTCCACAATAATGGCTGTCCTATATGCTCCAAATTAATATTTAAATTATAATTCGACTGGATGGCCGAGAAAATTTCAGATTTAAATTTTTATATTTTTTCTGGAGGAGCAGCGTGGTTTAGGCGTCTAGCCAGGGCGGAAGTTCGTCAGAAAAGAGTGTGACCAATGCATGCGATCGCGCATAATGCCTCCTCGCTAGGGCTGCACTAGCGTAATTATCGAACTTCTAAGCTCAGCTGATCACTTCCATCGACACAATTACCCACCCCTTGCCTATTTGTAATTAACGCCTTAAAATTCAAAAATAAAACTAACGGCAGAAACTGGGCACTACATTTGAGAGAATATGCGTTCACACGATGCATTAGAAACAGGCAAAATTTACATAGATTGAGCAAATTTCGAAATATTCGAATATTTATAGCAATTATTTATATCTTTTAACTGACTCAATTGGTACCAGAATATATCGCATTTGAGATTTTTAGTCAAAAGCATTTTAACCATGTCGTCAGTTTTCATTGTTCGATACTCATTGTCAATTATTTGTAGATCATTGACAAAATCGGGAAAGCGTTCATACAGCTTGAACAACGATTGACAATTTTGATTATTAAAATCATTTGGATCCAAAAAACTTAACATTTTCAGAAAGTTATCTTCTAATGGCAATCTTTTTTTAGTTGTACGCATAACTCGATTAAAAATAACTGACTACGTTTCAAAAAAGCCAATTTATGTTCTTTGTCCAAGCTATTTGTCGATAGTTCAGTTGCCACTTTTATTCCGAGATACGTGTCTTTTATATGTACAAAATAAAATGTGTTTGTTGGCTCTATGGCATTTAAATCTGTATTATTTATATACATCTCCTGCATATAACAAGCCAATACACTTTTGTAAAATTCGGACATAGTTTAATAGAAATAGTGTACAACAGATCGACTAGACTGGAATATAATATTGAATTTATTCACTAAAGCAAGTATATTATCTAAAAATAAAAGATAAAGTTTAACAGTTGGATTTTTTGAATTAGATAGAATATACTCAGCTGATAAGTTGTTATCAATTTCATATTCTTCTTGGAAGAATGCAATAAGGGGGTTCCCACTGTTCTAGCATGCGTGCCACAAAGAATGAAACGATAGCCAACGTATCTCGTAGTGGTTAAGTATATTGTGTGCAGGAGAATCTAAGAAAGTTTGAAACTCTTTAAATTTTCGTCGACGCTTGGAACTTTTTGAAAAATAGTTATATAGCTCTTTAATGGTTTGCTCTTAGTTTCGAGGCAGTTGCTTGCAAGCAGCTTGAAGCAAGAGCAGACGAATGGCAAACACATTTTACAAAAAAAACATGATTTGTTGACGTCTCGTATCTTCGTCATAATGCTATTGCGCTCACCATACATCAAATAAGTTGTGTCTGCAGCAAATCTAATTATATTATTGATGTCAAAGTCATTAAGTTTGAGTCCATCGCTGAGTGCTGCAAAAAGGTCGACTGCTTATTTTGGTGCGTTTGCAGTAAAACCCTGGCGCAATGGCACTATCGGGAAACGCATGCTTGATCACATCGATAATCTCTCATTGATATGTTGTGTTCAGCAATCGCTGCAGCGAACATAATTTCTGCCTTTTTGATAGAGGTAGCTAGAGTGTTGTCCGACTCTTCTAAAAACCATTGAATCTGAAAAAAGAATAGTTATTATTTACATATAATTTAAAAGCATATAAAGAACTCACCTTTGATTTTCCACAGAAGTATTTCATATTATCTTTATGTTTTTGTGTAGCCGCGTGCTGCTTAAGTGCCGCCAGCCTACTCAAAATGTCCGTCTGGCACGCTTTGCAGTACGCATCCATCTTATTTGCAAGGAAATTCCACACAATCTATTATCAGTAAAGAAAATGCAGGATGCTGGCCTAACAATTGAATTTAGTCCTGAAGGCATAAAAGTCACTAAAAACGGTAATTTGGTGCTTAAAGGAAAAAGTGAGTATCATGTACAAATTATAAAATTTCAATTAAATGCAAAAGTATACACGTCAAATAATTCAAAAAGTGCAGAGTATCTCTTGTGACATAAACGATTGGGTCATATAAGTTTAGGAAAATTTTCAGAAATAAAACGAAATAACTTATTTGAAGATATCAGTCTTTTAAGTCGTATTGACTCAAACGGTGATGTATGTGAGGCTTGTATTAGTGGCAAACAATGTAGATTAAAATTTGAAAAAAGTAAAAATAAAGAACATATCCAGCGACCACTGTTTGTAGTCCATTCTGATGTCTGTGGTCCAATCACACCCACTACAATTGATAACAAAAACTATTATGTTGTTTTTATTGACCAGTTCACACATTATTGTGTTACATACCTAATAACTTATAAGTCGGACGTATTTTCTGTTTTTAAAGATTTCATTGCAAAAAGTGAAGCTTATTTTAATTTGAAAATAGTGAATCTCTACATTGATAATGGCAGGGAATAATGAAATGCGTGAGTTTTGTGTTGAAAAAGTCATCAGTTATCATCTTACAGTTCCTCATACTCCACAATTGAATGGTGTTTTAGAACGGATGATTAGAACAATCACCGAGAAGGCTCGTTAAATGATTTGTTGTACTAAACTTAGCAAACAATTTTGGGGTGAAGCTGTTTTAACAGCAACATATTTAATTAATAGATCCCCAAGTAGAGCCTTGAAAGATATAAAGAAAACACCTTATGAGATTTGGCATAATAAAAGCCTGTTTTAAAATATCTCAGGATATTTGGCTCGACAGTGTATGCTCTTAATAAAGTTCAAAAAAGGAAGTTTGACGATAAGTCAATTAAAACTATACTTGTCGGTTATGAGCCAAATGGGTATAAATTGTGGAACATGAACTCGAGGAAGTTTATGATAGCAAGGGATGTTGTGGTGGATGAAGTTAACATCATAGATAATAGTGATGTTCATAAAGAAGACTCTAATGTTAAACTTGATAAAGCTGATTCAAGTAATGATTCTGTAATCACAGAGTTGGAAGAGTTGGTTTTTCCATTGGTGGAAAATTATGAATATGTTCAGATATGCAACATAAAGAAAATTCCACATGTCTCGAGAATGCCGATCCAGTAATTGAAACTGGTGATAAATTGAAAGAAGTTGCAATTGAAAAGAAAATTAGACGCAGTGAAAGAATTGAAGATAAACCCAAATTGTCATATCGATTTTTAGAAAAATGTCTTCTGAATGCTCCAATTTGTTTGAATGACGTTCCGAATACTTTTGACGAAATTAAATTTCGTGAAGACAGAGTTCAATGGGAAAAAGCCGTTGAAGATGAAGTTAACTCTCATTTTCAAAACAATACTTGGTGTTTAGTGCAAAGGCCTGACGAGAAAAACATAGTTGATTGCAAATGGGTGTTTAGTATAAAACAAGATGAGTTTGGCAATTTAAAAAGTTATAAAGCAAGACTTATAACAAGAGGTTTTACTCAGTAATATATGACAGATTACGATGAGACATTTGCACCACTTGCTCGAATATCAAGTTTTAGATTTCTTTTAGCACTCTCAAATCCTAACCTACAAATTCATCACATGGATGTAAAAACTGCTTTTTTAAACGGAACTCTAAAAGATGAAATTTACATGACGATTCCAAAAGACTTATTTATTTATTTATTTATTTATTTACGTCAACTAAGTCAGCAGTCGACGAAAAAGCTTAAGCTAAAATACAGATAGTAATTAATTCATGAAGGTAGCTTAGCTTTATGCACAACATCCCCGACCCGGTGGAGGTGTTTTATTTGCAACAAGGTGCCAGCTATGCCCCGATTCACAGCCAATGTGGTCAGGGATGAGTTGCAGCCAATCCAATATCCAGTCCAGAATACATTCAGTGGTTACGCTGTAGATAATTAAAAAGTATAGCGCGAAGAGAAGTGACAGATAGATGAGGAGAAATAAGGTGAGAAAGGTTGTTAAAAGATTGGCAAAGAACACGAAGAGGTTCGTGAAGAGAGTAGTTAGTCAGACATCTACTAAGGTGAAGAGGAAAAAAAGTTCGCGTAACTCAAACTTAAGGAATTGCTTCTGTACCGATTCAATACTACGCTGGTGAACATCATATTGAGGGTTCCACACTGGTGAGCAATATTCTAGAGTAGGGCGATCTAACGAAGTGTATAAAACCTTTGTCACATATGGATCATCAAATTCTTTGGCCCAACGTTTAATGAAGCCAAGAAGACTGCATGCTCTATTAACAATTGAAGATATAAGAATATTAAAAGAAAGTTTTGGGTCAAACATAACGCCTAAGTCTTTAAATGATGATACACAATCTAACAGAACAGACTTAATAGAGTAATGAGCTAGGAACGGCGACAAACGACTGAAAGTCATAAAAGAGCATTTAGAGGCATTAAGGTGTAATTTATTAACGTGACACCAAACACAGAACGCATCGAGATCTGAGTGCAAGTACTGTTGGAAAGAAGGATCATTATATGAATAACAAATCTTGACGTCATCCGCAAACATGAGCACCCGTGAATGAGCCAAGGCCAAAGCCAAATCATTTATAAACAAGGTAAATAACAGTGGGCCCAAATGACTGCCTTGGGGGACACCTGACTTAACTCGAACAGTTTTAGATATCGAGGAACGAAAAGACACCTTTTGGGTTCTGCCAATAAGATACGACTTTAACCAAGCCAATAGTTTCGGGGAAAAACCCATGATGTTAAGTTTCATGAGAAGCAAGGAATGATCAACCGTATCAAAAGCCTTACTAAAGTCAGTATAAATAACATCAGTTTGACACTTTTTACGGAAGCCATGGTATACAAGGGTAGTCAATTCTATAAGGTTGGTAAGCGACGAACGACCTTTCATGAAGCCATGCTGACAAGGAGAAATAGTGGATCTGGATAGGTGTTGAAGGGAAGACGTAATAATTTTCTCAAACAGCTTAGGTATTGCCGAAAGTTTGGCAATGCCACGGTAGTTAGAAATATCCGATTTGTTACCCTTTTTAAAAAGCGGAATAATAAAAGACTCCTTCCAAATATCAGGGAAGCGACAAGTCTCACTCGATATAAAAAATAACCGAGATAAAGGCTTAGATAGGGAAATCGAACACATTTTAAGGATGCAACTAGGTATATTATCAGCCCCGGGTACGAAGGAAGACGACATAGATGACAAGCTAGAGATAATACAGTCTTCAGTAATATTAGGAAAAAACATACAATTTAAATGTGGAATTGTGAAGGGATAAGGTGTGGGATCCGAAGCAGTAGAAGAATAAGTCGACTGAAAGAATTTAGCAAACAGATCTGCAATATCTGAATCACAATTAGCAGTCTGGTCATTAAGTCTGAAGGTGGAAGGTAGTAAATTAGATCGTCTTTTGGAGTTAACAAAGTTGTAAAACCTTTTGGGGTTCTTATAAAATTCTACCTTACAGCGAACGATATAATTATTGTAGCATTGAGTATTTAAAAGGCAAAATTGAGATTTGGCTACACAATAATTTGCATAGTCAAGTCGCGAACCAGTTTTTTTAAATCTTTTAAAATATCTCGATTTAATGTTACGGAGATTAGAGAGCCTACGTGTGAACCAGACTGGCGCACTGGAGACGGTAGAGACATTCACATAGGGAACGCATTTATCAATTAGAGAATTAAGAGCAGAGTAAAAAAATTTACTGCACAATCTATATCACAGCACTCAAATAGAAATGACCAATCAAAAGAGAAAATAAGGCTGTTAAGAAGATTGAAATTTGTTTTACGAAAACATCTGCGACGAGAATTTGAGATGTTACTGAATGAATTATTAACGGAATTGTAAGAAATAGTAATTTCAATGGTAGGGTGATAAGTATCTTCAGGCTTCACTAGGGGCTGTGTTTGTGATACAGCACTAACAGTGGGATCAGAGACAAAAACAAGATCGAGGATTCTTTTAGAAGAGTTAAGAAAAGAATTCAACTGATATAGCGGACATTCAAGTAGGCTATCAAGAAAAACATGTTGAGATGAAGGAATTAAGAAAGATAGATTATCATCAGCAAGCCAAGAAACATTAGGCAAGTTTAAATCACCTAAAGCTATAAAAAAATCACGATCTTTGAGACGACTAAACATAGTTCGCAAAGCATCAGCATGGTGCATGTAGATCATGAAATCAGAAGTTGGAGGAATATATGAACAAGAGATATATAAGCTAAAGTTAGAACATGTAACTTCGACGCAAATAAACTCAACACCTAAGGGGAGATCAATCGGCACAACACTTGAACACAGATTCGAGTTGACAGCAATGAGTACTCCACCGCCACGTCGACCAACACGACCAAGCCTATAAGATATAAAGTTATTAGAAAGAATTTCGTTATCCAAAACAGAGGAATTAAGCCAAGTTTCAGAGAAAGCTAATATGTCAGCCGAAAACGTTCGGCTATCACAGAATAATTTCCAGAGCTTGGTAAGAAGTCCTCTTATATTTTCATAATGAATGCAAAGACTAGACGTTATTAGTTTTTTGAAGCAGAAGATACATTAGGAAGGTGGCAAAGGACGGGAGCGCTTAATGGGGTGCAAACTCTAGGCCCCCTGGCCAAAAGTTGATCAGAGTTCCCGTGAGGGATAGATTGAGGTACACCAGGGCTTGTAGTGTAGAGGGACAAGAAGATGGTGTAGGCGAAAGTAAAATGGGAGAAGATGTAATAGAGATTGTGGGCGACTGCTTATGAGGCAACTCAAGGGTACATTTCTTGGGCAATTCCTTAGTAGGTGGACCAAACTTGAATTGCGACAATAAATGTATGCTAGAGTCACACTCATTAGACAGCTGTTAGGCCATTTTATTTAGAGAAAGAAACTTTAAACGAAGATGAGATGAGGATAAAGTATGTAAACTCAATAAAGCAATATATGGCCCTAAGCAAGCTGCAAAATGTTGGTTTGAAGTTTTTGAATTGGTATTAAAGGAGGCGGTTTGGAGGAGGTTTTGAAAATTTAGGAGCTGAGTGTTGTATATAAATTTTAGATAAAGGAGATATTTCTAAAAATATTTATATTCTTCTATATGTCGATGATGTAGTAATTGCTACAAATGAATCTTGTACAATGTCTAAATTTAAATCTTACCTACAAAATAAATTTCAAATGACTGACTTACATGAAATTCGTTTCTTTATTGGTATAAATATTGACATGAAGAACGATCAGTTATGTCTCAGTCAGTCAGCACATATTAGCAACGTTTTAAGAAAGTTCAACATGGAAGACTGTCATGCAGTTTGTAGACCTCTCCCAAGCAAACTAAACTATGAGGCATTACAATCAGAAGAATCATATGAAGCACCTTGTAGAAACTTGATTGGTTGTTTAATGTACATTATATTATGCACACGTCCCGACTTGAGTACATCGATAAGCATTTTAAGTCGATATACAAATAACAACAATAAGGAACTCTGGCAATGTCTTAAACGGGATTCGTATTTAAAATATTTAAAAAATGTTTAATTTCATGGTGCTTTGTCAACTGAAGCGGAATACATGGCTTTATTTGAAGGTGTCAGCTTAATGGCTTGAGTCATTAATAAATGAAGTTAAACTAGAACTAAATGGTCCAATAGATATATTTGAAGACAACCAAGGTTGTATTAGTATTGCCAATAATCCTACTTGCCACAAGATAACAAAGCACATAGATATTAAATATCATTTTAGTAAAGAACAAATTCAGAAGAAACTAATTTGACTTAAGTATATTCCGATATAATGACGAAACCGTTACCAGCAGCACGTTTGCTCACCTTGAGAAACCAACTGGGGTTAACAGAATAAATTAATGATACAATTTATTCATAACAAGTCTAATTAAACTAAAAGAAGGACAATTTTATTTCATCTTACATTAAAAACTTAATCTAAAACTTTTTGAAAGTGAAAAAAAAAAATGAATTATGATATTGTAAGATCCCAATTATTTACAAGTCTTTTAAATACTCACGCATATATCGAAACCAGTATTGTAATATCGATTGTTAGTAATAAGTATCGATTGTTAGTAATAAGTATCGATTGTTAGTAATAAGTATCGATTGTTAGTGATAAGTCATCGATATGCGGCGAGACAGCTGCTCTCTTCTTTTCCGGCAATGCAACCAACCAGTCGCACTCGCGGAGAAATCGAAATTAAATCTGAAGACTCTAAACTAATTATATTTTTCACACAATAAATAGGTGTTTACAACTCAGAAGTGGGATGACCACCCGAAAGCATACATATTTCGGGACGCGGCAGGCCACACGTTGCACATCTAGGACGGCCGCCTCCACGCCCACCGCCGCTGGTACACCCACTTCTGTGACTGCCGCTGCAGTACCGGCTGCCACTGGAGCCGCCGCTGCTGCAGTACCGAGAGCTGCTGTGCCGACTGCGGCCACACCCTCCCCTGCTGGGCCAACCGCTGATATATTCGCCCCTGCCGGGCCAACTGCTGACACACTCGCCCCTGCCGGGCCCGCCGCTGCTATATTCGCCCCGGCTGGGCCAACTGCTGCCATACTCGCCCCTGCTGGGCCAACTGCTGACATACTCGCCCCTGCTGGGCCAACTGCTGCTATACTAGCCCCTGCTGGGCTAACCGCTGGGCCAACTGCTGCCATACTCGCCCCTGCTGTGCCAACTGCCGCCATACTCGCCCCTGCCGGCCCCGCTGCGGCTATATTCGCCTCTGCTGCACCTGCTGCCGCCTCCGCACAGCAACACATTCTCAAACTGCAGCAGGGGATGGATGAATTCCAAGCACCGAGGCAGCAAGTCAGTGACGTGAGTGTCATTGAGAGCATGGTGGCTCGATTTTCAGCGGATACCGCATACGATGTGAAGAAATGGCTGAACGATCTGGAGGACGCATTTGAAATTCTGCAGTTAAACGACCGCCTACGTTTGGTCGCATGCCGCCATATGCTGGAAGGGACGGCGGCAATCCTCTTGCGAGAATTTGGACGCTCGTGTAGCATCGAGGAAGTGTACCACGCTCTGCGGGGCCGGCGCATCAAGGCAGGCGAGGGATGTTTAAGATTCGCAATCGAGATGCAGGAGATTGCCATGAATGCTCCGATTCCGGAGAACGAGCTGGTCGACCTGATTACTGATGGACTGCGGGACAACTCTACTCGAGTCGGTATGGTGTACTCAGCTCGGACGGTGGCTGAACTGAAGCCCCTACTGGAACGCTACGAGCGCCTCCGTATGCAGGCCGCTGCCTCCAGACAAAGTAATAGCGTGAAGGCGCAGCCAACAACAACTGCCGCGGCGCCTGGAAACAAATCGTCAGGCACCGTCACAAGTGAGACCAGATGCTTCAACTGCTCAGGATGGGGGCATTACAGGAGTCAATGCCCGAAACCAATGAGACCTCCGAATTCATGTTTCAAGTGTGGCATAGTGGGCCACATCTACAAAAACTGCCCGTCTCGAATTGGAAATTCCACGACTATCACTGCTGCCGCCGCTGCTGATGAAGCAGGAGATCGACTGGACCATCTACAACTGGTGAGTGTTGCTTTTGTTTGTGATGAAGTGCAAGATAGGAAATTTATAGATATGTTTTCTCTCCTTGATTCGGGCAGTCCAAGGAGTTTTATCCGTCAATCTGAAGTCCCCTCCAACTGCCGTCTTAGCCCCCGTAAATTGAACTGCCGTGGTTTAGGAAATAGCCAACTTCTGTCCTTGGGCCAAGTCCAGTGTAGGGTTCACTTCCGCAACACACAGACAATACATACGTTTGAAGTCCTGACGAACCAAGCAACCGAACTGCCGATGATTATAGGTAGAGATCTCCTGTATAAATTTAATATTAGACTATGTAAACTGAAAGAACTGAAATATGAAAAAGAATCGTTGATACTCATGAATAAACCGACTGAATGTATAACTACAAAACTCACTGCTGTTCTGAAGTCTTTTAATATACTGAGGAAAGATCTAGCGGTACTACCGCACGATAGGAATGAGATTGTATCTGCCGAATTGTTGTCTGATTCTCCCCTTCTAGAAACTTCTACTGTACCTTCGGAAATACTGAATGATGCACTTATGGCGATAAATGCCATTGAGCTCCCTGCTGTCAGTGAGTTAGATTTTGATATAGAGCCCACGTTACGGGAAGAGCAAACCGCAGCCTTAAAGTCTATTATTTCCACTTCGTATGTGTTCACGCCACCGGGTGAACAGCAGAGAGTGAGGGGTAGGGTTTTTTCCAAAAACCGAATTCGGTCATACTGAGGAAGGTGACGAAGGGTTCTCCAGTAAATCGCCATATTCAATCCAGTACGAGCATCTACCCCGAACACCCGTTCTTTCACTGTGCTTTTTTTCCGATATTGTATTTTTCCAACCCGAAACATTTTCGTGTGTGTCGGGACATTTTGTAAAGAAACTAAATAAACCAATATTAATTATAAACGAAGTTTTGCGCGCGTTTTCAATTTTATTCCTCACTCACCAGACCCCTGAAGAAATTGGCACCCGCCAAACACTTGTGACCTATTTGGATCCTTCCGCCCCGCTACGAACATTGGTCCTTCGAGCCGGATATCCTTCCGCTCTTCCAGCTTGCATCGGCGGAATTCCTGATAAGTACAACATTTCTTAATAAAAATCTCATTCACATTATACCCCATTGCAAACTTATAAAAGTGTGAGGTTTCCCGCTCTTCCATAGCGACCTACACACTTTTGTATACTTGTATGTACATACCTGACCTGTTCCAAAGGTTACATGGTTTATGAAGTGCCTTTTTCCCATTCTTTGAAATTCTGAATGTCTAAAAGTCCAATTGCATAACAATACATATGTATGTACATATATGTATGTATACATATATATACGTACATGTAAAAACAGCTGTTTTCTAACCTGCAAGTAAATAATATATATAATTATAAAGTACCACTTACCTTTCCTTAAAATGTAAAGCACACTCCACGGGCTGATCTTTAGTCCAGCGGCATAAATTATTTATGCCAAATACTTTGTATATGCATACATATATATGTATGTACATACATACATACATATGTAATAATTTTTGCCGCGGTAAGCACACTCATACGACATACTTACATATATACATATGTATGTACATATGTACATATGTCCACATACAATTTGATTCCACCCACACAAAATAAATACTCTTATAAATTTCAACAAATTTCCACATTGTATAAATTTTAATATCCAAGTGATTATATATCCTTATAATTATTCACACAACTGCGAGGAAAATTAAAAATTCTTCTAATTTCATTTATCCTTGTGTTCATTAAAACGAGGAGACATTTTTCCTTCTCACTCCTCTATCCTTAAATTATACAGTCAACTTACAGCTTCGTTTCGATCTCCTCGCTTGAGAGCTCTAATTCCAAGCAGTTTTTTGTTTCCATTCGATTCGTAATAGCTCAGAGAACACTCTACGATGTCTCTTTCCGACTTTGTTGCCGTGTGCGAGGCATTAACAGCGTTCGAGGTTCTCGAGGCCCAGGCTTTAGCGGACGATGTGCCACTCGTCTCCATTAAAATACACTTAGACCAGCTTAAGTCCCTTTGGGCACAAGTGCAGGCAGAGTTTTCACGATGTTATAAGGCCTTGACGGCTCAAAAGAAGGAAGATAGTCCGAAGCACATAGCTACAATTAAAGCTAAACATGAATATTGTTATATGGTATATGTTCGAGGCGGGACTTTGTTTGGAGAGCGAATCGAGCAGCTGTCAGCGAAAACGGTTCCCCCACCAGTCAGACTCTCCGTTGATTCCACCCATCAAAGCCACACAGTTCCCCCGTGTGAAGTCGAAATCTTCAACGGAGACAGCCTGGCTTGGCCTACATTCCGTGATTTGTTTACCGCGATTTTTATCCATAATCCAAGCCTAACACAAGTGGAGAAACTGTACCACTTAAGTTGCAGAACTCGCGGTGAAGCCAGAGCCATTGTTTCTAGGTCACCCTTGACCAATGAAGGGTTCCTGTCCGCGTGGGATAACCTCACTGCGCGATACGAAAATAATCGATTATTGATTATGAGCCAAGCCAAGCAGCTTCTACAGATCCCAGCTGTAACCCAAGAGTCTGGCAAAGCGTTGAGAGAACTGCAGACGTCAATTCAAGGTTGCTTAACCGGTCTTGAGCTTTCCGGGGCTCGTACAGACAATTGGGATATCCTTCTCATAGCAATCTGTACGAGCAAAATGCCCAAAGCCACCCTTCTGTTGTGGGAACAGTCCATTCCAAATAAGACCGCCGTCTCGTCCTGGGACGACCTGAATCGATTCCTAACTGATCGCCACCGTGTACTAGAGGCCACAGATGTCCTTCAACCAAGCTCTAGCGGTCAGGCCTTTCCATCCGTCAGCCGAAAACCTACGGCACGAACTCAGGCCTTTTCCACTCAAGTGCAAGAGAGCTCAGCACCTGATGCTTGTATAATTCCGAATCCTGCGTCCTCCGATTCTTCCAGCAGCCCCCCATGTAAACGTGGGAAGTTACTTCGCATCCACTCACAACACTGGCCTCCTGGGTACTGCGAGGGTAACTATTCATCATCGTGGCAAGCAGTTTCAAATCCGCGCTTTGATTGATATGGGATCCGAAGCATCCTTTATTTCCCAAAGAATGTTTGAATTGATTAATCCTCCAAGCTGCAAGGTATCAACTAGCATTCGCGGCATTGGGCAATGCGATGCGGGTAGCGGATAAGGTGAAGCAGGATTCGCTTGACCTTTCGCTCGCTGATCCGCAATTTCACCAAAAAGCTCCTGTGGATTTGGCGCTTGGAGCCGAGCTCCTTCCCACTATCCTCGGGGAACGAATCATCAAGAATGTTGGTGATTCTTTCGTGGGGATCGAGACGATGTTCGAATGGGTTCTCTGTGGATCCGTTACTGGAAAACCCAGAAGGTCTCGGTCCACCTCCTCCAACAGTCCGAAGATGTCTCTAAAGGCAGCAGCACCATCCGATTTAGAACGCAGTTCCAATTGCTTCAGGTGCCGCGTTTGTCAAGGGGCACACGCGCTCCGTCAGTGCCGACAGTTTCGAGGACTACGCGCTGACGACAGGCTACAGGTAGTCTTGAGCAACGGATACTGCCCAAACTGCTTGGCTCATGAGCATTCCAATGGTTCCTGCAGGAGCACAGCAGGATGCCATCGATGTGGCAAGTAACACCACACGCTCTTGCACATCGGCAGCTCAGTCGCGTACATCCAACCCAAAGCGTCCAAAGAGCAGAGACCCGAAAGGCACCCGCCTTTCATTCGGACTTCTATCCAGAGGTCATCAGTCATCGCGCCGCCTACTCCATCTACATCCAAAGTTCCCCCTCCATCTCCACCCGTGTCTTGGCGATCCAGAACGCTGCCATCCCCCATCCTTAGACATGTCCAGCGAGGCAATTGCAACTTGTTGTAAGGGGGCGGTATGTTCACGCCACCGGGTGAACAGCAGAGAGTGAGGTGTAGGGTTTTTTCCAAAAACCGAATTCGGTCATACTGAGGAAGGTGACGAAGGGTTCTCCAGTAAATCGCCATATTCAATCCAGTACGAGCATCTAACCCGAACACCCGTTCTTTCACTGTGCTTTTTTCCGATATTGTATTTTTCCAACCCGAAACATTTTCGTGTGTGTCGGGACATTTTGTAAAGAAACTAAATAAACCAATATTAATTATAAACGAAGTTTTGCGCGCGTTTTCAATTTCATTCCTCACTCACCAGACCCCTGAAGAAATTGGCACCCGCCAAACACTTGTGACCTATTTGGATCCTTCCGCCCCGCTACGAACAGTATGTACAGGTTGATCCAGATTTAATCAAGCCCATGAACTATGAAATGAAAATAGAATTGACTAGCAAACTCCGATTTTCTGCCGCCCCCGCCGTCTGTCGCACCACGAACGCATCGAGGTGCGTGAGATTTGTGACGATCTCTTGAAAGCTGGTATTATTCGCCACACTAGTTCTCCTTACGCTGCCGCGATTATCCCTGTCCGGAAAAAGGACAACACCATGAGAAAGTGTGTAGATTACCGGCCGTTAAACAAAATTACAGTCCGAGATCATTTTCCGATTCCTCTGTTAGATGATTGCATTGAACATCTGGGTGGTAAATCATTCTTCACTATCTTGGAATTGAAGAACGGTTTCCACCATGTGAAAATGCACCCAGACTCAATCAAATATACTGCCTTTGTAACCCCTGATGGCCAGTTTGAATATGTACGCATGCCCTTCGGACTTTGTAATGGCCCCTCCTGTTCGCTAGATTCGTTTATTTTGTCCTTAAGGAATTTATAAACCGAGGTCAACTGGTGATATATATGGACGATATCTACTCGCATCGCATGACTTTGAAACCCACCTTGAGATTCTGAAGGAAATATTGTATGTGTTAAGAGTGAACGGAACTAGAGTAATTGGGCTACTTAGCCAATTCCGCCGGTATCACGCCTAAACCAGCTCATATTCAGGCGATACGGGATTTTCCCATTCCAAGGAATAGCAAGGAATTAGAGCGTTGCTTAGGCTTATTCTCATACTTCCGCCGATTTGTATCGGGTTTCGCCAAGATTGCGTATCCGCTGTCCCGATTGTTAAGAAAAGATACCCCTTATGTCTTCTCCGAGGAATGCCTTGAAACTTTCCGAACACTGAAGTTGAAATTGATCGAATCCCCCGTGTTATCTATTTCCAACCCGAAGTCTGAAACAGAGTTACACTGCGATGCTAGTTCAATTGGTTTCGGAGCAGTGCTCCTCCAGAAACAAACAGACGGTAAATTACACCCAGTGTCCTACTTCTCTAAGATGGCCTCAGCCGCTGAATCGAAACTACACAGTTATGATCTAGAGACGTTAGCTATCGTGTATTCCTTAAAACGTTTTGAGACATACCTTAAGTTCATCCCGTTCAAAATCGTGACCGATTGTAATTCCCTTGCGCTGACACTGAGAAACGGTGGACATTCCGCCAAGATTGCTCGCTGGGCCCTGCTGTTGGAAAACTAAGCAGAATAGAAACTGCCGCATACGTTGACGAAATAAACCTCGACTTCCAACTGCAGTTAACCCAGAACCGGGACCCTGAGATTGTCAAACTCCGAGATGAGTTAGAGAAATATGAGATAGCGAATTTCGAACTGCGAGGCGGAGTAGTGTACCGCCTTTCCTCGACGAGTGTACCCCAACTGTATGTCCCTTCCGAAATGATAAATCATGTCATACGAGTAGTGCACGAGAAGCTTGGCCATATGGCCACAGAGAAATGTTGTACACAGATAAAGAAGCATTACTGGTTCCCGTGTATGAAGTCCTATGTTAACAATTACATTAAAAATTGCCTTAAGTGTATCTACTACTCAGCGTCCGCTTCGGACAACCGTGTCACGCTACATAGTATTCCGAAAGTGCCCCTTCCGTTTGATACCATTCATATTGAACATCTGGGTCCCCTTCCGTCCATACGCTCTAAGTATCTTCTGGTTGTCATTGACGCTTTCACCAAATTTGTTAAGCTGTACCCTGCCGTCACTACTAATTCACGTGAAGTATGTCAGACGTTAGAATCTCAGTATTTCGCAAATTACAGTAGACCCGAATTATCAGCGATCGAGGTACCTGCTTTACTTCCTCCGAATTTGAAGAATTTCTGAAGGCCAACGGCTTGCCTCACCCCGGGCCAACGGCCAAGTCGAGCGGGTTAACCGTGTTTTGGGCCCCATGTTGGGTAAACTGACGGAACCCGTGAACCACGCAGATTGGGTCCAACAACTGCCGAACATAGAGTTTGCATTAAATAACTCCGTCCACTCCACAACCAAATTTGCCGCTTCCGTACTCCTATTCGGAGTTGAACAACGAGGTGTGGTAGTGGATGAACTAACCGAACGGTTGGGTGAGAGAACGGGGGAGGTCGATGCCTCAGAGGTAGACGTCCGGAGAATAGCCTTCCGTAACATTGCTAAGTCCCAAAAATATAATTCGGAGTATTATTCGAAGCATCACCCCCCGGCCGTTAGTTTTGAGGAGGGGGATTTATTAAGAATATGGATACTTCGGCAGGCACAAACAAAAAACTTATCAGACGGTATCGTGGTCCGTATGTGGTTCATAAAAAACTTCCGAATGACCGATATGTTATCCGGGTTGTAGAAGGCTCCCAAATCACCCAACTACCATATGACGGGGTCCTAGAAGCCTCCAAATTAAAGCTATGGGTTGCCCCTGATCAAGATTGCACTTCTGATAGCCAAACAAAGGCGACACCAGCCACTTAAGGTTCTTATTTACACCCCTTGTTGTTAGCAATTGGAATCGAGGTCGATTCCTCGTCAGGACGGCCGAGTTGTAAGATCCCAATTATTTACAAGTCTTTTAAATACTCACGCATATATCGAAAGCAGTATTGTAATATCGATTGTTAGTAATAAGTATCGATTGTTAGTAATAAGTATCGATTGTTAGTGATAAGTCATCGATATGCGGCGAGACAGCTGCTCTCTTCTTTTCCGGCAATGCAACCAACCAGTCGCACTCGCGGAGAAATGGAAATTAAATCTGAAGACTAAACTAATCTTTATATTTTTCACGCAATAAATAGGTGTTTACTAGAGCTGTGCGAAACATCGATGTAGTATCGATACATCGATGTTTCTCCTTTCGTAAAAAACATCGATTTTTTCTCTCCGATGTTCGATGTTTTTGTTAGCTAGCTTTTCCATCACTGAGAAAAGATCTCATCAAATAAAGCATTTCGACTGAAACCGTACGATTGTTCAGTAAGGCTGGAATCATAGTAAGCGAGAAGAGAAGTTCGCTTAAGTTTAATGTAGACATGCTTCTTTTTATACATTGTCACAAGTGAATCTCTGAATTGCATTGTTTTATATTTTTAAGTTTGAAAAAGATTGAATTATGTTTTATAGTATTATGTTTTATAGTATTCACACCGCTTATACTTCCCACTTGCACAACTAACTTTTCTCTGCATGAACCTTTTCATATACTATGTAGTGACTACAACAGACTTTGGCACGTTATCGGTTCCGAAACATCGCTTCCGGTTATAAAAACTGCGATCTTGTCCTTCCTCGCTCGTAATTAGTTGTAATCATCTTTATTTAAACCTATCCTATTTTCTTTTTATATGTAACATATTATCTTATTACATTTAATATTTCCTATTTCTTTAGTTTAATTTTATGTTTATATATGTAATACGCCTATGCCCTTAGGTCGGAGTAGGTAGAGGTTGTAACATTAACTTTACTTAGGGTCATTCGCAACAGGCCCGGGCCTGGTGTCATATGGGCCACTTGTTCGTACTGAGCGTTGTACGACTACATCTATAATAATAAAAAAGAAACCTGTATGTATTACGTTTGAAAAAGATTAAATTTCTGCTTTATAGTTCGTTGGAGGAGACGTCATCGTTGAAATTAGATTTGTATATGTATATTAAGATTTCTTATATTATTTGTTTAAGATTATTGAAATTTCTAACACTGTATTTACATTAACATGTTCTCATGAAGAGCTTCTAACTCATGAAACCAAAATATAAAGAAGGCTTCTGAAATCGAAGAGGAGAAGACCTATTTTCCTTATTCCACTGCACATGCTCGGTCAAACATCGATGTTTCAACAGCTCTAGTGTTTACAATATTGATTTAAACCACCTAATCTAAAACTTTTTGAAACTAAAAAAAAAAAAAAAACCAATTATGATATTAATTTCATATTACCATTTAAACTTAATCTAAAATTTTTGAAATTGATTATGATATTATGATATTAATTTCATATTACTTACTTATTCTAAAATGCTTTTGAAAGTGAAAAGCTGAATTATTATATTCTTTATGTTTTTTTGTTAATTGAAAATGAATTCTGTTTATTTATTTTTAATTGATCTGGATTAAGTTTTACTGGGTTTCCTTAATCCCATGAGCGAATGCTGGATCACATTGTTATCCCCAGAAATAAAAAAATATATAGAAAAAAAAAAGGAATCGCCAAAGCTCGTCAGTGAATATATTCATATTTTTAAAATTTGTTAATGTAACTTTTGAGGTGGCGTGTTGAAAATGTACATACATATGTATGTATGTACAAGCAAAAGTCACTTATACACGTATGTATATATTTAAGTTCGATATTGAAAACGGGACTTTCTCATAAATGCTCTTTTTCTATTTCATCGCTTGTGTGAGCATCAGTATACGTTTGAATTTTTAGTTCAGTTCTGACTGCGAGTGCGCGTGGTTCCTAAAAATAAATTGATTGTGAAAACTAAATTCAAAGTGTCTTATTATTTTGCATTTGTGTTGAGTATATACATATATATAACAATCCAGACTATATTTTCCATATCACCACTAAACGATCTAATTGAATCTTCGACATCATGAAAATTTAAAGCAAATCTTGGAACACTTTGAATCGGAACGTTTTGAATTCAAAACACTGGCTACTAAAGGGTTGTTTTTGATTTTTTCTTCTTGTGCATTATTATCGTCAACGTTATTATTATCACCATCTTCGCTGTCGCTTAAATAAATTTCCCTTTTTCAAAAGTCAAAATATAAAGTTACACAGGTCGCTATCATTATGAAGCAAATTTAGCATGTTTAGCATATTACAGATAAGTCATTATTTATTTATTTATTTATTTATTTTACGTCAACTAAGTCAGCAGTCGACGAAAAAGCTTAAGCTAAAATACAGATAAAAATTAATTCATGAAGGTAGCTTAGCTTTATGCACAACATCCCCGACCCGGTGGAGGTGTTTTATTTGCAACAAGGTGCCAGCTATGCCCCGATTCACAGCCAATGTGGTCAGGGATGAGTTGCAGCCAATCCAATATCCAGTCCAGAATACTTTCAGTGGTTACGCTGTAGATAATTAAAAAGTATAGCGCGAAGAGAAGTGACAGATAGATGAGGAGAAATAAGGTGAGAAAGGTTGTTAAAAGATTGGCAAAGAACACGAAGAGGTTCGTGAAGAGAGTAGTTAGTCAGACATCTACTAAGGTGAAGAGGAAAAAAGTTTCTGGTCCGACGTGAGGGAACACAAAAATATAGCGTATCTAGTAAATTGGTAGAACTGACTTCGCCGTTGACTACTTTATGTAGAAAGAGAATCCCAAATACGAGCCTACGGTTGTAAAGTGAAGGAAGATTAATAAGAAGAAGTCTGTCAGAATAAGAAGGTAGGCGAAGATTCGGGTCCCAATTAAGACCGCTTAACGCAAACTTAAGGAATTGCTTCTGTACCGATTCAATACTACGCTGGTGAACATCATATTGAGGGTTCCACACTGGTGAGCAATATTCTAGAGTAGGGCGAACTAACGAAGTGTATAAAACCTTTGTCACATATGGATCATCAAATTCCTTGGCCCAACGTTTAATGAAGCCAAGAAGACTGCATGCTCTATTAACAATTGAAGATATATGAATATTAAAAAGAAAGCTTTGGGTCAAACATAACGCCTAAGTCTTTAAATGATGGTACACAATCTAACAGAACAGACTTAATAGAGTAATGAGCTAGGAACGGCGACAAACGACTGAAAGTCATAAAAGAGCATTTAGAGGCATTAAGGTGTAATTTATTAACGTGACACCAAACACAAAACGCATCGATATCTGATTGCAAGTACTTTTGGAAAGAAGGATCATTATATGAATAACAAATCTTGACGTCATCCGCAAACTTGAGCACGCGAGAATGAGCCAAGGCCAAAGGCAAATCGTTTATAAACAAGGTAAATAACAGTGGGCCCAGATGACTGCCTTGGGGGACACCTGACGTAACTCGAACAGTTTTAGATATCGAGGAACGAAAAGACACCTTTTGGGTTCTGCCAATAAGATACGACTTTAACCAAGCCAATAGTTTCGGGGAAAAACCCATGATGTTAAGTTTCATGAGAAGCATAGAATGATCAACCGTATCGAAAACCTTACTAAAGTCAGTATAAATAACATCAGTTTGACACTTTTTACGGAAGCCATGGTGTACAAGGGTAGTCAATTCTAAAAGGTTGGTAAGCGACGAACGACCTTTCATGAAGCCATGCTGACAAGGAGAAATAGTGGATCTGGATAGGTGTTGAAGGGAAGACGTAATAATTTTCTCAAACAGCTTAGGTATTGCCGAAAGTTTGGCAATGCCACGGTAGTTAGAAATATCCGATTTGTTACCCTTTTTAAAAAGCGGAATAATAAAAGACTCCTTCCAAATATCAGGGAAGCGACAAGTCTCACTCGATATAAAAAATAACCGAGATAAAGGCTTAGATAGGGAAATCGAACACATTTTAAGGATGCAACTAGGTATATTATCAGGCCCGGGTACGAAGGAAGACGTCATAGATGACAAGCTAGAGATAATACAGTCTTCAGTAATATTAGGAAAAAACATACAATTTAAATGTGGAATTGTGAAGGGATAAGGTGTAGGATCCGAAGCAGTAGAAGAATAAGTCGACTGAAAGAATTTAGCAAACAGATCTGCAATATCTGAATCACTATTAGCAGTCTGGTCATTAAGTCTGAAGGTGGAAGGTAGTAAATTAGAACGTCTTTTGGAATTAACAAAGTTATAAAATCTTTTAGGGTTCTTATAAAATTCAACCTTACAGCGAACGATATAATTATTGTAGCATTGAGTATTTAAAAGGCAAAATTGAGATTTGGCTACACAATAGAGCCTACGTGTGAACCAGACTGGCGCACTGGAGACGGTAGAGACATTCACATAAGGAACGCATTTATCAATTAGAGAATTAAGAGCAGAGTAGAAAAAATTTACTGCACAATCTATATCACAGCACTCAAATAGAAATGACCAATCAAAAGAGAAAATAAGGCTGTTAAGAAGATTGAAATTTGTTTTACGAAGACATCTACGACGAGAATTTGAGATGTTATTGAATGAATTATTAACGGAATTGTAAGAAATAGTAATTTCAATGGTAGGGTGATAAGTATCTTCGGGCTTCACTAGGGGCTGTGTTTGTGATACAGCACTAACAGTGGGATCAGAGACAAAAACAAGATCGAGGATTCTTTTAGAAGAGTTAAGAAAAGAATTCAACTGATATAGCGGACATTCAAGTAGGCTATCAAGAAAAACATGTTGAGATGAGGGAATTAAGAAAGATAGATTATCATCAGCAAGCCAAGAAACATTAGGCAAGTTAAAATCACCTACAGCTATAAAAAAATCACGATCTTTAAGACGACTAAAAATAGTTCGCAAAGCATCAGCATGGTGCATGTAGATCATGATATCAGAAGTTGGAGGAATATATGAACAAGAGATATATAAGCTAAAGTTAGAACATGTAACTTCGACGCAAATAAACTCAACACCTAAGGGGAGATCAATCGGCACAACACTTGAACACAGATTCGAGTTGACAGCAATGAGTACTCCACCGCCACGTCGACCAACACGATCAAGCCTATAAGAAATAAAGTTATTAGAAAGAATTTTATTATCCAAAACAGAGGAATTAAGCCAAGTTTCAGAGAAAGCTAATATGTCAGCCGAAAAGGTTAAGCTATCGCAGAATAATTTAGAGAGCTTGGTAAGAAGTCCTCTTACATTTTGATAGTGAATGCAAAGACTAGACGTTATTAGTTTTTTGAAGCAGAAGATGCATTAGGAAGGTGGACAGGCAAAGGGCGGGAGCGCTTATTGGGCGCAAATTCGTGTACAACTAGGCCCTCTGGCCAAAAGTTAGGGTCAACCATAGCTGAGAAATACTCATTTGGTACAGTAATTTTAAAAGAGGAGATTTCGCGAGGCCAAGAAAACTTAAACTTTTGAATTAAAACCTTAGCAGGGCATATATTACCAATGTAAGCTGCCACAGACGATTCAGAAGTATCTGGAGCAAGCCTAGAGATAAATAATTGTTTACGATGGGGCACTACAGTTAGTGGAGGCGGAGGAGCATTGGGATCCGCAAGTGATTGAAAGCCAGCATGATCAGAGTTCCCGTGAGGGATAGATTGAGGTACACCAGGGCTTGTAGTGGGTACATCAATCTGAAAAGAAGAGCATAAAGAGGGACAAGAAGATGGTGTAGGCGAAAGTAAAATGGGAGAAGATGTAATAGAAAGTGCGGGCGACTGCTTATGAGGCAACTCAAGGGTACATTTCTTGGGCAATTCCTTAGAAGGTGAACCAAACTTGAATTGCGACAATAAATGTATGCTAGAGTCACACTCATTAGACAGCTGTTTGGCCATTTTATTAAGAGAAAGAAACTTTAAACGAAGATCCCTATACATTCGGCTAAAATCAAGCTGCTGGCTGGCACAAGATGGGCAAGTCCAGCGCATTAAGCCAAGCTCAGGCTTAGACACAGACAAACCAGAAAATTTGTCGTAATCACGGCCGTTGAGGCCAGCACATTTTAAGTGAATAAGATTATCGCAAAGCCAACACGATATTGCTCTATACTGATCGTCAAAACGATCAGAATGCTTGCAATTGGGTAGACAACAAGCCATTGAAAAGCCAAAATAAACAAGGCAAAAAAAAAAAAAAAAAAAAAAAAAAACAATAAAAAAAAATATATAGAAAAATTTAAATAAACAGCACAAAGATAATTATCGATAAAAAATCAATAATTACAAATAAAACAAAGAGACAGCTGGAGTACACAGCACAAGAGAGAGTGCAAGAACAGTTATAAGACGAGCTTTGAGAGGCGGCTTTATAAAAGTGATTACGCGGGAGGGAAGCTGAGCACAAGCACAAAGCAGAGAGAACAACAAAACCACTAGCACAGATGGTATGATGGTGGCGATGAGGGGAGCAACTGCAGAAGCAATGACGAGAGAGAACAATAAGAAAAAATAAAAACAATTTAAATGCACCAAACACTAATCACGAAAAAGAAAAAAACAAAACTGTTTAATTTGGCGAATTATGCAAATAAAACACAAGGGTTTCAAGCAAACGACACCAGCGAAAACGAAAACAAACTAGGCACAATTAAAAATTGAGAGAAAACCATATATATTAATAAAACTCAGGAGCTAAGCAAAAACACGACCGTCACGTCAGAGAGCAGAAGCTTTATTGAGAGTTCATTGGCAATATATGTAAGTATGACATTTTGATTGCACACTATTCATCTGTTCTTTCGTAGTCGTAACCTTGAAATTCGCGTAACCGTTTTCTGTTATTTCTGTCTCCATCCAATAGGATGGAGAATACGAATACATATTTGTGAAGCAATGTAATGTTCTGTCTCTCTTCCGTACGTAATTTTTCTTCTAAATCAACGAAATCTGAGAGCTTTCCCATGTTCACTTTTATATGTCAAATAGGTAGCATCACTCTTATATGCGCGTGTATGTGTGTATTTTATTTCACAATGTGTCGAAATGTTAAACGTTTGACAAATTCTTGGAAGCGCGGTAAGCCCGTTAAAAAACTTTTGTTTTTTCTCTTTGAGACCTCAATTTATTTAAAGACAATCACTTTTACATCAATTTGTCCATCTTACTCGTCGTTTTAGCATTTATTACTATTTTTCCATCATTTATCTTGAGACTTCATATTTTTTAATTAGGTTAAACCGTCATATTTTTCTTCGTTTAAGTTAGGTTGAGCCCCCACATTTGTGGGAGTTGAGCCTACAAGAATTAGAATTGGTGTTTTATTAAGTATATTATTTATTTAATTAGTTAATTATTATGAAAGAATATGACACAATGGGTTTTTCACAAATTATGAATTGATTACTTTACACACACGTCGCAAAGTTCGTCGGACGTGGTTTTCTGTCTGTTTGCTTTCAACTATCGCTTGCCACCTCCACTTCTGCTTTTGTTGCCACCTCGTCGATCAGCTGCTTCGGGAGTAGGTCTGGCCTTACAGCGTTACCATACCATCCCCACATTGATCAGAAATAACAGCCTAGTCGATCAACCCATGTCCGTCTGACCTACCGTCCGTCCGTCTGTATGAATACCTAGATCTCGAAGACTCGTATAGTGTGTAAATATATACAGTTAATCTAAAGATTTGATTAGGCTTCAGGTCATTTGTTCAAAAAAAAAAAAAAATAAAACGTAGTTTTTTAATTTATTTTTTTCTCCGATACATTTCGGTTGCGCAGCGGCAACCATCATCAAGGCAACTACAATAGAATACAAGAACATTTAACTATTATGTGACATTTAACAATCTTGTAACATACATTATTTAACACGTCAGCACCGTTCGACGTGGAGTTAAGGACTAATGTTTGTCAAGCAAATGTCTGTATATGTGAACGCAGTTATCGGTATCAGTCTTAAAGTTAGGTCGTGTGGCGCTTGAAGTATTGATTATATGTAGCATCTCCATGGTAAACATTTTGTTGTAGTGCCGCTCTTCATCTAATATTGTTGTCTCTTTGAAATTCGGTGCATGGCCACTCGTTGCACAGTGTGTCATTAGTGCTGTTTTTGGTGTGTCTGAATAATGTCTCATTTTATAGTCAGATTTGTGTTGGGAAATCCTAATTTTTAATTTCGATTTTGTCGTCCCTATGTATATCTTATTGCACGGTATGTTTCCTTGTCCATTGCATGGAATTTTGTATATTACATTGCTTCTATTTGTCATCTCTATTTTGGATTTTGTTTTGTTGAATATATGTTTGAGGGTATTGTCAGGTTTATGTGCAATTTTTATTCCATCTTTGTCATAACATTCCGAATGTGATAGTCTTTTTGATAATTAAGGTACAAAAGTCACAGATAAGCAGGTCTTTTTAGATTTATCAGTAGGAGATTTATGTTTCTTGAATAATGTCCTGATTACGTTGTCCGGAAAATCATTGTCCTTTAAAATATTTTCTTTTCGTTTCATCATCCGTTGTATACAACTTCTTGCTGTATTTATTATTATCGTCTTGGTTGTTTTGAGTTAAAATTGATGATTCGTCCTGATGCTTTGGGCTTCATATACCATGTTAATTTCAATTCGTTTCCTCGTCTGATGATCATAGAGTCAAAATACGCCAGTTTTTCATTGTCTTCCAGCTCCATAGTAAATTTAATATTCCTGTCAAATGAATTTAGGGTGTCCAGTGTTTTATCGATGTCATCTTGGTGTATTATTGAAAAAATGTCATCCACATATTTTTTCAATAATCTTGGTGGTCTGGTTAGTTTATCCATGGTAGTGTCCAGAAGATTTTCTGTAACGATGTCCGCGATGACAGGTGAGGCCGGAGATCCCATCGGCATTCCTTTTAATTGTATGAATGTTTGGTCCTTATAGGTAAAATATCTATTCTCTTTGATGCAGAATTTTACTATTTCCATAAATAAAGCTTTTGGTATCCTTGTGTGTTCCTGTATTTTAGTCCATTTGTTCCTGATTGTGTCCAATGCTAAATCCGTTGGTATGCTTGGAAATAATGATACCACAGAATTTTTTTTTTTTTTAACGCTTAATATATGTTTGTTGAGTCTACCCTTAAATTAGAGCCTAACAACAAGTTTGAGATATTTTTCTTAATCTAGTACTGATGATATATCCAGGGGAAATTGCGACGGCCCTGATCATTTATTATTGGGTTGGTCTGTCATTTCTTTTAAGACGAGTTCTATTATTAGTTCTCGTAAGAATATTGGCAAGAACATTAGGGTATACAGAATATTTTAGTTGTTGACTACATATTGCAGATTTTACCCTAGGTATATTTAGATCATTTTGAACGTTGTCGTTCCGTATGTACCACGGAGCCCCAGTGATTGATCTTAAAATCTTCGACTGCGCCCTTTGTATAATGTCGACATTGCTGGTACTTGCATTTCCCCATAGTACGGCACCGTAAGTCCAGATGGGTTAGTACGGAGTTTTATAGGAGGACTTTATATTCCAGACGTAGAGGGGACCGAGCATTGATGATCCAATGTAAGCTACTCGCTTTCAGTTTAAGCTGTGACTTTTTTGCCTCGATGTGCTTGCGCCAAGTTAGTCTTCTGTCTAGGTGGATACCAAGGTAAGTGACATCCACGGCTTGAGGAATTGGTACGTTGTTTAGTTGTGTGCATTAGAGCTGGACAGTTTTTTCTGTTAATCGTAAATGTAACATGTTTGCATTTCTGCTCGTTGACTCGCATACGCCAGGTTGCTGGCCATTCCTCTACCACCTTGAGGTGTTCCTCTAATTTTACACAGGCTTGTATTGGGCATTTGGATCTGCTGAGGATTGCCGTGTCATCGGCAAAAGTGGACGTTGTAAGTCCCAAACTCGTTGGTAAGTCTGCAGTGTACAGCAGGTAGAGCAATGGGCCGAGTACACTGCCTTGCGGTACACCAGCTTCGATTTCAAAGTCAGCCGAGACGGAGCCATTACATCTTACAGCGAATTTCCTATTGTAAAGGTAAGATTCCATGAGTTTGTGGGTGTACTGTGGGAGTTTCTGCCGGATTTTGTACATTAGACCCTCCAGCCAAACTCTGTCGAAAGCCTGGGCAACGTCGAGAAAGACAGCCGTACAGTATTCTTTTAGTTCGAATGCTGTTCGTATTTCGGATGTTATACGATTGACTTGTTCAATTGTCCCATGTTTTTCGCGGAAGCCGAACTGGTGTGAAGGGATTGTGTTCTCCGATGCCAGAAATGAGTTTAGACGAATCTGCAGGACCTTTTCAAAAAGCTTCGAAAGACATGGCAGCAAACTAATTGGCCTATAGGATGATGGTTGGGTTTTGTCCTTTCCCACTTTAGGAATCATTATGATAGTGGACCTTTTCCATGCTCTTGGGAAGTGGCCAATTCTTATTATAGCGTTGAACATTTTGCAGATGTATTGTATAGGATCATTTTCGGTGTGATTAGGTCATGGCCGAGTACTCACTATCCGTTAATGTGCTCGAAGGGGGAAATACAAATGAGTTTGATGTTGGATTTGGCTGGAAAACCATTTTAAGATGTGTGGCAAATACGGATTGCCTCACTTCGTCACTGGGGGCCCATCCACTGGTTGGACCCCTTATTGTTGAAACTGTCTCTGTAGAAGCGCTTAAAGTTGGGTGGGCTTTCCACAGAGGATGTTTAGTGCTGGATGGACTGAGCTTTTCTATGTATATTCTTTGAGCCCAGATTTCCTCTTGTCTTAACTCCTTGGAGAGGTTGCGGCTGGCATGCCTTAGGCGAAGTTTTGCTGCTGGTGATCGAGTAACCTGCCATTCTCTTCTTAGACGTCGTTTTTCCGTTACTAATTGTTCTATCCGCCGGTTCGTAGGCCTGACAGCAGGTTTAGCGTAAGTAGAGGCATGTGGAGTAGATACTATTGCTGCAGCTCCCATCATCGACTCAACTGTAGAGACGCACATGTCAATGTCCTCTGCAGCGTCCAGTTTCGGCGAACAGTCAATGTGGGCACTCATGTACATTTTAAATTTAAGCCAATTTGTTTTGTTGTTTGTAAGTATATATGGGCGATCAAGTACTTGAGGTCTTTTTAACTGTGTGAATAGCACTGGAGAGTGATCGGAGGTTAAATCTAGCAGTGTTTCCGCAGTGATCCGATTGCGCGGTGAGACGCAATCCATCTTATTGAGTGGGTTGACTATTGTGTTGTACAGCTGCTTGCCTTTAGGATTTACCAGGCGAGATCCCCAGTGCGTATGTTTGGCGTTATAGTCCCCTGCTGCAATGAAGCGTTCTCCGAGTGTGTTAAAGAAACCGGTGAATTCCTTTTCAGAGATTGAGAAGCGTGGTGGGCAGTACAGGGCAACCAACGTAGTGTTGCCGCAGCTGGTTTGGACGGTTATAGCAGTTGCTTGAAGGTGCTGTCTTTCGAATCTGTTGAGGAACGAGGTTTGTATACGGTTTTTGATTAGGATAGCAGTCCCGCCATGAGCTTTGAGCATGAGGTTTGTTGCGTAGAAGGCATATTTTGGTATTTGAAAATTATTTTTTGATGTTAAGTGTGTTTCCGATATCAGCATGACGTCGATTTCACTTGAGTCTATGAATAGTTGCAGTTCATTTTTGTGCTTGGAGATGCCGTTAGCATTCCAAAGACATAGACTTAGGGAAGCCATTATTTATTCTCGAAAAGCTTGTGGATAAGCAGGTTTTGATTCCGCATCAGTTCGTGCATACAATTTTGCATGAACGTCATAAAAGCGGTTATGTTTTGATTAAGTGAGATCAATAGGGCCTCTAAACCACTTGGAGTTTGCTGGTCAAGTTCTGGTGCGTTAGGTTGCGGATTCTGTAGATGGTGGAGTGACAGGGTCTCTTTCGCGGACTCCGTCTGTCCAGTTAGGAGTACACTAGCAAGGGATACACTAGGATTGGTTTTAGCAGGCATGTTAGATGATCTAACAGCCTTGGGAAGAATAACTCCGGTGTAGTTTTGGAGGCGTTGAAGGTGATTTTTGGTCCAGTTGGGGGTTTTACGCCCGTTTAAGTGCGATTTAAGATCCTTGAAGACAGGACATCCCCTGTAGTTGGCTGTGTAGTTCCCTCCACAGTTACTGCATAGTCTTAGTGCGACGTTGTTTCTGTCCTTGGTGCAAATGCCATCTTTATGATGTTCGCCGCAGCCAACACACACTGAACTAAGATTGCAATTGTTAGAGGTGTGGTTGTATTCCTGGCAGTTTTTACACTGTGGTGGTTGGTATCTCTTATGGGGCTCCTCTACGGTGATTCTTCTGTGAAATAGGAGCTAAAGGTTGTAGATTGGATGCACTTCATTTGGCTTCGACCACTTTGCATCTGGTTGGAGCTCGATTTTAAAGAGCGGCTGTGCGACTTTATTCCTGTTGATGATGATGACAACAGACTTAACCGCAAACCCTTTTTCGGCCAATGCGTGTGCTATTTCTTGAGTTGGGACCGATGGCTCGATCCCTTTTAACACAACCTGGAGCCCTTTACTGCTTTTTAGTTGGTAGGTATAGAAGTTGATGTTGGCATTACGGAGGTACTTTTCGATGATGCGGAAATTGTCCTCAGTTTGGGTTCGACATTCAATTTCTTTTATGTTACCCCTGTTGAGAGGGGTTACAACTAAGTTATTTGCCCCTACTGTTTCTACTAGCTTCGAAATCAGGACGCTGCAGTTGGCTCCACGGATGTATAAATCTAGCCGATTTAACTTTATCTACAGCCCCGGCTTGATCGTCTTGCTGATCGGCAAGAATTTAAAAACGATTCCCGCTTAGAAGTGCCACTCGTTCATCTGGTTTGCTTAGCTTCCGCTTAGTTATTTTAATACATCTATCCATTCCAGTTTGGACAGAAGGCGTTGGGTTTATTGTCGTGGCTGACTCTGGGCGACTTGTCGTTGACGGCTTGAGGCAGGTCAATACTTCGGCAGACGTTGCAGTAGTTGCTGTCAACGAGCTGACGGTGCTGGTCGGTGCAATCGGTGACCCAGTTATCGATATTGATGGAGAAGCTTACTGATCTCTCCACGGTTAATTGCTGTTGATTGCTGAGTGGCTTGCAATTTCGGTGTTATTGCTTACGGTAGCATTCAGTGGGGTCGGCGACACCACCGAAAAGTTCGCGTTGTTGCGTTGGACCGAGAGACGACGCTCACGTTGTTGTTGTTCTTGTAGCTGTTGCTGGTGAAGATCGAGAGAGCTTGGGCCCGAATTGGTGGACATGGCTTTTCCAAAAAAAAGTGCTCACTTTGTTGTTGCAACTTACTATTTATTGCTATTAGAACAAACTAATAGCAATATGATTGTTAATAGGCGTCTCTGAGGCGACTGAGAGCCCTACACAATTTTTGCAAACGCAGTCTTTTTATTTTTTACACTAAATTTTGCGGAATGCATTAAAAACACTTCTGCACGCGGCGGCGGTTGAATTTTATGACGACGACTACGGCGATCTCTCCAAGAATATATGGACGTCCAAAAATACAGAAAGAAGGGACACCATTGACACCAATTTGTTCGTCAATTGTCTCACCATCCTATGGAATTTGTAAATACATTATACAAATTTTAAGGAATGTAACATTGGACTCGAAATATAGCATAAAACATGCAATTGAATTCAAACCCATAGTGTGAAATGGTATATTAAAGTCCGTCCGCCTGTCCGTCCGTGCGTCTATATGAATACCTAGATCTCAAAGAATCGTGTAGTATGTAAATATATACAGTTAATTGGAATTGGCGTGGAGCGACGTGCTCCTTACGTCACCAGAATTTACATAAAACACTTTTTCTTAAAAACTATAACAGCTAGAGACATCAAATTTAGTATATGTACTCGTTTAGTTGGGGTCCAGTAATGTAGTATCGTAATCAAATCGGCATACAAGTTAGTCATATTCATTTTTAGCCATCTACCAAATTTGATTGAAATCGGACTGGAAACACGCAAAATATTAATGGTGGCGGCGCTAGAGTGCTCGTGTGCTTGTAGAGTGAGCAGTTAAAATGATTACATCGGTTGTAAATATTCACGCGTAGTTTGCATTACTACATTGTGTGCTGGCGCCACACAGAATTTACACATTGTATTTTCTGTGGCCGCTAATGTAGTTATATTAAATCCGGCTTCGGCTGGATTTTCTGCTAGCCGATGAGTCTCATTTCTTCAATTTGCATCCATAATTTGTCGACTACAGATTTGTAATTCATTTTTTCTTCAAGCACTATTATACTTACGGTGCTAGAAAATGACTCCAGCAGCGCACTTTGCTTGCACACCAGTGGTTGAATCATGACTCGCTCTTCCTCTCTTTGGCGAGCTTGTTTCTTAAGTTTTATCTCCGCCAAACGGTCCATCCAATCTACTGTAATATTTACAACCGACGTATCATGTTCACTTAGTGACAAAGCCGTCTCGCGCGTTAGATATGCCGACTCGGCACTGTCTAGTCCCATGCATTTATGTGTGGTCTTGTTGCCAATAAATGCATGGTACTTGAGTTGGTATGTTTGTTTTTTAATATTGTAACTAAGTGCTTGTAATCATTTTATATATTTTATGTTTGTATTATTGTATTATTAATTAAATGTTTCACTTAGTACAACGAGTATTCAATATGTGAACATGCTACATCTCCCTCCTTTAGAAAAATAACGTAATTATATAAAGTTATTTTTATACCCTTGGAAAAAAGGGTATATTAATTTTGGTCAGAAGTGTGCAACGCATAGAAGGAAGCATCTCCGACCATATAAAGTACATATATATATTCTTGATCAGCACGACGAGACGAGTCCAAATAGCCATGGCCATCCGTCCGTCTGGATCGACGTGAACTCCTCCTAGACTGTTAGAGCTACAGAGCTGAAATTTCGCATGTAGGCTTGTATATACTGCACAGTTTATATATCTCGGATTCAGCAGGATCGCTATATCATATAGCTCCCATACAAACGGCAGTCACGAACAATGACTTTTCTCAATAACTTCATTATTTTCTGAGCTATTATCATGAAATTCAATATTGATGAGTTTATTACAACTATAAATAACTGTGCCAAATTTGATTAAGATCGTGTGACTATATCATATAGCTCCTATAGGAACGATCGGTCGAAAACAGTGACTTTTGTGAATAACTTCGTTACTTTTGAGGCGATTCATTTCAAATCAAACATTTGTTAGTTTAATATATCTGCTAATAACTGTGCCAAATTTGATAAAGATCGGGTGACTATATCATATAGCTCCCATTGGAACGATCGGTGGAAAACAGTGACTTTGATTAATAACTTCGTTATTTCCTATGCTAATATTGTAGGCCGTTCGCAGACATTAGAATTTTTAGATAAAACGTCTTACAATTTTATGGCTACAGGTAAGGAAATAGTTTCCAAAAAAGTTGCAAGGGTATATAAATTTCGACGCGGTCGAAGTTAACCCCGGCCCTCTGGTTTTCATATATTTCGTGCAAAATATTTTTTTGTTTTTTTATTTTTTGTTTTTGTATCGATCGAATTAATAAATGTTGATATGTTCCAAAAAAATATAATTTATTCATTTAATTTTATGAATGGCCATACTTAAAATATTTATGAGAAAACTAAATTAATTATGAAATAAAAATTTTTCAACTATTTTTATGTACTATCTGTTGTTTGCTCTTATTGTTCGAAACCGTTATATTGTAGATTTCTCCTATATTTTTTACCTTATAGAATCACTTGGTGTGATACCGCTATACAGCCGGTAATTTTCCATCGGCTCATCGCTTTCATCCATGCTGTTGCCATGCCTGGTGAAAGTCCCGCAAAAGTCTTCATATGAAGAAGGAGGACCTGCTAAAGACAGTCCAAAGAATCGGGGTCGACATGAACGGCATGGTGGAGGAAATGAGTAAACAGCTAGGTGATTGGGTGGATAACATGTCTGACCCAGGTGATTGGGTGGACAACAGTCTGACCCAGAATTGAAGGAAGAGATAAACAGGTTAGAGAAAAAATTCACAAAAATTGCCAAACCAAAACCAGGAACGAGCACAGCGAAGGCGGGCGAGAACGGTGAACACAAAGAGGCCGAGGCGTTCCATAAAATAAACATTGCTACTCTGGCGATTCCCTTATTCGTACCTCCAAGATGGGAAAGTGAAGGAGCGCTGGACAAAAACGAAGAGAAAAATAACCGAAGAAAACAAAAGATTCAACCTACAAAAATTGTATCAAGCGCAGCAAACAGGACAACCGAGTATGGTAATGTTTCTAAACAATTGAGAGAATGGACTTTCACGTTCAGAGCAATGCCAGAGCTTTTAAAAGATAGAGCCCTCAAATGGTACGTCGAGAAAAATAAGCAATAGGGATCGTGGAAGGAGTTTGTTAAGGGTTTTAAGAAATACTTTCAACCGAGACGATTCTTCAACAAACTGGCGGACCAAATCAAAGCTCGCAAACAAAGCAAAAATGAGTGCTTCAAGAACTACATGGTGGACATGCAAACAATGATGAGACCTCTCAAGATACCAGAGTTCGAACAATTAGAGGACATAGTGGAGAATGGCACACCAGATTAAAATCTATTTCTCCGGCTATTAGCGGAAGAACACGATATGCTTAAACAGGAACGATCCAATTTCCATCTCGAAAACAATGCGCAAAGAACACACAACAGCCATGCATGCCACATGGGAGTAAACAACTACGTGCCCCAAGTCACACAATGCAGAAGGTACCAGGATACCAGTGCGCAAGATCAGGGAAGGACGAACCAAGCGAATAACAACATACAAGATGAGAGCGAAATATCATGCGGAGGCCAAAGACTACAAATATCAACTGTGAAGCAGATATAGCATATCCATCATGGTGACACAGAAGGAGGTGCAAACGGAAATACAAAAATTTCTAGACCACGAACTGATGGAATCGAGGAAAATCAAGGGTCAAATGTGGGGATACATCGCATAACGATGAAGGACGAAATTCCGATAAAACAACGATATTATCCAAAAAATCCTAAGATGAATGGGGAGATCAATGCGAAAGTCGACGAGTTGCTAAATTTAGGATGCATAGACCCAGCACAAAGCCCATACAGTTCACCCATAGTAATGGTAATGAAAAAACAAACGGGCAAATAGAGATTATGCGTGGATGCCAGACAAATTAATGCAAAGTCAATAAAGGACGCATATCCGATGCCACGTGTCGATTATATCCTGAATCAACTCCGGGACGCAAAGTTTATAAGCAGTTTGGACCTAAAAGACGGATATTGGCAGATATCCCTGGAAGAAAGAAGCAGGCCAATGACAGCATTCACCATCCCAGAAGAAGGGCTATTTCAATGGAATGAAATCGAATGCGTTTCGGTCTTCAGTCAGCTTCAGCGACCTTTCAGCGGGCACTGTACCAAGTGATTGTCACGGAGATGATTCCGAACGCATTTGCATACCAAGATGACATCGTAATTGTGAGTGAAACATAACAAGATCATAGAAAACACCTGCGAGAAGTATTCAAAAGACTGAGAGAGGCAAATTTAAGGATTAACTCAGAGAAATGCCAGTACTTAAGGAAAAAGTTAAAATTCTTAGGACACTTGGTAACAGAAAATGGTATTGGAACGAACCCGGACAAAGTAGCTGCAATAGCCCAGCTGAAACCACCAACTTTTGTAAAGGAATTACGCCAGTATCTAGGGGTAGCATGGTATAGAAGATTCGTACCAGGATTTGTAACTCTGACGCATCCACTAAACACGCTGCTCAAGAAGAAAACAAAATGGCACTGGAATGAACAACATCAGACAACATTCGACGCCGTGAAAAAAACTAACGAATGGACCAGTATTGGCATGCCCAGACTTCACGAAACTGTTTGTACTACAGACAGACGCGGAAGTGACGAGGAAGTGGTGTCATGGAAAATGTGCCTGCCAAAGGCATTGCGAGAACAAATAATGGAGGAAAACCACACATCAGCGACGGCTGGGCAACAGGAGAACATGGAACCATGGGCAAAAATATGTACTGAATTCGTTGGGACATTGCCTATAACAAAGCATGGAAATTCGATGCTACTGGTAATTGTTAATCGATTCTCAAAATGGACAGGGATCATACCCATGCGTAGGGCAACCGCAGAGAATTTGGTCAAGGGCTTCAGAGAAAGGATTTTGTCAAGATTCGGGACACCAAAGGTAATCATAACGGATAATAAAGTCAAATTCCCGAGCAGGATCTTCAAGAAAATGCTAGAAAAATGGGGAAGTAGCCACCAGCAAACAACGCCCTACACGTCTCAGAAAACCAGACTGAACGAACGAATAGAACGATCAAGACGATCATTGCCTAATATGGAGGAGATAACCAGCGGAATTGGGACGAATGCTGGCCAAAAATAACATTGGCAATAAACATAAGCCAATCGCAAGCGACTGGATTTTCGCCAGCATATGTAGCACAAGGCTGCGAACCAAGAATGCCGGGAGCAGAAGGTTTTGCAGCAAAACTGGCACCTTCGGAGGGCCCTACAAGGTAGTAGGAATTCCATCCGCAGTCATATGTAAATTACGACATTAAGACACAGGAAAAAGCACATAAGCACACCTTAGTCAGCTCAAGAAACAAACATTAGCTATAGATGATAGACACATAACAGATTGGTACATGGTGTCCGGCACGGTGGCTACGGCTAAGGGTTCGAGGAGGAGTCCGGTGACAAGGGTCGGGTTTTCCTGGAACTGGTCATCGTAATCTCTTCGGTCTACGATAAGGAAGAAGACGAAGAATTGGCAGCAAACAGCGGCTACACGAGCTAGGAGAGTGCCACTGACTCGGTGGTGGCAAATTTAGAGCAGGGGACACTCGACGAGCTCCTGTGGTGGGAAGTGGATGAGGTAATAGAAATGATAGATAAATCTCTCCCGAAGAAGGGAGTGTGAGGAACATAATTTGACAAGATTGTCCAAGACGCACTCTATATTACATCTTCTCCCATTTTACTTTCGCCTACACCATCTTCTTGTCCCTCTTTATGCTCTTCTTTTCAGATTGAAGTACCCTTTACAAGCCCTGGTGTACCTCAATCTTTCCATCACGGGAACTCTGATCAATTACAGGATCATGCTGGCTCTCAATCATTTGCGGAACCCAATGCTCCTCCGCCTCCACTAACTGTAGTGTCCCACCGCAAACAATTATTTATCTCTAGGCTTGCTCCAGATACTTCTGAGTCGTCTGTGGCAGCTTACATTGGTAATGTATGCCCAGCTAAGTTTCTAATTTAAAAGTTTAAGCTTTCTAGGCCTCGCGAAATCTCCTCTTTTAAAATTACAGTACCAAATGAGTATTTCTCAGCTATGAATGACCCTTACTTTTGGCCAGAGGGCCCAGTTGTACACGAGTGTGCGCCCAATTGCCGCTCCCGTCCGTTGCCTCTCCACCTTCCTTATCTAGTCTTTGCATTTATTATCAAAATGTAAGAGGACTTTGTAATACCAAGTCATTGTGTTTTGGTTGACGGTAAAAACCGAATCCATTTTATTTGAAAAATGTTCTCGAGCTTAGCCTAAGAATTCTTAAGTATATAAGTTCTGCCGCTGCAGGCAGCAGAACGAGAGAGCGTAGTATGTATGTATGTATGTATATATGTAAACGCATATGGCATATATTTGACAGGCGCATAGGGCTTAGGGCTTAATAAACGAGGCAGATGCTACGCTGGTGGTCAGCCAAACATAAGTTGCCGATCGCTCAGCCACATATAAGTGACCGATCGCATTACATTTGTTTATCTTTTGCGCTCGCCTTGTTTATGCATAGCGACAAAGTGTAACTATGAGAACATGTAGAGGACTCTACATTGCGTCGGGTATTATCATTCTATTACTGAACATACTACACCTGCCCCTAATTAAAAATAACGAAGTATTTATACGTAGTTATTTCATTAAATTTAATGTTTGCGAATTTATTTTCTAAAAATATATGTACAATTAGAGATGGCGTCTGTTCAGTTGTCTTGTTGCCGGAAGAAGAAAGAGGCCAACTCCAGTGTGGCCTTAGGCCGCATATCGATATTTTTCATGGGCAACTTAATACTAACAATCGATACTTAAAGATACTGACTTAATACTAACAATCTAAGTATCGATTACTGACTTATTACTAACAATCGATACTTAAAATACGGGTTTCGATATAAGTGTGAACATTTAACAGACTTCCAAAATAACTGACATCTTACAACTCGGCCGTCCTGATAAGAATTCGACCTCGATTCTAGTTGCTAACAAAAGGAGATACATAATAACATTAAGTGGCTAGTGTCGCCCTTGTTTGGATATCAGAAGTGCAATCTTGATCAGGGGCTGCCCATAGCTTTAATTTGGAGGCTTCTAGTACCCCATCATACGGCAGTTGGGTGATCTGGGAGCCCTCTTCCTCACGGATAACATATCGGTCATTCGGAAGTTTTTTATAAACAACGTACGGACCACGATACCGTTTGATAAGTTTTTTATTTGCACCTGCCGAAGTATCCACATTCTTAATAACTACAAAATCTCCCTCCTCAAAACTAACGGCCGGGAGGTGGTGCTTCGCATAGTACTCAGCATTATATTCTTGGGACTTGACAATGCTACGGAAGGCTAATCTCCGGAGGTCTACCTCTGAGGCATCGACCTCCTCCGTCCTCTCACCCAATCGTTCGGTTAGTTCATCCACTATCACGCCTCGTTATTCAACTCCAAACAGGAGTATGGAAGCGGCAAATTTTGTTGAGGAGTGGACGGAGTTGTTCAATGCCAACTGTATGTTCGGCAGTTGTTGGACCCAATCCGCGTGGTCCACGGGTTCCGTCAGTTTGCCCAACATAGGGCCCAAAACCCGATTAACACGCTCGACTTGGCCGTTGGCCCGGGGTGAGGCAGTGGCATTTTGCACTTGAATTATATTATTGGACCTCAGAAATTCTCCAAATTCGGAGGAAGTAAAGCAGGTACCTCGGTCGCTGATAATTCGTCGCGGTCTACTGTAATTTGCAAAGTACTGAGTCTTTAACGTCTGACAGACTTCACGCGAATTAGTAGTGGCGGCAGGATACAGCTTGACAAATTTAGTGAACGCGTCAATGACCACCAGGAGATACTTCTTCTTAGAGCGTATGGACGGAAGGGCACATAGATGATCAATGTGAATGGTATCAAACGGAAGGGGCACTTTCGGAATACTGTGTAGCGTGACACGACTGTCAGGAGCGGAAGCGGAGTAATAGATACATTTGAGGCAATTTTTAATGTAATTCTTAACGTGAGACTTCATACACGGGAACCAATAGTACTTCTTGATTTGTGTACAACACTTCTCAATGGCCATATGGCCAAGTTTTTCATGCACTACTCGGATGACATGATTTATCATTTCGGTAGAGACATAAAGTTGGGGTACACCCGTCGGGGCAAGGCGGTACACTACTCCGTCTTGCAGTTTGAAATCTGCTATTTCGTATTTCTCTAAATCATCTCGGAGTTTAACAATCTCAGGGTTACGATTCTGGGTTAGCTGCAATTGGAAGTCGAAGTTTAAATCGTGAACGTAGGCGGCAGTTTCTATTTTGCTTAGGGCATCGGCATGGGGCATACTAACCCCCGAGCGGTGTACAATCGTATAGTTGTAATTTTCTAACAGCAGGGCCCATCGAGTGATCTTAGCGGAATGTCCCCCGTTTCTCAGTGTCAACGCCAGGAAATTACAATCAGTCACGATTTTGAACGGGATGAACTTAAGATACGTCTCAAAACGTTTCAAAGCATACACGATAGCTAACGTTTCTAGTTCATAACTATGTAGTTTCGATTCGGCGGCGGAGGCCATCTTAGAGAAATAGAAAACTGTGTGCAATATACCGTCGGTTTGCTTCTGGAGGAGCACTGCTCCAAAACCAGTTGAGCGAGCATCACAGTGTAACTCTGTTTCAAACTTCGGGTTGTAAATAGATAACACGGGGGATTCGATCAGTTTCGACTTCAGGGTTCGAAAGATTCGAGGCATTCCTCGGAGAACACGTAAGGGGTATTTTTCCTTAACAATCGGGACATCGGATACGCAATCTTGGCAAAACCAGGTACAAATCGGCGGAAGTATGAGAACAGGCCTAAGCAGCGCTCTAATTCCTTGCTATTCCCTGGGACGGGCAATCCCGTATCGCCTGAAGATGAGCTGGTTTAGGCGCGATACCGGCAGAATTGGCTAAGTAACCCAAATACTCTATTTCCCTATATGCAAAACGGCATTTAGTCAGCGTCAGGCATAGCCCGTTCACTCTTAACGTCTACAATATTTCCTTCAGCACCTCCAGATTGGTTTCGAAATCATGCGATGCGACTAGTATATCGTCCATATATATGGTGAGCAGACCTTGGTTTATGAAGTTCTTAAGGACAGAATAAACGAATCTAGCGAACACGGAAGGGCCATTACAAAGTCCGAACGGCATGCGTACAAGTTAATAGTTTCATTGCTTTCCAATTTATTTATTAAGGTTAGGTTAATTTATAAGTATTAGACATCGACCGCTTTCGTTTTGCGTGTAGTGCCTTTTGAGTTCTTTTTGATACTGCTTTGGCACACGTGGGTGCGGGCTTCAAGCATATCGAGCTCAAGCTGCTATCAGCTGCAATATATGAGCTTTGTGGGACCAAAGCCTCGAGTGATAACTGTAGAGCTGGGTATCACCTGCGAGCTGCGCAAGCTTTGGAGTCTTAAAGCTTTATATGATAACTAATCCCCCCTCAATCGGGGACGTCCTCGGTGACGCAAAAGATGATTAACTTCTCTCCGAGATTGGCCATAAGTGTTTGCGCATTGCTGTGCACATGTGAGTTTTAGGCAGTTTGGTTGAAGCGTTGACCCAGTAATTCAGGCCATACGGTACCGATTTTGATATTCCTTGGACTGTGGATAATCTTCTACAAAGTGGCTTAACTAATTTTACAAGCTAACAAAATTCGTATGAATATAACGATGTGAACTGCTCAACCAGCATGAATTTTTGTTTATCTTTTTTCCTCTTTTCTTTTACTTTTACTCTTCATTTTCCATTCTTTTTCATTCATTTCATTATTTCATTTCATTTCCTTTTTAGTTTTTTTTTCTTCTTTTTTTTTAATTTTTTTTATATGTATATTTTTTATTTGATATTGTCTTTGTGCACAACTCTTCCCTTAACCTTAACCGTTGATCCTAAGTCTTCCTCAATTACCTCTTCTGTATATAGGGGCGTTAGTTTGTTACCAAGTCTCTTGTTGGATTTCACCATAACTTTATCTCCTGTTTTATATTTACGATCAACAGTATTCCTATTATGATTTATTAATTCAGTTTCTTGAGCTTTCTTTACTTGATTTATAGTCGCATTAATTCTTTCATCGTTCGAATTAAATAAGTCAATTGGTTTCTGGCCTGTTACAGAATGAATACTTCGATTGTACTCTATAGTGGCTAGCAATATTATGTCTGTTGTGTCCTCGATTGCTCTTTCTAGCTTTAGGCATCTGCCTATTTCGCTCGAGGTGCTGTGAAACATAGGAGCAGAGTTTGCAATTTCAATACCAAAATGATCGCGAAGACAAAACACAATAGTATATGAGTTCAAAGATCGCTCATTATCACAATAAATTGTCTTTGTTCGAGGGAATACATTTAACAGCTGCAGAAGGTGTATTTTTACATCCAAAATTGTACGAGAAGCTATCTTTTGTACTATTGCGAATTTAGATAACTTATCCACACATGTCAGAAAATAAGTTGAGTCCGTAGAGTAGATGTCAACATGCAAAAGTTCCCCGACATAAGTTGGAATAGGAGTCTCGTATACCGGGTGTCTCGTTGGATGTCTAGCATACTTGCCCTTCGAACAAATCTTGCAATTTAACGCAACTTCTTTTGCCTTTTTTTCCATTCTAGGAAAAAAATAATCGCGAAGAATTTGTTTGATGTTTTCTTGAGAAGATCTATGAACTCTATTATGTTCTTGATTAATAATTTCTAGCTATTCGTTAGGGTTAACAATATCGGTTACCATTACTTCAGTGTGTCGGAAAACTGTCTTAGGAAAAAGCTCCACCAAACGATGCTGAATTTTACCAAGCACAGACAATTCACACTTAATTGCGTTAACTACACCTAACTTCACGCAATCCTGTACAGTGTTAATTAAGTTTTGAAAATCAGTAAATACGATCATATGTCTTAATTTCTTGCCAAACAAAATAGTGGTTTTCTTAGAGCGACATTTTCCATGTTCGAGAATTATTTGGTTGGCGTAACAGTTGACCGGTCTAGTAACGGATTCTATAGTATTTGAATACGACTCCTCACTATGAATTGAGGAGGACCCTGCAACGCGTCCGAATTTTGATCTTCCTCAGTATAATTTAAATACTGGCGAGACAAAGCGTCCGCAACCAAATTATCCTTGCCGGGTTTATAGAGAAGTGTTGCATCGAATTCTTCAATAATCGCGTTCCATCTTTGGATTTTAGAATTCGGATTTCGATCCGATATGGCGTAAGTAAGAGGCTTATGATCCGTATAAATCTTAAGACCTTTTACACCGTAAAGGTAATTTTTTAATGAATTCAGAGCCCAAACAATTGCGAGCCCAAACAATTGCGAGCCCAAACAATTGCGAGCCCAAACAATTGCGAGCAACTCTCTCTCGTTGGTCGCATAATGCTCCTCTGCTTTTTGTAGGATTCTCGAAATCATCGTGATGGGACGGCCATCTTGGGATAAAACTGCTCCCAAGGCATTTGAAGAAGCATCGGTCGTAAGATCGAATGGCTTTCGAAAATTTGGATATGAGAGCATTACCTCCTCCGAGATCAAAATCTGTTTTAATTTACTGAACGCCTCGCGCTGATTCTCGTCTAACGAAATTACTATTTTTTTGACTGCGATGCTGGAACACTGCCGTTTTCGCCTCTAAGAATATCTGTAAGGGTTTAGCTATTTTCGAGTAATCCCTTATAAATCGTCTATAGTATCCGGATAAGCCCGAGAAGGAGCGAAGCGATTTTAGGGTGCGTGGTTCCGGAAAAGCTTTGATTGCTTCCACTTTCTTGGGACAGGTTTTAATCCCACTGCGACTGACTATAAATCCCAAATACTCGACTTCGTCTTCAAAAAATTTCGATTTTTCAAGGGATACTCTCATATTTGAGGCAAAAAGGCTTGATAAAATTAACTCTACATGTTTAAGATGTTCCTCCATTGTTTTTGAAAAAAATGATAACGTCATCTATATAAACAAAGCAATATTTCCCGATGTGTTCCCGCAGAACATCATCGATGGCCCTTTAAAACACACTGGGGGCGTTTTTGAGTCCGAAAGGAAGGAGACAAAATTCAAATTTTCCACCGCTAACAGAAAAAGCAGTTTTTTCTCGATCCCGCTCTGCTAGCTCGATTTGGTGAAATCCAGATTTTAGATCAAGTGTTGAAAAGTAATTAGAACCGCCCAGATTTGATACAATGACTTCGATGTTTGGAATAGGATACGAATCCTCAATTGTTTTTGCATTTAATTTTCTAAAATCTATAACCAACCGTTTCTTCCTAATTCCGTTTTCATCGTATCCTTTCTTATCGACAACCCATTTGAATTGTTGTGTGGGGATATCGATGGCCTTATAATAACATCATCGAGCAGTAATTGTATTTCATTATTGACAAACGACCTAACACTCATAGGGTACGGGTATAATTTAGAATGTGTTGGCTCTTCATCTCGTGTTCGGATTGTTGCAACAATATTAGTATTGTAGGGAAGCTTCTCATTAGGATCGGCGAAGACCCCGAATTTTTGCTTTATCATTTCATGAAAAGGTTCCTTTATGGCAGACGGCACTGCCTCAGCTTGTAACTGTAAATGACTCACATCTTGGCCTACCAAAAACTGAATAAGTTCACTGACAGAATCATGAGTAATTACTTTGGTCTTGAAATTCAGAGTTGCGTTAACATTTTTTAATAGATCAAGTCCTATAACACCATCGAAAAAAGCCAAATTCGGGAGAATAAAAAAGTCTGAGTTACATAGGTAGTTCCATGAATGGATTTTACAAAAAATACTTTATCGACTAGCCGTATACCCTTTAGCATAGGTAATGGTTTGATATAGCTTCTCGATGCACCCGTATCGATCAGCAACTTTATTTCTTTCCCCCTACATATCTACGTATCCATGGCAGGAGGGAACAACCCCTAAAAAATTAATCTCGTCATCTTCTATCCCTTCAACCTCTTTTGCACCAAGCTCGTTGTATGTTGCGTCACAGTCGCGCCTCTCCTCATTAAGATGATTGATTCGATTAGTTTTAGAGCTTTGACGATCAGGCGGGCTATTAACCCACTGCTGAGATTCAAGGTTTTGTCTACCTGATTGGCCTCGGCCTAAATGCGCGGTGTTTTGTCTGAAACGTGAAGTGGAAGGGTCAACATCCATTGGTTCGCCCAAAGATTGTATGACACCCGGCGTGCTGTTACTTTTTTGTAACACCCGTTTGTCAGTGACGGTCCTATTGGTCTGTGCTACAGCATTGGCATCGCCACCTAAGTTTGGTTGTCTATTAGAAAAATAAGGATTGCGATGACCTGGAGCTGAATCTGAGCTAACAATTTTTTGTGTTGGTTGCCTGTTCCTTACAGGGGTTTCAGCACTACCCTTTGCAAAATGCGAAGCAAAAGTATAACGCTCATGATTTGCTCCGACTTCTTGTGCTAGTGCCAATGCACATGGTAAAGCAGTAGGTCTTGATGCAAACACTATATCGCATAGGGGCTTTTTTAGTCCTGATATAAATACTCTTAAAGCGTCCCCTCTATATTTTTCGTTTATTGCATCAGCAATATCTGTTTTATAGGTCATAATGGTCTTGTTGGTTAACAGAGTCAATTCCTTTTCTATCTCATCATAAAATTCGAGAATTCTCTTTGTTCCCTGTCTTAAAGTAGACAGTTCCTGTTCAATTAGATAAGCAGGGCGCTTATCCGAGTAAGTAAAGTCCAGCCTAGCAATTATGGCATCAAAACTGAGCACTGTACTAAAAGATGATAATACACCGTCAGCAGCACCTCTAATTTTATTTCTAATTATTGTTACCGCCTGAAAATGTCGTGAGCTTCCATCAAATTCTTTGAAAATCTCGTACACATTATGTGCTGCCTCTCGCCAAGACACATATGACCCGAGTTACCGGAAAATTCGGGAAGAGTTTTCACAGCATCGAGCGTTTCCTCACATTTTATTCCATGAACAATTTTTACTTTTTCCCACTTTTTCGCTGTCGGCTTATTAGCAATGCCGTTTATTTGATTTTTTATATTGTTTAATTCGTTTTCAAACTCTCTTCGTGTATTTTCAACTGCTTCCCCTACTAACAATCTAACCTTATCTGCATTCATTTTTAAGCTAATCTCGTTTAAATTTAGTTGTCCGAAAAAATATTCTAGTTCAAGCAAGGAAGAGTCGCACATGAAGAATTATAGTTCATGTTTTTTTTTTACAAAAAAAAAATTGAAATGAAAATTATTACTTTTTTCTTATCACGTGTTTGAGAAAATTCATACACTGTGAGCAGAACACAAAAATTTTGATGAATTTTAATTTCTTTATTAAACTTTGCGAAGATTTTTCCGTAGTTTCCAGTTTTCCGTTCTTACAGGTTTTTCCGTTGGGCGCCAGTTAATAGTTTGATTGCTTTCCAATTTATGTATTAAGGTTAGGTTAATTTATAATTATTAGACATCGACCGCTTTCGTTTTGCGTGTAGTGCCTTTTGAGTTCTTTTTGATACTGCTTTGGTACACGTGGGTGCGGGCTTCAAGCATATCGAGCTCAAGCTGCTATCAGCTGCAATATATGAGCTTTGTGGGACCAAAGCCTCGAGTGACAACTGTAGAGCTGGGTATCACCTGCGAGCTGCGCAAGCTTTGGAGTCGTAAAGCTTTAAATGATAACTTACATATTCAAACTGGCCATTAGGGGTTACCAAGCCAGTATATTTGATTGAGTCTGGATGCATCTTCACATGGTGGAACCCGTTCTTCAAGTCCAAGACAGTGAAGAATGATTTACCACCCAAATGTTCGATGCAATCATCTAGCAGAGGGATCGGAAAATGATCTCGAACTGTAATTTTGTTCAACGGCCGGTAACTACACACTTTCTCATGGTGTTGTCCTTTTTACGTACAGGGACAATCGCGGCAGCGTAAGGGGAATTACTGTGGCGAATAATACCAGCTTCCAAGAGATCATCACAGATGTCACGCACCTCGATGCGTTCGTGGTGCGACAGACGGCGGGGGCGGCAGAAAATCGGAGTTTGCTAGTCAATTCTATTTTCATTTCATAGTTCAAGGGCTTAACTAAATCTGGGTCAACCTGTACAAATGCAGTGGAAATAATGGACTTCAAGTCTGCGATTTGCTCTTCCCGTAACTTGGGCTCTATGTCAAACTCTAAATCATTGACAGCGGGGACCTCAAAGGCATTTATGGCCATAAGTGCATCATTCAGTGTTTTCGGAGGTACAGCAGAAGTTTTTAGATGGGGAGAATCAACAACAATTCGGCAGATACAAACTCATTCCTATCGTGCGGCAGTACCACTATCTCTTTCCTCAATATGTCAAAGTACTTCAGAACAGCAGTGAGTCTCATATTTGTACATTCAATCGGTTTATTCATAAGTAATATAGATTCTTTTTCATATTTCATTTTTTTCAGTTTACAAAGTCTAATATTAATTTTAAACAGGAGATCTCTGCCTATATTCATCGGCAGTTCGGTTGCTTTGTTGGGCGAAATTTCAAACGTATGAATGGTCTCCGTGTTGCGGAAGTGAACACTACACTGGACTTGGCCCAAAGACCGAAGTTGGCTTCCTAACCAACGGCAGTTCAATCTACTGGGACTAAGACGGCAGTTGGGGGGGACTTCGGATTCACGGATAAAACTCTTCAGACTGCCCGAGTCGAGAACGGAAAACATACTTATAAATTTCCTATCTTGCACTTCATCACAAACAAAAGCAACACTCACCAGTTGTAGATGGCTCAATCTATCTCCCACATCATCAGGAGCGGCAGCGGCAGTGGGGCGGCAGTGATGGCGACGGCAGTTCCCATCCGAGACGGGCAGTTTTTATAAACTTGGCCCACTATGCCACACTTGAAGCAGGAACTCGACGGTCGGATCGGCTTCGGGCATTGGCTTTTATAATGCCCCCATCCCGAGCAGTTGAAGCATCTGGTCTCATTTGTGGCAGTTCCTGAGGATTTGTTCCCCGACGACGAAGCAGTTGTTGTTGGCTGCACCTTCACGCTGACGCTTTGCTTGGAGGCCTCCGCCTGCAGACGGAAGCGCTCGTAGCGTTCCAGTAGGGGCTTCAATTCGGCCACCGTACGAGCTGAGTACAGCATGCCGACCCAAATAGAGTTGTCCCGCAGTACATCGATGATCATGTCGACCAGCTCATTCTCCGGAATCTGAGCATTCATGGCAATCTCCTGCATTTCGATTGCGAATCTTAAGCACCCTTCGCCTGCCTTGATGCGCCGGCTACGAAGAAACTCACGGAGGAGGATTGCTTTGAGCTCTCTGTAGCTGTGCACCGATATCGTGCGCAGCAGCACCTCCGCCGTCCCCTTCAGCATGAAACGGCATGCAATCAAACGTAGTCGGTCATTCAACTGTAGGATTTCGAACGCATCCTCCAGATCGTTCAGCCATTTTTTGACGTCATATGCCGTATCCGCTGAGAATCGGGCCACCATGCTCTCGATCACACTCAAGTCACTGACTTGCTGCCTCGGCTCTCGGCATTCGTCCATCCTCTGTTGCAGCTTGAGGATCTGCTGCTGCAACTGTAACACTTCATGCTGTTTCCGAAGCGTCGTCAGTTGCTCGTGCAGACTGGAGGAGGAGGAAGCAGCGGGTGTGGTGGCGGCAGCGGCGGACGGCGCGGAGGGTACTAGAGCAGCCCATGGATATGTAGGCGGCGGACGCAGCATCCGCGGATACAGTGGATGTGGCAGCGGCGGCGGGTACAGCAATGGATATGGCGGCAGCGGCGGCTGGTACAGCAATGGATTCGGCGGCGGGTACAGCAGTGGCAGCGCGTGGCCTGCCTACTACCGCAATATGTATCCTTTCGGGTAGCCATCCCACTTCTGAGTTGTAATAGCGTATTGATTTCCTGAAAATATATGTACAATTAGAGATGGCAATAGATTTATTTTTTGTTGCGCAGCTAGTGCGTCTGTTCAGTTGTCTTGTTGCCGGAAGAAGAAAGAGTCCAACTCCAGTGTGGCCTTAGGCCGCATATCGATATTTTTCCTGGGCAACTTAATACTAACAACCGATACTTAAAGATACTGACTTACTACTAACAATCGATACGTATAATACTGACTTACTACTAACAATCGATACTTAATAAAGGGGTTTCGATATAAGTGTGAACATTTAACAGACTTCCAAAATAACTGACATCTTATTTTTTTTTTTTTTAACGTTTAATTTATTTGTTGAATCTACTCTTAAATTAGAGCCTAACAACAAGTTTGAGATATTTTTCTTAATCTAGTACTTATGATATATCCAGGGGATATTGCAGGCGGCCCAAATCATTTATTATTGGGTTGGTCTGTTATTTCTTTTAAGACGAGTTCTATTATTAGTTCGCGTAAGGGAATTGGCAAGAATATTAGGGTGTACATCCAGTTTCGCAGAATACTTTAGTTGTTGACTACCTATTTCATATTTTACGCTAGGTATATTTAGATCATTTTGAATGTTGTCGTTCCGTATGTACCACGGAGCCCCAGTGATTGATCTTAAAATCTTCGACTGCGCCCTTTGTATAATGTCGATATTGCTGGTACTTGCATTTCCCCATAGTACGGCGCCGTAAGTCCAGATGGGTTTCAGTACGGAGTTGTATAGGAGGACTTTATACTCCAGACGTAGAGGGGACCGAGCATTGATGATCCAATGTAAGCTACTCGCTTTCAGTTTAAGCTGTAACTTTTTTGCCTCGATGTGCTTGCGCCAAGTTAGTCTTCTGTCTAGGTGGATACCAAGGTAAATGACATCCGCGGCTTGAGGAATTGGTACGTTGTTTAGCATTATAGGTGGACAGTTTCTTTTGTTAAGCGTAAATGTAACATGTTTGCATTTCTGCTCGTTGACCCGGATACGCCAGGTTGCTAGCCATTCCTCTACCACCTTGAGGTGTTCCTCTAATTTTGCAGAGGCTTGTATTGGGCATTTGGATCTGCTGAGGATTGCCGTGTCATCGGCAAAAGTGGACGTAGTAAGTCCTAAACTCGTTGGTAAGTCTGCAGTGTACAGCAGGTAGAGCAATGGGCCGAGTACACTGCCTTGCGGTACAACAGCTTCGATTTCAAAGTCAGCCGAGACGGAGCCATTACATCTTACAGCGAATTTTATATTGTAAAGGTGAGATTCCATGAGTTTGTGGGTGTACTGTTTGAGTTTCTGCCGGATTTTGAACATTAGACCCCCCAGCCAAACTCTGTCGAACACCTGGGCAACGTCAAGAACATCTGACATCTTATATTTTTTTTTTTTTTGTGTTGCGATAAGTCATCGATAGGCGACGAGACAGCGGGTCTCTTCTCTTCCGGCAATGCAACGAACCAGTCGCACTCGCGGAGAACTAAAAATAGAATCTGAAGACTCTAAAGTAATCCTTATCTTTTTAACTCAATAAATAGGTGTTTACAACTCAGAAGTGGGATGACCACCCGAAAGCCTACATATTTCGGGACACGGCAGGCCACACGTTCCACATCGAGGACGGCCGCCTCCACGCCCACCTCTGCTGGTATACCCACTGCTGTGACTGCCGCTGCGGTACCGGTGCCACTGGAGCCGCCGCTGCTGCAGTACCGAAAGCTGCTGTGCCGGCTGCGGCCACATCCGCCCCTGCCGGGCCCGCCGCTGTTATACTCGCTACGGCTGGGCCAACTGCTGATATACTGGCCCCTGCTGGGCCAACTGCTGCCACACTCGCCCCTGCTGGGCCAACTGCTGCCACACTCGCCACTGCTGAGCCAACCGCTGATATACTCGCCCCTGCCGGGCCAACGGCTGACACATCCGCCCCTACCGGGCCAACTGCTGACACATCCGCCCCTACTGGGCCAACTGCTGCCACATCCGCCCCTGCCGGGCCCACTGCTGACACATCCGCCCCTACTGGGCCAACCGCTGCCGCAGCCGCCCCTGCTGGGCCAACTGCTGCTATACTCGCCCCTGCTGGGCCCGTCGCTGCTGACATATCTGCCCCTGCTGGGCCAACTGCTGACACATTCGCCCCTGCTGGGCCAACTGCTGCCACATCTGCCCCCTGCCGGGCCCACTGCTGACACATCCGCCCCTGCTGGGCCAACTGCTGCTATACTCGCCCCTGCCGGGCCAACTGCTGCTCTACTAGCCCCTTCTGGGTCCTGCCGCCTATATGTCTGCCATGCGGGCTGCGGCCTCGCTCGCCGCCCCCGTCACTGGTCCCAACGCGGACCCATGGGAAGAGATGCCCGCTTTAGTGCCCTCCGTATCGACTGACGCGGCCGCCATCACTCCGGCCACTTCTGCCTCCCCCAGCCTGGATGAGCAACTGGTGACGCTGCGGAAACAACATGAGTTGCTACAGCTACAGCATCAAATGCTCAAACTGCAGCAGGGGATAGACGAATCCCAAGCACCGAGGCAGCAAGTCAGTGACGTGAGTGTCATTGAGAGCATGGTGGCTCGATTTTCAGCGGATAACGCATACGATGTGAAGAAATGGCTGAACGATCTGGAAGACGCATTTGAAATTCTGCAGTTGAACGACCGCCTACGTTTGGTCGCATGCCGTCGTATGCTGGAAGGTACGGCGGCGGTGCTGCTGCGCACGGTATCGGTGCACAGCTACGAAGAATTGAAGGCAATCCTCTTGCGAGAATTTGGACGCTCGTGTAGCATCGAGGAAGTGTACCACGCTCTGCGGGGCCGGCGCATCAAGGCAGGCGAGGGATGTTTAAGATTCGCAATCGAGATGCAGGAGATTGCCATGAATGCTCCGATTCCGGAGAACGAGCTGGTCGACCTGATCATTGATGGATTGCGGGACAACTCTACTCGAGTCGGCATGCTGTACTCAGCTCGGACGATGGCTGAACTGAAGCCCCTACTGGAACGCTACGAGCGCCTCCGTATGCAGGCCGCTGCCTCCAGACAAAGCAATAGCGTGAAGGCGCAGACAACAACAACTGCCGGGGCGCCTGGAAACAAATCGTCAGGCACCGTCACGAGTGAGACCAGATGCTTCAACTGCTCAGGATGGGGGCATTACAGGAGTCAATGCCCGAAACCAATGAGACCTCCGAATTCATGTTTCAAGTGTGGCATAGTGGGCCACATCTACAAAAACTGCCCGTCTCGAATTGGAAATGCCACCAATATCACTGCTGCCGCCGCAGCTGATGAAGCAGGAGATCGACTAGACCATTTACAACTGGTGAGTGTTGCTTTTGTTTGTGATGAAGTGCAAGATAGGAAATTTATAGATATGTTTTCTCTCCTTGATTCGGGCAGTCCAAAGAGTTTTATCCGTCAATCTGAAGTCCCCTCCAACTGCCGTCTTACCCCCCGTACATTGAACTGCCGTGGTTTAGGAAATAGCCAACTTCGGTCCTTAGGCCAAGTCCAGTGTAGAGTTCGCCTCTGCAACACACAGACAATACATACGTTTGAAGTCCTGACGAACCAAGCAACCGAACTGCCGATGATTATAGGTAGAGATCTTCTGTATAAAATTAATATTAGACTATGTAAACTGAAAGAACTGAAATATAAAAAAGAATCGTTGATACTCATGAATAAACCGACTGAATGTATAAATCCAAAGCTTACTGCTGTTCTGAAGTCTTTTAATATATTGAGGAAAGATCTAGCGGTACTACCGCACGACAGGAATGAGATTGTATCTGCCGAATTGTTGTCTGATTCTCCCCTTCTAGAAACTTCTGCTGTACCTTCGGAAACACTGAATGATGCACTTATGGCGATAAATGCCATTGAGCTCCCTGCTGTCACTGAGTTAGACTTTGATATAGAGCCCACGTTACGGGAAGAGCAAACCGCAGCCCTTAAGTCTATTATTTCCACTTCGTATGTACAAGTTGATCCAGATTTAATCAAGCCCATGAACTATGAGACGAAAATAGAATTGACTAGCCAAACTCCGATTTTCTGCCGCCCCCGCCGTCTGTCGCACCACAAACGCATCGAGGTGCGTGTGACTTGCGACGATCTCTTGAAAGCTGGTATTATTCGCCACAGTAGTTCTCCTTACGCTGCCGCTATTGTCCCTGTCCGGAAAAAGGACAACACAATGAGGAAATGTGTAGATTACCGGCCGTTAAACAAAATTACAGTTCGAGATCATTTTCCGATTCCTCTGTTAGATGATTGCATTGAACATCTGGGTGGCAAATCATTCTTCACTATCTTGGACTTGAAGAACGGTTTCCACCATGTGAAAATGCACCCAGACTCGATCAAATATACTGCCTTTGTAACCCCTGATGGCCAGTTTGAATATGTACGCATGCCCTTCGGACTTTGTAATGGCCCTTCCGTGTTCGCAAGATTCGTTTATTTTGTCCTTAAGGAATTTATAAACCGAGGTCAACTGGTGATATATATGGACGATATTCTAGTCGCGTCGCATGACTTTGAAACCCACCTTGAGATTCTGAAGGAAATATTGTATGTGTTAAGAGTGAACGGGCTATGCCTGAAGCTGACTAAATGCCGTTTTGCGTATAGGGAACTAGAGTACTTGGGCTACTTAGCCAATTCCGCCGGTATCACGCCTAAACCAGCTCATATTCAGGCGATACGGGATTTGCCCATTCCAAGGAATAGCAAGGAATTAGAGCGTTGCTTAGGCCTTTTCTCATACTTCCGCCGATTTGTATCAGGTTTCGCTAAGATTGCGTGTCCGCTGTCCCGATTGTTAAGAAAAGATACCCCTTATGTCTTCTCCGAGGAATGCCTTGAAGCTTTCCGAACACTGAAGTTGAAGTTGATCGAATCCCCCGTGTTATCTATTTACAACCCGAAGTCTGAAACAGAGTTACACTGCGATGCTAGTTCAATTGGTTTCGGAGCAGTGCTCCTCCAGAAACAAACAGACGGTAAATTACACCCAGTGTCCTACGTCTCTAAGATGGCCTCCGCCGCTGAATCGAAACTACACAGTTATGAGCTAGAGACGTTAGCTATCGTGTATTCCTTAAAACGTTTTGAAACATACCTTAAGTTCATCCCGTTCAAAATCGTGACCGATTGTAATTCCCTTGCGCTGACACTGAGAAACGGTGGACATTCCGCCAAAATTGCTCGCTGGGCCCTGCTGTTGGAAAACTATAACTACACGATTGTACACCGCTCGGGGGTTGGTATGCCCCATGCTGACGCTCTAAGCAGAATAGAAACTGCCGCATACGTTGACGATATAAACCTCGACTTCCAACTGCAGTTAACCCAGAACCGGGACCCTGAGATTGTCAAACTCCGAGATGAGTTAGAGAAATATGAGATAGCGAATTTCGAACTGCGAGACGGAGTAGTGTACCGCCTTTCCTCGACGAGTGTACCCCAACTTTATGTCCCTTCCGAAATGATAAATCATGTCATACGATTAGTGCACGAGAAGCTTGGCCATATGGCCACGGAGAAATGTTGCACACAGATCAAGAAGCATTACTGGTTCCCGTGTATGAAGTCTTATGTTAACAATTACATTAGAAATTGCCTCAAGTGTATCTACTACTCAGCGTCCGCTTCGGACAACCGTGTCACGCTACATAGTATTCCGAAAGTGCCCCTTCCGTTTGATACCATTCATATTGACCATCTGGGGCCCCTTCCGTCCATACGCTCTAAGAAAAAATATCTTCTGGTTGTCATTGACGCTTTCACCAAATTTGTGAAGCTGTACCCTGCCGTCACTACTAATTCACGTGAAGTATGTCAGACGTTAGAAACTCAGTATTTCGCAAATTACAGTAGACCCCGCCGAATTATCAGCGATCGAGGTACCTGCTTTACTTCCTCTGAATTTGAAGAATTCCTGAAGGCCAATAATATAATTCATGTGCAGAATGCCACTGCCTCACCCCGGGCTAACGGCCAAGTCGAGCGGGTTAACCGAGTTTTGGGCCCCATGTTGGGTAAACTGACGGAACCCGTGAACCACGCAGATTGGGTCCAACAACTGCCGAACATAGAGTTTGCATTGAATAACTCCGTCCACTCCACAACCAAATTTGCCGCTTCCGTACTCCTATTCGGAGTTGAACAACGAGGTGTGGTAGTGGATGAACTAACCGAACGGTTGGGTGAGAGAACGGGGGAGGTCGATGCCTCAGAGGTAGACGTCCGGAGAGTAGCCTTCCGTAACATTGCTAAGTCCCAAGAATATAATTCGGAGTATTATTCGAAGCATCACCCCCCAGCCGTTAGTTTTGAAGAGGGGGATTTCGTAGTTATTAAGAATGTGGATACTTCGGCAGGCACAAACAAAAAACTTATCAGACGGTATCGTGGTCCGTATGTGGTTCATAAAAAACTTCCGAATGACCGATATGTTATCCGGGATGTAGAAGGCTCCCAAATCACCCAACTACCATATGACGGAGTCCTAGAAGCCTCCAAATTAAAGTTATGGGTTGCCCCTGATCCAGATTGCACTTCTGATAGCCAAACAAAGGCGACACCAGCCACTTAAGTTTCTTATTTACCCCCCCTTGTTGTTAGCAATTGGAATCGAGGTCGATTCCTCGTCAGGACGGCCGAGTTGTAAGATCCCAATTATTTGCAAGTCTTTTAAATACTCACGCATATGTCGAAACCAGTATTGTAATATCGATTGTTAGTAATAAGTATCGATTGTTAGTAATAAGTATCGATTGTTAGTAATAAGTATCGATTGTTAGTAATAAGTATCGATGGTTAGCGATAAGTCATCGATAGGCGACGAGACAGCGGGTCTCTTCTCTTCCGGCAATGCAACGAACCGTCGCACTCGCGGAGAACTAAAAATAGAATCTGAAGACTCTAAACTAATCCTTATCTTTTTAACTCAATAAATAGGTGTTTACATATTATTTTTTTTTTTAAATTGTAGAGATAAAAAAAATTCGTCATTATATATATTTTTTTAAATTGTTATTATTATTTCGGTTGACCATTCCGATTATTATTTTATAAATGGTTTTAATCTGTTTTAATGAACTTTCTGGTGTTATTTTTATCATCAATAATTATTATATTATCATTTTTATCTATACTCACTATTTTATAAGGCCCTGTATATTTAGCATCTAGCTTATTACATATTTCTTTTCTTAACAAGGCTTTATCTCATATTTTTTAATCAAAATCTAAAATATTTTTATCGTTATATGTATTTATTATTTTTCAACTTATGGTTTTCTAACATTATCCTAGCTCTGTTATAGCTATGTATTTCTATTCTAAATTATATTTCTTTAGAGTAGTCGTCTAAATTGTTCTATTCTATTCTATCTATTTTGTTAAGATCTATGAACTAGTGTGTAGTATTCCAAATACTAGTTCGTATGGACAATATTCATGCACTGAGGGTGTTGTGTTGTAACAATAAGTGAAATATTTTATCCAAACATCCCAATCGGTCTTATATTGTCTGGACGTTGACGCGTACAATGCGAAGTACGTTCAAGTAGCCCATACGACACGAATCAGAACATAGGACTCGAAAAGGTTTATGCAAAGAATAGTTAGAACTACAATGTTTTAAGGATAGAGGAATAAAATTTCTAGTACGTCTACGGGGTACAGATAGGTTTAACTGGTTCAATAGCTCAGGAAAGTCTATTTCGCCTATTAAAAGTTTATGAATAAAGATAGCACCAAGCATTACTCTACGATTAATAAATGAAGGAAGATTGATTAAAAGAAGCCTACTGGAGTATGATGGCAAATTGACATTGCGATCCCAATTTGGACCGCGAAGGGCAAATAGCAAAAATTGCTTTTTTAACAGATTCAATTTTACTTTGGTGCGTCTTATATTGAGGTGACCATATGCAAGATCCGTACTCTAAGATAGGACGGATTAATGAAGTATATAGAAGTTTGGTTGTACCACCAAGCATCTTAGAAAATGATGACTTAAAGAGGACCTTTTGTGTACGCTTAGAAAGGTATTGAAGAATCCAATCTAGCAAAAGGCTGGGGATGCCAAGTGCATTTAACTTATATAACAGAGTCAAAGGCCTTGCTGAAGTCAGTATAAATGACATCAAATTGCACGGCAGTCTTAAACCCTTTTGATTGAGTGAGATGTAATTCTAATAGGTTAGTAGTTGTCGATCTACGTTTTTTAAACCCATGTTGGGATGACGAAATGATTGAACCGAACTTTCTTCAAACACAGGTCCTAAAATGCAAGTACCCTGATCATTGTCAGCTTTATTGTCTTCGAAAGACAAGTAAGACGTGTGCACTGATGTCTTACGTTTTCCATTGACGAATTTATAAAATTGCTTAGGATCGCGAGAAAACCTAAGTTTACATCTCTGAAGATAATCCTTATAGCATTGTGAATTCAGCACCATAGAATTTTATCGAGCAACTACGTATAGGGAAAACTCCGATGCTTTACCGGATTTTGTAACTCTTTTATAGCATCTCGATTTTACGTTCTTCAAGTTACATAACTCACGTGAGAACCAAGGAGGTTTATTAGACCATCATTGAGTCACACGCTTGACACAAAGTCAAAGAACGACTCAAAAGTTCTATAGAAGAAAAAAATGACAGAGTACATATCCGTGCAAGTATACATATATGTCCAATCATTAGTTAACAAGAGTTTTTTAAGTTTAGTAAAGTTTGTCTTACGAAAACATCGGGTTGGAGGCATCGAGTTATTAAATCGAGGCATAACCCCAAAAGGAAGGTCAATGGTTACATCCAGAGTTGGATGAAAGTTGTCTTAGGGGATAACTAAGGGATCAGTCCTGAAAATATCGCAGTTGGAAGAATCCAACACAAATACCAGATCTAGTGATCTGTTCCGGCTATTCCGGAAAGGATTTATTTGAGTCAGAGACAACTCAAACAGACCATCTATGAAACAATGTGACGAGGAGGGCAACAGAAATAAAGAATCATATGAGAGGGTCCAGGCAATCTCAGGTAAATTAAAATCTCCCAGGAAAATGAGCAAGTCGTTGTCAGAGAGATATGAGGAAGCAAGTTGAATAGCTTTCAAATGGTGAATGTATACTGCCAAGTCGTACTGTGGTGGAATATGCGAACAAGTAATATAGGCCGAAAATAATTAAGAGAAATTATAACACAAACAAATTCAATCTCCTGATTGGAAGACTGTACAATTTCAGACGAGAACGCCGAATCAACAGCGATCAAAACACCACCACCGTTACGGATAGTCCGATTAAATAGGGATTCCCAGAAAGAAGGAAAATAGCCCAGTCTTCATTCGTTGAATTCAAAATATGAACTGATTTTATTTAAAAACTCTTAAACTCTAAGAAGCGACAAATGTTCTTAAAAATACTTATTTTAATGCCCCACATTTTTGGGGGTGGAAAATTGTTTATATTTCATGCTCAGCGCTGCTTACTTGATACCGCGCCGCTGTTATAATCTTAAGTGTTTTCCACAGAGTGTGGATGCATGTTTTGTTTGGTATTAAGCAATAATTGTCATATGAATCTTATGACTTACTTTTGTTTATGTTTCGTTTTGTATATTTCTTTGGTCGATCTGATTTGGTGAAGCCATTTCAGCTGACCACGATGTTTAATCTTAAACACCGATCATATTTATATATTAAATATTTCGAGGGGAAAATTGAAGCATCGGCAATATCAGGCTTCAGCCAAGTCTCAGTAAAGGCAAGAATATGAAAGTCAAAAGCTAAACCATCTACATAGAGTCTAGAGAGTTTAGACTTTAGTCCCCGTACGTTCTGATGGGCCAGAGTTAGGGATGAAATTATTTTTTTGACTCGCCAACAGGTGCAGACGAGCCGGAAGGAACGTTGTTCACAGAGGCAGGTAGCAGGCTAATCTTTTACAATAAGGTGTTCCGGCCAAAAATCTTTATGACATATTTGGCCAAAAAGATCTGGGGAGACACTTATTTTAAAGGACGAAATGTCCCGAGTATATGAAAAACGGAACTTTTCTACAGCAATGTTTGGTGCTTGAAATGTGTCTGCAATTCAATTGAGACTAGACCTTTGGAGTTTATTACTCCTTCTTCTATGCCCCGAATGTCTATAGTTTTATTTACTTCGATGTCATGAACTACATCAGAATTTTCTTTTATTATAGAAATGATACGAAATTATTAAGACTTAAATTAATAGAATAGACTTTATTTTTTTAATTTTGAGCCTTTGGAGGAACTTGTCCGTTTCCCGGTTCGGTTTGGGTAATTCGGACATTGTTGCTATTATTATTATTATAGCCGTTCCTGTTCTGGTTGTTGCCTCGGTTTGGATTATTACTACCTCGGCTGTAACCTCGTCCTCATCTATTGTTTCTTCTGTTCCTCTCTCTCTCTCTCTCCTCCTCGATTATCTCTCCACCTATCGATATATATCAAACCAATCGTTATCGGCATTCTTAAATCGCTAGGGGTTCTCACGCAATCTGACATACGTTTCTACAATTTTTTAAATTTGTCTTTATAAGCATTTATTTTTCTTGCTAGTATACTCCATTCCATTGTTCAATGGAACAATCGAGCTTCTAGCGGTGCATGCGCAGCATCAATATGTGTGTTGTTCCTAGTATTGGGTGTGTTTCGCTGATATTCTTTATAACCACATAGGGTAGGGTGCTTTTCGATTTTTGTACAACCGATTAGTGGGCTCGCAATACTCTGGAATGTGGTAATGTATTCGTTTTCGAAATGATTTATTGTAATAAATTCTCTGTCCTTTTGTAATATTATTCATGAATTCAATCTGAAATCTGGGTGCTTAATACTTTCTTTTTTTAACAATTTCTGTCATATTGTAAGTTTATTATTTTTAAATCATGTCTAGGTTATTGGCTCTGCTCATATATCTTTTCTTTATTATTTTATTGTGTTTCACGTAGAGGGTCAATAAAATTTGACACACTGACATTATAGTTAGTATAAGCAGCAGCCACCATAAATCATTAATATCGTCAGTGTGATGAATAATTTTTCATTATTGACCACATTGGACGTATTATCTCTTGCCTGGGTATCGTCGCTACAAAACCAACCTATTTTTACAAATTAAATTATTCGTTCATAAAATTGTTGTAGAATCTGCATAAAATGTGATCTCTTGTCTTTGAAAAATTTGTTTTTTTAAGGTAAAATAAAAAATTTTTTTCTCTATCAATTTAATCTTTTTTTTTTTAATTTTTTTTACAATTTTTTTTTTTTTGATTTATACACCTGCCTATTTTTGCGTGTGGTTTTTAGGCCACACTATGATTGGACGGCTTTAATGCCGCACAATTGTACATAAATTTGTATAATTATATAAAAAATATGCATCGCAGTGCATTAAAAAAATTTTGCGTCGCAGCGCATAGTTGCTCAAATAACTATTATGGTGGGCGCTCTTTGTATCGGTTTTTTATCTTTGGCTTTGCCAAGTTGTGTATTATAGAGTATGTTGGTGGGGTGTTGGTTGTGGCTTTATTCTTTCTTTCGGCCAATTGGCTTCTTATGAATTCTACCTCGGCGTGTAATTTCACCGAGGTATTCCAGTTAATTGTATTTGGGCTGTTTAGTAGCTACACCGGATTTCTTTCCCATCACTCTACTTACTGTTGTTTTTGTCTTTATTCATTTTTGTGAATTGATGGTGCTCCAACGTCGGTGTAGTGGGCGGATTGCCTACCACACGTTATCAATCACCTGCTTAATATCCCTCGTAGGTGTAGTAGGCGGTCTGCCTATTACACACATATTTTTGTATTTTTTTTTTATGTTAGAGATTGTCACTCTTGGCCAGGCTGGCTATCGGTTTAGAAATGTGCATTGGTACTGGTACTGAACACCGAACTGAACACACTTGTCACGGTCGCCATGTAATAATAAGTCGTTGGTTGACGGTAAAACCCGAATCCATTTTATTTGAAAAATGTTCTCGACCTTAGCTTAAGAATTCTTAAGTATATAAGTTCTGCCGCTGTAGGCAGCAGAACGAGAGAGCATAGGATGTACGTTTGTAAGTATATGCATATGGCATATATATTTGACAGGCGCATAAGGCTTAGGGAATATGATGACAAGGCATATGCCACGCTGGTGATCAGCCACACATAAGTGGCCCATCGCATTACATATGTTTATCTTTTGCGCTCGCCTTGTTTATGCCTAGCGACAAAGTGTCACTATGAGAACATGTAGTATACACTATCATGTGTTGACCATATGACGCTTTTATATGTAGAATACTCTACATTGCGTCGGGTATTATTATTCTATTACTGAACATACTACAGCCTTTTCTAAAATTTGGCTCAACTCCTGTTCTAGATACCGAAATTCTTTCTAATAACTATTTCTTATAGGCTTGATTGTGTTAGACGTGGTGGCGGTGGAGTACTCATTGCTGTCAACTCGAATCTGTGTTCAAGTGTTGTACCGATTGATCTCCCCTTAGGTGTTGAGTTTATTTGCATCGAAATTACATTTGTAACTACCGTGGCATTGCCAAACTTTCCGCAATACCTAAGCTGTTTGAGATAATTATTACGTCTTGCTTTCAACACCTATCCAGATCCACTATTTCTCTTTGCCAGCATGGCTTCATGAAAGGTCGTTCGTCGCTTACCAACCTTTTAGAATTGACTAAACTTGTACACCATGGCTTTCGTAAAAAGTGTCAAACTGATGTTATTTATGCTGACTTTGGTAAGGCTTTCGATACGGTTGATCATTCTATGCTTCTCACGAAACTTAACAACAAGGGTTTTTCCTCGAAACTAATGGCTTGGTTCAAATCGTATCTTATTGGCAGAACCCAAAACGTGTCTTTTCGTTCCTCGATATCTAAAACTGTTCGAGTTACGTCAGGTGTCCTCCAAGGGTCATCTGGGCCCACTGTTATTTACCTTGTTTATAAATGATTTGGCTTTGGCCTTGGCTCATTCACGGGTGCTCTTGTTTGCGGATGACGTCAAGATTTGTTATTCCTATAATGATCCTTCTTTCCAACAGTACTTGCAATCAGATCTCGATGCGTTCTGTGATTGGTGCTACGAATAAATTACACCTTAATGCCTCGAAGTGCTCTTTTATGACATTCAGTCATTTGTCTCCGTTCCTAGCCCATTACTTTATGAAGTCTGTTCTGTTAGATTGTGTACCATCATTTAAAGACTTCGTCGTTATTACACCTTAGTAGATGTCTGACTAACTATTCTTTTCACGAACCTTTTCGTCTTCTTTGCCAATCTGAATATATTCTGGACTTGGATTGGCTGCAACTCAGCCCTGACCACATTAGCTGTGAATCGGGGCATAGCTGGCACCTCGTGCAAAAAAAAAACACCTCCGGGTCGGGAGGTTTAGTTGTGTATAAATTTAAGCTACCTTCTTCAATTAATTATTAAATGTCTTTTAGCTTAAGCTTTTTCGTCGACAGCTGAGTTGACGTAATTAAATAAATAAATAAAGTCGTTCACCATTACACACCACAATTAAAAAGTGGGAGCATTTAGTTTGACTTCGATCGAATTTGTGATTATTTTGTGCGCAATAAATTAATCTTTTAGCAAGTTTGAATTCATAAATAGTGTTTACATGATTAAAAAATGATGTACTTAGTGAGGAATGGTTATTTGGTTGCAAAAATCCAATCCCAGCGGTAGCACCGTGTACCACCGTCGGAATGAATTTTCCATTGCCGATGTTTTATGATATCTGGAAGGTGGTGATGACATTGAAATTGTAATTGCTATTCCACCCTCGGGAGTTGATGCGATAGCGGATGGGGAAAACATAAATGATGCAATTCTGTGCAACGATGAAGCTCTGGAAAGCTTAGCTGGATGTTTCGAAATAGAAACTTTTAAATATTGCCAAGGCTTATCCAACATCATGAAAGACATTCCTGTCGTAACAGAAAGACATTCTTTGTGCGTAAACATTGAAATAATTGTTGTGGAAGTCAGTATCACCAAATACTTATTGGCAACTGAATTTGCAGCTTCACAATGGATAAAAGTGTCTGAAATAAAACTACCTCATTTTGGAATTGTAAATAATTCACAACTGCTGTATGATCTAAAAGTCGCCATTCAACACAAATTAAAGAGCAAACTGTCATCCGATATATTTTTCTACTTTTTTGATACCAAGATGTGTGATCTCATTGTCACTCAAACCAAGTTATACGCTATGCAACATAATGATTCACAATTTGCTCAATTTTTTCACAACTACAGGGTGGTCCATCTAGTGTTTGGAATTTGAATCAAGGATTGCATGACAGTCAAACGTCAAATGTCATCCGTGACGCCATAAATAGTTTGTTATATGTTTGATATTTACTAAATGGGACGCTATTCGCTTGAAGAAAGTTGGGAAATATTAAAACCTTATTTCCAAAATGGTGAGTCTTCTACTCAAACAGTGCGAAATAAAAAAAAAAGTTTGGTAAAAAAAAATGTGCCTACAACTTAATTTGTGGATCAATTCGTGAAGCGTGTTCGTAAAACTGGAATGTTAGTGGATAAACCAACTCGAGAACGTACTCGTCCAGTGCGCTCAACCGAAAATATTACTGAAATATTACTGAATTGGCTGAAAGTGTGCGTGAACAGCCATCAACATCAACTCGGCACCGTTCACAACAATTGGACATTTCACGCACTTCTCTGATACTCAAAAATTGGGTTAATCGAATGGGCTATTGCCAAGCCAGTCGTGGTGGACATTTGACCGAAATTATCTTTCATAAATAAATGACATAAAAATACCTTTCAAATAAATGTTTCACCGGTTTTTTTTTTATAACAAAATCAAATTCCAATTTTTAAATGGGCCACCCTTTATCTTTTAAACAGATTTACTGGCATTTTAGAATTATCAGGATATAATAAGTTGGCACAAATGAGTAACTACTGATGCAAAAACTTAGCACTTGGATCACAAATCGTGCAACAGACTATGTCGCGTACAATGTCTAAATGAAGTAAGTCGTCTCGCCGACTTAGGTATACCATACACCAGTAAAGCAAATATTTTAAATTTATTAAACAAATGCATTTTCACATGCTTTTTATTACAAGCATATCTTAGAATCTCCCTCACTCAAGTATACGAGCACCCTAGCGCCCCCACCAGCCAACGACCAACTACGGCCTTATGGAAAAACGTTTATATGCATAACTCCGTTGTTTTTCGTCCGATTTTGATCAAATTTGGTGTTTTGCTGGGTATTAGTATCAAATTTAAGTGTGCCAAATTTGATTACAAAAGGTAGAAAATTACGTGAGATAATCGAGTTTTTCCAAATTACGGGGCGGAAAGGGGCGTGGCAATATCGTTGCATATACAATATATGCGCATTTATTAAACAAATACACATACCAAATTTGGTGTCTCTAGCTATTATAGTCTTTAAGAAAATCAAATTTGTTTAAATTTCGTGGGCGGAGGGGGGCGTGGCAAATTTTTTTTGCAACAAATTTGTGCGCGCTTACTAAAGGATTAATCATACTAAATTTGATGTCTTTAGCTATTATAGTCTTTAAGAAAATCAAATTTGTTTAAATTTCGTGGGCGGAGGGGGGCGTGGCAAAAATTTGAAATAAACTTGACCACCGTAGGTAATACACGAGTCTACGTACCAAATTTGGTGACTCTAGCTCTTATAGTCTCTGAGATCTACGTGTTCATACGGACAGACGGACGGACGGACAGACGGACGGACGGACAGACGGACGGACGGACGGACATGTCTATGTCGACTCGGCTGTTGATACTGATCAAGAATATATATACTTTATGGGGTCGGAAAAGCTTCCTTCTGCCTGTTACATACATTTTGGCGACTTTAATATACCATTTCACCCTATGGGTGTATGGTATAAAAAATAAAACAATATCTACATTTTGCAGACAATAGCAATCTTAACAAAGACGATAGGCTCAGCAATTTGAAACCTATTTATAAATTATTTATAAACAATTAAATTTGGCGCATGGTTTTCAGCAGGCAACTTATTCCCAATGATACGGGGGATATCGGGATCAGTATGATAAGAACCTTGCGATATGTTGAAGTTTTCCCAACCACACCAACTCTTTTTTGATACCTTTTTTACATCGCACTATATCATGTGCCTATAAAAAAATCAATTAGTATGTGCATCTGCCACTGTGGAAAAGCGTTGCTAAAGGGTAAATATTATAGTTCTTACAAGTGTTATATCTTTCACAAATATTTCAATTGCATTTTTAGGGGACATTGATGTAAAATTTGATAAGGCATATAATATTGTCTTTTGTCGTTGGCAAGATAAACTTTCCAATTTCACTGACGTGTACCCACTTAATGCTACAACGTGCAGGAAACGACAGCTGAACAACATTCCCAAACTGTTGTCCAGCAACCTAATATTCTTATCTCTGGAAAACACTTGCTTGTAGTCGAGCCCAATAAAAAGCGAATGTGTGAGAAGTGTCAAGTATATTTGCATCTTAACAATTGTTTTGCATTTTACCATAAGAATAAATAAACATACATGATATAATATACTTGACTAACTAATAAACGCCCTTTATTTCGTACTTTACACTGAAACTGCCACGAGACAACCATAAAGATCAAGGCAAATGCTAGTGTTAAAGTGAGCATATCTACTACCCAAATGATGATAAACAATACTCCACATACAAAACATTGTAGATAATTGAAAGAATAGAGCGAAGAGAAGTGACAGAAAAATGAGGAGAGATAAGGTGGAAAAAACGCGAAAGGCTTAATAGAGAAATGAGCTAGTAACGGAGCGAAACGACTGAATGTCATATAAGAGCATTTTGAGGCATTAAGGTGTAATTTATTAACGTGGCACCAGTGACAGCATGCATCGAGATCAGATTACATGTACTGCTGGAATAAAGGATCATTATAGGAATAACAAATCTTGACGTCATCCGCAAACATGAGCATGCGTGAATGAGCCAGGGGTGGGTAAAAAACAATGGGTCCAGATTACTGCCTTGGGGGCACCTGAAGTAACTCGAACAGATAATGAGGAACGAAAATACACCTTTTGGGTTCTGTTAATAAGATACAATTTTAACCAAGCCAATAGTTCCGGGGAAAAGCCCTTAACATTAAGTTTCGTAAGAAGTAGCGTGTCTGTCGACGTGGGCTTGCTCCATAATAAAGTTCGCGAGATCGAACATATATGGCAAGGTTTTTTGTGTAATATTGCGCTATTCAGTTTGTCAAAGTTGGTGGGCAAATCGATCGGTTAGATCGTTGGCTGAATTCTTTATTTCAATATTAATTTAAATTTCTCACATGTTCTATTTGATATTATGTATGCTTTTTTTCTCTCCTCTTCAAGTCTTTTCGGCTATCCAAATTTTCTGTAACTGCCGCGCCGTCGTAGCTGGCCGCCCCTCTCTCACCATTGCCAGCAAAGGCAAACTAAATTCTAAGTATTCTTATTGGAATCAGGAAGAATAAAACCCAGGGGCGCGTCGGCCAAATCTATCTACTGACGCGGGGCGGCAAATAAACTCGCACCGCAATATCCCCCTTCCCCGTAATTCACTTGAGTCTTTGCGCGGTGGACTACTCTCCAAATTCATTACGGCAGGCTTCACTGTTGGTCGCGTCACAAGTCCATCTACTGTGCGAACGACTGCGCTTTGCACTTGTCCGGAGAAGAAAGAAGAAAATCAGAGAGACAACTTTAGCATCGAGGAAATTATAGAGTACAAAAATAGATAGGCAGGTGTGCTCATTACTTTTAGGTCTCATTTATTTCGAGTCAGGTAGGGCACATATCAATTTTCGATTCGTTTTAATCGATTTATTTAAATTTTGTTTGTTTCTATTTGCATTTTGTCATTCATTGTTAACATTTTCGCTGTGAATGGCACATGTTTTCCACTGAATGTGAAATTGTAGGTTTTGCATTCGCAAAACATCAATAAAAAGTCCAAGTGGCAAAACATTGTGCACCATCCCCTAACAGATGTTTATCAGTGGGAATCAGGCTTTAAACAATCTTATCTGATTATTGAAAGTTGTTTTGTGAGAATTGTCTATTTTGCAGTTTAGTAGTATGAATACATACAATAATGTTCATATCTATGTAGATACATTTTCGGGTTTTTTTGCAAAGGTAGTACATACCAAGTATTTTATATACATATGTATGTATACATATATATATTAGAATGAAATCGGAAAAACATAAGCGTAATTTTTGGCTTTCTGCTGAGATAGAATGTATGCTTCATTTAATAAAGGAATCCAGAGGAGTGGAGGGAAGTTCGTCCACAACCACAACGCAATCTACTTTTACGCAAATCGCCTATAAAATGAAAAGGCGGGGATTTCCGAACAAATCACCAACACAAATTCGAAGGAAATGGTTTCAAATGAAGTCTGCATATCTCTGCTATAAGAAGGGCAACGTTGATCGATTGTTTCTGATACCCGAGAAATTTCGTAGCGATATTGCCCAATTTGTAGAAAGTGGCGAAAGATTAGCAACTGGAGCTGCATCAAAACGTTCCCAAACAGAAACAAAGTCTCGAGTGCTGATACCGTCTGATCTTCAATTTCAAGGTTTGAAAAAGTAAAAATTCTAAATTTCTATCCGTTCATTCTAGCCTAGCCGCTATTCGCTATTAAAAAATTGGCTATATTATTTTTCAACTCTGGGTTTTAGCTGGGCTTCAGTTCAATAAATCTTACTAATTTAGTTGTAAGATTTTAAATCATAGGCAGCACAACAGGTGAGCAGATTGTCTTTATAGCTATTTCAAGAACCACAAAGTTCTATCATCAGCAGACTTCGCTAAAGAATCCACCGTTGTAATGGCCATTCCATATCTTCAACGATAAAAGTAGTTGGGAATTCCAAACAACATGAAGGAAGAAAAGAACGGCAAAGCTTGCAACTGCAGATTCCACCTTTTTAATGTGCATATCCTTGGGCGCCATCAGAATTAGTGTAAAGGGCTTCGCCTTCACCAACTAACCATCGCGCCCAAATTTTTTTTGTTGTAGTATATTGTACTATATACAAAAAAGATGGTTTACAGCAAGTGTAAAAACGGGCCTTCCGTTTTTGGTATTTGTCTAGATTTCGAACTTATTGAAGTTAATCAAAACTGGGTATGAGCCGGCTTCAGGTCAATAAATCTTACTTACATATTTTGTAAGATTTTAAATTATAGGCGGCACAAAAGGTGAGCAGGTTGTCTGTATAGCTATTTCAAGAACCACCAAGTTCTATCATCAGCAGACTTTGCTAAAGAATCCGCAGTTGTAATGGCCATACCATATCTTCAACGCTAAAAATAATTGGGAATTCAAACGACATGAAGCGAGAAAAGAACGGCAAAGCTTGCAACTGCAGATTCCACCTTTTTTATGTGCATACCCTTGGGCGCCATCAGAATTAGTGTAAAGGGCTTCGCCTTAACCAACTAACCGTCGCGCCCAAATATTTTGTTATAGTATATTGTACTATATGCAAAAAAGATGGTTTACAGCACGTGTAAAAACAACACCGTTTTTGGTGTTTGTCTAGATTTGGACCTTTTTTGAAGTTAATGAAAACTAAAATTTAGCTGGGCTTCAGGTCAATAAATTTTACTAATTTATTTGTAAGATTCGTAATTATAATAATACTCCTTTTGTATTGTAGCAGGGTAGTGTTGGCTCTCTTAATATCTAACACCGTGATGCTCCGATCTTACAGCGGATCGGGACCCTAATATGTAACCTTAGCTCTTCTGGGGATGGTGGGATGGGTTGTTGCTGCAGTTTCTCACTACATATAATTTATTATAGAGTCCCTAATGAAACTAAAAGAGAGAACTAAATTCTTCAAAATAAACAAACTTATTGATCTCGAATGGCTCGAGCAACAAGACAGAAACAAATACCGCCAAGTTAATCAACTAGCTATATAAGGGTGAACTCCTCCAAACGTTTGACATCATGCTTTAGTATGGCTGAGATGTTGGCTGCCATTCATTATTCATCTGTACCCTCCCGTCCATGGCCAATAACAAAAGACAAAAATGCACATTCTATTTCATCATTTTATATAATCATGTTGTGGGAATTTAAACTTCTATTCAAAATACATTTTTCTTATTTACTATTATTCAAATAACAATTTCATTTGCAAAGGGCATTTTCTTTCCATTCACCGAAGAGTAATTCTCCCGTTACATTACTTAAATCTACGCTTCATTATTAACTGTTGCATTTTTATATATTTTTGTTGTCTTTTCTTTTTTATCTTTCTTTCTATATTTGTTACTGTAAGCGAGATAAAAAATATATTTTTCCAGGACTTGAGTCGGGATGCAGAGTGACGCAGAATAATTAAAAGATTGATGGCACTTTTATCTCTCAATAATTTTAATTTTCTTCATAATCATTGGTAAATTCGATTTGTATGTGACGCAATGGCAAATAAAATGTAGAATGCGTAAAACAAATAAAAAAAATAATCGTTACCGAATTTACACTTTTAATTTTAATACAAAATATCATTTTCTTCATCTATTACAACAATTATTTGCGTTTACACTCCGACAACCTAATCAATATTTTTTTTTCAATAACTTATGCGTTAAACGATCTTTTCGTAGCGAAATTCTCTCCCAGTCCCGGCTTCCGACAATGACCCTATGTCATTAAATCCAGAGCAGCTGATATCGTTTAGGAGTCCACTGTCTGACCACTGTCAGATAATTTCCATTAAACAATTGTCTAATACTTTATCGCCATCTTGTCTCTGACCTTTGTCAGATCTCTTTATTCTGTGTCTCTTCTCTTTTGTTGTCTTTAGACTCTAATTATCTTCGATCTTTTAAGCAAACGGATCGCACACAAGAGAGACAAGAAAAAATAACTAATTCGAGCAAGATAGCTTTTAAGTAAACAGACCGCTCACAAAGAAGACAAAAGAAAAATATCAAAGAAGCTAACTTTGGCAATGCCCTTTCACTCCTTGGCAATCATTTTTTTTACATTTTGAAATTTCTTTCCCTGCAACTCAATTCATCAATACACAAAGCAAAACATTCAAATTATTTCTCTTTTTACTACAAATTTTTCTTCTTCTTCCATCATTCCCTAAGCAAAGCACAACACGCATACACATACAGTTCGTGTAGCGTTGCGTCTGATTTGATTTAATGATGACGTAGTTGGCAGCAGGCAGATTTGAGCCGATTTATATTGACTGTAACTTGTGTTCTATTTATCCGATCAGATTCAAATTTTGGGATCTGAGATTTTATATCAAATACTATCATATTGGTAAATTTCATGAGGATACTCCGATTTTTGCAAAAATGTTTGTTTTAGAGCTATATGATATAGCAGTCCGATCCCAAAGATTTTCATACTTTATCTCACCCGGGTAATAAAAAGCCCCCAGAAAAAATTTCATCCCGATAGCTCTTAACATAGCTGAGTAATACCCTTACGCACAGACGACGTACGGACATACGGATATGGCTATATCGATTATACCCTCTGCAAGGGTATAAAAAACAAAAATAAAGGGTCTAATTGTAAGCGAGATAATTTTTTTTCACACAGTCACTCTGATTCTACATATATACATACATGCATACATATTATTTTCCTATATGTTTGATTATATTAGTTTATGATGTTATTATTTATGTTAATGTAATAACCCAGTACTTTAATAATAAGACAAGAGTTTCAACTCAAATTTTATGGTGGTGAATTTACAATGCTATAAGGATTATTTTCAGCGATGTAAACTTAGGTTTTCTCGCGATCCTAAGCAATTTTAATAATAAAGCTGACACTGATCCTTATCCTCCTCACTCGCAATCGTCTAATTGCATTTGAGACCATGTGTTTGATGATAGTTCGGTTCGATAAGGCGCTTCTTCGTAAGATTTTTTTTTTTAGAAAAGTATAATAGATAAATTTCAATCAAATTTTCCACAGTTGTTGGAGAAACTTATTTCACGTATAAAAATTTTTAGGCGACCCTAAAAAGGGGTGGAGTGGGAAAATTCAACAATGGCATCCTCATTTTGTCCTTATAGATGTCCTACCTTTCGCAAATCAAGTCTGAATTCAAAAATGAAAATTTTTTCTTAATCTAGACAATTTTCAGGAGGAAAAAAGGATTTTTTTTGCCTATTTTTCGTTACTAATTAATTTATTAAACTAACAATTTTTAATAGTTTTCGCCATTTCTACTATCAGCGGTGAACATACATATGTAGAAAACTTCATAGCGATTGGTTAATTTTTACATCTGTAGGGCTTCCATGAACTTCAAAAACGTAGTTTTGAGATAAACGCGTTTGTAAATTTGCGGAGCGGCCCAGCGCGCTTGACACCGCTCCACTTAACGACGAATAACTTTCGTAATTTTACAGACTGAAAATAAAATTTTTACACAGCATTCTTAAAACATATATCTATTCCAAAATGCAAAAAAATGAATTTTTGTATAACACAAGGTAGACACCCCCTTAAGGGAAAAAAGGCCGAAGCCTCCAATTATAGGGGTTTTTCTAAACTGTCTGCTATTGTAATGACCGGGTTCTATAAGTGTAAATATCTGCTAGTATTAAGCTTGATTATTTAGATAATTATGTTCTACTATTATTTGCGACAACAAACGCTAAAATTTTCATGTTGGTCAGAAGAGGAACGCATTTGTATGCTGAGAAGACAAAGTGGCACCAAAACCTTCAAAATCAAGGTAAAACTTTAAATAAAAACCAAAATTTTAGTTGGATGTTTGCATCTTTTAATTCCTTCAAACATGATCTAAACATGTCGGTAAGGACTACATCTGTTGAAACATCGATGTTTGGCCACATCGATGTTTCGATGTTTTTCAGGAAAAAATATCGATGTATCGATACTACATCGAAGTAATATAAATCTTTGTTAAAAATAGCATTCTTTTTCCAAACTTAAAACTATGTTTGACCTGCCCAGTTGCAGATGGTACAAGACTCCAATGCTTATTAGTATGTGGAGTGGAATAAGGAAAATAGGTCTTCTCCTCTTCGACTTCAGAAGTCTTGTTTATATTTTGGTTTCATGAGTTAGAAGCTCTTCATGAGAACATGTTAATGTAAATACAGTGGTAGAAATTCCAAAAATCTTAAACAAATAATATAAGAAATCTTAATATACATATACAAATCTAATTTCAACGATGACGTCTCCTCCAACGAACTATAAAGCAGAAATTTAATCTTTTTCAAACGTAATACATACAGGTTTTTTTTTATTATTATAGATGTAGTCGTACAACGCTCAGTACGAACAAGTGGCCCATATGACACCAGGCCCGGGCCTGTTGCGAATGACCCTAAGTAAAGTTAATGTTACAACCTCTACCCACTCCGACCTAAGGGCATAGGCGTATTACATATATAAACATAAAATTAAACTAAAGAAATAGGAAATATTAAATGTAATAAGATAATATGTTACATTAAAAAAGAAAATAGGATAGGTTTAAATAAAGATGATTACAACTAATTACGAGCGAGGAAGGACAAGATCGCAGTTTTTATAACCGGAAGCGATGTTTCGGAACCGATAACGTGCCAAAGTCTGTTGTAGTCACTACATAGTATATGAAAAGGTTCATGCAGAGAAAAGTTAGTTGTGCAAGTGGGAAGTATAAGCGGTGTGAATACTATAAAACATAATACTATAAAACATAATTCAATATTTTTCAAACTTAAAAATATAAAACAATGCAATTCAGAGATTCACTTGTGACAATGTATAAAAAGAAGCATGTCTACATTAAACTTAAGCGAACTTCTCTTCTCCCTTACTATGATTCCAGCCTTACTGAACAATCGTACGGTTTCAGTCGAAATGTTTTATTTGATGAGATCTTTTCTCAGTGATGGAAAAGCTAGCTAACAAAAACATCGAACATCGGAGAGAAAAAATCTATGTTTTTTACGAAAGGAGAAACATCGATGTATCGATACTACATCGATGTTTCGCACAGCTCTAGAAAGGACTGTCACTTCTCAGAGTGGACTCCTAGAACAAGAGTTAATATAGCGAAGTCGAAGGAATGTCCCAGTCCGAACTTAGAAGCATGTAAAGTACTTTTATATAATCACAAAACTCCATATGAATCTTCATATTGCAAAATAGCGTAATATTCTCTGCTTCTTGCAGATCATTTGATAATCAAATCCTTGAGAACCAAAAAGCACACCTCTATCATCGCCCTTGATTTTTCAAAGGCTTTATAGATAGATAGAGTAGGAGCGCACACTATTTTTGACCAGCTAATTAACTGGAAAGTAGGCCCAAAAATCATAAACTTCATCCGTGACTTCATGTCCAAGAGAAAATCAAGTTAGCAGGCGACAGTTATATAGAAGCCGAAGGTTGCGGTACAGTGGAACTAAAATGGAAAAATATCACGATCGAATTGCTTGACGTGCTATATGTAAAGGACTTACAATGTAATTTTATTTCGGTATCAAAGGCAACAGAAAATAGCTTAAGAGTAATTTTTGTTAAAAACAAAGTGTTTGTTAAAGACAGTAACAATCGTGATTTAATGATCGCAGAGAAACACAACGATTTGTTTTTGTTTGAAAGTAAAACAAAAACAGTGTTTGCTGCAGAAACAAATGTAAATCAGCTGGTCAAATGGCATAATCGGTTTGGACATTTAAATTTCGATAGTTTAAATAAAATGATTAAGCAGGGAATGGTCTATGGTCTTAATGCTAAAGTGTGTAGTACAAATGACCTTGTATGTGAAACGTGTGCAAAAAGTAAAATTTGCGTTAAGAAGTTTCCGAAGTCTTCGGAAAGTCGCTCAAAAGAATTGTTGGGCTTGATTCATACAGACATTTGTGGACCTATGCGTACAGCGTCACAAGGTGGTGCGCGCTACTTCGCAAATTTCATAGACGATAAATCGCGTTATGTAACAGTGTACATGTTAAAGAATAAGAGCGATATTTTCCAGAAATTCAAAGATTTCAAAATGCTAGCAGAAAATCAGACGGGTAAGCGTATAAAAGCCATACGAAGCGACAACGACCGTGAGTACCTGAGCGATAGATTTGAACAGTTCTTGTCGAGTCATAGAATAAAAAGACAACTCACTGTTCCCCATACTCCACAACAAAATGGTGTGGCAGAACGCGCCAATAGAACCCTGGTGGAGATGGCGCGAAGCATGATAGTGCATGCTGGAGTTGGCGAATCTTTTTTGGGGCGAGGCAATAATGACGGCTGCATATTTACGGAATAGAGCAGAAACTGCAACTTTGCCTGATAATACTCCATACGAGGTTTGGTATGGGAAAAAGCCGAGCGTATCTCATCTTAGAGTATTTGGTATGAAATATTTTTCAAACTTAAAACTTAAAAATATAAAACAATGCAATTCAGAGATTCACTTGTGACAATGTATAAAAAGAAGCATGTCTACATTAAACTTAAGCGAACTTCTCTTCTCCCTTACTATGATTCCAGCCTTACTGAACAATCGTACGGTTTCAGTCGAAATGTTTTATTTGATGAGATCTTTTCTCAGTGATGGAAAAGCTAGCTAACAAAAACATCGAACATCGGAGAGAAAAAATCGATGTTTTTTACGAAAGGAGAAACATCGATGTATCGATACTACATCGATGTTTCGCACAGCTCTAGTAAGGACTGTCACTTCTCAGAGTGGACTCCTAGAACAAGAGTTAATATAGCGAAGTCGAAGGAATGTCCCAGTCCGAACTTAGAAGCATGTAAAGTACTTTTATATAATCACAAAACTCCATATGAATCTTCATATTGCAAAATAGCGTAATATTCTCTGCTTCTTGCAGATCATTTGATAATCAAATCCTTGAGAACCAAAAAGCACACCTCTATCATCGCCCTTGATTTTTCAAAGGCTTTATAGATAGATAGAGTAGGAGTGCACACTATTTTTGACCAGCTAATTAACTGGAAAGTAGGCCCAAAAATCATAAACTTCATCCGTGACTTCATGTCCAAGAGGAAAATTCAAATAAAAATTAAAAACGTAATTAGTTGTCCTTTTTAACGGCATTCCCCAAAGAATGTCATCCTTTTCCTTATTGCTTACAATAAACTAGCAAACATCATCAGTTTGCAAAAAGAAATAGAATTCAGTACCTATGCAGATGATTTCTTCCTAATTATCCCCCTCAATAAACAAAAAAACAAACTCTCAATCTGGACAACCTCTTCGTAAATATGCGGAAATGGTGGTTATATTCAGAAGCAGTATTATCACTAGGAAATGCCAACATCTTCATATTTGCCGAAAACAAAACTGTGTTTGCAGCATTTCATGCAACCGCATCCAAATCCCCCTAGTCTTCTTTAACAACTAATACAGATGGGACTTACACATAAAGCATATCCTACCAACACTAAATGATAAACTCAATATCATAAAATGCCTAGCAAGTCCCAAATTCAACTGCAACACATACACACTGATCAACAGAACAAAATCTATGTTGATATCTAAAATAGACTACGCAATATTTATCTACGGGCACACACCAAAATCAATGCTCCACAATCTTAAATCTTTGTTTAACGCAGCAATACGCCCACCACTTGGCGCCCTTCGATCAACACCTGTATCAAACTTACTTTTTGAATCAAATATATCCACAATAGAACAACAGAGAGACCTCATTACATCCAAAACATACAAAACACTTCTTAACAGTTCAAATTCACCACTCTACAATCATATTAAGCAAAGTAACAGAAGTAAAATATATAAAATATCACCGACATTACAAAATATCATACTGTTATGCAAAGAAAACCATATCCCCTACCTCCCGCTCCCAAACATAACAATAACCCCTCCATGGACTTTCCCTTCCGTTATAAACACAACACTACAAATATATAGCAAATCCAATACACCGACGAGTATTACAAAGGAAACCTTAAAAAGAGGCATAGGTACTACCGAACTTCAAATCAATACTATCAGCCGAAACCATGGCCATTCTAGACGTAAATATGTAAATTTGTGAATACCAAGCCGAATGCCTTAGCCGCCAGCGCTTTAGTTCATAAGTTAGCAATAATTTTAATTATTATTAACTTTGTTATAAATAAATAAGAATTAATCAGTTAATACAGTGCACTGTGGTTCCGCCAGAGGCCAAAAATCAAGCAAAGTGATAACAAAGAATAAATAAAAATTGCAAGCTCTAATTGTCACTGTTAAAATACGTATATAAGCACCGCAGTATGTCTATCTCTTTCTTATTATTCTCGAATGATCCGATCTATGAATTGTAACGGACATTCTTTCATTTCTGCTTTACATTCATTTTCTTGCTGCCTGCGCTGCAGCGAATATTCTAATGCATAGATTTAGTCTCAAATAAACCTCTACTCGAATAGGGTATGGGCCCAGGCAGCAGAAAGTAAAACTGTGCGGGTTGGTCGGAAAGACTTGTAAGAGATTCGTTTTGTTAATTAAAGTTTGTGATTAACTAATTTGTTCAAGATGAGTGCACAATTTTCAATCGAAAAACTAGATGGTGAAAATTATAGTGTATGGTCAGTACAGATGAAAAGTCTGTTGATTCATTCTGATTTGTGGTCGGTGACATGTGGTCGGTTAAAAAAAGAGGCGTCTGGTACGGCTGAACAAAAGGAGTTGTTTGACAGTAAAGACGAGAAAGCCCTCGCAAGTATATTGTTGTGCGTAAGTCCGTCGCAGATCAACGGTATAAAACATTGTAAAACCGCAAGCGAAGCATGGGCCAAGTTATCCGCGATCCACATGCCCTCCGGTCCGGCTAGAAAAATACAGTTGTTTAAGCAATTGTTGTATACTAAAATGTTGGCTACAGACAGTATTCGAGAGCATTTGAATAATTTTTCTAATGTAGAAAAGTTAAATGAAATTCAGGAACAAGTGCCTGATGAAATGCTCGTTATAATTTTGTTGGCAAGTTTAAGTGATGATTTCGAAAATTTTGTAGTTGCCATTGAAACGCGAGACTCGTTGCCATCGCTAAGCGCTCTAAAAATTAAATTGCTTGAAGAGGGAGAGAGACGCAAGATTGGCGAAGTAGCCGAGAAAAGTGAGAATAAAATGTATTCGTCGCGTCAAGAAAACGGTAAAAAGAACAAAGCAATGAGAGAACCAAAAAACATTGAATGTTGGTTGTGCGGTCGTCGCTGGCATTTCGCGTCGAAATGTGGTTCGAAAGAGAGAAAAGACAACGCGAACGAAAAGAACAGTAAAAAGTCTTTTTCGGTGCTCTCTACTTCTGGAACACGAATCGGTTTGTCGAAAAATGCGTGGTGTGTAGACAGCGGGGCTACAGCTCATTTGTGTGCGGACGAATCAATGTTTACGAGTATGCGTGAGCACAAAGAGAAAATCAAGTTAGCAGGCGACAGTTATATAGAAGCCGAAGGTTGCGGTACAGTGGAACTAAAATGGAAAAATATCACGATCGAATTGCTTGACGTGCTATATGTATAGGACTTACAATGTAATTTTATTTCGGTATCAAAGGCAACAGAAAATAGCTTAAGAGTAATTTTTGTTAAAAACAAAGTGTTTGTTAAAGACAGTAACAATCGTGATTTAATGATCGCAGAGAAACACAACGATTTGTTTTTGTTTGAAAGTAAAACAAAAACAGTGTTTGCTGCAGAAACAAATGTAAATCAGCTGGTCAAATGGCATAATCGGTTTGGACATTTAAATTTCGATAGTTTAAATAAAATGATTAAGCAGGGAATGGTCTATGGTCTTAATGCTAAAGTGTGTAGTACAAATGACCTTGTATGTGAAACGTGTGCAAAAAGTACAATTTGCGTTAAGAAGTTTCCGAAGTCTTCGGAAAGTCGCTCAAAAGAATTGTTGGGCTTGATTCATACAGACATTTGTGGACCTATGCGTACAGCGTCACAAGGTGGAGCGCGCTACTTCGCAAATTTCATAGACGATAAATCGCGTTATGTAACAGTGTACTGTTAAAGAATAAGAGCGATATTTTCCAGAAATTCAAAGATTTCAAAATGCTAGCAGAAAATCAGACGGGTAAGCGTATAAAAGCCATACGAAGCGACAACGGCCGTGAGTACCTGAGCGATAGATTTGAACAGTTCTTGTCGAGTCATAGAATAAAAAGACAACTCACTGTTCCCCATACTCCACAACAAAATGGTGTGGCAGAACGCGCCAATAGAACCCTGGTGGAGATGGCGCGAAGCATGATAGTGCATGCTGGAGTTGGCGAATCTTTTTGGGGCGAGGCAATAATGACGGCTGCATATTTACGGAATAGAGCAGAAACTGCAACTTTGCCTGATAATACTCCATACGAGGTTTGGTATGGGAAAAAGCCGAGCGTATCTCATCTTAGAGTATTTGGTATGAAATATTTTTCAAACTTAAAACTTAAAAATATAAAACAATGCAATTCAGAGATTCACTTGTGACAATGTATAAAAAGAAGCATGTCTACATTAAACTTAAGCGAACTTCTCTTCTCCCTTACTATGATTCCAGCCTTACTGAACAATCGTACGGTTTCAGTCGAAATGTTTTATTTGATGAGATCTTTTCTCAGTGATGGAAAAGCTAGCTAACAAAAACATCGAACATCGGAGAGAAAAAATCGATGTTTTTTACGAAAGGAGAAACATCGATGTATCGATACTACATCGATGTTTCGCACAGCTCTAGTAAGGACTGTCACTTCTCAGAGTGGACTCCTAGAACAAGAGTTAATATAGCGAAGTCGAAGGAATGTCCCAGTCCGAACTTAGAAGCATGTAAAGTACTTTTATATAATCACAAAACTCCATATGAATCTTCATATATCATCTGCTTCTTGCAGATCATTTGATAATCAAATCCTTGAGAACCAAAAAGCACACCTCTATCATCGCCCTTGATTTTTCAAAGGCTTTATAGATAGATAGAGTAGGAGTGCACACTATTTTTGACCAGCTAATTAACTGGAAAGTAGGCCCAAAAATCATAAACTTCATCCGTGACTTCATGTCCAAGAGGAAAATTCAAATCAAAATTAAAAACGTAATTAGTTGTCCTTTTTAACGGCATTCCCCAAAGAATGTCATCCTTTTCCTTATTGCTTACAATAAACTAGCAAACATCATCAGTTTGCAAAAAGAAATAGAATTCAGTACCTATGCAGATGATTTCTTCCTAATTATCCCCCCTCAATAAACAAAAAAACAAACTCTCAATCTGGACAACCTCTTCGTAAATATGCGGAAATGGTGGTTATATTCAGAAGCAGTATTATCACTAGGAAATGCCAACATCTTCATATTTGCCGAAAACAAAACTGTGTTTGCAGCATTTCACGCAACCGCATCCAAATCCCCCTAGTCTTCTTTAACAACTAATACAGATGGGACTTACACATAAAGCATATCCTACCAACACTAAATGATAAACTCAATATCATAAAATGCCTAGCAAGTCCCAAATTCAACTGCAACACATACACACTGATCAACAGAACAAAATCTATGTTGATTCTAAAATAGACTACGCAATATTTATCTACGGGCACACACCAAAATCAATGCTCCACAATCTTAAATCTTTGTTTAACGCAGCAATACGCCCACCACTTGGCGCCCTTCGATCAACACCTGTATCAAACTTACTTTTTGAATCAAATATACCCACAATAGAACAACAGAGAGACCTCATTACATCCAAAACATACAAAACACTTCTTAACAGTTCAAATTCACCACTCTACAATCATATTAAGCAAAGTAACAGAAGTAAAATATATAAAATATCACCGACATTACAAAATATCATACTGTTATGCAAAGAAAACCATATCCCCTACCTCCCGCTCCCAAACATAACAATAACCCCTCCATGGACTTTCCCTTCCGTTATAAACACAACACTACAAATATATAGCAAATCCAATACACCGACGAGTATTACAAAGGAAACCTTAAAAAGAGGCATAGGTACTACCGCACTTCAAATCAATACTATCAGCCGAAACCATGGCCATTCTAGACGTAAATATGTAAATTTGTGAATACCAAGCCGAATGCCTTAGCCGCCAGCGCTTTAGTTCATAAGTTAGCAATAATTTTAATTATTATTAACTTTGTTATAAATAAATAAGAATTAATCAGTTAATACAGTGCACTGTGGTTCCGCCAGAGGCCAAAAATCAAGCAAAGTGATAACAAAGAATAAATAAAAATTGCAAGCTCTAATTGTCACTGTTAAAATACGTATATAAGCACCGCAGTATGTCTATCTCTTTCTTATTATTCTCGAATGATCCGATCTATGAATTGTAACGGACATTCTTTCATTTCTGCTTTACATTCATTTTCTTGCTGCCTGCGCTGCAGCGAATATTCTTATGCATAGATTTAGTCTCAAATAAACCTCTACTCGAATAAGTTATGGGCCCAGGCAGCAGAAAGTAAAACTGTGCGGGTTGGTCGGAAAGACTTGTAAGAGATTCGTTTTGTTAATTAAAGTTTGTGATTAACTAATTTGTTCAAGATGAGTGCACAATTTTCAATCGAAAAACTAGATGGTGAAAATTATAGTGTATGGTCAGTACAGATGAAAAGTCTGTTGATTCATTCTGATTTGTGGTCGGTGACATGTGGTCGGTTAAAAAAAGAGGCGTCTGGTACGGCTGAACAAAAGGAGTTGTTTGACAGTAAAGACGAGAAAGCCCTCGCAAGTATATTGTTGTGCGTAAGTCCGTCGCAGATCAACGGTATAAAACATTGTAAAACCGCAAGCGAAGCATGGGCCAAGTTATCCGCGATCCACATGCCCTCCGGTCCGGCTAGAAAAATACAGTTGTTTAAGCAATTGTTGTATACTAAAATGTTGGCTACAGACAGTATTCGAGAGCATTTGAATAATTTTTCTAATGTCGTAGAAAAGTTAAATGAAATTCAGGAACAAGTGCCTGATGAAATGCTCGTTATAATTTTGTTGGCAAGTTTAAGTGATGATTTCGAAAATTTTGTAGTTGCCATTGAAACGCGAGACTCGTTGCCATCGCTAAGCGCTCTAAAAATTAAATTGCTTGAAGAGGGAGAGAGACGCAAGATTGGCGAAGTAGCCGAGAAAAGTGAGAATAAAATGTATTCGTCGCGTCAAGAAAACGGTAAAAAGAACAAAGCAATGAGAGAACCAAAAAACATTGAATGTTGGTTGTGCGGTCGTCGCTGGCATTTCGCGTCGAAATGTGGTTCGAAAGAGAGAAAAGACAACGCGAACGAAAAGAACAGTAAAAAGTCTTTTTCGGTGCTCTCTACTTCTGGAACACGAATCGGTTTGTCGAAAAATGCGTGGTGTGTAGACAACGGGGCTACAGCTCATTTGTGTGCGGACGAATCAATGTTTACGAGTATGCGTGAGCACAAAGAGAAAATCAAGTTAGCAGGCGACAGTTATATAGAAGCCGAAGGTTGCGGTACAGTGGAACTAAAATGGAAAAATATCACGATCGAATTGCTTGACGTGCTATATGTAAAGGACTTACAATGTAATTTTATTTCGGTATCAAAGGCAACAGAAAATGGCTTAAGAGTAATTTTTGTTAAAAACAAAGTGTTTGTTAAAGACAGTAACAATCGTGATTTAATGATCGCAGAGAAACACAACGATTTGTTTTTGTTTGAAAGTAAAACAAAAACAGTGTTTGCTGCAGAAACAAATGTAAATCAGCTGGTCAAATGGCATAATCGGTTTGGACATTTAAATTTCGATAGTTTAAATAAAATGATTAAGCAGGGAATGGTCTATGGTCTTAATGCTAAAGTGTGTAGTACAAATGACCTTGTATGTGAAACGTGTGCAAAAAGTAAAATTTGCGTTAAGAAGTTTCCGAAGTCTTCGGAAAGTCGCTCAAAAGAATTGTTGGGCTTGATTCATACAGACATTTGTGGACCTATGCGTACAGCGTCACAAGGTGGTGCGCGCTACTTCGCAAATTTCATAGACGATAAATCGCGTTATGTAACAGTGTACATGTTAAAGAATAAGAGCGATATTTTCCAGAAATTCAAAGATTTCAAAATGCTAGCAGAAAATCAGACGGGTAAGCGTATAAAAGCCATACGAAGCGACAACGACCGTGAGTACCTGAGCGATAGATTTGAACAGTTCTTGTCGAGTCATAGAATAAAAAGACAACTCAATGTTCCCCATACTCCACAACAAAATGGTGTGGCAGAACGCGCCAATAGAACCCTGGTGGAGATGGCGCGAAGCATGATAGTGCATGCTGGAGTTGGCGAATCTTTTTGGGGCGAGGCAATAATGACGGCTGCATATTTACGGAATAGAGCAGAAACTGCAACTTTGCCTGATAATACTCCATACGAGGTTTGGTATGGGAAAAAGCCGAGCGTATCTCATCTTAGAGTATTTGGTATGAAAGCTATTGTATTAGATAAAACTCATAAGAACAAGTTTTCAGCGAAAGGGAAGCAGCATATTTTGGTAGGTTACTCCGAGACTGCCAAGGCTTATCGTCTTTACAACCCTGTCAAAAGGACCGTAGTAGTATCCCGAGATGTCGTGTTTTTGGAGCACAAGTTCATCTCTCATGAAAGACTTGGAGCACGGTCGAGAATTATCATGTGAGTCAGACGTGGTAATCTTTCAGCCAAGTGAAAAACTTGATTGCGAGAATAATGATGAAATCCAAGAAAATTCTGTGGAGCAGCAAATTCCAATTGTTGATGAGCAAAGTGGTGACGAAGAAAATGCTGAGGAGGAGCAACCATATACCCGAAGAGGACCAGGGAGACCAAAGTTTGATCGCACTGGGCGTGCTGGTCGTCCACGAAGAGAGTACAATATGCTGAATGTACTAGATGCGAAAGACGTTATTGTTCCTACCTGTATAAATGAGGCATTTAAGTCAGAGCAGTCGGAAAACTGGAAATCAGCAATGCAGAAGGAGTATGACAACCTAGAAAACATTAAGACATGGAGTTTGGTTGATCTTCCTGCAAACAAAAAGGTTATCGGTTGTAAATGGGTTTTTACCACCAAACGAGATGAGAGTGGCAAAGTTCAGCGTTTCAAGGCAAGATTGGTCGCAAAAGGGTGTGGTCAACAATATGGAATTAACTACAAGGAAACTTTTTCCCCGGTTGCACGTTATTTCTCAATCAGACTGGTGATTGCGTTGGCGGTGGAACACGAGATGCACTTGCATCAGATGGATGTCTCCGCAGCATACCTCAATAGTGAGCTACAAGATGACGTTTACATGCGGCAACCTGAAGGTTTTGTCGATGCTGATCATCCCAAGCGTGTACTCAAGCTACATAAATCGTTGTACGGCTTGAAACAGAGTGGGCGTGAGTGGAACCAAAAGCTGGATAGCATTCTTTTGAAGATTGGTTTCGTTCCATGTGCAAGCGAACCGTGTATATACACGAGCAAAGTCAATGGGTATTTATCTATTATTGTTGTATATGTTGACGATTTTATACTTGCATGTACCAGAAAGGACGACGTGGCCTACATAAAGCAGCTCATATCAAACGAATTTGATGTGGTCGACGGCGGTGAACTCCATCATTTTTTGGGGATGGAAATCGAGCGAGATGGCAAGACTGGCAATGTCTCCATAGGCCACAAGCAGTACATCGAAGGCTTGTTGCATGAATATGGTATGAAGGACTGCAAGCCGAACGCGACTCCTCTAGAGGTCGGGTTCCAGACGAAATGCGATAGAAATGATTGCGGTCAGGTGGACAAGACACGCTATCAATCACTCATTGGTTCGTTATTGTATTTGGCGTTGACTACACGGCCAGATATAATACACTCTGTGGCTAAGTTGGCGCAGAGAAATGCAGATCCGCACAAGGAACATGAGGTTGCAGCCAAGAGGGTATTGAGATATCTAAGAGGTACCTCAGATGTGAGACTTCATTATAGCAAAACTGGTGTTCCTATTCACTGTTTTGTTGATGCGGACTGGGCTGGCGATTGCAACGATCGGAAGTCGTTCACCGGTTGGTCATTCCTTATTGCTGGAGCGGCGGTGTCATGGGAATCAAAGAAGCAAAATCTGGTTGCCCTCAGTAGCACGGAGGCCGAGTACGTAGCACTTTCTACAGCAGCCAAAGAAGCGATATACATCAGAAAGCTGATCAACGAGATGGGATTCGGGCCGATGACGAAGCTGCTAATTTATAGCGACAACCAGAGCGCACAATGTCTTGCTAAAGATGCTAAATTTCATTCACGTAGCAAGCATATTGAAATAAAATATCATTTTGTAAGGGAAATGTATAAAGTAAATGTAATAGATATCAAATACATTCCCACAGTTAGTATGACCTCAGATATATTAACAAAGAACTTATGTAAGGTCAAACATGTAAAGTTTACAGAAATGTTGGGATTAAAATAATTTTTGTATAAGATAGACTTCGCGTTGAGAAGGAGTGTTAAAATACGTATATAAGCACCGCAGTATGTCTATCTCTTTCTTATTATTCTCGAATGATCCGATCTATGAATTGTAACGGACATTCTTTCATTTCTGCTTTACATTCATTTTTTTGCTGCCTGCGCTGCAGCGAATATTCTTATGCATAGATTTAGTCTCAAATAAACCTCTACTCGAATAGTCACAAAAATGTTCAAACTTAACAATGGCAAACTGGATTTTTCTTCAATCATTACGGTACTTTCTAAAAATAGAACAAAACGCATGAACACGTGTTCACTTTAAAAGTAAAGCAAAGCAAACGCAATAACATCGCATTCTTGTTGTGATTGAAAATTTACAAATTATCAATGGATTTTCAAATTAAAGGTGTTTATTTTATTTTATTTTAGTAAATTATTAAAAATTGTATTGTGTATTGTCCTTTTAAAATTTATGTTTTATGTGACTTTTATTTTTGTGTGCATGATTTGTATGTTTACTTATAGATATTATTTTCATTGCATTAATCTAAGTTTTCGCTTTATAAAAGTGTTTAGGTCAGCCGCAGAAACTTCCAGATGTGTGTGAAATAATTAATTAATTAACGCATCTTCTTATTTTTTCGAGGTCAAACTTATTTATTTATTTATTTATTTATTTCACGTCAACTAAGTCAGCAGTCGACGAAAAAGCTTAAGCTAAAATACAGATAATAATTAATTAGCTTAGCTTAGCTTAGCTTTATGCACAACTTGCCCAGAAGAGCCCCTGTGTTTGTTTTGTGTGTTTAATTTCGTGTTCACGTGTGGTTTTCATTTTGTATTTTGTATTAAAACCTCATAATATTTATTAAATATTTGTTTTTAACTTTAAACTTGATAGGCAACATACATATGTCACTGTGTGTTCGCACACACTTATTTTTAATAAGAGAAATATTTGTTGATGTACAAAAAAATTTGAAAAACAATGGCTTTAAGGATGAATTAACTGTTTGTACTAAACCAAATGAGTACATTTGCAAAAAAATTGTTTTATTTTGGATGCGTTACAAACGTAAGAAATCTTCTATTTTGCAATATAAGTCTGATTGGCTGAATACAATGGAGTCAATTATATTGAAAAATACGAAGAATGTACCCCAGGAAAATGCAAAAAGTGCTCCACGTGGCCGTAAAAAAATCAATTTTATGGATTCTTCAACGGAACTAATCGTCGGCGTGTAGCTCAGCTGGTCGAAATTTATGAGACCGCTTTCTCTGCACTACGCAACGAAAATCAAAGCCAAAATGTATTGACACCGGAATGACGAAACACCAATATTTTCGGATACGGAATATCATTAGATATTTTTCCGAGCTTAAATGCATTTTCAGCTCTACTAAAGATAGATATTCTGATTACATATCTGTGTACGAATCCTATGCCGAAGTCGAGCTTCAAAGCTTGTTAGATAACACAGCCTCGAGCATAGTGGAGCTTCAACCTAATGTTATTGAATCAATTGCAGATGATTCTGTTGATAATCTGTTATTAATTGGAAAGTGGGGTTTTGATGGAAGGACGGGCCGTACCGAGTACAAGCAAATAACAAAAAAATGACAAAAGTTTATTCGTTAAATCTTACGTACCTCTTCACCTTATTTAAAAAACCGCTCAAAAAATTAATTATTTGGAAAAACCCTCGGCCTTCGTCAACACGTTATTGCAGACCAATTTGATTCCACTTTAAGAAACTAGAGAAAATAAGTTTTCTATTTCCTACAGAACTATGTGTCCAAAATAGAAAAATATCCGTTGATCATAGCTTACAATTACATAACTATGGTAGATGGAAAAGTTTGTAACGCTTTAAGTGAATCGCACTCCACTAAATGTTATATGTACATACATATATGCGAAGCAAAGCCAACGGTGATGAACAATTTGAATGAATGTTTGGACAAAGTAGTATCAAAAAAATATTTCGAGTTTCACGTAAAAATAAAATTTATTGAATACATTCTTTAACTTGCTTACAAGTCGGTCATACAAATGTGGCAGGCAGAGGGCCCCAACAAAAACAAAAATTTTTAGAAAGAGAGATGGTGGCAAAGGAACATCCCACGATGGCAATGTAGCGAGAAATTTTTTTTAAATCCTCGATTGTCTGCAGAAATTACAGGCCTGAATGAAAATCTGATTCATCGTATTTCCACCTTATTGCAAGTTTTGGAATCGGGGCACAAAATCAACGAAAAAAAATTTAATGAATATGCCCTAGATACTGTCAAAGGATTAATCAAGGAGTAGCCCTGGTACTATTTGCCGGCGACGGTTCATAAGGTGCTCATTCACGGATATGCTGTTATACAGCACGCAATTGTTTCAATTGGTGAGCTCTCGGAGGAAGCTGCTGAGGGGAACAATAAAAAAATGCAGTCTGAATCATACCCACAAAATGTCACGAATACTTAAAAATACAGACATAATGAATTAGTTGCTTTTATGGGCAAAAAAAATTCTAATTTAAAGTTTTTTTTCCTTCAGTTTATAGCTTACTTTTGGAGACATCCCAAAATTTTGTATAATCTTAAAATTACAATTATTGGATATTTATAACATACACCCATAGGGTAAGTTGTTATATTAAAGTCGCCAAAATGTATGTAACATACAGAAGGAAGCTTTTCCGACCCCATAAAGTATATACATATATTCTTGATCAGGATCAACACCCGAGTCGATCTAGCCATGTCAGTCCGTCTGTCCGTATGAACACGTAGATCTCAGCGACTATAAGAGCTAGAGTCGCCAAATTTGGTACGAAGACTAGTGTAATACCTACGTTGGTCATTTTTCAAATTTTTGCCACGCCCCCCTCCGCCCACGAAATTTAAACAAATTTGATTTTCTTAAAGACTATGATAGCTAAGATTTTGCCACTCCCCTTTCCGCTCCCGTAATTTGGAAAAACTCGATTATCTCACGTAGTTTTTTACCTTGCGAAATGCCAAATTTGATCAAAATCGAACTAAAAATAGCCAAGTTATGCATATAAACATTTTTCCAGTTGGCCGTTGGCTGGTGGGGGGCGCTAGGGTGGTCATAACCTTGCGTGAGTGAGATACCGAGATATGCTTCTAAAAAGCATAAAATCAGATTTTTTGAAAAAAAAAAAAAAAACGTAAATGCATTTGTTATTATAAACTTGAAATATTTGTTTTACTGGTGTATGGTATACCTAAGTCGGCGAGACGACTTACTTAATTTTATTTAGTACTGGTTGACCCGGCGAACTTCGTACCGCCTTAGCGTTGCAATCATGCACAACTTTATTTCGTATAGCTGACCTATCTTAGGTATGAGTACCTATTCAATTTGAACTGAATCCTCCATATAAAAATTAATACCTGAAAATGATTTTACTAATTTTTAATGAAATAAAAAACAAAATATATATTTTCAAAATAGTTAGGATTTATTTAAACACTCTGTACTCTGTACTCTTCACTGCTTCTCTCTACTCTAATGCTTTTTGGTAAACAATATTTTTAGTTTTATGTTCTGGCGCGTAAATAAATAAAGTTGTTGGTTTTCCGACACGGGGACAGGCGAAATATAATTGGCCATGTGAAAAACATGGATTTTGTAGGTTGATGCCACATACACTTAGCGACTGCCCTTGCGATTTGTTTATTGACATTGCAAATGCAAGCCGCACTGGAAACTGTAAGCGCTTAAAGCTGAATGGCATGTCGTTCGGTATCATAGGGATGCGTGGGATTAAAACGTCTTCGCCTTTGTATTTCCCTTTTAAAATTGTTGCTTCGATAATTTCTTCACAGCAAGCCTTCACAGACGTGTCTGGTTTATGTTCCGTAACATAATAATTACTGATCCGATTTTTAGTTGCAGATTATGAGGTGGTAAGCCGGGTAATTCCAGGGAATTTAAAAATTCTGTTGGATAATTGACAACATCATCATTAATAACGGAATCAACTAATTTGTAATTCTTCAATTCGCCAGCTATTTTCTCTTGAATCTGAAAATTCATTTCGTTCACATCAACATTTTTTGCGGCCAATATAACACGTTCGCTTAACCAATCGTGATTTCGGTAATTTTGAGCTATGTTTGGGAAAGCCATCTACATGAGTTCAACAGCAATATTACCATTACCAATATCGAGCAGTTGTTTGGAAAAGACTTCTCCAGACTGGTCTTCCTGCAATTCGACTCTCATGTTTATACTCAATTTAAGTGTTTTAATGTATTTCCATAAAATGGACGACTTCAAACATGCATTTAGTTCATCAGCTGGCGTTGAGCGTGGAACAACTGGCAATATTTGTCGAAAATCACCTGCCAATAGTATCATTGCACCACCAAACCGGTTTCCGTTATTTCGTAAATCCTGCATTGAGCGATCTAATGCCTCTAAAGATTTTTTGTGTGCCATCGTGCATTCATCCCAAATGATCAATCTGGTTTGCTGCAGCACTTTGCCCATGGCAGAATTCCTCGAAAAGTTGCAAGTTGGAGTTTCATTTATTTGAAGGTTCAACGGCAACTTGAGAGCTGAATGAGCTGTTCGACCGCCTTCCAACAATGTAGCTGCAATACCTGATGAAGCTAGGGCTAGTGCAATTCCATTTTGCGATCGAATAGTGGCCAAAATCAATGATAACAGAAACGTTTTTCCAGTTCCACCAGGAGCATCTAAAAAATAAAATCCGCTAGTTCCATCGTTCACTACTTTCATGAGCGTATCGTAGGCATACTTTTGTTGTTGATTCAAAAGGGGTACTGTTCTATCAACCATTTCTCTTAATGTTTCGGAATCGTATTAGGCTTCGCGTCTCAATTCTTGATCAAATGAGTTGTGCATTGGACGATTGGGTGCTATCATTCCTATTTGTATTAATACTTTGTTGGTAAGCATCAAGCACATGTCCTCAATTAAAATTAATGCTTCATTGTGAATTTCTTCGTTCATTTGTAAATCTGCCGCCAGCACAAACCATTCCTTTCGTTTCATTATTGAACTTCAGAGCCTGATAGTAAGTGCAGACATGACTCTTCTAGCCAATGACGACATAGCGGCTGAAGCCATAATCTGCAATACGATGGTATTGCTCATGTCGATCTAGTCTTATCTGTGCGCGGGATTCAGTTACCCTTCCCTTATGCAGTTTGCTGCTTTGCAAGCGAAGCAATTGAATTGGTGCAGAACGCGACTCTCGGGCTCGCAAACGCTCATGCTCAAGCCTGCCTGCACGCCTTTTGGCTGGTTACAATCCTCTGCTTTGCCTTAGCCGCTCTTCTTTAGTTCTATTCAAAACATTGCTTCTGAATCTTTCTGCGTTGTGAGTACCACGACCCAAATTCGTTTTTTTAGGAGGCATTATTTCGTTAGTAACTTTTTGTTTGTAACTAAAACAGAAATGAATGAATTTCCTACAACTTGGTTGGCATGTCACTGCCCCCGCCTACTGCGGTCGATACACGGAAAGCCGTTATAAAAACCCATTTTATTCGCGTTGCGAAGATTTTCTTAATATTTTTATCCGTAAGAACCTTCTCCTAATAATAACAAATACAACAAAAAAGAATTAGTGAAATCGGTGCAGACATTTACGCGTGATGCCGTGACCAAGGAAAACGGCTTTCATTTTTATATATATAGATTTAAATAGATTATAAATTGTTATTATACCCTTGCAAAAAGGCTATATTAATTTTGGTCAGAAGTGTGCAACGCATAGAAGGAAGCATCTCCGACCATATAAAGTATATATATTTTTGGTCAGCACAACGGGACGAGTTCAAATAGCCATGTCCGTCCGTCCGTCCACCTGGATCGACGCGAATTCCTCCTAGACCGTATGAGCTAGAGAGCTGAAATTTTGCATGTATGCTTGTATATACTGCACAGTTTGTATATCTCGGATTCAGCCTGATCGGACCACTATATCTTATAGCTCCCATGCAAACGGCAAAGTCACGAACATTGACTTTTCTGAATAATATCGTCATGAAATTTAATATTGGTAAGTTTTTGTTGCACCTATAAACAACTGTGCCAAATTTGATCAAGATCGGGTGACTATATCAGATAGCTCCCATAGGAACGATCATTCAAAAACAGGGACTTTTGTCAATAACTTCGTTACTTTTGATGCGATTGCTTTTAAATTAAACATGTGTTAGTTTAATATATCTGTTAATGACTATGCCGAATTTGATAAAGATCGGGTGACTATATCATATAGCTCCCATAGAAACGATCGGTGGAAAACAGTGACTTTTGTCAATAACTTTGTTATTTCCTATGCTAAGATTGTAGGCCGTTCTTTCGCAAACATTAGACTTTTTAGATACAACGTTTTTTCCTTTGATGGCTATAGGTAAGGAAAGAGTTACCAAAACATTTGCAAGGGTATACATACTTTGACGAGGTAGAAGTTAGCCCCGGCCATCTGGTTGTTTATTAATTTGGCACATTTTATTGTTTGGGGTTCATTGGTTGGTGGGTTTTTTCAAATACAAACACTATTTAAGAAGTTTGGTAAAACTTTCAGCCTTCTAGTGCCATAAAAAGCATTTTTGGCCGCGCTTTCATACAAGCGGAACCACTGTGCAATGGTATAAAAATATATATCAGACACTAAACAACTAAAAAATTTACTAATTTGGAAAATAGTAAAACACCCAAACAATGAAATCCACAACAGCAATAGTGTTAAAAAATTTTGGAACAAATTAAAAATTATAAGTAACAAAAAAAAATTTATAAAAAATCGGGAGCTACGGAAAACACGTCCGTCACGTCAGGGAGGAGAAAGTTTCTAAGTTATTTTTATATTTAAATTTCAATTTAATTTGACTTCAGCGGAAATTATTAAAAACAATAATAATAAAACAATTAGTTGTTCAACTGGCGTAAAAGTTGTGTATGATTATTTAACGGAGATAAAAAATAAACTGAAATAAATAAACCTGATGACCTGGTTAGCGCCCCCCCTCTCACTACATGTTTTGTCTAATTATTACTTTCCTATTCCACTGTTTTTCGTAAAATTTTGTTGTTGTTGTTACAATACTCATTTATGATCCTTATCATAAATGATGATAATGCGCCAATTCACACCGCCCGATCCGTGAAGTCATGGATTCAGGGCCAAAAAGTTGATCTCATGGAGTGGCCACCATACTCACCCGACCTTATCATCATTGAAAACGTCTTGATTATTGCCGCCTTTGTAGTTTTTTCCAAAGCTTTCCTCATTTTTAAGATAATTGGCAATTATTTTTCTGTGTCTTCCCGTCTTTTCAGCAATTTTATGGTAGGATAGTCCAGATTCAAAGTATGCCTCAATCTTTGATTTTTCAACCAATGATAAAACTGTTCCTTTACCCATAGTGTACTTTTTTAGAAAGATATTGATTACTTTGAGGTTCACAAAAAATTTGGTGTCCGTGATTGCCAAATTAAGCGAGATAACTAAAATTGCATTTGGGGGCGCTAATCTGATGACGCATAATAAGGGCAAGCTTTTTCGTCGAGAATAAAGCAAAACGCGAAAAAATATATAACGGTTCTTCTAAGAAGAACGGTTCTTGTCATAAGGATCATAAATGAGTATTGTAACAACAACAACAAAATTTTACGAAAAACAGTGGAATAGGAAAGTAAAAATTAGAAAAAACATGTAGTGAGAGGGGGGCGCTAACCTGATGACGCGCAGTGTACATGTATGTAGGAAAAACCTAGTTTTTTAAAAAAACAGTGCAATAAATTACATAGTTAACGTAATTTTTTTTCCTTTTTTTTTTTTTGTAAGTTAAGAGCTAGATAATTTTAAAGTTTCCCAATATACCTGGGAAAAATAAGCTATGAGCCACTTTACTCTGCCATTTTGACTTACATATGCATACATATATGTTTTCTTCTCATTTCAGTTACAAAAAAATGTGTCCCATTTGTTGCATTCATGGATCAATTGAAAAAACACAATAAGTTATTAAGCACTGAATTTTTTAAACTAGAGGAATCTCTTTTAAAATATGAGCACAAATGCCAATCAGTCCGAGATTTTAATGTAATTAAGGCTATTTCAATTTAAAGAGTACGATTAGATGCTTATCAGTGAGACAAAGTTACCATTATCCAGGCCTAAAAACAGCGTTGACAACAGCTTTATTCCCAATGTTGTGGAATGGGATAACATGCGATAAAACAGCATATTAAATCAACAAGAAAATTATATAATATTTGCACAATTATTCTGTAATTTTTAAAATAAAGCTCATGAGATAACAGTCTGCAACTTGAAAACCTTCTTTTTGGTTTTTTTTTTTTTTTATACCCTGGTCACATGTTTGTAACTCAGATATGGAGACGTTTCCGACCCCATGGAGTGTATATATTCTTAATCAGCATGAAAAGCCAAGCCGATATAGCCATATCATAAATTGGTATTAAAGCTATTTCTTACTTAACATTATTTTGAGCTATGCGAAAAAAGTTTATGGAGTTGGAGTTATGAAATTTAATAATATCATAGTTTTTTGGTGTCACATACAGATGAATAGACCACAGAGCAAACCAAAGCTAACAATTAAAATAATTCAGGAAACTCAACTCAAACCTATTATACGCAAAACCATCAATACAATAATTCAAATCATACCATTCCGCAAAATAACAAACAGTTTTGAGAAGAATTTCAACAAAATCTTAATCAGGGCAGACAAGAAAATACCCTTAATTATCAGATTCAGAATCAAAACCATGTGGTAAATCAAGCTACTAAAAGGCAAAGAGAAAGTACACTGGTACCACTGGGTCGAAGTAGAATGGAATGGTCCGAAAATTTTCATCAAGTGGAACAAGCCAAGCACAAGTGGATTAAACAGATCAACCGAATACGTCCAATCAAATATCTATGTCCAACTAAAAATAAATAACATCAATTTAAAATGCGTTTTAGATACAGGCTCTTCAATAAATATTATCAACAAAAACTCTTTCAATTATCTAGAAACCTCAGAAAATTTGAGTGTTCAAACAATAAAAGGAATAATAGACCTTAATTAAAGCGTATCTTTTGCACACAGCAAACATTGCTTCGACCATCAAAAATTTGTTTGCCATAAATTTTAATGAACATATGACTATTAGGTAGAAAATATCTCAAAGCATGTCAGCTCTTATTGACTATAAAGAAAATTACACTATTTTTATTATCATTATCAAATTATAAATCCATAGAAATGTACTTAAATCAGACACTAATTCCAAATGAACCGCTTTAGAAGAAAAGCAAACGAAAAGTGCAATATAAGCTTTGTCTGGAGGCCTTCCTCGAATTCTCAATGTTATGTGTACTGGACCACAAAAGTCTACGCAGCAAATGCTAATCGGGCGAAGACCTCTAACTGTCTGCCTGCAAATATCCCATTATTTGCATCATAAAACGTGGCTTGTATTTAAAACAGAATACACAAAACCTTAATGTCTGACGGCAGACTTCTAAAGCGTTCACAACCCATAGTTGTTCACGTAGGGTGTTCACTAAAGCTCTTGGGCCAACATGACAATTCGATAAATGGAGATGACGGACTTAGCTTCGAACAAATTGCTGAAATTTTGCATCATATGCAATAGGAGCGTTTACAAGTCGCCCCCCAACTCTGAACAACGAAAATCAGCACCACGAACCAGTGTACTCGTGTACAAAGGGAGTCAAACCTTGAAGTTTCTGACCTACTGTGGCGCTCTGACGAACCCTTTCAATATCTTCTCGAAATTCTTGATTTTCAAATATTTTAATAATTTTATGAAATGCCTATTTTCGCTCTGATGCTGATGGAATCACATCTTCAAACGCGATCGATTTGTTTTTACATCGACGTATGAAACGGAACACATAACAAAACATCTTTATTAATTTGGCATGCGACGAATAGGACTCGATCTTAACTAGAGGGTTCTTGTCAACCCTAAGAGTCAGCATGACAGCTGATTTTTTCACCTCCAAACTGCGCTCTTTGTCCAAGAGTTGTACATGCTGGTTGGTAGGCCACTCACAATGAGATTTACTAAGAAACTCTGGACCTTTTAACCAAATCAACCAATTCATCAACATCACAACCTCTTGATACTATATCAGCTGGGTTTTGTTTTGATGGCACTTGACGCCAAACTACGTTCTCTAATCACTCTTGAATTTCAGCCACCACGAAACGAACGTAGCCAGTGTCGATGGGTGTGACTGTATCCATTGTAGAGTTTTTCCGAATCTGACCAAAGGTACCTTTATGATATTACTGATTCGGTGACAGAGATCTGCGAAAAGGTGGGCGGCACACAGCTCAAATCTAGGCAATGTTTTTGTCTTGAGGAGCACTACTTTAGATTTCGACTTTAGGAATGAAGTGCTGAAACCTTCCGCACTTTTGAATCGAACGTAGATACAACATGCATATGCTCTCATTAAGGCATCAGCAAATGGAATTTTTATTTTCTTTATATTTACTATGGATGCTTTTAATTCGTTCCATGCTGTCTCAAAATTCATATGATTCTGAAATTGTTATCGGCGTTGCTGTGCTAAGGGAAGCGGAGACTGCTGAACTGTTTGAGAACCATTTGGTTAACTCAAAGCTTGCTTTAAACAATGCCTGTGACACTTCAGACTTGATTGTCAGAAGGTCCTCAACGCAACCAACACCCGTTATCATGTCATCAACATAAAAATAGTGCCTGATAACTTCAGTAGCTTTTGGATGTGACAATTCAATCATATCATCCAGCTTTGTCAAAACACCGTATTGCCTGAAATATCATACGTTAGTGTTTAAGCTGAACACTTTCAAAAAATCATATGGGTTTTTTCTCCACAATATGAGCTGGAAATCTCGATCTTCTTTATTTACCATTACTTGACGATACATTTTCTTGACGTGACGATAGCATTTTCTTGAAAACGAAATCAAAGCAAAGTCGAGTACAGCTGGCTCCTCTTGAATGGTGGGACCGATCATCAAGATGTCATTTAACGATGTTTGAGACGAAGTTTTGCATGATGCATCGAATATAACACGAAGTTTCGTAGACGTGCTTTGAAGTCTTAGAACTACCTGATGTGGAATCAAATAGTCTGGATGAGTCGGAATTTTATTATCGGTTTCTGACATGTGTCCCAATGAAAGATATTCATCCATAAATTCTAGGTACCTGTTTATTAATTCCACATCTTTCGATAATCTTCTTTCGAGCGACAAAAACCGCCGTTTACCAACTTCAAATGAAAGCCCAACTGACTTGGGGCTCGATTTAAACGACAGCCTTACCTAAAAACGACCCGACGATAAGATTTTCAAATTATCAGCGAAATGTTTTTCGCACAGCTGATGCGCTGGAGATAGAATTTTAATGGAGGAAGGCAAATTTTCGATTGACCAAAATTTCTGCAAGGTCTCGTTAATTGATCACACGACTTCGTTTTGATAGCTCACATTGACTGTCCTCTTCTGAACTAATCCCACGTCAGGAGAATTCCGCCCGGATACAACCCATCCGAAGATGGTCTTCTGAACGGTTGGAGTTGGATGTCCTGGACCTTGTTTTATTTGACCTATTTTGATAAAAAGTCGTCAAATTTAGAAATCTGCTCCAGTGATATTAACGATTTGAGGTGGCTGATATGACGAAATGGACTTTAGAATTCTGAAATCCAAGGATACCTCACTGCGATTCACTCGCGACTTCACCACAGTGTGTACCGATTTCTTGACTTGAACATTGGAATCAGAAATCTCTAGGTAATTTCTTCGGTTATCAAGTTGGTCACAGAACAACTATCGAGCAAAGCTCTGGCCAGCACGAAATCACCAGGTTTTGTTCTTAAGCCAACGAGTGCATTAGCAAGAATCACATTCTTCGGAGCCGTCACATGCATAACGTGTGAGGTGAAAGGTTGTTCGTCTTGTGAAGGTGGTGGTAACGATAAACTACTGTTGACTGTGTATATGTGCAGCAAACTATGATACGACTTGTTGCATACACGAAACTTTTTTGCGTTGCACTTAGCGACAGTGTGCCCCTTCCGAAGACAGTGAATACAAAGCGGGGCGGATATTGCAAAATAAAACCGTTGTTTCACCAACAACGCTGAAAACGACGGTGCTACGATTATGCCTCGTGGAAAATGATCTTTGATCAGATTTAACAACGTCTACCGACTGCTTTGCTGATTCTTCTGCCGACATCTGTTAATGACGCCGATTTAGTGTGGCCTCGCATTCTTTCCACGACGGGATTGTCGCATAATCGAGCTGTCTTCCTACTTGAGCTTTGCTTGTGAATCAACCTTGTTCATAACAACGTGAATTAAAATTGCATTTACAATCACTTTTTCGTCTCCAATTGACAAAAGAGATCCCTCAACGCTGCAGCTGATGGATGTACCATCTTAGGAAGGCTGAACAGCGTGGAAATATTTTACATGAAAATGAGGCAGTCGTCATAAACTTTTAAAGGCTTAAGATCGCCCTATCGTAATTGTTATCGGTGACTTGGAATGCTTTAACAGTTCCTAGAGGTTCACCGTAGAGACACGAGATCAAATAATTAAATTTCTCTATCTTAAAATTGACCTGTCATTATGAACAAGGGTTTCGAACGAGATAATATTTTTTAGATATTGGTACTCGACATTTCCAATCTACATTCCAAGTCTATTGCTTTATTGAGCTCGTCGTTTCTTTGCATCATCGTAATCCTTTGGAAACGTCCCAGATGGAGGAACCATTTTTGCAAGATGAGTAATTTAATGGGACGAACTCAAACCGATTTTAAATTTATTTACTTACACAGAACAAAACAAACTTGCTGAGCAACTATGAGTCGAATCGCATTTTATCGCTAACGAACAGCAATTTTTATTTATGTGTATGTTTTTTTTCTTAGGGGTCCTGCCTTTTTTAAGTTGAGATTTGTTTCCAATTAAAATTTTAGTTTTTTTTTTTTGTTTTATTAAGTGTTTCAATCAATGTTACCTTGAATTATTATTTTTACTTAAATTAAATATGATAACACAAAAAAAAAAAAAAAATTTAAATAAAAATATATTTTACAGCAAACGAATTTTTATTGACAACCAGCATCTATGATGTCAGCCGATAAGATATTTAGAGTATTTGTTTAAGAATAAACATCGTGTTCATCTGAGATGGCTTCACCAAATCAGATTGACCAAAAAAATATACAAATGAAACATAAAAAAAAGTAAGTCATAAAATTCATATGACAATTATTGCTTAATAGCAAACAAAACATGCATCCACATTCTGTGGAAAACACTTAAGATTATAACAGCGGCGCGGTATCAAGTAATCAGCGCTCAGCATGAAATATAAACATTTTTCAACCCCCGAAAACGTGGGGCATTAGAATAAGCATTTTTAAGAACAATTGTCGCTTCTTAGAGTTTAAGAGTTTTTAAATAAAATCAGTTCATATTTTGAATTCAACGAATGAAGACTGGGTTATTTTCTCTGCTCTCCGGGAATCCCTATTCATTTTGGTCCTTCGAGAAAAAGGAACTCTGTAGTTTTCCCCCACCAGTGGTAAGAGACTCAGAGTGTGAATCAGCTCCTTGAAGTCTGATCTTATGCAAGTGTAAATGCTAAGATCAGCTAAAGGTAGCAAAAATAAATTAACTCTTGTTTTCCCCCACCTGTGGTAAGAGACAGAGTATAATATAAAAAAGCAAAATATTGCTTAATAATTAAAAAGTGCGTGCGTCTGATTTTAAAGACAGTTTGGCTAGTGGAGCAACTGTAGTACTATCGGCGGCGGGAGTTTTTGTGTGTGGCGTATTCGAAGCCCTAATATCGAAAAAAAAGTTAAAGTTTAAAGTGTGTATGTAGTTGCAAGTCAGCAACTACAAGCAGCAGCAGAGCAACAAGATAGTTGCAAAGAAGAGGTTGCTAATTCGACAAAATCTGGTGCGATGACCGGCACCGGTACCGCCTGAGCCCATAGGCCCTGGACAACAGCAGCTGAGCAACGACACAGCAAAAAAAAAAACACAACGGGGAAGACGGGTCCTAAGGACTGCCCTGGACCAGTTGACTCACCTTATTGCGAGTACGTCTGTGCGAAGACCAGCACCGGCATCGTTTAGCGCGACAAGCTAGACCCTGTGCTAAGAGGACCGACAACGCTGCATAGAGCGTGCTGACCAACTGAAAGCTGAACTTCGCCGAAGAGCGAAGAAACGCAAGGGGGCCGCAGAAATGCGCAAGCCTTAACTTGCCTTATTTAATAATTTAAAGATAAGCCTCTATAAGCAAGTTGATGCACGAAAGTGTAAATTGCGAACTACTAACTCCTTGATAGGCTTTTACTTACAATGTGGTTGGAGATTAAAAAAAAAAAACCTCTTTTATTGAAAAATTAAATGTATACCTGAATTGTGAGCCAACCACATAAGCTATCAACATTTTTTCCACGTCTCTGGCTCACTGTGCAAGACACAGTTGAAATATTTTTTTTTTCTCTCTCTCGTTCTCAAAAAAAAGGGGATAAATATATCGAATTAAAAAAGAAGAAGAATCAATTGTCACACATATATACATCCACCATATAAAATGTTCAGCAATAAGGCTGCAACATTGTTAGAGAAGCAGGTAGAGTTGCATACCAGGTTAAGGCAGTTGGAAGCACTGAATCCCAGAGACATTACTAGCAAGGAGATTGAGGAAGTAAAAGTGATTAGTAGCCGATGGATGCCTAACCATGAAAAATTGCTCCAGCAGGGGATTTTCGATCATCAGTACTACAGAGATAAAGTACATGAAGAGGTTTTAACGATAGTTGCCAAAATAATAGCTACAGGAGAGTCAGAAAAACTCAGGAATATTTGGAGGTAGTAGAGTTGAAATCAACAGGCAATGGAACATGGATAATGTATATTAATAAAATAAATTATTTATGGGAGAAGGTACGGGCATGCCAAGTAATAACAATGGATGCAAAATTTAAGAATACTATGGAGGACTTAGAATTCGACGTCCAAAATTCATTATCAATGCTAGAAATGAAAATGAAAAATGTAAAGATGAGAATGTAACCGTGAGAGGCGAACTACCGGTGTTGCCGAAAATAGAGGTACCCACATTTTCTGGAGAACCTAGAGAATGTGACCTGTTTGTAGAACTATTTGCGGAACTGATTGAAAAAAGAGAGGATTTAAGTCCTGCTCTTAAGTTCAATTATTTAAAATCCGCGTTAAAGGGCGAAGCAAAGAGCATGGTAGCCCATCTATTGTCAGGTTCAGCTGATAACTATAGTGCCGCTTGGGAATTGTTAACCAAGCGGTATGAAAATAATCGGAGGGTATTTTCCGAACAATTAAGTCGGATCGTTGATTTACCGATGATCAACAATGAATCCGCAAAAAGTGTTAAAGGAGTGATTGACATACTTAATGAGTCAGTTTACTTAATTAAAATAAAAGCAAATTTGTCCGATGAAGTTGACGTCATATGCGCACAACTCCTACTAAGGAAATTTGACAGAGAGGCTCTACAATTGTATGAGAGTCAGATTAGAAAACCAAGACAAATTCAAATGTTATCTGATGTCATGGAATACTTGGAGCAAAGATATTGCTCGCTAAGTGCCATGAGCAAAGAAGAAAAAAAACCGCTAAAAACTGTGTTAAATTATGCGGAAGTCGAAAATAAATGTCCGATTTGCAAAATTGCCGGGCACAAAACGTATAAGTGCTATATGTTGAAAGGGTTGACACCTACTGAAAGGTATGATACAGCCAAAAAAGTGCAGCTTTGCATAAGATGCTTGAACCATTCAAGCAATAAGGTGTGCACTAATGAAATAGTCTGTTCATTGTGCAGTAAGGAACACCATACCTTACTCCATTTTGAAGAAAAACAGGATAGAGTTAATACTTGTGTAACCGCACAACCAACACTGTTGGCCACAGCTTTAATACAAGTAAAATATATAAATGGAGGATATAAGACTCTAAGAGCCCTAATTGATTGTGGTTCACAGAGCACCATTTTGTCTGAAGAGGCCGCTCAAATATTAAAACTACCTAAAATTAAACAATATACAGAAATAAGTGGCGTGTCCTCAATTAAATCTAATAAATCAAAATATAAGGTAAAGTTAGATGTAAAGACGCGAAATCCTTGGAAAGGACATCTAAAGGTTGAGGCAATTGTGTTGCCAAAATTAATGAAAGCTCTTCCATTAAAAATAGCAAACGTGGATATGTCAAAATGGCAAACTTACGTGCTAGCTGATCCCACCTTTAATAAACCTGGTAGGGTTGACATAATAATGGGAGTAAGCGTATATACCCAAATCTTAAAAGGGGGAATTACAAAGATTGATGGCCTGCTAGGTCAAAATACTCAATTTTGTTGGATCGTCTCGGGATGCACCAAATCCAATCAGAATAAATCTGTGGTGGCAACAACAATAGATGTCACATGTTTTGAACAAAGTTGGGAGAAAAAGAAAGGTAAATTTCAAAGTAAAAATAACACAATTCCAAAGAAATACAACAACAAAACTCAAGAAATAAATTTATGGCCCCCGGCAGGACCTCACATTGGAGGTAAAGTGAAAATTGGGGAAGAAAAAGTATATATCCCAGAGCCAGTACAAAATGAGAATATTCAGAAGGCAATGGTTCAATTAGATAGTCATTATCCAAAAAATAATATCAAAATAGATTCCGGTAACAAATTGTCCGAAACTGTAGTACCAAAAAGGCAGATCTGGCAAAATAATTATAAAAGGCCAAAATTTAATGGTAACCGGAATAACCAATCAAATTTTAGCAATCAGAGATCTTTAAAATTAGTGGGGCGATCACGTTGGAACAAGTCAAAAAATAAAGATAGTTATTTTATAAATTCTCCACCTTATAAAAAGGCTAGAAGTCAGCACAGTAATACACATCAGAAGTGGGTAGATATCCCAAAACAGAAATCGTTAGGTAATATGCCAAATAATTTAAAAACACGTAGAAGCCCACTCAGTAATACATACGGGAGAATTGGTAAGAATGAGAAGTCAGTGACAATCGTAAAGGAACATCAGTTTGACTAGGTTGAACGTCCATCATGTAACTGGTCATGCTTCTTTACAATAGTTGTCTTACTAATGATAATATTATTAATTATTTGGATAAGACAACTAACTATAAAGATAAAGTCCAAAACGCCGCATTTGGCGGCCCTTTGCAGAATGTTTAAGAATAAACATCGTGTTCATCTGAGATGGCTTCACCAAATCAGATTGACCAAAAAAATATACAAATGAAACATAAACAAAAGTAAGTCATAAAATTCATATGACAATTATTGCTTAATAGCAAACAAAACATGCATCCACATTCTGTGGAAAACACTTAAGACCAAACAGCGGCGCGGTATCAAGTAACCAGCGCTCAGCATGAAATATTAACATTTTTCAACCCCCGAAAACGTGGGGCATTAGAATAAGCATTTTTAAGAACAATTGTCGCTTCTTAGAGTTTAAGAGTTTTTAAATAAAATCAGTTCATATTTTAAATTCAACGAATGAAGACTGGGTTATTTTCCTTCTCTCCGGGAATCCCTATTCAGTATTTATGATCTATGAAACCAAGAATGTACATATATACCCTACCAATTTGGCCGAACTCTAGGGTATTTTATCCAAACGAATCTCTAAGTGTGTTTACCCTATCAAATTGGCAGAAATTTAGGGTATTCGATCAAAAGTAACGGAATAAGTATATACCTAATAAATTTGTTGGTTTCTAGTGTAGCGCGTGACCAGCTGTAACCGCGCCAACGATGCAAGCACAACAACACAACGACGAAAAGAAACGGAACATCAAATCCGTGACGGTCGTGTTTTCAATATTTATTGTTTTCTCTCAATTTTTAATTGTGATTAGTTTGTTTACGAGTTTGCGTGACACCTTTGTGTTTTATTTGCATAATTCACCAATTTAAATAGTTTTTTTTTTCGTGATTAGTGTTTGGTGCATTTAATTTTTTTATTTCTTTTGTTTGTTTTTTTTCTTCTCTCGTCTTTGCTTCTGCAGTTGCTCCCCTCATCGCCCAGATCACACCATCAGTGCTAGTGTTTTTGTGTTCTCTCTTCTTTGTGCTTGTGCTCAGCTTCTCTCCCGCGTAATTACTTTTGTAAGGCCGCCTCTGTGCACTTTAGCTGTCTCTTTGTTTTATTTGTAATTATTGACTTTTTATCGATAATTATCTTTGGGCTGTGTATTTAAATTTTCTATATATTCTTATATATGTTTGCCTTGTGTTTCTTTTGGTTTTTCAATGGCTTGTTGTCTACCTACTTGCAAGCATAATGATCATTTTGATTATCAGTATAGAGCAATATCTTGTTGACTCTGCGATAATCTTATTCACTTACAATGTCCTGGCCCCAACGGCCGCGACTACGACAAATTTTCTGTTTTGTCTGTGTCTAAGCCTGTCTTGCGCCAGCCAGCAGCTTGATTTTAGCAGTATATACAGGGATCTTCGCTTAAAGTTTCTTTCTTTAAACAAACTGGCCAAACAGCTGTCTAACGAGTGTATCTCTAGCGTACTTTTAGTGTCGCAATTCAAGTTCGTTCCACCTTCTGAGAAGTTTCCCAAGAAATGTACCCTTGAGTTGCCTTCAGTCGCCAACACCCTCTTTTACATCTTCTCCCATTTAACTTTCGATCACACCATCTTCTTGTCCCTCTTTATGCTCTCCTTTTTAGATTAAAGTACCCATTACAAGCCATGATCAATTAAAGGATCATGTTGGCTTTCAATCACTTGTGGTCCAATGTCCAATGCTCCTCCGCCTCCACTAACTCTAGTACCTCGTTGCAAACAATTATGTATTTCTAGGCTTGCTTTAGATACTTCTGAGTCGTATGTGGCAGCTTACATTGGTAATATATGCCCTGCTAAGGTTTTAATTCAAAAGATTAAGTTTTCTAAGCCTCGTGAAATCTCCTCTGTTAAAATTACAGGATCAAATGAGTATTTCTCAGCTATTGTTGACCCTAATTTTGGGCCAGAGGGCCTAGTTGTACACGAGTTTGCCTGTCCACCTTCCTAATTTATCTTCTGCTTTAAAAAACTAATAACGTCTAGTCCTCGCATTCATTAGCAAAATGTAAGAGGACTTCTCTAAACTGTTCTGTGATAGCCAAACCTTTTCGGCTGACATATTAGCTTTTTCTGAAACTTGGCTTAACTCCTCTGTTTTGGATAACGAAATTCTTTCTAATAACTTTATTTCTTATTGGCTTGATCGTGTTGGTCGTCGTGACGGTGGAGTACTCATTGCTGTCGAATCTGTGTTCACTGACATGATTGATCTCCCCTTAGGTGTTGACTTTATTTACGTCAAAGTTACATGTTCCAACTTTAGCTTATATATCTCTGGTTCATATATTCCTCCAGCTTCTGATATCATGATCTACATGCACCATGCTGATGCTTTGCGAAATATTTTTAGTCGTCTTAAAGATCTTGATTTTCTTGGCTGGTTGATAATAATCTATCTTTCTTAATTCCTTCATCTCAACATGTTTTTCTTGATAGCCTACTTGAATGTCCGCTTTATCAGTTGAATTCTTTTCTTAACTCTTCTAAAAGAATCCTTGATCTTGTTTTTGTCTCGGTTCTGCATCTCAAACGCAGTGAAGCGTGAAGATCCTTATCTTGTGAAGTCTGAAACAAAAATTCTGATCTTCTTAACAACATTATTCCCTCTTTTGACTTGACTATGCAAATTATTGTGTATCGAAATCTCAATTTTGTCTCTTAAATACTCAATGTTACAATAATTATGTCGTGCGCTGTATGGTTGATCTCTATAAGAATCCTAAAAGATTTTACAAGTTTGTTAATTCTAAGAGACGCTCTAGTTAAATACTATCCACCTTCAGACTTAATGACCAGACTGGTAATATTGATTCAGAACGATTCAGATATTGCAGATCTGTTTGCTAAATTCTTTCAGCCGACTTATTCTACTTTTGTTTCGGATCCCACACCCTATCCCACATTTAAATTGTGTTTTTTCCTAGTATAACTGAAGAGTGTATTATCTCTTGCTTGTCATTTATGACGTCTTCCTTCGTACCCGGGCCTGGTAATATACCTAGTTGCGTCCTTCCTATCTAAGCCTTTATCTCGGTTATGCTTTAAATCGAGTAATCTTTCCTGATATTTGTATGGAGTCTTTTATTATTCCGCTTTTTAAAAAGAGATGCAAATCGGATATTTCTAACTACCGTGACATTGCCAATCTTTCCGCAATACTTAAGTTGTTTGAGAAAATTATTACATCTTCCCTTTAACACCTATCCAGATCCACTATTTCATAATTTTTCTTTGGCCTTGGCTCATTCACGCGTGAATAATCCTTCTTTTCAATAGGACTTGCAATCAGATCTCGATGCGTTTGGTGATTGGTGCCACGTTTATAAATTACACCTTAATGCCTCAAAGTGCTCATTAATGACATTCAGTCGTTTGTCTCCGTTCCTAGCTCATTACTCTATTAAGTCTGTTCTTATTTTCAATTGTCAATAGAGCATGCAGTTTTCTTGGCTTCATAAAACGTTGGGCCAAAGAATTGGATGAATTATACACTTCGTTAGTTCGCCGTACTTTAGAATATTGCTCGCCAGTGTGGAACTCTCAATATGATGTTCCCTCGAACCAGAAACTTTTTTCCTATTCACCTTAGTAGATGTCTGACCAACTACGCTCTTCACGAACCTGCTCGTGTTCTTTGCCAATCTTTTTACAATCATTCTCACCTTCTTTCTTCTCATCTTTCTGTCACTTCTCTTCGCGCTGTACCTTTTAATCATCTACGGCGAAACCACTTAATATACACATTCCTGACAACATTGGCTGTGAATCGGGCCTAGCTGGCACCTTTTGCAATTAAAACACCTTCACCGGGTCGGGGATGTTTAGTTGTGTATAAAGCCATCTGTCTATATATCCAATCTTTTTCTCTGATATGGACTCGGCTGCTTCTAATGTTTGTCTTCTACTTAGTTAATGACTGGGAGTTAACACATCGTTGTTGTCCATATCTTCACCCGTCGTATACAACGGCCGTGAATTTAGTACCGCTTGTATCTGGCACAATAAAGTTGCCAGTTCTTCATATGTGAGGTAACTCTCTCCTATTACTCTTTTTAAATGATACTTGACAGACTTTACTTCAGCTTCCCAAATACCTCCGAAGTGAGGTCCTGCCGGGGGGCCAAAATGCCAGCTTATGTGTTCTTGTTCTAGGACAGGAGCAATTCGGACATTATCTTGAACTGCTTTTTTGAACTCTTCATCGGGTCTCCTAGCTGCTCCCACACAATTCGTCCCATTGTCGTAGTATATGTTGCAACAAATCTTCGAAATGCTGCTAGGAAAGCATCAGTTGTCAAATCATTAACAATTTCTAAATGAATTGCCTTAGTTGACAAGCACACGAATACTGCTATGTACCGCTTGAATGTTTTTTGTCCCCGGGTTTTTGAGCATCTTATGTGACATGGACCGGCAAAATCAATCCCCGTGTTATGAAATGTAGACGACATCGTTACCCTGTTTTTGGGTAGGTTACCCATAATTTGTTCCGCAGTTACTTGGTGGTATCTGGCACAAGTGACGCATTTCCTTATGTATTTTTAAAATGCGTTTCTTAAGTTGAAAATCCAAAATTTCCTTTGAATTTGATTTCTCATATGATTAATTCCTCCGTGTAGAGTTTCCTTATGAGCATCTTTAATCAATATCATTGTTAAATGTGACTTATCTAAAATCACTGGATGTTTAGTATTAAAGCATATATTGGCATTTTGCAATCGTCCCCCCACGCGTAATATTCCATCGTTATCTAAAAATGGATGTAGGCTTAGAATTTTGCTTTTCATATCGATTTGCTTGTTCTGCGTTTATCTTGCTTGCTTGTTCTATGATATCTCTCTGCTAAATTGATATGCTTGTTGGTGTTTAATAATCAGATTTTTATCATTCTTAAGCTCATTGACGGTTAAAAATGATGGGTACACTTTATCTCTTTTCTACTGCCAATAAATCTTAATACTTGTGCGGTAGTTCTGACCAGCTTATTCATACAGGAATACTTTTCAATTAGTTGTTGTATAATACTATATTCTGTATTTAACACTGCGGTATTTACCATAATCTTGTCAATACCCGTTTTTTCCCTAGGCCATTTTTCTTTTGACTCACTGAGCCATTTTGGCCCATTCCACCTCTTCTTACTAATTTTTAATTTAGTTGGAGAAATCCCTTTTGAAGCTATGTCTGCAGGGTTATCCTCAGATTTTACATGGTTCCATGTTATTTCTTTATTATTGTGGAAATCTGCTATGCGGCGCCTTACGAATTTCTCCCTACTAGTATAGTTTTGCATCCAGCACAATGTTATAGTAGAGTCGCTCCAAGCAAATGTTTCAGGTGGAACACCAATATTTTGCTGGTCTCTTTGAAGTAGTTGTGATACCGAGAGTGCTGCACATAACTCCAACTTCGGAATAGTCTTTCTATTTTTTATAGGATTATAGATTTACATAAATGCTGTATTTGAGACGTCATAATTTTCTCAAACAGTTTAGGTATCGCTGACAATTTACAAATTTCTCTGTAATTAGTGACGTCGGATTTATTGCCACATTTGTAAAGAGATAAAATAAACGAATCCTTCCATATAGATGGAAACTCGGACAGTGTAACGGACAACTCAAAAAGCTTAAGTAAAGGCGAGCACAATGACTCCGCACAGAACCTCAGGACACAAGCGGGAATATATTCTGGGCCCGCTGAGTATACCGGCTTAATCGTCATTGGTTCCTTAGCTACCGAACTTTCCGTTATAATAGGATTAAGAATGCAGTTGGATTTCGTTATATGATATGGATATATCTGACTAGAGTTGTACTTAGTGCATATGTATGGTGATTTTTGCGTCACCACAGGAGACACTAGGGGTACACAGTCATTAAAGATGGAGTCAACAGTGGTATAAAATAATGAAATGGCGGTATTCATATCCGTAAAAGTGTGTAAATTAGTCCACTCGGTATTAAGAAAGACATAGTTTAGTGCGACAAAGTCAGTCTATCGAAAACATCGGGTGCGTACGGTAGGATCACACCGGATGGGTGAAAACTATCCTCTGGTAACACTATTGGACTAGTTGTATATACTTCATAGAAACTACGATCAGAAGTAAAAATCAGATCCAGAAATCTGCCAGACGTATTAGAAATTGAATTCAGCTGGGCTAACGAAAGCTCAAGCAGACCATCAACAAAATCGAGACACCCAGAGGGCAGCAACGTGTTGCTACCATTAAGTGTTGACCAAGTTATAGTGTGGAAGGTTAAAGTCCCCAAGGACAATTAATGAGTCTCTGTCGGAAAATAGTTCAAGTATAAATTTAATAGATTCTAAGTGTAGTAAGTAGATTGGCCATTCCGATTGGGGCGGAATGTAAGAACATGTAACAAAAATTGGAAAACGAGTAAAAGATACCTTAACGCATATAAATTCGATACTACTTGAGACAGGTATTGCTATCAGACCCGATGATAGGGTGGAATCTACAGCAATAAGAACTCCACCACCCCTACGATCAGTACGATCACGTCTAAAAATATTAATATTAGAGGGTAAAACTGTGGCGTCAAAAACGTCAGGTTTTAACAAAGTGTCAGTAAAGACAATTAGGTCAAAATCAAAAGACAGACTATCTACAAAGAGTTAAGTAAGTTTAAGTATTAAGGCCTCTGACATTCTGATAGACGACAGAGAAGGAAGTTGTTAGTTTTTTGATAATGTAGAAGAAGGAATAGGTTATGTAGGAGTGGGAGTAGATGAAGAAGAAAGAGGAATAGATGGTGAAGGAATCCTTGTTTGTCCCCGTGTCTTCCTTTTTCTGGATGTAAACTCCTTCACAATTAAGCTTTTCGGCCAAAAGCTAGAACTGTAGATACAGTCAAAGAACTCAATTAGGACACTGATTTTAAAAGATGAAATTTTTCTAGAATATGAAAATTTAAACTTTTCTATGGATATATTGGAGACATTCAGTTTAGCCCAAATGTGGGCCATGACATCATCCGACGTAGCATCAGGGAGAAGTCTCGAAACAAAAATGTGTTTTTTAGGTGGGACTCCCACCAATGGTTTCGGCATTCCAGGTATTGCATCAGCTACCGCATTAATTGTAGCATCAATTGCAACAAATGGCGCTCCGGCATTGCTATCACTAGAATCTCTGTCGGCAAAATCCACGAGTGTAGATTCTTGCCCAGACAAAACGGACACTACAGACATCGTCTGCAGAATTGGAGTTTGGACTGGTTGAGAAGGGGTCGGAACCGATATAGATGTTCTTGCTGGCTGTTAAGGTAACTGTCTCACCTATTTTAGCATATACTACCGCTGCGTAAGCCTTTTCTGAAGCGTCAGCAAAACTATGAATCTATAACCACATATTGGGCTGTGTCTTGATCCATCGGGGTAATCTGATTTTTTCCAAGCAAACTTAATTGTCCCTGAAGGATTTCCATTCTGTTGTATTTTTATTGGACAAGTCTTGATCCCAATTTTGTTATGCTAACCACAAATTTTGCATGAACAATTTTCCTATTACCGTAACTGGTGCTAGCCAACCTAGCGGATCATATATCTTGGCTAGTGTGGATAGTACCACTCTTTTATTAATTATACCATACACCCATAGGGTGAAATGGTATATTAAAGTCGCCAAAATGTATGTAACAGGCAGAAGGAAGCTTCTCCGACCCCATAAAGTATATATATTCTTGATCAGTATCAATAGCCGAGTCGATTTAGCCATGTCCGTCTGTCCGTCCGTCTGTCCGTCTGTCCGTCCGTAAGTGCGCGAGATACTGAAATATGCTTGTAAAAAGCATGTGAACAGAATTTCTTAAAATAGGCAAATGCATTAGTTATTACAAATTTGAAATACTTGTTTTACTGGTGTATGGTATACCCAAGTAGGCGAGACGACTTACTTCATTTTTTCGTTCTTGTCACAGTGTACCTTAAACTTAAATTCGTCTTTAAATGGCTTCCACTGTAACAAAAAGGTTTTAATTGCTTCGTTGTCATCAATTTTTAGTATTTTGTTTTCGCCTGTATCAATAACCTCTTTAATAATTTCGGATCTGTTCGAAATCTCTGATAACCTGCTGAACTTTGTGTTTTGATTCTTGTAGGGTATCACCCCCTGTCATTAAATCATCCATTTAGAATTCAGCACGGATAATTTCACCAATCACTTTATCCTGACATCTGTTTGTGATCTCTGCAAGTTCTCTTGTAGCTTAATAAAGTGCCGATGCAGTACGTCACTGTTGTCAATTTATATTTTCTTCTGGAGAAATTCTCCACAAAATATGCAAATATTTTTGATCATCTTGATCAATGTTTATCTGCCGATACATTTTTTTAATATCTGCAGATGCTATTTTCGACATTTTAATATTATGTCGAATATGTCTTTTTGAAGTTGCGGCCCGATCCTTGAGACTTCTGTTATTCGTGGTTTTCGCAGAAGCATCAAATTCAACTCTTAATTTAGTTGTCGGACTTGTTTCTCTAACTATAGATTGATGGGGCAGGTAATAAACACCTTCGTCCTTAGTTTCTACCATATGGCCCAAATCCAAATATTCTTTAATGGACTTTCCGTACTCCCCCTTAAGTTTTGGATTTTTCTGAAACTTTTTCTCCAAGTTAAGGATTCGCGCAGTTGCTTGCGCTTTCGGGTCACCTAATTCCCTTTCTTGCTTAAACGGGATCGTTACCACATATCTTCCAGAGTTATCAATCTTTGTTGTCTTGTTAAAATTTTCTTCACATTGATTGGCTTCTATATCATCTTTTTCGTCTGCTTCCAACTCCCAAAAACGCTCCATATCCGTAACGTCTATTGTTGTAGCTACTATCGACTCATCTCCTTTTGACTTAATACATCCCGATACGATCCAGCCAAATTGAGTGTTTTGGCCCAGTAAGCCATTAAATTTGCTAACTTCACTTACTCCTTTATCATATCAACTCCTATTATCATATCAACGCTACCACGCATATTAAATGTGGGGTCAGCTAGCACGTACGTTAGCCATTTTGACATATCCACGTTTGCTATTTTTAATGGCAGAGCTTTCATTGATTGCGGTAATACAATTGCTTAAACCTAAATAAGTTCCTTTTCCGAATCACGTGTCTTCATAGTTACCTTATACTTCGACGTTCTACTTTTTGTTGCAGATACGCCACTTATTTCTGTTTGTTTCTTGATCTTAGGTAATTTTAACATTTTAGCGGCTTCTACAGGTAAAATAGTGCTCTGAGAACCACTATCAATCAAGGCTCTTAGTCTTTCATATTCTCCATTTATTTTTTTAACTTGTTTCAGAACTGTGGCCAACAGTTTTTGTAGTTCCGTAACACAAGAACTTACTCTCTCCTGTTTTTCCCACAGTGAAGAAGTGTATGGTGCCTCTAGCTACACAATGAACAGACCATTTCATTAGTGCACACCTTATTGCTTGAATGGTTCAAGCATCTTATGCAAAGGTGCACTTTTTTGGCTGTTTCATACCTTTCAGTAGGTGTCAAACCTTTAAACTTATAGCACTTAAACGCTTTGTACCCGGAAATTATGCAAATCGGACATTTATCTTCGACTTCCGCATAATTTAAAACAGTTTGTAGCGGTTTTTTCTTATTGCTCATGGCACTTAGCGAGCAATATCTTTACTCCAAGTATTCCATGACATCAGATAGCATTTGAATATGCCTTGTTTTTCTAATCTGACTCTCATACAATTGTAGAGCCTCTCTGTCAAATTTCTTTAGTAGGAGTTGTGCGAATATGATGTCAACTTCATCGGACAAATTTGCTTTTATTTTAATTAAGTAAACTGACTCATTAACTATGTCAATCACTCCTTTAACACTTTTTGCGGATTCATTGTTGATCATCGGTAAATCAACAATCCGACTTAATTGTTCCGAAAATACCCTCCGATTATTTTCATACAGCTTGGTTAACAATTCCCAAGCGGCACTATAGTTATCAGCTGAACCTGGCAATAGATGGGCTACCATGCTCTTTGCTTCGCCCTTTAACGCGGATTTTAAATAATTGAGCTTAAGAACAGGACTTAAATCCTCTCTTTTTTCAATCAGTTCCGCAAATAGTTCTACAAACAGGTCCCATTCTCTAGGTTCTACAGAGAATGTGGGTACCCGTATTTTCGGCAACACCGGTAGTTCGCCTCTCACGGTTACATTCTCATCTTTACAACTTTCCTTAGTTTTCATTTTCGTTTCTAGCATTGATAATGAATTTTGGACGTCGAATTCTAAGTCCTCCATAGTACTCTTAAATTTTGCATCACTTGTTATCAGTTCGCATGCCCGTACCTTCTCTCATAAATAATTTATTGTATTAATATACATTATCCATGTTCCATTGCCTGTTGATTTTAACTCTACTACCTCCAAATATTCCTGAAGCTGTCGGACTCTATCCATAAATATCTCCTGGTTTCCACTACCGTTTTCATGACTGGAGGTCGCATTCCCGCGCGACTCTCCTTTGCTATCATCAAACATTTCTGCCATATTTGCTTCTGCTGCAACTAACACTGACTTACTAGTGCCTGGTTTGACTCTCCTGTTGCTATTATTTTGGAAACTATTTATAACACTCTTTTGTATATTTTATCTGTGAAATATTGATAATAGAAAGTCCCCTGCTGTTATTTGTTATGATTAGATAATCATCGATTCCTAATCTCTGTTACTTCCTCGATCATCTTGCTTGTTATATTTCTGGGATCTAGTGCTTCTAACTGCGTTAACCTGGTATGCAACTCTAACTGCTTCCCTAACAACTTTTCAGTTTTGTTAAGAAACATTTTTGTCTTATGCGAATATTAGGATATCGATATAAGTATATAATAATAAAAATAGATAGATGTACTTATAACTATATATCTTATCTGATCACACAGTCACACTTTTCACTCGTTGCAGTCGTTTTTGTGCTTATTGTTTCAATTTACATAAATTAAACTTACAACAATTACTTGCATTAGCGGTGTTGTTGTTTAGCTTATCTCTTTTGTTTTTGTGTCTTTACCGTTGTAACTACCTATCACGCTCTTGCGTACAAATTGTTGTTGCATGTGTTCAATTTGACGCGCTCTCCCCTCCTTTCCTATTCTTGTTTGATTTGCGCTCTCATCTTTTGCCTACCCGCGACTCAGGGATACGTGTTTTTGTTTTTGTGTATTCTTGTAATTTGTATTCTTTAGTTGTGAAGGCTTACTCTGCACATTAACCCTTGTGTCAGAATTCATCAGTATATTTTTTATACACATATTTGGTTACCTTTAAAATTTTTTATTTTATTTCTTATTCCTTTGTTTTTCGAAATTAAATTAAATTATTTTATATAATGGTTGTCTGCTAATTGCATAGTTGACTCTTATGATTATATTCTTTGTTGGCTGAGTGACAATGCAATGTGCAGGTTACACAGGCAGAATCAAGGAGTCTATTGCTAAAGATGGTGGCTTAAAATATGGATGTGATGCTTGCCGGGAGGTCGAGAATGAGATGCGCTCATTCATGAGGCGGACTAGAGATAGTTTTGACACTTTAAGGGCAGGTTTTAACAAACTCCAAGAGGAATTTAATGGGGTGGAGACTCTAGAAACGTAAAAGAACCAGTTTTTGGGGTGTTTCAGTATCTGTAGATCCGCCAGCGTCTCTTATCGTCCCCGACCGGTCTCATGCACCGTCCACTCCTAATGTACAGCAGTTGATATCGTTTAAGAGCCCGGTTGTGAATGCTATTAGTAAGGAATTACCGGTATCACCTGGGAATGATCTCTTAAAAACGATGCCTATTGTAGTGTCCGATGTGTCCGGGCAATTACCCATTCCAATGGAAATTGCCGATAGCTCTAAAAGTATCGAGGGCTCCGTGAACAAGTTGACTGCTGCAGTGGGTGACTTGTCCAACGTTGCTGCTGCGTCTGACGTTTTGGGACCGCGGCCTCTCGTTGGCATACCACCAAAGAAACATATATTTCTTTCTAGGCTAGAATCTGTTGTCACATCTGATGATGTAATAGCCTATATTCGGAAGAAAGTTAACGTCTCGAATAATGCGGTGGAAGAGTTAAAATTTTCCTATTCTCGGGAGATCTCGTATTTTAAAATCAGTGTTTCTGCCAATATCTTCGACATTATATGCCGAGAAGATTTCTGCCCAAAACATATAATAGTTAAGGAGTATACTGTGAAGAAGAAAAAACGGCAACCGACTCGCCTGCCAATAACCTCAACTAACACTATTCCTGGAGGATCAGCATCTGCTGGTGTGTCAAAAAACTAGTTTCGTCCCGTAACTTGGGTAACCAGAATGTTAGAGGACTGAAATCTAAACTTCTTAAACTTCTTTTCCACAAAACTTTTCTATATTCAGACGTGACCGGATTTCTCGCGTAGGCGGTGGTCTTCTGATAGCTGTTGATGCTGCTTTCTCATCTGAAATGATTCAATTTTCTAGTACCCAGGAGATTGAGTTTGTCGGTGTTAAAGTAAATCTTAAATCTTGTAATGCTTTTATTACTTGTTCCTATATACCCCCATCGTCAGACATTATGGTCTATTTAAATCACTTAGAGGGAATTCAGTTTGTTCCCTCTTTAGTTTCTAGTTACCTACTTTGTCATGGTTTCTAACAGATGAATCTACCATGTTGCTGCCCTCTGTCACAAGACTTTATTGATGGCCTTCTAGGCTTATTTTTATCCCAAGTCAATCCTGTCTTAAATTCTAATGGAAAATCGTTAGATCTTATTTTTGTAATCGATTCCTCTTATTGTGATATTTCTAGGATCGAAACTTTTGTTCTTCCCGAAGATAAATTTTATCCAACATTAATTTTAAAAATTGATTTACCCTCACTATCACCATTGCTTGGTTCAAATGCGTTACCTCTAACTAGGTGTTTTCGTAAGACTGACTTTGCCAGCCTTAATGAAAATATTTTTACTACCGATTGGTCTTATCTGTACAATTGTAGAGATATGAACTCAGCTTCCTTTATGATACTCTGAATTCACTCTTTGATATTTGTGTGCCTCTTGGTAGGCTGGAGCGGCTTAACAAACCTCCCTGGTTCTCTCGTGAGTTATCCAATTTGAAAAATGTGAAGACACGATATTATAAGAAGTTTCAAAAAACACGTCGTTCATCAGATTATGCTCTGTATACAGTCGCTCGTTCAAAATTCATGATGCTTAATACACAATGCTATAAGAATTATCTTCAGCGGTGTAAGCTTCAGTTTTCTTCTGACCCTAAATAATTTTATAATTTCGTCAATTCTAAACGTAAGACCTCTGTGAGCGAGTTTTTTCAAAACAACTTATTCCTCAACGGAATATCGAGCAAGTCCGTATCCGTATCATTTAAAAAAGGCTAGCTATATTTTTAATCCAGTAATTGATGAAAGTTCTCTTCTTGGTAAACTTAAACTGGGTAAACCTGTTTATTCTCCGGGGCCAAAAGGTCTACCTGGACGTGTACTCAGGTTCTGTGCAAACGCATTATGTAAACCCATTTTAAGATTGTTTTTATTGTCTGTCGAATCTTCCTCTTTTCCATCTATTTGGAAGGAGTCGTATACTATTCCTATGCATAAAAATGCCAAAAAGTCCGAAGCGTCTAACTATAGGGGTATATCAAAATTGTCCGCTATTTCGAAAGCTTTTGAGAAAATTATAACTTCGCAATTGCAACATCATTTGGCCATCTCAACATGGGTTTGTGAAACGTAGATCTACAACCACTAACCTTTTTGAATTTACCTCTATAATTATCAAGGGGTTCAAAAATGCTAAACAAACTGATGTCATATACACCGATATCAGTAAAGCCTTTGATTCTGTTAGTCTGTTACTTTCTAAACTGATCGACATTGGCTCCCCACACCTTTTCCTTTCTTGCGTTTGAGAATATTTAACAAACATAAATCAGAAGTTACTTTTTAAGTGTTATTTTTCCTAATCCGTTCCTGTGACACCTGGTGTACCTTAAGGTAGTCATTTTGGTCATCTGCTTTTCACTTTATTCATTAACGATCTGTCATCAGTCAGAATTCATTGACGTGTGCTTATGTATACTGACGACGTTAAGCTTTGTCTTACTTATAAAAAAACAGATTCATTTAGTCGGCTACAAGCTGATCTTAAACATTTTTAATCCTGGTGCCAGTTTTAAAATTTTAATTTTTAATCCCATATTTCCACCACGGTCGCAAAGGCCATGTTCTGGGTTTCACTAAAAGATGGTCAAAAGAATTTGATGAACCCTATACCACTAAAGTTCTTTTTACTTCGCTTGTCCGTCCTATTTTAGAGTTTGGATCTTGCATTTGGTCACCTCAATATGAGTCGCACCAGATTAGACTTGAATCGGTTCAAAAGCAGTTCTTGCTATTTGCTCTTCGGGGCTTAAGCTGGGATCGCAGTGTCAATTTGCCTTCTTATTCTAGTAGACTTCTTTTCATTAACCTTCCTGCCTTAACTAACCGTAGAACTATGCTTGGTGTTATTTTTATGCACAAGCTCCTAATTGGTGATATTGACTCAGGTAAATCTGTCGGTACCATGTAGGCAGAGTAGACATCCTATTACACCTTTAACCCTTAGTCGTTGTTCTTCTAACTATGCCATGCATGAACCTTTTAGAGTCCTCTGCTCTGATTACAACCTTTTATGCCCTGTAATCTGCTCAGAGTCTTCTATTAATATACTTAAAACATCTATCCTTTCCTATTTAGTTCATAGATAGCTAAAGTATTGTTTGTCTGTTTTTTCTATTGTGATTCGTGCCGTGCGTTAAACGACTGCACCTCTCGGTAGGTCGGGTGTGAGGTGGGCAGCTATCTGCTTGGGTTCGCGGTTAACAGGCTTTGGCCTGGTGTGGTAGGGGCCACTTGGACGTACTGCTCATAGTATCGTCAACGTCCGCTAAAAATAGTAAATAAGAAAAGAAATAAAGTGGCGGAACATTCTAGTATCAGGAGAGAGAGCGGGGCATAGGATCATTATATATATAAGTTGAGAGACAGCTTGTTAAAGAGGTCCTAATTCATTCGCGAAGAAACTGTCAACTGAGTTGTACTTCAAGGTCGATATGTAGGCCAGTGTTATTTTTATAAGTATGTTAATAAAATCTTAACAATATATTGAACAATTCAAATATTGATAAATAATTAAATATGGTATCGATCATTAAATCATTTATTTTATTTATCTTAGAGTTAGGACTAATTAAAATCAGTCAGAACTTATTTACTGAAGCGCTAGCTGCTTGGGCCTTCGGCTTGACTTGGGTGTGTTTACATATTAACAGATTAACATACATATGTACAGATTATAATATTTACAGCTTAACATATTTACATAATTAATATTTAGTACATATTGTATTTTCTAAGTTTAAACCTATGGGATGTGGTAGTAATTAGTTTTTTTGAGGTAGTCGATTATCGTGGAAAGGTTAGTTGGAGTTGGGTTTGCTAGGGTTGCTATTGGGCATAATTTGTTAAAGACTTCATCCCTGATGTGGGAGGTTGCAGGGCAGTTTTTTAGTACGTGTTTTATGTTTTGGTCGGATGTTGAGTTGCAGTTTGGACAGGGTGTTATGTCGTTCGGGTTGATGTAGTGTTGTTGAGTGAATCTTGTGTGTCCTAATCTAAGTCTTAGAATTTTTATTTGGTCCATCCTTGTTATGTCTTTTTGTAAAATGTTTTTGAGATAGTCTCCTGTGTGTGTTCGATTGCTGTTTAACTGTTGGTACCATGTGTTGCAGCTATCTATGTTGTTTTTAAGTTTTTGGGATAAGTTATTTTTAAGGAATTTGTTTATATCAGTGCAATTAAAGTTGGGGGTGTAGTGGAGGGGCATATTTATGGTCGATTTGGCGGTTTGGTCGGCAAGTTCGTTACCTTTAATGCCACAGTGGCTGGGGATCCAGAGGAGTTTTATTTTGGTGTTGGTTTTTGTTAAGATTGATCTTTTTAAAGTGGGGTACAAATTGTTGTTGTTGATGTTGCTTATGGATTTGATAGCTGATAGGGAGTCGGAGCATATTATGAACTTTCCTTTCTTGGTTCTTGTCAGCTTTATTGCTTTAAGAATGGCTATTGTTTCTGCGGAGAGGATGGAGGAGTAGTGTGGTAGGATGCCTGTTTTTAGAACTGTTGTATCGGTGGTTATGGCGAATGTGGCAGTTTTGTGTTGCAGGGAGCCATCTGTGAATATATATTTGTGTTGTTTGTGTTTGTCTTTATGTTCTAGGAAGATTTTTCGATATATTTCTGGTGACGTGTCAGGTTTATAAAACTTATGTAAGGAAGTGTTGATGGTGGAAGGTGGAAATAGCCATGGAGGTTTTTTTTTTTTTTTTTTTAATTCCATTTATTACTCATACATAACAACTTATTAACGTAACATATATAAAAAAGAATATAGTAAACAATAAATTTTTTAGCATCACAAATCAAGGAGGGAACAATACAATACACTCGTGAGGTTAGAGGGGGGAGGTGGATACGAATACAGGGTCAAACGGGACTACTTTTGGGTACTGCTTCGCAGGGCCCTGGGCGATCATTCCTCGTGCCTCTGACGCTCGAGCCTCCTGAGCTCCTTCATCACAACCGACGCGAAAATACTGACGGCCTCCCAGGCTCGGGGATTAGCGACCATCAGCCTGGTCAAATTTTCCAGTGTTGCGCGATGCCCCATAGCACACTCCATGGAGATTCTCGCCGCTTCAAATCTGGGACAATGCAGCAAAACATGCTCCGCGTCTTCGGGTATTCCGCTGCCGCACCAGGTGCATTCGTCCGAAATTTCGTAGCCGAATCTCTTCAGATACGTCCTGAAGCAGCCGTGACCACTCAGCAGTTGAGTCAGGTAATGGTTTACCTCGCCGTGTTTGCGCAGGACCCACACGCTAATGTCGGGGATGAGCGTGTGCGTCCACCTTCCCTTGGTCGAGGTGTCCCAGCGCTCTTGCCACCTCCGTATACTATGTTGCCGCGCTAGACTGCGTGTTGCACCCGGTCCTACTGAGCTACCTCGTCTGGCCTTAGCGACTGCCTCGATGATCGCTGCCTGATCTTCGATCGGCATCATTCCTGCGATAACGAGCGCCGCATCATCCGAGATCGTGCGGAATGCACTGCAGACTCTTATCGCGCTTAGCCGGTGGGTTGCCTCGAGTCCTCGTCGGTAGCTTTTCACTTTCATGCCGTCAATCCACGCTGGTACTGCGTAAAGCGCCGTCGATGTGGTGACGGTCGAGAGCAGTAGCCGTCGTCCCTGCCTAGGGCCGCGCGTGTTTAGGAGGATGCGCGATAAAGCGTGTGCGGATTTGGCTGCTTTTTCTCCAGCATGTTGCAGATGCTCCCTAAAACTGAGCCTTGTGTCCAGTAGAACGCCGAGATATTTAATAGCCCTCTTGGATTCTATCACAGCGCTGCCCACCCGTACTTTTTGCGGATTCCACAGTCTTCCTGCTGCTGATAAGCACTGCCTCCGTCTTGTGAGCTGCCAACTGGAGGCCGGCGGCCTGGAGCCACTGCTCGACGCTTCTAATGGCGGCATTCGAGCGTTCCTCAGCTTCCTTGACGGTCTTGGCGACCACGGCAAGGACTATGTCATCCGCGAACCCTGTGATGTGGGTGCCAGGCGGAAACTGCAGGCGTAAGACTCCGTCGTACATTGTATTCCAGAGTAAAGGTCCCAGCACCGAGCCTTGGGGCACTCCTCCAGACACTGTCCGCACTACTGGGCCATCATTTGTGGTGTAGCAGATGGTCCTTCCTTGGAAATATTGTCGCACACAACTAAGGAGGTAGTGTGGGACTCCAAAATCGGCTAATGCGACTAGGATACGGCTCCATCTGGCCGAGTTGAAAGCGTTTTTTATGTCTAGGGTGGTTACCAGACAGTACTCTTTCGACCCCCCTTTCCATCTAGCACCGGCGATCGCGTCCGCCGCAATATTGACCACCCGTTCAATGGCATCAGTTGTGGACCTAGCCTTCCGGAAACCGAACTGCTGCTCCGCAAGTCCTCCGTTGACTTGGATGGCTGAGCTAATCCTTGCGCAAATTAGGGCCTCTAGAACTTTACCTGCCGAGTCCAGGCCATGGAGGTGTGATTGATTGTCTGTTGGGTGGTGGAAGGTAGGGAATGTTGTGGTCTCTGCAAAGCGTAATGATTTTTTCTAGTGTGGATTTTAGTTTCTTATTATTTTGATTTTTTATTTGAATGGTGAATTTATGGATTGGATAGTTAGCACTGTGGAGGATTGTTTTGTATGTTTTGGCTGTCATGAGGTTTCTTTTTTGCTCTATTGTAGGTAGGTTGGCTTCGAAAAGTAGATTGGTGATGGGTGTTGAGGGGAGAGCGCCAAGGGCTGTGCGTATTCCAGCATTATATGTTGTTTTTAGTTTGTTTAGTGTAGATCTAGGCGCGTGGCCATAAATGAATATGGCGTAGTCTATTTTGGCTATGAGTGTTGCCTTTGTTATGTTAAGAAGTGTATGGGTGTTGCAGTTAAACTTGGGGCTTGCTAAACATTTTATTATATTCAGTTTGTTGTTAAGGGATGGTTGGATGTGTTTAATGTGTGAGTCCGATCTGTATTTATTGTTTATTGTAAGTCCTAGTATTTTGAGTTGGGTTACTAGGGGGATTGCTATATTGTTGGAGGTTAGGGTACAATTGCAGTTTTGTTTCCTGCAAATGTGTAGGTGTTGGCATTTGTTAAGGGATAATGATGCTCCAGAGTATGAGCACCATTCTTGGATGTTTGCAAAAAGGGAATCTAGATTGAAGGTTTGGTTTTTTTCTCTATTGAGTGGTACTATAAGGAAGTAATCATCTGCATAGGCACTAAAATGGATTTCTTTTTGTAAGCTGATTATATTGGCAAGTTTGTTGTAGGCGATTAGGAAGAGGATAACTGATATTGGTGAACCTTTGGGGGATGCCATTAAGGAGTGGGAAGGGAGAACTGAATGTGTTGTTGATTTTTATTTTAATTTTCCTGTTGGACATAAAGTTTTTTATGAAATTTATAATTTTGGGGCCCAGTTTCCAATCCATTAGTTGGTCAATTATGGGGTGCACTCCGACTCTGTCGAAAGCCTTTGAGAAATCAAGGGCAATGACAGAACAGTGATTTTTTTTACGCAGCGATTTGGTTATTAGGTAGTCTGCTGTGAGCAGACCGTCTGAAACCGATTTGCCACGTTTGAATCCGGATTGATTGGGGTGGATTAGGTTATTTTTGGTGACAAACCACCAAAGACGTTTGGCTATGATTTTTTCGAGGGTTTTTGATAGGCAGCAGTTTAAGGAGATTGGTCTATAGTTGGGTTTAAATGTTTTGTTGGAGGTAGGTTTGAGAATGGGGATGACTAGACTGGTTTTAAATGATTGTGGGATGAAATTTTTAAATACGTTGTTAAAGAGGTGGGTAATTCTTGTTTTGACTGTGTTAGAGGTGTTTTTTATCATAGGGTAGGATATTCTATGTGCGGATAGGAGTTCAATTTGCGTTATGTCGGCTTCTATTATTTGTGCTGAGGGGTGGGGTATATAGTTCAATGGCTTATTAGAGTGTTTGTTTGTAATAAAGGTTGGATTGAAATTGATGTCTTTGTATTGGTCTGACCAGTGTTGGGCAAGTAGTTGGGCTATAGAGGATGTATCTGTTGTGGGTAAGTTGTTGGTTGGGTTTTTTATGCAGTGGATTTGTTTGATTGGGTTGAGTCCGCAAAAGCGTCGGATATTGGCCCAGATTCTGTGGGAGGGGGTGTTCTGTCCTATTGTGGAGGTGAATTCGGTTGTAGCTCTGGTTTTAGATATTTTAAGTTCCCTCCGAAAGAGGGCGTTGGCTTTTTTGTAATTAATTAAATTATCAGTGTTATTATTATGTTTGAAAGTTTTCCATGTGTTTTGTTTTTTGATTCTGAGTTCGGTGAGAGTTTTATTCCACCATGGTGTATTTTTTTTTGAAGCGGTTGGGAGAGGATTGTGGTATGTTGTGGTGTGCAGTTTGAATAATGATTTTGCAAATGTTTGCAGTTTCTTTGTTAATGTTTGGGCTTATTGGTATTTTCTCACTTAAATCGTGTGTTGATTGGGTGAAGGTTGACCAGTTGGCTTCTTTAATTTTGAAAAAAAAGGACGAAAGAAGTTATTTGTTTTTGATTGAGAAAATAAGGAGATAAGGATTGGAAAGTGATCGCTTTCGTGAAGGTCGTCGATAATTTCCCAATTAGTGAATGGGGTAAGCTGTGGAGAACATAGTGACAGGTCGGTGTGTGTGAATGTGTTGTGTGTTGAAAAGTGTGTTGGGGAGCCGTCATTTAGGATGTGGAGGTTAGCGTTTTGTAGGAATTTGTGAAGGATTTTTCCTCTTCTGTTTGGGTGTGGTGAACCCCAGCTATTGTGCCAGCTGTTGAAGTCACCTACGATAATGTGATTTGTGTTGTTGGTTGGGTTGAGGTTGTCGTTTAAGGATTTAAGGGAGAAAGTCTTGTTAGGGGAAATGTATATTGAGGTAATTTGGATTTTTAATTTAGATTCTATTTCAACTCTAAGGGATTCAAAATGGTCGGTTTGGTTTATCTGGGTGTTTTGGATGGTTTTGTGAACTAATATGGCTGTGCCGCCAAACCTGTTGGAAGCTGTGTTGGTAAAAATTTGGTAGTTAATTGGAATGGGTATGGGTATGGGTATGTGTGTGTTATAATAGTGTGTCTCTTGAAGGCATATTATTTGTGGTGAGTATTTTTTTATTATGGTTAGGAGTTCGTTGTAGTTGTTAGTGTACCCTTTTAAGTTCCATTGTATTATTCTTAGCATATTTTATGTAAAGTAAGGCTTAGTTTAATGAAGTTTGTTGCTTATGTGGATTCGCTGTCGCTGTTGTTGGTCTGTTGGTTTTTGGTTGGGGGTATGGTTTTTGTTTTTGTTTTTGGGGGTTTGAAATTGGTAGAAAGGGGGTTAGTCTTGGGGTCTTTGGAAAAAATTCTTATTTTTAAATCTTTAATTTGTTGTGATGAGTATGATGTATTTGGGTTACCGTCGGTTTCCATGTCCTCTGGTGTGTCTTGCATTTTATCTTTCGCTTGTTGTAGTGTTGGAGACTTTGTTACTCTTGTTGAATTGGCTGGTGGGTTGTGTCCAGTGGTTGATGCGGGGGTGGGTTGTTTTTGCGGGTGTGTGTTAATATTCCTGTGTAGTGTGTCGATTGTGGTATTAGTTGTGCGCGGAGTGGGACGTCTAAGCGTGTTCGCGTATGTGTTTCCCAATTGCTGGCTGTGTCTTGTGGAGTATATGTGAAGTGCTGTTTTGTGGTCTACCTTTTCGGTGATTTTTATTGCTGTTAATTCTTGTTGTTTGCGGAATGTGGGGCGTTGGCGGTCGAGGGGTGAGTGTTGATGGTCTAGTTCTGGGTTATTTGTGCAGTTAAGGCATTTTTTATTGTTTGCACAATATTCGATCCCGTCTGTATGGTTTGGCTCTGAGCAGTTTTTGCATGATTCCTGGCTATTGCAAACAGATGTAGGATGTCCAAAGCGAAGACACTTTTTACATCTGAGTGGAAGAGGGATGTAGGGCCTGATGCGTACGGTTTCGTATCCGATTTTGATGGCTTCTGGTAGTTTGGTAGTCGCGAATGTTAGAGTGATGAGTCCGGTTTCGATAAGTATGGCGTTGTTGTTTTGGCTGTTGTTTATTTGTTGTGTTGTATTTGGTTGTTTTTTTAATATTTTTTTTACTTCTGTTACTTTTTGTGTCTTTAGTTCTTGTAGGATATCATTTTCATCTATGCCTCGAAGTTCGTTGCAGTAGATTACTCCTTTTGTGAAGTTTAATGTTTTGTGTTCTGACGCGGAAATATTGATATCAGTCATTTTTGTTAGTTTTAATAGATTTAATGCTTGCAGTTTGTTTTTTGTCTTTATTAGAAGTGAGCCGTCCCTTATTTTTTTGCAAGATTCGACTTCGCCTCCGCAAGTGTAGTCAATTGTTTTTTTAATTATGAACGGTGATACTTTTTCAAATGAACAGTTGTCATTTCGTTTTAATATTATGTATGTTGGTTCGCCCAAATGTTTGTTGTTGGGTTGAATGTCTGGTGGTTCCTGCATGGTTGGTGTTGTCGGGCTCAAGCCCGGCTTAACGGTTAGCAGTGAGTGTTTTGTTTTTGTTTTTTGTTTTGCTTTGTGCTTGAACTTTGTTTGTCGAGTTTGAATTTTGTTGGTGTTTGTTTTTTTGTTGCATAGAGCGAGGTTTGGTTTGCAGTGACACGTCTTATCTCTGTGGAGGTTGAAGTGTGACTGGATCATTAAATCAATGCTACATGTATGTACTTAATTTCAGCTTTGTATCTTTAAGAGGTGTAAGCGAAGTCCTCGTCGTTGCCAATTCACTTAGCAAACTTGAACTGAATTTTTTATGGTGCACCACCATAAGAGGAGACCTATACACGATGGCTGGACGTAACATATCATTTAAGAGTGCTTTGTGTATTCAGTGGCTTTAAAAACTAGTCGGCAGGGCGTAGCATTGCCACTACCAGCCTGAAGAGACGTGATTTCAGTCGCCAAGCAAGCTCTCATTTCAGAATGCCAGTTACGGTGGGCAATCCAGTAGAAGGGAAGATGGACTTTTAATCTGGACCTACAAAAACATATGGCTTAAAAGGATTCATGGGCAGGCCAAATTTGAGGCAGTCAGATTTTTAGCGGCCAATGCTTCAGGTTAAACAATAACAACTTCCGAGTACTTGCTTTTGAAACCCTTTACCAGGTCTGGGTAGTACAAATTAGCATTTTTAATTGCGTCCTTATCTTTCATGTTTTGCAAAAATCCAACTGATTTCTAAAATATACTTTTTTAACATCCTTAAGTATTTCCCTTCCCAATTGTTGTTCGTCAGTTTGAAAATTTTGAAGCAATTGTGCTCACCTCGACCAAATGAAACATCGACATTTTTAAATGTAATCGACACTTCATTGGCAATCTCCTCCATCGCTAATCGGTAATAATCTCCACTTGAAATGGACTGGTCAACATCCGAGCCACTGTCTGTAGCATGTTCTCCACTGAATGACGAAATTGCTGAAGCATTAGTTTTCTTGTTAAACAAAGACAGCAAATTTCCTTTCCAGACATACTCTAAAATTATAACTATATTTAAAAAAAATCGTCAGTAATATATTTCAGAATTTAAAATAAAATTTTCCTGCAATGAATTTTCATAAAATTATCAAGCAGGGACCGCGAATGTGAGCCAAAAAAATAGTGGTGCCTTCGTTCAGCTTATTATTGAGGATATTTCTGTAGTGTTTATATACAAAAAATATTATATTCAAGTCGCCAAGGAAAAACAATGATGTTCCCCAAGTGCCAGGAATTTAACCACACACATAACTTTAAATTTACAAAAGGGTCAAATGCAACGACAAATATGAACCAGTCAAGTGTCCTAAGAATAGAGTGTACAAGTGAAAAAATTGCGTATTTACGGTACCCAACCTGGAATGACGTATGCTTGAGTTGTAACAAATAACGCCTTAGCAAGTATCCCTACAGTCACCGACAACTCCACGGTACCATTTCAGCAGGGTTCCCCGATCGTTACAAAAGATCCAAGCATAAATATGGAAATAGGTCTTTTTTTATTTATTTATTTATTTTTTTATTTATTTATTTATGTCAACTAACACACAAGTCGACCGAAAAGGTTAATCTAAAATACAGATAATAATTAATTAAAGAAGGTCGCCTAGCTTTATGCACAACTCAACATCCCCGACCCGGTGGAGGTGTTTTATTTGCACAAGGTGCCAGCTATGCCCCGATTCACAGCCAATGTGGTCAGGGATGAGTTGCAGCCAATCCAATATCCAGTCCAGAATACTTTCAGTGGTTTCGCTGTAGATGATTAAAAAGTATAGCGCGAAGAGAAGTGACAGATAGATGAGGAGAAATAATGTGAGAAAGGTTGTTAACAGATTGGCAAAGAACACGAACAGGTTCGTGAAGAGAGTAGTTAGTCAGACATCTACTAAGGTGAAGAGGAAAAAAGTTTCTGGTCCGACGTGAGGGAACACAAAAATATAGCGTATCTAGTAAATAGGTAGAAATGACATCGCCGTTGACTACTTTATGTAGAAAGAGAATGCCAAATACGAGCCTATGGTTGTAAAGTGAAGGAAGATTAATAAGAAGTCTATCAGAATAAGAAGGTAGGCGAAGATTCGGGTCCCAATTATGACCGCGTAACGCAAACTTAAGGAATTGCTTCTGTACCGATTCAATACTACGCTGGTGAACATCATATTGAGGGTTCCACACTGGTGAGCAATATTCTAGAGTAGGGCGAACTAACGAAGTGTATAAAACCTTTGTCACATATGGATCATCAAATTCTTTGGCCCAACGTTTAATGAAGCCAAGAAGACTGCATGCTCTAATAAGCTAGGAATGGAGACAAACGACTGAAAGTCATAAAAGAGCACTTAGAGGCATTAAGGTGTGATTTATTAAAGTGGCACCAAACACAGAACGCATCGAGATCTGATTGCAAGTACTGTTGGAAAGAAGGATCATTATATGAATTACAAATCTGGACGTCATCCTCAAACATGAGCACGCGTGAATGAGCCAAGGCCAAAGGCAAATCATTTATAAACAAGGTAAATAACAGTGGGCCCAGACGACTACCTTGGGGGACACCTGACGTAACTCGAACAGTTTTAGATGTCGAGGAACGAAAAGACACCTTTTGGGTTCTGCCACTAAGATACGACTTTAACCAAGCCAATACTTTCGGGGAAAAACCCATGATGTTAAGTTTCATAAGAAGCATAGAATGATCAACCGTATCGAAAGCCTTACTAAAGTCAGTATAAATAACATCAGTTTGACACTTTTTAGGGAAGCCATGGTGTACAAGGGTAGTCAATTCTAAAAGGTTAGTAAGCGACGAACGACCTTTCATGAAGCCATGCTGACTAGGAGAAATAATGGATCTGGATAGGTGTTGAAGGGAAGACGTAATAATTTTCTCAAACAGCTTAGGTATTGCCGAAAGTTTGGCAATGCCACGGTAGTTAGAAATATCCGATTTGTTACCCTTTTTAAAAAGCGGAATAATAAAAGACTGCTTCCAAATATCAGGGAAGCTACAAGTCTCACTCGATATAAAGAATAACCGATATAAAGGCTTAGATAGGGAAATCGAACACATTTTAAGGATGCAACTAAGACGTCATAGATGACAAGCTAGAGATAATACAGTCTTCAGTAATACTAGGAAAAAACATACAATTTAAATGTGGGATTGTGAAGGGATAAGGTGTGGGATCCGAACCAGTAGTAGAATAAGTCGACTGAAAGAATTTAGCAAACAGATCTGCAATGTCTGAATCATTATTAGCAGTCTGGTTATTAAGTCTGAAGGTGGAAGGTAGTAAATTAGAGCGTCTTTTGGAATTAAGAAAGTTATAAAATCTTTCAACCTTACAGCAAACGATATAATTATTGTAGCATTGAGTATTTAAAAGACAAAATTGAGATTTCGCTACACAATAATTTTCATAGTCAAGTCGCGAACCAGTTTTCTTAAATCTTTTAAAATATCTCGATTTAATGTTACGGAGATTAGAGAGCCTACGTGTGAACCAGACTGTCGCACTGGAGACGGTAGAGACATTCACATAAGGAATGCATTTATCAATTAGAGAATTAAGAGCAGAGTAGAAAAAATTTACTGCACAATCAACATCACAGCACTCAAATAGAAATGACCAATCAAAAGAGAAAATAAGGCTGTTAAGAAGATTGAAATTTGTTTTACGAAAACATCTACGACGAGAATTTGAGATGTTATTAAATGAATTATTAACGGAATTGTAAGAAATAGTAACTTTAATGGTAGGGTGATAAGGATCTTCAGGCTTCACTAGGGGCTGTGTTTGTGATACAGTACTAACATTGAGATCAGAGACAAAAACAAGATCCAGGATTCTTTTAGAAGAGTTAAGAAAACAATTCAACTGATATAGCGGACATTCAAGTAGGCTATCAAGAAAAACATGTTGAGATGAAGAAATTAAGAAAGATAAATTATTATCAACCAGCCAAGAAATATTAGGCAAGTTAAAATCACCTAAAACTATAAGAAAATCAAGATCTTTAAGACGACTAAAAATATTTCGCAAAGCATCAGCATGGTGCATGTAGATCATGATATCAGAAGTTGGAGGAATATATGAACAAGAGATATATAAGCTAAAGTTGGAACATGTAACTTCGACTCGAATAAACTCAACACCTAAGGGGAGATCAATCGGCACAAGAGTTGAACACAGATTCGAGTTGACAACAATGAGTACTCCACCGCCATGTCGACCAACACGATCAAGCCTATAAGAAATAAAGTTATTAGAAAGAATTTCATTATCCAAAACAGAGGAATTAAGCCAAGTTTCAGAGAAAGCTAATATGTCAGCCGAAAAGGTTTGGCTATCACAGAATAATTTCGAGAGCTTGGTAAGAAGTCCTCTTGCATTTTGATAATGAATGCAAAGATTGGACGTTATTAGTTTTTTGAAGCAGCAGATACATTAGGAAGGTGGACAGGCAAAGGACGGGAGCGCTTATTGGGCGCAAACTCGTGTACAACTAGGCCCTCTGGCCAAAAGTTAGGGTCAACCATAGCTGAGAAATACCCATTTGTTACAGTAATTTTAAAAGAGGAGATTTCGCGAGGCCTAGAAAACTTAAACTTTTGAATTAAAACCTTAGCAGGGCATATATTACCAATGTAAGCTGCCACAGACGATTCAGAAGTATCTGGAGCAAGCCTAGAGATAAATAATTGTTTACTATGAGGCACTACAGTTAGTGGAGGCGGAGGAGCATTGGGATCCGCAAGTGATTGAGAGCCAGCATGATCCAGTAATTGATCAGAGTTCCCGTGAGGGATAGATTAAGGTACACCAGGGCTTGTAGTGGGTAAAATGGGAGAAGACGTATTAGAGAGTACGGGCGACTGCTTCTGAGGCAACTCAAGGGAACATTTCTTGGGCAAGTCCTTAGAAGGTGGACCAAACTTGAATTGCGACAATAAATGTATGCTAGAGTCACATTCATTAGACAGCTGTTTGGCCATTTTATTTAGAGAAAGAAACTTTAAACGAAGATCCCTGTACATTCGGCTAAAATCAAGCTGCTGTCTGGCACAAGATGGGCAAGTCCAGCGCATTAAGCCAAGCTCAGGCTTAGACACAGACAAACCAGAAAATTTGTCGTAATCACGGCCGTTGGGGCCAGCACATTTTAAGTGAATAAGATTATCGCAAAGCCAACACGATATTGCTCTATACTGATCGTCAAAACGATCAGAATGCTTGCAAGTAGGTAGACAACAAGCCATTGAAAAGCCGAAAGAAACACAAGGAAAAAAAAAAAAAAAAAAAATATATAGAAAAATTTAAATAAACAGCACAAAGATAATTATCGATAAAAAATCAATAATTACAAATAAAACAAAGAGACAGCTAGAGTACGCAGCACAAGAGAGAGTGCAAGAACAATTATAAGTCGAGCTTTGAGAGGCGTCTTTACAAAAGTGATTACGCGGGAGAGAAGCTGAGCACAAGCACAAAGCAGAGAGAATAACAAAACCACTAGCACTGATGGTATGATGGGGGCGATGAGGGGAGCAACTGCAGAAGCAATGATGAGAGAGAACAATAAAAAAAAATATACAAAAAATCTAATTGCACCAAACACTAATCACGAAAAAGAAAAAAAACTGTTTAATTTGGCGAATTATGCAAATAAAACACAAGGGTTTCAAGCAAACGACACCAGCGAAAGCGAAAACAAACTAAGCACAATTAAAAATTGAGAGAAAACAATATATATTAATATAAACACAGGAGCTAAGCAAAAACACTACCGTCACGTCAGAGAGCAGAAGCAATTGATGATCTAAAAGCCTTGGTGACGAATACCCCGGTGTCGTTTTGGAAGTGTTGTAGGTGACCTTTGGTCCAGCGAGGTTTGCCCCCGTTTATGTGTGATTTAAGATCTTTAAAGACAGGACATCCTCTGTGGTTGGCCGTATGGTTACCTACACAGTTACTGTATTGTAGTATATTCATACAAATAATCATTCAATACAATAAGCTCAACTTGTAACACTTTGTTGCAAGTATAAACAATTAAACATATACGCATTAAAATATAATTATACACTTGAATATGTTCATGCATATACATTGAAGTATTCACATAAACATATTCACATAAACATACAATTAAGCATGAACATATATGTATGTACATTTGTATATGCACATAGATATGTTCACATAAGCACTGTATGCACAAGCGTAACATGAGCTAGAGCCAGGCCAGCGTGTGACCGCTGACCAAGCACTTTGATGCATGCGCTCCAACAGTATGTATGTATGTACTGACACTCTCCCTCTTATTTGTAGCTGTCGGATAAGTCGCAGCATAAAAATATATGTGGGGTTTTATTTAACGATATAATTATAGTCTAGGGGGTTTACATGAAAATACGACTTTATAGAGATTACACTATGTGAAATGAGAATCGACGTTTGGCTCGGCTCGACTTTGGCGTCCGTCTATGACGCTTCGACTTTTCGCGCCCGACTTTGGCGCTCGACTTTTAAGTGTCCGACTTTGACACACGACTTATAGTACCCGTCTCTGGTACTCGACTTGACCTTGCATCCGACTATGACGCAAGACCTCAAAACACGTCCGTCTTGTTTGACGCGCAAAAACCATCTCTCGTCGTCATCTCTCATTCGTTTGTCATCCCTCTTGATCGTCTTTTCTTACACGCTCACGCTCTCTCTTGATCGTCGTCTCGTCTCTCGTGTACAGTGGGATTGATACACTTCGCAAATGCACATCCCACATTCGGCCATTCTGATTACGCATTCGACCCGAATGCTGGGTTATCTTCTTCATCGTCTCGGTTTGGGCTCCATGGCTTCATGTACTCTGCACATGTGGACGTCACTTTAGGCCCTTCGCACTTGCCTACTTTTTCGACATCGTATGCGTTGTTGTGTTTCACCTTCTTAACTTGGGTCCAAGGGTCCAAAGTATTTTGGTTTTAGTTTGAGACCACTGCCAAATTGCGTCCTCTTAATTGCAACCAGGTCGCCAACACTATAAGATCGAGCTTGCTTACGACGTAGGTTGTAGTACTTCTTGTTTTCGTCTTGGATCTTGGAGATGTGTGCCTTCGCCTTGGCACGGAGCTCGCATCTTTCGTCTGTAAATATTGCCTTCGTCTCTTGGTTGATGAGATCTCTCAGTTTATAATCATCGTTGGTCCTCATCTTTACACCAGTTAGTAACTCAAATGGAGAAGTGCCAATACTTCTGGTGTACGTCGAATTGATAGCCTGCTGAACTTTGCTACCATGTCGATACCACTTCGTCGGATCATCAACGCTCCAAGTCGCATCTTTGTAGTTATATTTGAATTCCAAGGTGTTCCAAGCCGTTCCTAGGGTTTTTTGGCAGTGTTCCAAGTCATTCCAAACGTACCAACTCGTTTTCTGGATTTTCAATCTATTTCAAGGCGTTTCAAAGCCGTTCTTTAAGTGGTTGGGCAGTGTTCCAAGTCATTCCAAACGTACCAACTCGTTTTATGGATTTTCAATCTATTTCATGGCGTTTCAAAGCCGTTCTTTAAGTGGTTTGGCAGTGTTCCAAGTTATTCCAAACGTACCAGCTCGTTTTCTGGATTTTCAATCTATTTCAAGGCGTTTCAAAGCCGTTCTTTAAGAGGTTTGGTAGTGTTCCAGTTTTTCCAAAACGGTCCAGTTTGTCTTTTTGGCTAATTTTCAAGCCGTGCCAAACCAGCTCACTACTTTATAAACGCCACTCTCTGGGGTTATGAGCACGAGCCCGTCAAAAGACGAGAAAGCAGCTGAGAACACTGCAGCCCCGAGCAAATCCTCAATTGCTGCTCCAGGTCAGCGCCAGAGGAGTACCAGCCCTACTACTCCTCCTTCCCGAGCATTTCAGACCCTCTCTAGTCCATTAACTCTCACGTCCGCACCATAGAGCACGACCTGTCAGCAAGCCACGTCAGAGTCACGACGAGCAAGCCAAAAAGAGGTCAAATCATTGGTACCACTTCCACAGATTTTTGTAACCGCCCCAAGAGTCACTCGGTCCGAAACTAAAAGGGTTTTAGCTGCTTCCACCATGGCTTTGAAGAAGTTTGTTTCCATTTGCGATAAACTAATTCAGTTTGAAGTCGACACCCTCGTCACTTCACTGTCCGAGGTCAGCGTATTTACGCTCCAAGTCCGTCGTGATCGAGTTCAAGCGTTGTGGGAGAAGGTCGAGCAGGAATATGAGAAATGCGAGGCACTCACAGATGGTAAAGACGATAACTCTGAAGATTTAGTCATCCAAGCTAAATATGACAAATGCTATCAAGTTTACGAGCGATGCACGGCTCGTTCACGTGACTTGTTTACAGCCATCTACATAAGCGATTCGCGAATTTCCCCCGTTGAAAAGCTGTACCATCTCCTAGCGAAAACGAGGGGTGAAGCCAACCTCATTGTAGCAAAATTCCCGCTTACAAATGATGGTTTTGAAACGGCATGGAATGCACTCAAACAGCGTTTCGAAAATAAGCGACTTATCGTGAACAGCCAATTCCGAGCACTTCTTGACCTGCCTCAAATTTCCCATGAGTCCGGAAAAGCATTACAGGATCATCAGAATGCTCTGCAGGCATCCATTCGCGCTTTTGAGCACTGTGGCCTGCCAGTAACCACTTGGGGAGGCATGTTCGTATTTTTCTGTTCCATCAAATTGCCAAAGAATACCCTTTCATTATGGGAACAATCTCTGGGAGACAAGACTGCCATTCCAGAGTGGCAAATGATGGACGATTTCCTCACTGAGCGGTTCCGTACGCTCGAAGCAGTGGAAAATACAACTGCAATGGCTATTTCGGTTCCCACACCGAAACCTCCACGCTTCCAGCCACCCGAAAGGCTAATACATTTGAAGCCAAGGTGACCACCAAACCAAAATCCTGTGATCTCTGTATGAAGGAGAATCACCCGGTGCGTCGATGTCCCCGCTTTCTTCAGATGACGGTGCCAGAGAGGGTAGCATAAATAAAGAAAAAGTACCTTTGTCTGAACTGTTTCGCAAGAGGACATCAAGTAAAAGATTGTCCGAGTCAGCACAATTGCTTTACGTGCAAGGGGCGTCACAATACGCTCTTGCACAAGGACGCCCGACCGGAGAATAATCCAACGCCGGTCCCAGCTCAGCCCAGTTCACACAATATTGTCCGGACTTACTTTACCTCTGAGGCAAGGTCCTCACGAGATAAGTTGCTAGGTACAGCCATCGTGGACTTTTGGCACAAGGGCACTACTTATGCTTCACGGGCGCTATTAGACCCGGCTTCGGAAGCCAATTTCATATTTGAAAGAATGTTCCGACTCATGAAGTTACCATTCCAAACTGTCAGGGCCGAAGTGACAGGCATTAACGGAAAGGTCAATAGAACCTTGAAGGTTTGTCACATAAGCATTCGGTCATCGCATGGACCTCCAGTCCAGATAGAGATAGAAGCTTTTGTCTTGTCCCAAGTTGCTGATGATTTGCCGTCATGTACGATAGCCCAAGCCACACTGGAAGGAATGCCCAATATTCCTCTAGCCGATCCCTCCTTCCGATTAAAGGCAAAGATCGATCTACTTCTTGGCATTGATGTCATTCCAGCTGTGACTCTTTCCGGCATCCAGACCGAAGTGTGCGGATCTTTAATGGCTCAAGAGACGAGATTCGGTTGGGTCATTTCAGGCCCGTTGCAAGGGGTCCCCGTTAGTTCGTGTGCCGCGTTCACCACGAGGGTCGCTGTTAGCAGAGAGGAGGCACTTGAAACTCTTCTCACAAGGTTTTGGGAGGTGGAAGATCTACCGAGCAATCCGGTAGAAGATTCTGATTCTGTTTGCAAGGTTAATTTCCAGAAGACCACAAGAAGAGATGTTTCGGGGAGATATACGGTCGCACTTCCGTTTTGAGATCCAACCAACATGAACCTTGGTCATTCCAGACCAGGGGCATTGGCTCAGTTCCTAAAAAACGAAGGCCGGCTCCTAAAAAATATTCCGGAAAAAACTGAGTATGACGCCGTCATCAAAGAATATTTGGACTTGGGCCACATGCGTCAGGTGCCATTTGACGGCAGTAATAACAATTTTTATCTGCCACACCATGCAGTCTTCAAGCCCGACAGCACTACCACAAAATTAAGGGTAGTCTTTAACGCCTCTAGCAAGTCCACAAAACGGAGTAAGTCTCAACGACATACGTTACCCTGGTCCGGTACTTCAGTCCGATCTCATTACTCAGATTCTCAAGTGGCGTTTTTTCCGATTAGTTTTCAAATCCGACATCACAAAAATGTACCGCCAAATTACGGTCGATCTAATCCATACGCCATTTCAGAGGATCCTGTTCCGAAACAAACAGGGGCAACTTGGTGATTACGAGCTGAATACCGTCACGTTTGGCATTAACTGTGCTCCGTTCTTAGCCATCTGAATACTTCAACACCTCGCAAGTGATGTACAATCCAAATTTCTTTTGGCTAGCGATATTATTAAGTCCTGTATGTATGTCGATGATGTCCTGGCAGGGACGCACAATGAAGCAACGGCAATCGCAGTGGTCAATGAACTTCAAGATGCTCTCGGTTCAGCTGGCTTTCCTTTGTGCAAGTGGACATCGAATGTGAAGACCGTGTTCAGTTGCATTCCAAAGTGTCATTTGCTGAATGCTGATTTCCTCGAAAAGGCTAGCACAGCGAAAACACTGGGAATCCGATGGAAAGCGACTACGGATGAGTTTTATTTTGTCATCTCACCCCAAGATGTCAAGTCAGCTTAAACTAAGCGAGAAGTCCTCGGGCAGATCGCCAAGTTATTCGATCCCGGTGGCTGGCTGGCTCCCTTTGTGATTCAAGCCAAGGTGTTTATGCAAGAGCTTTGGCTACAAGAGCTAGGGTGGGATGATCAATTGCCCAGTGAACTCCATCACAGGTGGCAGGATTTTACAAAGAGCTACTCCTTCCTTGACCAGATCCGAATTCCACGATGGGTTCTTCATGACCCAAATTCCGACCAATTCCATTGTTTTTGCGATGCGTCACAGCGGGCTTATAGTGCCGCAATTTACGTGCGCGTTAGCAATGACCAAGGCATATCGTGCTGCCTTCTTGCAGCGAAATCTAGAGTAGCCCCGGTTAAAACGGTTTCATTGCCCCGCCTTGAATTATGCGGAGCCACACTTTTAGCTGAACTGGCAGCTGCAGTTCTTCCGCAACTTCCAGTTGATAAGGCGGAGGTTTTTTATTGGTCAGATTTCCACCGCGGTACTGTCGTGGTTAAATAAGCCACCCTGCACATGGACAACGTTTGTCGCAAATCGGGTAGCAAAAATTGTGACGGCAACAAATGACGCCCCATGGAATCACGTTCGTTCAGAGGACAATCCAGCAGATCTCCCTAGCCGTGGCCTGAGTGCGCAGGAACTGGTACACAAGGATTTGTGGTGGCACGGCCCACCATGGCTACGGGAACCACAAGAGTCCTGGCAGCGAGCGACACCACTCCCACTAGACACTACCTTGGAGAAGCGGGTAGTGAAGGTCCACGTCGCGATCGCTAAGCCAGCCAACGAGATACTATCTCGTTTTTCCAATCTGGCACGTGCCTTACGAGTGATAGCATAGTGATCCGTTTCGGCAGAAGGTGTCGTAAACTTCCAAACGATTACTCCGGGGATGTGACCTCTAGCGAGATCAATCAAGTACTCCAGGCGTTGATCCGAGTCACACAGCGTGATTACTTTCCGACGGAACATCGGTGTCTACAGCAGAAGAAATCTCTGCCCACGTCTAGCACCATTCTCAATTTGAATCCTTTCATTGACGCATCAGGTGTGATCCGAGCATGTGGGCGCGTGCAACAAGCAGCGGCCCTTAGTTACGATGAGCGTAACCCCATTCTGTTGCCAGTAGTAAGTCCATTGTCCAGACTGTTGGTGCTTTTCACGCATCAGATCTCTCTCCATGGGGGCAGCCAACTGGTAGTCCGTCTCATCCGACAGAGATACTGGATTCCAAGACTGCGGAATCTAGTAAAATCGGTGGTCAATTCATGTAAAGTCTGTGTGATTTACAAAAGAAGGCTGCAATCACAGCTAATGGGCACCCTTCCGGCCCAGCGAACTACTTTCGCACGTCCTTTCACGACCACCGGGATAGATTTCGCAGGTCCTTTCGACATCAAGAGTTTCACCGGCCGCGCTTGCCGCATATCAAAGGGATATGTGTGTGTCATTGTTTGCTTTTCCACCAAAGCCATTAACCTTGAGGCAACTTCGGATTTAAGTACTAAAACTTTTCTGGCAGCATTCGCTCGGTTTGTCTCGAGGCAAGGGTGTCCCCAGCAAGTGAAGGCCGACAATGGAAAAAGCTTCGTAGGTGCATCCAGAGTGCTTGAAAAAGATTTCCTAAGTTCTACCCAGCAGAAAATATTATCCCACTACAGCCATCAGAATCTGTCCTGGCATTTCATCCCTCCCGGGGCAGCACACATGGGAGGGTTGTGGGAGGCTGGAGTTAAGAGTTTTAAAACTCTGTTCTACAAGGCCACCTCCAACCAAAGGTATACTTTTGAAGAGTTCTCTACGCTGCTGGCTAAGGTAGAGGCGTGTTTGAACTCGCGGCCGATTTCTCCTATGTCTGAAGACCCCTTCTGAAGATTCCCTTCTAAAAATCTTGAAGTGGGCGATCTGGTGGTACTCAAAGACGACAATCTTCCATTTAATGAATGGCGTCTCGGGCGAATCCACCAAACACACCCTGGCAGTGACGGCAATGTCCGCGTCGTCGACATTACCGCTCGCGGTATTGTGAAGCGTCCCGTCGCAAAGTTGATCTTTCTTCCTCCAGAAGAAAGAATTCAAACCCATTACGTAAAACTACAGTAGCGTCCAGCACTTGGTCCTTCCTCCCAATTAAAAAGGGCCGAGCTGCTAGTAGTAATATGTGTATTCTATCGTCCTACATTAATCCGCTTTCTTTATTATTTGTCCCGGCAGCTTCCTGATATTCGTCAACCTAGCTACCGTTTCCATGGCTCCGAGACCGCGTTCAGTACAGGCATCGAAAGAGGAGCGCAGATGTTCGCGAGGAACTGAGTCCTTCCGTTGCCGAGTCTGTCGCGGAATCCATCCTCTGAAGCAATGCCGTCGCTTCCTGCGGCTGAACGTGGAGAAGAGGATGAGGGCAGTGCTTGCGAATAAGTACTGCGCCAATTGCCTGGCCCACCAGCATTCCGGACGAAGCCGCCTAAGCGGTGATAAGTGCCGAATATGTGAGGAGGATCACCACACGCTGCTCCACTTCCATGAACAGCCACGTCGACGCACTCCCAGCTCCGTCGTACGCCGAGTCACCCCCGAGTCCTCCAGACGAAGGGTCGCACCAACGCCAGCCTCCGATCCAAAACTGACCTTGACCACATTGCTGCAGCACCGCAATCCGCATCTGATGCCCACGGCGATGGTACGTCTTGAGACGGGGGAAAAACCTTCGACGTGAAGGCCCTGGTGGACCCTTGTTCTGCGGTATCGTCGATGGCGACGTCACTGGCCACGGCCTTCAAGTTGACAGCCGTCAATATAGGGGCAGAGAAAGCGGTGGCAGCAGTGATCCGGTCCCCAATCAGTGAAGGATGGCGATTGGAGGCGATCCTGAAGGTGGTCGATGGCTTGTGCTGCCGCACTCCAAGCGCTCCGGTGGACCCACAGATCGCCAAAAAGTTTGAGGGCATCGTCCTGGCGGATGATACGTTCTACCGACCGTCGTCAGTGTCTTTGGTCCTGGGCGCGGATGTGATCACGGAGGTCGTGTTGGAGGGGAGTCTACCCGGGGTTGGCGGGCGGCCAATTGCGATGCGCACAGTCTTTGGCTGGACCTTGTCCGGAGCGTGCCACTAGACTGCCTGGGTCTTGCACTCCTGCAAGGGGGGGAGCATGTTTATGCCCAACCGGGCAACACAAGGGTTAAAGGAGGCGGAAGCTTTCACCACGCGCCGCTCTCCCGATGATGCCCATCGCTCTCCCCACAAAAGAACTCCCCGCACTTCGCTCCAAGCGGGGCTTGGTGCCCTTCTCTTAAGTAAGCTAGGTTTAGTTGCATTATATACGTGAATATAAATAATACATCCAAGTGAAGTGAAATTTCTCTACGTCTCAATATTTTACTGGGAGGAAGAAAAAGGAAAAGGCAAAAATTCATCTAGCTGCCCCAAACCAGAAGGAAGTTCGACCCCCTACATAAATAGTGCTAAAAAGACAATATTGAATTTAAACAAACATCTGATTTGGAAACTTCAATAGTACTGGAAAAAAAAAACGCAACTAATGGCTGATGAAGAAATAGGTCAAGAAGAACCATCAGAGAGCTCTGATCAATCAAACATAATTCTTAACAAACCAGCAATTCCAAAAGAAAACAACAAAATGACTCAAACAGTGGTAGAATTCATAAACACAGCCACCAAGCTGTTACCATACTTCGATGGTTATATTAAAAATCTACCAGAAGCGCCCGCTTCGCGTACTTGACACCATAAAAGAAACGCATGAAGCAGTAGCCATCGAAATCATAAAATCAAAATTGAAAGGTCAAGCGGGTAATACTCTAAGCTCTGAAACAACGATTGATGAAGTAATATGAAAACTATCAACAATATTCAAGGGTGAATCAGTGGATCTTTTAACAGCAAAAATTAAAAATCTGCAGAGAAACCCCCGTAACTGTGCTTCATACACAAAGGAGATTACTGAGTTGACCGACGCCCTTAAAGGCGCATATATTTCGGACGGTCTTCCAACTGAACAAGCAATAAAATACACTACCAAAGTGGCAAGTCATACCAAAAGTCAGAGTCCAGATATTAATGGAATCAGGAAACTTTGATTCAGCTAAAGAAGCCATCACTAGATTTAGCACTCTTTCAGTAGAGTCGGGCTCCACAGGAAGTTCCCAAAATAATACCATTTTTTATGCCCAGCATAATGACCGCGGTAGACGCCGCTATAACAATAATGGTAACTGGAGAAACAACACGAATTGGAACAATAACAATTCGAACTGGAGCAATAACGATGCCCACAGAGCCCAACGAGGCCGAAATTATTCACGCTACCGAATTATTCACGCTACGGCCGTGGAGGTGGACACAATAATAATAGACAAAACACAAATAACCAACAGAATGGTAATAACAACACAAATGTCCGAATTACCCAAAGTGACCAGGGAAACGGACAAGCACCCCCAAATGCTCAAAATTAAAAAATAAAGTCTACTCTATTAACCTAAGTCTTAATAATTTTGTATCATTTGAAAATGTTAAAACCAATAAGAAAATAACATTCTTAATTGATAACGGTGCAGATATTTCAATAATAAAAGGAAATTCTGAAGTATTTCACGACATCCAAGTAAACAAAACCGTAGACATTCGAGGCATAGGAGAAGGAGCAACAAACTCCAAAGGCCTAGTCTCAATAGAATTACAGACAGATAAATACATTATTCCATACGAATTTCATCTGCTTCATTCAGATTTCGCAATCCCATGCGATGGAATAATAGGATTAGATTTCATAAAAACTTTTAATTGCAAATTAGATTACGGCAATTCAGAAGATTGGTTTATACTTAGACCACAAGAATTAACGTACCCAATCTATGTTCCAATAACATTCAATTCTGGTAATAACTCAACACTTCTACCAGCAAGATCCCAAGTGGTACGCAAAATAGAACTATCTTCAGCAGAAGGTAACATTTTAATTCCGAATCAGGAAATTAAACCGGGCGTTTATGTTGCAAACACTATTGCAACAACCCAAAGTACTTTTGTCCGATTCTTAAATACTACAGATAAATGCCAAATAGTAGGCTTTAACAATTTGAAATTTGAATCACTTTCGAACTAAGATATAGTTCAAAATACCAACGATATAAGAAAAGAATCCGTAATTCATAAATTGAAGAAAAAGTTCTCAACACTATTCAAAGAGAAACTTGAAAAGTTGTGCACTGAGTATAGTGATGTGTTTGGACTTGACACCGAACCAATCACAACAAATAATTTTTATAAACAAAAATTAAGACTTAAGGATGATGAACCGGTATATGTGAAAAATTACCGGAGTCCGCATAGCCAAATAGACGAGATCCAGCGACAAGTTGGAAAGTTAATTGAACAGGTTATTGTTGAACCGTCTGTTTCGCCTTATAATAGCACACTCTTACTAGTCCCAAAGAAAACACTTTCGTGATCTAAGGAAAAAAACTGGCGATTAGTAATTGACTATCGTCAAATAAACAAAAAATTGCTGTCAGATAAGTTTCCGCTTCCCAGAATTGATGATATTCTTGATCAATTGGGAAGAGCAAAATATTTTTCATGCCTTGACTTAATGTCAGGTTTTCACCAAATAGAACTAGAAGAAAAATCAGGAGATATAATGTCTTTTTCAACGTGCAATGGCTCATATCGCTTCACGCGATTACCTTTCGGTCTAAAAAAAGCACCTAATTCATTTCAGAGAATGATGACAATAGCATTCTCAGGGCTTGAGCCCAGCCAAGCTTTCCTCTATATGGATGATTTAATCGTTATCGGTTGTTCTGAACAACATATGATTAAAAATTTAGTAGATGTTTTTAAACTTTGCAGAAAAAACAATCTAAAACTGCATCCAGAAAAATGCTAATTTTTTATGCATGAGGTGACATTCCTAGGTCACAAATGCACAGACAAAGGAATCTTACCAGGCGACAAAATTTGACGTCATCAAGAATTATCCAGTCCCACATGATGCAGATAGTGCTAGACGTTTCGTTGCATTTTTTAATTATTATCGACGTTTCATAAAAAATTTCGCCGAATATTCCCGGCACATAACAAGATTATGTAAAAAGAATGTTCCATTCGAATGGACAGCAGAATGCGAAAATGCATTCCAATACTTATAAGAATCTATTGCAGTACCCAGATTTCAGCAAAGAATTTTGCATAATCACAGATGCAAGCAAACAAGCATGTGGAGCAGTTTTAACACAAAACTATAATGGACTCCAGCTTCCAGTTTCATATGCATCAAGAGCGTTCACTAAAGGTGAAAGCAACAAGACTACTACAGAACAAGAGCTAGCAGCAATACATTGGGCAATAACACATTTTCGACCATACATATATGGAAAACATTTCACAGTGCGAACAGACCATAGACCATTAACATATTTATTCTCCATGGTCAATCCGAGTTCAAAACTAACACGCATGCGGCTAGAATTGGAAGAGTACTACTTTACAGTAGAGTATTTGAGAGGTAAAGATAATTTTGTGGCAGACGCCTTATGGCGGATAACTATATCCGAATTAAAAGATATGAGTACAAAAGTTCTGAAAGTCACTACCAGGCAACAAAGTAGACAGAAAAGCTGCACAGTTTATAAAGAAGAACTTTTGCCAAGGCAAAAACTTCAAAATGCTTCTAGGCCCAACGTATACGAAGTCATCAATAATGACGAGGTACGGAAAGTAGTGACCTTGCGAATAACAGAATCTAAATGTTCACTGAAACGTGGAAAGAAAGTTATGGCAAGAATTGAAGTTAGCGATTTGTATACCAATGGAATTCTCGACTTACGTCAGTTCTTCCAAAAGCTTGAAATGCAAGCCGGTATAGTTGAAATCAGCCAACTAAAGTTGGCACCGAGCGAAAAATCTTTGAAATTATTTCAACTGATTCTTTTAAAAATATGGGCAACACTATATTGAAAACATTAAGAGTAGCGCTACTCCGGTCGGTGACCCTAATAGAAAATGAAAAAGAGAAATAAGCAATACTGTCTACATATTATGATGATCCAATTCAAGGAGGTCATACTGGCACTACCAGAACACTGGCAGAAATCAAAAGACACTACTATTGGAAAAATATGGGACGCCATATCAAAGAGTACATAAGGAGATGTCATAAATGCCAGGTGTCAAAAACGACGACACATACGAAGACTCCCATGATAATAACAGAAACACCAGCGAAGGCTTTTGATAAAGTTATAGTGGACACAATAGGTCCGCTACCAAAATCAGATAATGAAAATGAGTATATTGTCACATTGATATGCGATCTGACAAAATACTTAATAGTCATTCCAGTCGCATCTAAGAGTGCAAGTAATGTAGCTAAAGCTATATTCGAAAATTGTATACTACAGTACGGTCCAATGAAAACACTCATTACGGACATGGGAACTGAGTATAAAAATCAGATTATAACAGATATATGCAAGTACATGAAGATTAAAAAACTGACATCTACAGCATACCACCACCAGACTTTAGGGACAATAGAACGAAGTCATAGAACATTCAATGAATATTGAAATAGGCGAAGGCAAGGTTTGACTTGAAGTGATTTATTGGGGCCGCAATCCCGGTATTTATAGGAGAACGTTTACATTGGTCTTATGGCTAGTGTCCTTAACGGTACTTAAAGCTAGACATTATGCTTAAGTTCTAATTACTTATAATCTATCCCTAAAAGTATGTGGCCTAATCTTATCCCTAAAAGTATACTACACCTCCTTTTTTTTTTAAAAAGAAAAATTTATATTTTCTCATATCCTGTTTATATTATTTTTATTCTATCTAAATGTACTGTTTGCTTTTTGTTTTTCTCATCCGCTATTACTATATTATTGTTAGGACCTATGCTCTGTATTGTATATTTGCCTGTGTATTTGTTATCTAATTTATGTCCTGTATCATTTTTTAAAAGTATTTCTTGTCCTTCAGTTAGCGATACTTTTTTTGTGTTTTTATCATATGTTTCTTTTTGTAATGCTTTAAATTTTTCGATAAGCAGTTTCGCTCCATTTTGTGCTATTTGAAATTTAAATTTTATTTCTTTATTGAAATCATCAATGTTGTAAATGGGTTCTACCGTTTCAGACGAGAATGGGACAGTTTTAGGATGTTTTGCAAAGACTAGTTCAAAAGGTGCATAACCATTTACGGTGGATGGAGTGGTGTTAAAGCAATATGTGAAGTATGCTAGATATTCATCCCAATCGTCTTTTTTTATGGATATATATGACCTGATGTATTCATTGAAAGTTCTATGGCTTCTTTCTACTGTTGCAAGTGTTTGATGATGGTGCGCCGTGGAGTTAATTTTAGTTATGTTAAAATTTTTGCTCTATTAGTTCTATTAGTATTGAATTCATATATTCTGTTCCCATGTCTGTTAGAATTGTTTTCACTGAGCCGTAAATTAAAATGAATTTTTCAAATATTGCCTTTGCAACCGCCTTTGCACTTTTGTTTGGTATTGGTATTGATATGAGATATTTGGACAGATCGCAGATAATAGTAACTGCGTATTCATTACCGTTTATTGTTTTTGGTAATGGTCCAATTGTATCTATTATTATTGTGTCAAAAGTGGTTGCAGGTGTTGGTGTTATGACCAATGGGGAGTGGTTGTGTCTGGTTACTTTGGCTAGTTTGCACTTTTCGCAATTTTTGATGTATGTTGCAACATCCCGAGACATATTTTTCCAAAAGAAATCTCTTTTTATTTTTCCTAGTGTTCTGTTTACCCCGCAGTGACCTCCCTCTATTGGGTCATTATGATATTTATTTAATGTATTTCTTATTTCTTCTTTATTTGTTATTACTTTTACTTGAGGTAGAACTGCTATTTCTACATTTTTCAATGTGTCATTTCCTTTGTTTTAGTTCATTAAGTGTAAGTGACCTAAATAGTTTTTCTGACATGTCTATCTTCAGTTTATAGATTCTTTGAGCACCGGCTTCTTTTTCAAGCCTTGGAAGGAATCGATCTAGATCTATTCTTCCATTAATGATCAAATCGCCTATGTTGAAGGAGAGTAATTTTTCTTTATTTTTGGTAATAAAACATTTGCATTTTTTAATTTAATTTGTGCTTATTTTTTTGGCTTCAATAGGATTTATTATTTCATTTATTCTTGGTGTTTGTATTCTGCTATTGTTAATTTTGTTTTCCTTATGTATTAATTTTTTTGTTTCTGATCTTGTTGCTACTTTAAGTATTTTATTAGTTTCTATGTTTTTTATATTTTCAAATTCAATTCTGGAGAGAGCATCCGCTGCGAAATTTTCTTGTCCCCTGATGTATTCTATAGTAAAATCGAACTCTTCTAAATCTAGCCTTATTCTAGTAAGCTTTGACGATGGGTTTTTTAGAGAAAATAGGTATGTTAATGGCTGATAGTCAGTTCTGATTAGGAATTTTTTTTCGTATATGTATGGTTTGAAATATTGAATTGCCCAATGTATTGCTGTTAATTCTTGCTCGATTGTTGACTCATTGCTTTCGCCTTTTGTAAATGCCTTAGATGCGTATGATATGGGTAATTGGAGTCCATCAAATTCTTGGCTGAGGACGGCTCCACATGCGATCTTGCTTGAATCAGTTGTGATACAGAATTTTTTATTAAAATCCGGATATTGGAGTATTTGTGGGCTTAATAATTTGTTTTTTAAGTATTCAAAAGCTGCTTGACAGTTTGCATCCCAGATAAATTCTACATTTTTCCTAGATAATCTATTGATAAATTGTGCATGGTATGCAAAGTTTGGAATGAATCTACGGTAGTAATTACAGAATGCTACAAATCTTTTGGCTTCGTCGCCATTCTTGGGAGTCGGGTAATCTTGAATCGTTTTAAACTTGCTTTCGTCTGGCAAAATTGCTTTATTTGTGCATTTGTGTCCTAGAAAAGTAACTTCATGTCTGAAGAAAGAGCATTTGTCTGGGTGCAATTTTAAGTTATATTTTCGGCAAGTTTCAAAAACATCCCTTAAGTTTCTGATCATGTGACTTTCAGAGCATCCAATTACAATTAGATCATCCATATAAAGGAATGTTTGGGATGGTGATAGACCCGTGAATGCAAGGGACATCATTCTTTGAAACGATTTTGGTGCAATTTTTAATTCGTATGGTAATCGCTTGAATCTGAATGAGCCCTTATCTGTGGAAAATGATGTTATGTCCCGAGATTTTTCTTCTAATTCTACTTGATGAAATCCTGACATTAAGTCTAAACAAGAGAAGTATTTAGCGCGTCCTAGCTGGTCAAGGATATCGTCCATTCTGGGTAGTGGGAATGTATCCGCTACTAGTTGTTTGTTAATTTTTCTATAATCAACTACCAATCTCCACCGTTTTTCCTTGCTGCCAGGTAGCGACTTTTTAGGAACCAATAAAATCGGACTATTGAACTCAGACTAAAATCGGACTATTCGTTTTTTTTGACTGTGTGCTATCCTGTAGTTTTTGGTGTAGACTGGTGTTGTGTCTTTGAGTCTTAATTTTTGTTTATAGAAATTGTTGGACGATATTTGTTCAGATTCTATTGCGAATACATCATCAAATTCTGAGCATAATTTATGTAGAGGTTCTTTCACGAAATCGGGAAAATGGGGTGCTAGTTTGTTCATTATTGTGGATTTATGTTTTGAATCATGTTGTTTGTCTATTTTTAAGATTTCATAATCGGACAGTTTTTCATTTAATAGGTTTATATTTGTAATTTGCACGTCTGTGTTGTTAGTATTTAATATGCGGACATATGGGTTAGTCTTAGAAGCAATAGTGTTTGCGACGAATACCCCCGGGTGTAATTCTTGATTAGGGATAAAGATGTTATTATTGTTTGAGGATATTGTAATGCGTACAATTTTTTCTGTTCTAGGTGGGATATGGAATACATGTGTGTTTTGACTGATCCCTATATTGATTATAATTTTATATCTTGATTTATATGGATCTATTATCAATTTGTTGGTGGAATAATTGAGTGTGCAATTGAATTTTTTTTAAAAGTCAAGCCCCAGGATTCGTTCACATGGGATGGGATAATCATTTACTATTACTTGGAAGGTTTGTTTCGTTGAGAGGTTGCTGAGTTTGATTTCACCTATTGTAAATAGAACGTCTTTGCCTATTCTACTTTTTTTATTGTCTTTTCTAAGATTTTTTTTGTTTTATTAGTGATACATCAGCTCCTGTGTCTAATAACAATTTTATTATCCCTACATCGTCAAAGTTTAAAGTTATGTAGCTATTAAGGTTGTGATTATACAGTTTTATTTGTTAGATTTTTTTACATCAGAGGACTTTTGGAGTTTTCCGAATTTTCTTCTACATTTGTAAATCTGACATTATTATTTTGTTGTGTTTTAGAAGGATAATTAGTTTTTGTATTTCTATTGTTATAATGTCATCGATTATAATTATTACTATAGCTATTGTATTCCTAGTATTGTTATAGTTAGTATTACCATTTGGGTTTCCATTTTGGTAATTACTATTATAATTTCTATTATTATTATACGAGTTTCTATTTGTGTAGTTGTTTCTTTTAGTGTAAAACACGCTGGGATCCTGATCCATATTTGTACATGTATTTAAAAAATTTAGCTACAACATGATTCATTTCAGTAAAATTGACTGCACCTATTATATTTCTGACGTTTTCGTTTTCGCAGTTATTTATAATTGGTTTCACTGCTGTTTGAGTTGCATATTTGTTTGCTGTTTCAGGGTTTACGTTGTCTGTTGTGAATGCGCATTTTAATGATTTAGTGAGATTTTCTATTTCTGACATAAATAAACTTGCGTTCTTGCCATTTTGTTTTAAATTCATTAAACTTGCCTCTGATACATGAACTGTTTCACCCTTAATTTCTTTATTTAATGTTTGGATCATACCTATTATTGTGTTTTCATTTTTTACTAGTAGTCTAACGTCCCCTTTTAGTTTTGTTTTTATGACTTTAATAGCTGTTTCTTCATGTTCTGCTTTTATTTCGTTGATTAATTCCAGTGAATCTATGAAACTTTGAATTGTTTCTACTCCACTATCATACTCCTGAATCAGCTTAGAAGCTGTATTAAGAAATTCAATCTTTGTTTGCACCATCTTTGGTTTTGTATTATCTTGAATGTTTTCTGGGTTATCTTTTACACCTGATATATCTTGAATGTCTCCTGGGTTATCTTTTACAGCTGGTTCTTCTGTGTCTTTTGCTACTAGAGGTTCAAAAGATTCGAATCTACCGGTATTGTGAATTTTATATTATGTTTTGTTGCTATACTTATTAGTTGTTTATTTAAACTGTATATTAGCGCAGTAAAGCTTTCACTGCTAGATTCATTGCATATGTCTGTACTGCTACTCTTTATCTATTGTATTGTAACTGTCAAAGATAGTTTCAAGGTGCTTGTTTATGGTTTGAGGGTGTATATAAATTGTTTTATTTAGGCACTTGTATGCTTTCTGAAATTTTTCTTTCAATATTTCTATGTTCTGGTCCATTGAAATTTTGTTACTTTTGGTTTTATCTTATTTTAATTAAAATAATTTTGTTCTCTTAATTATTTCATTTTCTGATTCTTCTATTTTTCTTTCTTTGTTATTGTTTTTTCAAATTGTTTAAAATTCTATTTTCTAATATTTAATTATTTCCAAAAAAAAAATTTTGTAATTTTTCTTATAGGGTATTTAGACTTCGTTATTGGGCAGTTTTGATCTTGTGGAGCTTGCTGCGATCAGAAAGCTTTATGTGTGCTTGCAAGCTTTGTGAAATTTACTTGAGCTTTTTTTTTTTTTAGAAGCTCGCTATGATCGTGGCGAGCTTTACAACTGTGCTTATGTTGTTTGTGCAATTTTGAGTGCACATGGTTGACATGTGCTCTTTGTTAGGGTATGTTGGGGTATATGCGGCTGATTGGAATTTAATATTTAATTGTATAAATATATGTTTTTTTTTTCTATTTGTGTATTTTTCAATTATGCCTATGTATATGTATATATATGTATTTTTTTTTTTCTTCTTTTTTTTCTAGGGTATTTTTGGCAATGATAGACTTATTCAAAAAAAATTTTCGGACAATATATTATTATTTTTTTTTCATTTTATTTTTTCTTTATTTTGTTAGTAATTATTTAATTAATTAATTATTTATAGTGGCAGCGCAAAAATCGCCTCTTGCCACAAAGGTGCCTTCGTATAGCACACTTTTTGTTTTTTGTTAAATTTTTTATGTTGTTTCTGCATCTGCTGCTGTTGCTGGTTGCTACATCTGGCTCTGTTGCTGTTGTTGTCTCGCCTGTTTGCACCTTTTCCAGCTCGTCTACTTTATTCCACAGCTTGCATGCTTCCGCCCAGGGTGGTGGCGGATCGTTGTTGATTTGGGCCAGTAGGGCCGCCCGCTGTTTCCTGAACCGGACCTGGTGGCCGCCTCGACGCTTCGGCCTTAACACCAGGGGGATGGCCGTTAGTGCGTCCTCTTCTCTCCTCCTTCTAGCAAGCTCTGCTCTTGCTGCTGGTTGCCTGGCACGGTACTCTTCTATGCTTAGCGGCCGTGGGCCGTCTAGTGGGCACTCCTCCAATGCCTTCTGGAGCGCTTCCTTTGTATCTTTTGGCATTTGTTAATGTGGTCTGTCATGTTTTTTTTTTCACTTTGCCTTTTTTTTTCTTATGGCAAGGATTTTTTTGTATTATTATTATTGCCTTTTTATTTATTGCCAATGTTAGGCAGGATCGCCATGAAATAGGCGAAGGCAAGGTTTGACTTGAAGTGATTTATTGGGGCCGCAAGCCCGGTATTTATAGGAGATCGTTTACATTGGTCTTATGGCTAGTGTCCTTAACGGTACTTAAAGCTAGACATTATGCTTAAATTCTAATTACTTATAATCTATCCCTAAAAGTATGTGGCCTAATCTTATCCCTAAAAGTATACTACAATATATTCGTTCATACATATCAGCAGATAAGTCTGATTGGGATGCTTGGATACAATATTTCACTTATTGTTACAACACAACACGCTCGGCAGTGCATGAATATTGTCCATACGAACTAGTATTTGGAAGACTACCAAATCAGTTCATAGATTTTAACAAAATAGATAGAATAGATCCAATATACAATTTAGATGACTACTCTAAGGAAATAAAATTTAGAATAGAAATAGCATATAAAAGAGCTAGGATAATGTTAGAAAACCATAAGTTAAAGAATAAGAAATACTATGACAAATATATTTCCGATTTTGATTTAAAAATAGGAGATAAAGTCTTATTAAGAAAAGAAATAGGTCATAAACTAGATGCTAAATATATAGGGCCTTATAAGGTAGTGAGTATAGAAGAAAACGACAATATACTAATAGCAGATGATAAGAATCAAAACCAGAGGGTTCATAACGGTAAAAATAATCAACCATAAATAAAAAAAAACAAAAAAAAAATATATAAAAAAAAACAACAAAAAAAAAAATCTTTATGGATTCATCTATTATTGAAAACAAATTCATGCAATTTCTAAAAACAAGAGAAAGAAAATTTGTCTGAAGAGACACAAACAAAAAAAAAAAATTTTGTTTTCGTAAGATACACCTTTACTTTACCTTTATTTTACCTTTCTATATCAATAATCATCACAATAACTCCACAATATTACGTTATTCTCTAAAAAGGGGAGGTGTAGTATATTCATACAAATAATCATTCAATACAATAAGCTCAACTTGTAACATTTTGTTGTAAGTATAAACAATTAAACATAAGCATTAAAATATAATTGTGCACTTGAATATGTTCATGTGTATACATTGAAGTATTCACATAAACATATTCACATAAACATACAATTAAGCATGAACATTTATGTATGTACATTTGTATATGCACATACATATATTCACATAAGCACTGTATGCACAAGCGTAACATGAGCTAGAGCCAGGCCAGCGTGTGACCGCTGACCAAGCACTTTGATGCATGCGCTCCAACAGTATGTATGTATGTACTGACACTCTATATATATTAATAAAATTAGCTTAAGCAAAAGAATAATTTAGAATAAAGAATCAATCTAAAAACTACAATCAAACGACACAGACGTGTCCGTTCTTTTATTTTGAAACCTAATGGAACCCGGTCAAGGAAGGATTTACAGTATAGTCTAAAAGCGATGTTACTTCTGTCCTTGATGCAAATGCCATATTTGTGATGTTCGCCACAGCCAACACACACCAACCTGAGATTGCAATTGTTAGAAGTAATCGACAAATAAAAGAGAATTTATTTAAGTCAACCGCGCTTTCATGAAGAGCATATAAGAACACGGTCACACTGAAACGATCATGGTCAACTTAATTGCAGGGTTGAGTTTCAGCTTTGAGTACAGTTATGATACCCACGCACACATCGCCAATGAAAAGACACCACGTCCCAACACTATGGAAAAGATCCGTTAGAAAGCTCTGTTCGCAAATTCTTTTGCATAAGATGCGTGCTTTAGCTCAAAATTTATTCTATGCTGTTTTGCCGAAGCGATAAGTCGCGAAAATTATATAGTGCTTTTTACTTAAAGAAATTTCAAGTCGTAATACCACGTGGTGGTGGACAATAAATTAGTTACCACGCTATCTAGCCAATATCTGTGCAAAATTTGAAGACCAGTAGTGCAGTGCCTAACCTAACCGTTCGGCTAGTTTATTGAAAGAGAAAGAGTTGAAAGGTAATCCGGTGACCCGGTAAACTAAACTCATGTTTTCATAGTCCCAGACGTAACAAGGTACCGAATATCCGTACTAGAGCTAAGAGAAAGCCTAGGCCTCGGAGTTTAAAGTTTTTTTTTATAGTACTTAAGCAATCTCTACATAAGAATCCTACTTTAATTGTTTGATCTAATAAAGCGATATGCGTAAAGTAACCTATGGAGTATATTTCATTGTCATTTATATAATTAATCGACAACTTCTTTAAAAACCGCACGACAGAAAATTCGACGTCATCTTTGGCCCAACGATTACAACGAAAAACCGTGAAGTAAAACAAAGTCGCGAGTAATGTGTTAATCCTTAAAAATTTTTATCATGAAAAATTTTTTTTTGTTTGCTACATATACCTTCAAAGTACACTAACAGACCACACACACACTTATACGATCTAAGTGCATCGCAACCCACATCATTTCTCACTATTTAGCCAAATAAGCAACCCACATCTTTCACTTCCTCTAAACACTTAGCCAAGTAAGCAACCTATATCTGTCATTTATTTACGTTACTGTAAATACTGCTTTACATACAAGCAGATATGTGACCCACACACGACCCTTTTCGAGTCACACCAGACACTTCACTTCCCATTTCTAGTGTAAGCAATTTTGTATTATTAGTTAAGCCATTCTTTGAATATTGCCGCTATGCAGAATTCACCGGAATAGGTGACCTACTCTGGACACGATCTCGACGCCGCAGCCAACGCAGCTTTGCGCCGCGGCCAACGCCCATGAGGCAACTCGGGGTATATTTAAAGGACCACGCTCCACAGAGAGGGCAGTCTTAGTTTAGACAAAGAGCAAGTGAGTTTCAAGTAACATTGAATAAACCAATCTAATAACGTTTAAATCAAGTGTTTGTGTTGTAATTCATTACGGATATCCTGAGTACCCAAGCCTTAATCCTTATCACAAGGAAAGATGTGGTAATATACCAGATATGATAATGATAATACCAGAAAAGGACATAGGAACTCATAACTGGCGCCCGAGCAGGGGCCCGTAATTTTTCTAGAAACAAAAAAGATGCAAGTCACCCGATAGAGGGAATCTAGAAATATTACGGGTTAAGACAAAATTCAAAAAAAAAGAGTTCCTCAGTTAATGCAAGCCATGTCAGTGAAGAAAAATAATCAAATAAATTAATATATTACTCAGGTTTGAACCAAGGGAAATTTTTGACAGCCACTAGGCCAGTGAAAAATGCTTCACTTGATTATAGTGATATTTGAAACCAACGCATACCTCGGCTTGCATAAAACTGCTGACTCTTTAATTAACAATTCCGAACCTGTTTTTGTAGCTGCCGCACTCATGAGTCAGAGTGGAACCGGCAAGGGAAGGGAAATTTTTGCGCCTCTTTCATTTTTCGGCGTAAACCCACAATGAAAAACCAAACAAACATTTTGGAGTCCCTCCACTTGATTATACCCCTCAAATGGGGATACCCAGCTCGCCTATAATTTTTCTCATAGCGGAAAACTGACTCCAGAAATCGCCTCTTCAGACTGGGTATGGTGGAAAGCGATCCTTTAAGTTGTGGAGGATAATCCAGATATTCCTGAATGGTCAACTCGGGTACATTAATCAGTCTAGGGAATGGAAAGGGGATCGTTTTCTCGTCATCAACCGCATCGGGCACGATATTTCTCGAGCTGGAAAGACCATCCTCTCATAGGTTGGAGATCTGATTTAAGTTCGGTGAATCATCTCTTGCGACTCCAGGGAATAACTCGGAAGTCGAATCTGAATCCTAATCGGATTCAGAACTTCAATCCACTACGATAACTTCCTCCTCCATAGCCTCGTCATCGCAAGAAAAGTCGCAATAAATGATTTCCGCTTGTGTAACCGGGTTAAAATTTTCGTTCGATCGTTCCATCTTTTTAACTGATACTAAATAAACATCACACCAACTTGAACAGTATGGTTTTGTGAGAAGCATAAAAACAGAAATATGTTTAGTCAGCCGCTTGAGGTAAAAAACTAAAATCAGCAATATAAGACGGAATCAACGCATAGAGGGGGTAAAAGGAATAATAGGAAACACATTTTTTTTTTTTTTTTTTAACGTTTAATATATATTTGTTGAATCTACTCTTAAATTAGAGCCTAACAACAAGTTTGAGATATTTTTCTTAATCTAGTACTTATGATATATCCAGGGGATATTGCAGGCGGCCCTAATCATTTATTATTGGGTTGGTCTGTCATTTCTTTTAAGACGAGTTCTATTATTAGTTCGCGTAAGGGAATTGGCAAGAACATTAGGGTGGACATCCAGTTTGGCAGAATACTTTAGTTGTTGACTACCTATTTCATATTTTACGCTAGGTATATTTAGATCATTTTGAATGTTGTCGTTCCGTATGTACCACGGAGCGCCAGTGATTGATCTTAAAATCTTCGACTGCGCCCTTTGTATAATGTCGATATTGCTGGTACTTGCATTTCCCCATAGTACGGCGCCGTAAGTCCAGATGGGTTTCAGTACGGAGTTGTATAGGAGGGCTTTATACTCCAGACGTAGAGGGGACCGAGCATTGATGATCCAATGTAAGCTACTCGCTTTCAGTTTAAGCTGTGACTTTTTGCCTCGATGTGCTTGCGCCAAGTTAGTCTTCTGTCTAGGTGGATACCAAGGTAAGTGACATCCGCGGCTTGAGGAATTGGTACGTTGTTTAGCATTATAGCTGGACAGTTTCTTCTGTTAAGCGTAAATGTAACATGTTTGCATTTCTGCTCGTTGACCCGGATACGCCAGGTTGCTAGCCATTCCTCTACCACCTTGAGGTGTTCCTCTAATTTTGCAGAGGCTTGTATTGGGCATTTGGATCTGCTGAGGATTGCCGTGTCATCGGCAAAAGTGGACGTTGTAAGTCCTAAACTCGTTGGTAAGTCTGCAGTGTACAGCAGGTAGAGCAATGGGCCGAGTACACTGCCTTGCGGTACACCAGCTTCGATTTCAAAGTCAGCCGAGACGGAGCCATTACATCTTACAGCGAATTTCCTATTGTAAAGGTAAGATTCCATGAGTTTGTGGGTGTACTGTGGGAGTTTCTGCCGGATTTTGAACATTAGACCCTCCAGCCAAACTCTGTCGAAAGCCTGGGCAACGTCGAGAAAGACAGCCGTACAGTATTCTTTTAGTTCGAATGCTGTTCGTATTTCGGATGTTATACGATTGACTTGTTCAATTGTCCCATGTTTTTCGCGGAAGCCGAACTGGTGTGAAGGGATTGTGTTCTCCGATGCCAGAAATGAGTTTAGACGAATCTGCAGGACCTTTTCAAAAAGCTTCGAAAGACATGGCAGCAAACTAATTGGCCTATAGGATGATGGTTGGGTTTTGTCCTTTCCCACTTTAGGAATCATGATGATAGTGGACTTTTTCCATGCCCTTGGGAAGTAGCCAATTCTTATTATAGCGTTGAACATTTTGCAGATGTATTGTATGGCGATGGTAGGGAGTTCTAGGATCATTTTCGGTGTGATTAGGTCATGGCCAGGGGCTTTGTTCGGCTTTATGTGGTTTTTAATAACTGCAGTGATCTCATCCGATTGGAGTTCCGAGTACTCACTATCCGTTAATGTGCTCGAAGGGGGAAGTACAAATGAGTTTGATGTTGGATTTGGCTGGAAAACCATTTTAAGATGTGTGGCAAATACGGATGCCCTCTCTTCGTCACTGCGGGCCCATCCACCGGTTGGACCCCTTATTGGTGAAACTGTCTCTGTAGGAGCGCTTAAAGTTGGGTGGGCTTTCCACAGAGGATGTTTAGTGCTGGATGGACTGAGCTTTTCTATGTATTTCCTTTGAGCCCAGATTTCCTCTTGTCTGAACTCCTTGGAGAGGTTGCGGCTGGCATGCCTTAGGCGAAGTTTTGCTGCTGGTGATCGAGTAACCTGCCATTCTCTTCTTAGACGTCGTTTTTCCGTTACTAATTGTTCTATCCGCCGGTTCGTAGGCCTGACAGCAGGTTTAGCGTAAGTAGAGGCATGTGGACTAGATACTCTTGCTGCAGCTCCCATCATCGTCCCAAGTGTAGAGACGCACATGTCAATGTCCTCTGCAGCGTCCAGTTTCGGCGAACAGTCAATGTGCGCACTCATGTACATTTTAAATTTAAGCCAATTTGTTTTGTTGTTTGTAAGTATATATGGGCGATCAAGTACTTGAGGTCTTGTTAACAGTGTGAATAGCACTGGAGAGTGATCGGAGGTTAACTCTAACAGTGTTTCCGTAGTGATCCGATTACGCGGAATCCTCTTGGTTACTGCGAAATCAATCAAGTCAGGAACTTTCTGTGGATCTGTGGGCCAATAAGTAGGCCTACCCGGTGAGAAGCAATCCATCTTATTGACGGGGTTGACTATTGTGTTGTACAACTGCTTGCCTTTAGGATTTACCAGGCGAGATCCCCAGTGCGTATGTTTGGCGTTATAGTCCCCTGCTGCAATGAAGCGTTCTCCGAGTGTGTTAAAGAAACCGGTGAATTCCTTTTCAGAGATTGAGAAGCGTGGAGGGCAGTACAGGGCAACCAACGTAGTGTTGCCGCAGCTGGTTTGGACGGTTATAGCAGTTGCTTGAAGGTGCTGTGTTTCGAATCTGTTGAGGAACGAGTGTTTTATACGGTTTTTGATTAGGATACCAGTCCCGCCATGAGCTTTTCCGTCTGGATGGTTTGTTGCGTAGAAGGCATATTTTGGTATTTGAAAATTATTTTTTGATGTTAAATGTGTTTCAGATATCAGCATGACGTCGATTTCACTTGAGTCTAGGAATAGTTGCAGTTCATTTTTGTGCTTGGAGACGCCGTTAGCATTCCAAAGACATAGACTTAAGGAAGCCATTATTTATTCTCGATAATCTTCTGGATAAGCAGGTTTTGATTCCGCAGCAGTTCCTGCATACAGTTTTGCATGAACGTCATAAAAGCAGTCATGTTTTGGTTAAGTGAGATCAATAGGGCCTCTAAACCACTTGGAGTTTGCTGGCCAAGTTCTGGTGCGCTAGGTTGCGGATTCTGTAGATGGTGTAGTGACGGGGTCTCTTTCGCGGGCTCCGTCTGTCCAGTTCGGAGTACACTAGCGAAGGATACACTAGGATTGGTTGTAGCAGGCATGTTAGATGATCTAACAGCCTTGGCGAAGAATACCTCCGGTTTTGGGTTGAAGGTGTTTGTCCGGCTGGGGGTTTACGCCCGTTTAGATGGGATTTAAGATCCTTGAAGACAGGACATCCCCTGTAGTTGGTTGTGTGGTTCCCTCCACGGTTACTGCATAGTCTTAGTGCGACGTTGTTTCTGTCCTTGGGGCAAATGCCATCTTTATGATGTTCGCCGCAGCCAACACACACTGACTTAAAATTGCAATTGTTAGCGGTGTGGTTGTATTCCTGGCAGTTTTTACACTGAGGTGGTTGGTATCTCTTATGAGGCTCCTCTACGGTGATTCTTCTGTGCAATAGGAGCTGAAGATTGTAGATTGGATGCACTTCATTTGGCTTCGTCCGCTTTGCATCTGGTTGGAGCTCGATTTTAAAGAGCGGCTGTGCGACTTTATTCCTGTTGATGATGTTGACAACGGACTTAACCGCAAACCCTTTTTCGGCCAATGCGTCTGCTATTTCTTGGGGTGGGACAGATGGCTCGATCCCCTTTAACACAACCTGAAGCCCTTTACTGCTTTTTAGTTGGTAGGTATAGAAGTTGATGTTAGCATTACGTAGGTACTTTTCGATGATGCGGAAATTGTCCTCGGTTTGGGTTTGACATTTAATTTCTTTTATGTTACCCCTGTTGAGAGGGGTTACAACAAAGTTATTTGCCCCTACTGTTTCTACTAGCTTCGAAATCAGGATGCTGCAGTTGGCTCCACGGATGTATAAAGGGGGTGGTCTAGCCGATTTAACTTTATCTACAGCGCCGGCTTGATCGTCTTGCTGATCGGCAAGAATTTTAAAACGATTCCCGCTTAGAAGTGCTACTCGTTCATTTGGTTTAGTTATTTTCGGCGTATTGCCACTTTTTTTCTTTTGCGGGCTTAGCTTCCGCTTAGTTATTTTAATATATCTATCCATTCCAGTTTGGACAGAAGGCGTTGGGTTTATTGTCGTGGCTGACTCTGGGCGACTTGTCGTTGACGGCTTGAGGCAGGTCAATACTTCAGTAGACGTTGCAGTAGTTGCTGTCAACGAGCTGACGGTGCTGGTCGGTGCAATCGGTGACCCAGTTATCGATATTGATGGAGAAGCACACTGCTCTCTCCACGGTAAATTGCTGTTGATTGCTGTGTGGCTTGCACTTTCGGTGTTTTTGCTTACGGTAGCATTCAGTGGGGTCGGCGACACCACCGAAAAGTACGCGTTGTTGCGTTGGACCGAGAGACGACGCTCACGTTGTTGTTGTACAAGTAGTTCTTGTAGCTGTTGCTGGTGGGGATCGAGAGAGCTTGGGCCCGAATTGGTGGACATGGCTTTTCCAGGTTTTCCTGTTGCAACTTAGTAATTATTGCTATTAGAACAAACTAATAGCAATATGATTGTAAATAGGCGTCTCTGAGGTGACTGAGAGCCCTACACAATTTTTGCAAACGCGGTCTTTTTTTATTTTTTACACTAAATTTTGCGGAGTGCATGAAAAAACACGTCTGCACGCGGCGGTGGTTGAAAAAACAAAAAAGGAAACACATGCACTCGAATGCATTTCCCATTGTGCACGCTCAGCAGGAAATAAACGCCCAAAAAAACAAAAATTGCAAAGAATTGTTACCCCTTTTCTTAATGAGAGTTTAGGTCACGCTGACATCATAAATGAGCCACTGAATTGGTAGCAAGCTAACATATGGGGTCCTAATGTTTGTTGTTCATTTTTACAGATAATATTGTGAGTACCACGCATTGCAAAATTTGTTACACTACAGCAACACGGATGAGATTCAAATAACACACACGCTAACAGTCGCTCGCCGATAAAATCGAATACCGAATATATTAGACAGTGATACCATCACAAATACGCTGCAAATGTCCACTCCTGTGACCCGTGACGAATCTGGGTTACCAGCCGGGTCAACCAGTCAAGTCAGGAACTCAATTGGAACGAAAACTTCTACATCGACAACTTGAGCAATGCATTGGTCCCCTATTTCGGAGGTCATGCCGAACTCGGCCGGTGGATTAGTTTGATTGAGGAGGTACTGCCTCAAATCGCGGTAAGTGAAACCAAATCGCGTATAAAATGATGATGAGGCGCGTGCGGCTGAAATTAACCGGCGAAGCCGCCAACGTATACCATGTAGAAGCTATAAAAAGCGTGCTTAAAAAACATTTCTCTGACAAACGCTCTCCGTAGGCCATTCTGACTGTCATGCGAAACCTACAACAAGGGCGTGAGACGGTGGATTCCTACTACGTTAAATTTCGGGCCTTACACAGGCTGTATGTGGAAAAAATTTAAGGATGCCCTCTCTCGCCACAACTAAAAAGAATTAACAATCAGACAACAAGAAATAAACAGCTCGAGCGAGTTTGTTCGCAACCTAAACCGAAAATTGCGGAAACACCTCATGCACTTCGTTCCAACAACGTTACACGCCGCACGCCTTGAAACTTTGGATGTCGTCAGATCGGCAGATCCATGAGATGCGGCTCGAGAAACCCTCGAAGAGCAACACACACGGGAATAATGACCATCGGGCCCCACTCTCCGACAAGAATCACAGGAGCAATGATAACCCTTTCAGGGGAAACAACAAGTCCGGTAAGGATTATAAAAGTAACAACCACAAAGCGAAAAACTCCTATAGGAAAAACAATTGGGACCGCAATAATGGCCGAAACAACGGCCACTACGATGGAGAGAATCGGTCCGATCATAAAAAAACAGAAGATCGTAGCTACAACCAAAAGCAAGCCCTGAATCATTTGATCCAGGGACGAGACAAGACAGCCGACCAAGCCTCAAAGAGACTGAAAATTTTATGATTCCAGCCGAACCGGAGTACCGTACTTAAAGTACGCCACCAAGGATACGCAATAACATCTTCGGGCCCTATGTTGAGTCAGAAACTGTGGCAACGGAAATAAGAGCAGAGACACGCACGATTGATAAAGACCCTGTCTACACGCAACGAATTGTTGGAGAATAATATCATCAGGCCCTCAAAGAGTCCATATAACTCTCCTGTGTGGGTGGTGCCCAAGAAACCCAAACCAAACGGTGAGAAGCAATACAAGCTGGTAATCGATTTCAAGAAATTGAACTCTGTCACCGTCGCCAGCCGACACCCCATTCCCGACATTAATTCAACATTGGCCAGCCTTGGAAAAGCTTAATTCTTCACCACCCTTGATTTGACATCGGGATTTCTCGGATGCGAGAGAAGGACATACCAAAAACTGCCTTCTCCGTCTTAAACGGGAAATATGAATTCCAGAGACTTCCATTCGGATTAAAAAACGCCCCAGCCATATTTCAGCGAATGATAGACGATGTTCTTCAGGACCTCATCGGAGTATGTTGTTACGTATACATTGACGACATCATAATATTCACCAGAAGCGAGTTGGAGCATATGATCGACATTCGGAAGGTCTCTGAGAAAGTCTCAGAAGTCAACTTTCGGATTAACCTGGAGAAAACAAGCTTCATGAAAACCGAAGTAAAATTGGCATACACAAGGGAGAGAATACGAACCGATGAAAAGAACGTGGCAGCCGTCACCGCAGTGAAGCCTCCTACCAACTTAAAGGAGCTCAAGAGCTTCTCGTGAATGACGTCATACTATAGGAAATTCATCCGCGACTACGCCAAGGCAGCAAAACCAATTACCAACCTCACAAGGGGAGACCTGGGCCAGGTCAGGGCAAACCAGTCAAGGAAGGTACAAATCACCTTGGGGGAAAACGAAATAAAAGCCTTTGAAGACCTCAAAACACTTAGTTTTATCCGAAGTCCTAGCTTTCCCGGACTTCAGCAAACCATTTAATCTTACGACCGACGCATCCAACGAGGCTCTCGGTGGCGTTCTCTCCCAGATACAGGAGGAAAAGGATCGGCCGATCTCTTTCATTATGCGTGGACTATCACGTACGGAAGAAAACTACGTCACCAACAAAAAGAAATGCTAGCCATCCTATGGGGTGTGGAGACTTTACGCTCGTATTTATCGTATTTATATGGAGCCAAAGAAAGCAGGATATACACCGATCACCAAACATTGACGTTTGCCTTGGGGAATCGCAAACAAACGCCAAATTACAACTGCAAGTTGTTCTACAAGCCAGGAAAAGCAAATGCAGTGGCCGATGCCTTGTCACGCATTACCTCGCACCTGAACCCTCTTGGGCTGGACAAAGGCTTCGCCTTTCACTACACCGAGTTGCCGCCTCACTTAACTCATTCCGCAACCAGGTAATTGTCATCATAGGGACGGGTATTGACACCTCCACCGAACCATACCCTGGATTCCAGCAACATGTGGTCCACATAGATCTAAACGGGGACATTGCCTTATCCAGAACTGCTCTCGAAGGAGCACTATCCAAAACTCGCTTAAATGGAATCAAGGTCCCGGAAATCGCCATTCCCGACATACAATCCATAATCTGGGAATATTTTAACTGCTATAAAATCCGCCTAGCACAGGAAATAGTAGAGGATATAACTTCAGAGGATCAAATTCAGGACATAATCCAAAAAGAACACCGAAGACCCTATAGGAATTACCTGGGAAACAAACAGCAAATCCTCTCGAAATATTACTTCCCAAAGATGGCGGCCAAAACCAGGAGTTATGTGTCAAAATGCACCATGTGTGGAATGCAAAAATACAACCGTCGACCAAAGAAGCCTCACCTGCAGACAACACCGATACCCTGTATGCCGTGTGAAATTCTACACGTCGACCTCTTCGTGATTGAAAAACTAGGGTACTTGTCCTGCATTGACAAATTCTTGAAATAAGCAATGTTGTTCCCCATCGAAAACAGATCGTCTATACATCTGAGGGAAAAACTGATGGACGTTCTTGCATACTTTTCAGAGCCCAAACTAATGGTAATAGACAACGAGCTAGGGTTGTTATGTCCTATCATCGTCAATCATCTGCATGACTTAGGAATCGAGATTTACCGGACCCCTTCGCAAAAAAGTGAGGTAAATGGACAAGTGGAGCGATTCCACTCAACGTTCCTGGTAATGTACCGTTGCTTACGCATGTAACATCCAAGCCTGAGCGCTGCCTGAGCAAAGCTGACGGTCACAAGGTGTAATCAGTCAATACACTCCATAACTAAAAGGAAATCCGTCGATCTTTTTTTAATCGAACCACGGCACAAGACATCGACAGAATCGCCAGTTGAAAAAAAACACTCCTGGAAAATGTTAGAGGAGAACATCAGAAGGAGATCACAAATAAGGCCAGGAACCTGAAAAGGGACAACCCTTTCCTATGAAGCTGACCAAGAAATTCTTGTGGCAAACAAGCAAATAAAAGGGAAACACGCGAAGAGATTTTTATCAGAAAAAGTTGCCCTAGATAATAAGGTTACAGTAATCACACAAGCAGAGAAGAAGCTACACAAATCACACATCAACTAACAAACACAACCTGTACTTGTACACCCATATAACTAGAAGATGGAAATGGGTGTCAGGGACACCATATGCAACTGACTGGCACCAGATTTTACAATCCCAAATTCCCTCATTAGGGTGAATAACCAACAGTTTACCATTATCAATCAGTTCTTGTCCAGCATCCGAAAAGCATTCGACAAAATCAACGAATTAGCAGGAGCCCTGAACACGATCAACAAGGTAAAAATTCTGGTAAGACCACGAGACACCTTCATTATAACGTGAAACTGCCAAACCATGGGCAACATCACCATATGCAATGAGACGGACCTCACCAGCCTGGACGAGGATTCTTGACTGTCAAGACTGGTAAAGGGTGGCACCGCAAAATCCCACTCAGTAACCAACACGGCAAGCCCCATCGAATTGAAGGAGGACGGCACTATCTACACGTCCAACTTTAAAGGGAATCAGATTTGAACGGTACCTTCATAACTCAATTCTCGAACAAATCAGTCACAATTGGTAACAGGACTTTCAAAAGCCAGACGATCACAAGAATGGTGGCAATACCTTCCACTTTGGCAAAAGTAATAAACGAAGGGCACAGGTTAAACGTGGAATACGTTCACAGTTTGCATATAAACAACTTACGCCGCCTGGATACCCTAACGAACCTTAGGAACCACCATCACTGTCAGTTGTGCAACATTAATCTTCGTACTCCTTGGTATCTCCATAGGTTGGATTCTGAGGAATGTGCTTAAGAAAACAAAACCACCACCCTCACCCAGGATCCTCAACGATATGAACAAAGGATCTCCGGGACGTCGATTTTAGAGGGGGGAGGAGTTAGCACACCCATCCTCACGCGAGGCCTCGTTCTCCTCCTCGCACACAACAAGCACCCCTGGGGCGCCATTCTCCTTACAAACAGGACCATGTCCCGCACCCCGGCCACTCACGTTACAAAGGGATTCGATCAAAGCACTTTACCAGAAACGCCTGGGCGGGTATCGGGTAAAGTACCCTCCCTCGCTATGAGTAATACTAACCCTTGACCACACACACAACGTATGGGAGACGTTCTAAGTACACTTACAGACCACACACACACTTATACGATCTAAGTGCATCGCAACCCACATCATTTCTTACTATTTAGCCAAATAAGCAACCCACATCTTTCACTTCCTCTAAACACTTAGCCAAGTAAGCAACCTATATCAGTCATTTATTTACGTTACTGTAAATACTGCTTTACATACAAGCAGATATGTGACCCACAAACGATCCATTTCGAGTCACACCAGACACTTCACTTCCCATTCACTTCACTTCTCCTATTTTATTTATTTTATTTATTTTATTTATTTTATTTATTTTATTTATTTTATTTATTTTATTTATTTTATTTATTTTATTTATTTTATTTATTTTATTTATTTTATTTATTTTATTTATTTTATTTATTTTATTTATTTTATTTATTTTATTTATTTTATTTATTTTATTTATTTTATTTATTTTATTTATTTTATTTATTTTATTTATTTTATTTATTTTATTTATTTTATTTATTTTATTTATTTTATTTATTTTATTTATTTTATTTATTTTATTTATTTTATTTATTTTATTTATTTTATTTATTTTATTTATTTTATTTATTTTATTTATTTTATTTATTTTATTTATTTTATTTATTTTATTTATTTTATTTATTTTATTTATTTTATTTATTTTATTTATTTTATTTATTTTATTTATTTTATTTATTTTATTTATTTTATTTATTTTATTTATTTTATTTATTTTATTTATTTTATTTATTTTATTTATTTTATTTATTTTATTTATTTTATTTATTTTATTTATTTTATTTATTTTATTTATTTTATTTATTTTATTTATTTTATTTATTTTATTTATTTTATTTATTTTATTTATTTTATTTATTTTATTTATTTTATTTATTTTATTTATTTTATTTATTTTATTTATTTTATTTATTTTATTTATTTTATTTATTTTATTTATTTTATTTATTTTATTTATTTTATTTATTTTATTTATTTTATTTATTTTATTTATTTTATTTATTTTATTTATTTTATTTATTTTATTTATTTTATTTATTTTATTTATTTTATTTATTTTATTTATTTTATTTATTTTATTTATTTTATTTATTTTATTTATTTTATTTATTTTATTTATTTTATTTATTTTATTTATTTTATTTATTTTATTTATTTTATTTATTTTATTTATTTTATTTATTTTATTTATTTTATTTATTTTATTTATTTTATTTATTTTATTTATTTTATTTATTTTATTTATTTTATTTATTTTATTTATTTTATTTATTTTATTTATTTTATTTATTTTATTTATTTTATTTATTTTATTTATTTTATTTATTTTATTTATTTTATTTATTTTATTTATTTTATTTATTTTATTTATTTTATTTATTTTATTTATTTTATTTATTTTATTTATTTTATTTATTTTATTTATTTTATTTATTTTATTTATTTTATTTATTTTATTTATTTTATTTATTTTATTTATTTTATTTATTTTATTTATTTTATTTATTTTATTTATTTTATTTATTTTATTTATTTTATTTATTTTATTTATTTTATTTATTTTATTTATTTTATTTATTTTATTTATTTTACGGAAGCCATGGTGTACAAGGGTAGTCAATTCTTCTCAAACAGCGGAATAATAAAAGAGTCCTTCCATATATCAGGAAAGATACAAGTCTCATTCGATATGAAGAATAACCGAGATAAAGGCTTAGATAGGGAAATCGAACACATTTTGAGGATGCAACTAGGTATATTATCAGGCCCGGGTACGAAGGAAGACGTCATAGATGACAAGCTAGAGATAATAGACTTTACTAGAAAAAAACATACAATTTAAATGTGGGATTGAGAAGGGATAGGGTGTGGGTTCCGAAACAGTAGTAGAATAAGTCGACTGAAGGAATTTAGCAAACAGATCTGCAATATCTGAATCATTATTAGCAATCTGGTCATTAAATCCGAAGGTAGAAGGTAGTAAATTAGAGCGTCTTTTGGAATTACCAAAGTTATAAAATCTTTTGGGGTTCTTATAAAATTCAACGTTACAGCGAACGATATAATTATTGTAACATTGAGTATTTAAAAGACAAAATTGAGATTTCGCTACACAATAATATGCATAGTCAAGTCGCGAACAAGTTTTTTTACACCTTTTAAAATATCTCGATTTAATGTTACGGAAAGAGCCTACGTGTGAACCAGACTGGCGCACTGGAGACGGTAGAGACATTCACATAAGGAACGCATTTATCAATTAGAGAATTAAGAGCAGGGTAGAAAAAATTCACTGCACAATCTATATCACAGCACTCAAATAAAAATTACCAATCAAAAGAGGAAATAATGTTGTTAAGAAGATCAGAATTATTGTTTCAGACTTAACAAGATAAGGATCTTCAGGCTTCACTGCGTTTGAGATACAGAACCGAGACAAAAACAAGATCAAGGATTCTTTTAGAAGAGTTAAGAAAAGAATTCAACTGATATAGCGGTCATTCAAGTAGTCTATCAAGAAAAACATGTTGAGATGAAGGAATTAAGATAGATATTTATCAACCAGCCAAGAAATATTAGGCAAGTTAAAATCATCTAAAACTATAAGAAAATCACGATTTTTAAGGCGACTAAAAATATTTCGCAAAGCATGGTGCATGAAGATCATGATATCAGAAGCTGGAGGAATATGTAACTTCGACGTAAATAAACTCAACATCTAAGGGGAGATCAATCGGCACAACACTTGAACACAGATTCAAGTTGACAGCAATGAGTACTCCACCGTCACGACGACCAACACGATCAAGCCAATAAGAAATAAAAATATTAGAAAGAATTTCGTTATCCAAAACTGAGGAGTTAAGCCAAGTTTCAGAAAAAGCTAATATGTCAGCCGAAAAGGTTTGGCTATCACAGAACAGTTTAGAGAAGTCCTCTTACATTTTGATAATGAATGCGAGGACTAGACGTTATTAGTTTTTTAAAGCAGGAGATAAATTAGGAAGGTGGACAGGCAAACTCGTGTACAAGTAGGTCCTCTGGCCAAAAATTAGGGTCAACCATAGCTGAGAAATACTCATTTGGTCCTGTAATTTTAAAAGAGGAGATTTCGCGAGGCTTAGAAAACTTAAACTTTTGAATTAAAACCTTAGCAGGGCATATATTACCAATGTAAGCTGCCACAGACGACTCAGAAGTATCTGGAGCATGCCTAGAGACAAATAATTGTTTGCGATGAGGCACTACAGTTAGTGGTTGCGGAGGAGCATTGGGATCCTCAAGTGAATGAGTGTCAGCACGATCCTGTAATTGATCAGAGTTGCCGTGAGGGATAGATTGAGGTACACCAGGGCTTGTAATCGGTACTTTAATCTGAAAAGTTTATGCTCTACTATAGAGGGACAAGAAGATGGTGTAGGCGAAAGTAAAATGGAAGAAGATGTAATAGAGAGTCCTGGCGAATGCTTATGATGCAACCCAAGGGTACATTTCTAGGGCAACTTCTCAGAAGGTGGTGTAATGAAAGGCGGAAGCTTTTCGGTTAGCCGATGGTCAGGCTTATAATTGATTCTTTATTAATTAGATCGGGCCTTTATATAGGCCAAGGTTATGCTTACATTGCAATCTTAGCTTATGCAGTGGGGCCGTGTGCAGGCCAACATAACTGGCCGTCTTGCAATGAATACGTTAATAGCCTACACTGCGCGTGTGTGTACCTATAAATAAATAGAATATGCCTCTATGGTGTACCGCACCACACAGTGAAGGCTTTATCAGAAGAACACTACACCGTTGCTATATGTATATTACAGTGGAACAAACTTGAATTGCGACAATAAATGTACGCTAGAGTCACACTCGTTACACAGCTGTTTGGCCAGTTTAAAGAAAGAAACTTTAAGTGAAGAACCCTGTACATACGGCTAAAATCAAGCTGCTGTCTGGCACAAAGTGGGCAAGTCCAGCGCATTAAGCCAAGCTCTGTACACAGACAAACCAGAAAATTTGTCGTAGTCGCGGCCAGCACATTTTAAATGAATAAGATTATCGCAGAGCCAACAAGATATTGCTCTATACTGATCATCAAAATGATCAGAATGCTTGCAAGTAGGTAGACAACAAGCCATTGAAAAGCCAAAAGAAACACAAGGGAAAAATATATATATATATATCGGCGAGTTAAGGATTTCAGGAATTCCTGAATAGTTGATTACATCGTTGGCTTCCATCTTTCCACGAGGTTTGTTCAGCGAGTCTCGACGTGCTTTCAGGTTGAATTCCAGAAGGAAAAGAGACTGAATTCTCTCAACCGCACACTGAGCCACACACGATGACAGCCTATAGTGTCATCGCACATATCTAGTGTTAAACAGTTCTAGATCAGTCATGATATTCATTACTTAACACTGCAATTCGCCTTTACAGTCGGCAGACAATTCAAATTATTAGAAATGCCTAATATAATCTCCGACACGGTCATTCTGACAAATTACACGTCCTCGTGTAGCAAGAGTATAAACCACCTTTACAATTTTTGACACGGTCATCCTGACAAATTACACGTCCTCGTGTAGCAGGAATATAAACCACTTTTACAAACATCATTTTCACATCTTTGTTTTAACTAACTGAACTAAAAACATTCTGTTTTATGCAATTTGACAAATCCAGTTTAATGTTAATTAAAAATCTCTTATTTGCTATAACATATTTTGTAACTTAAAATTCTTATTTTATATTTTTCTACTTGCCTATTTCAACATTTGTTTGATCATTTTTCTTTTACAATTCATTAAACATTACAATGTTTTTAATATTTTCTTATTTTATAACCTCCACATTTTCATTCTTATCAAACAACACTCTTTCTAAAAACATCATTCCCCTAGTGCCTCATTCACTAGTCCATATGGTCTGTTTCACCCGTCATTTACAACTGTTTCTATATGGTTTGTTTCACCCGTTTTACCAGTCTCTTTCAACTGTGCCATTACGGTCTGTTTCACCCGTTTCACCACAGTCTCTTCCAAGTGTGCCATTACGGTCAGTTTCACCCGTTTCACCAGATGAATCAAACTCATCTCCGTCGATATCCAGCTCGCTTGGTACCTGCACCTCTGGCATTCTCCGTAAACTGTCATGTGGGTACTTATACTGTCTTTTACTTGACATGGACTTCAACGTATATGTATCGCCTTCTAATACTTCTATGACCATAAAAGGTCCACGAAACTTAGGGTCCAACTTAGTCTGTTGTCGCTCACTATTTTTGATCAGAACATATACTCCCTTACTGAATCTGACTACTTTTGTCTTGTCTTTATCAAATCTATGTTTGTCATAGCTTGCTGCATTGTCCATATTTCTTGTAGCCTGAGATCTTCGTTCATTTAAGTCTATCGCTGTCTCATCATCATCAATGGGAACTAATCCCAATGGTCGAGCACTCTTACCGATTAATAATTCTAACGGACTCGATTTTGTAACTCGATTAACTGTACAGTTTAGTGCTAACTGAACGTCCTCTATATCATCTTGCCATGAACGCTCACTGGATTCAACGATAGTTAATAGATTTTTTAAAGTGCTCATCACTCTTTTGACCTGTCCATTTGCCCGGCTAGCACCTGTCGCTATCAGGATAGGCTGAATTTTCTGAGAAGCACAGAATTCGACAAATTTCAATCCCGTGTGCCTTGATCAGCCACTAATCGAGCAGATACTCCAAAAAGCGCAATCGATGACTTTAATGCGTCATTACAACTAACTGCGTCAAGCTTATAAGTGTGGTACAAATAAACATATTTTATAAAACCATCGATTTGAACAATGATATACTCTTTACGATCGTTCTTCCCACTTAGTTTTCCAGTGATATCTATATGCAACGTGTGCCAAGGTAAGCTAATCTTCGGAATCGAATGAAGTTCCACTTGGACTTTTCCGGACGCTGATTTTGTCACCCTACAAGTGATGCAGTTCTCTACAAACTTTAAAACGTACTTCGCCATTCCCGTACTTACGTACTACATGTACTTGGTTTATTACAGACCATCCAAAGGTTCTAGGAATGACTGGCAAACAGCGAGTCCTACAATTTCTTTGAATTTTTCTGTGAAGCACATTAGCTCTCATCTCATAAGTTGCAGCTAATTCTTTAGAAAGTTCACCCTCACTCAACTTGTTAATTGTTTGCAAAATATCCTGATCACGTTGTTGTCGGCTTGAATCCAATTATCAGAAATTTCCATCAACTGTACATGTTTTTCTACAACTTTATTTTGATTCTCTTTTTTCTTATCAGGCAAAGGATTCCTTGACAGAAAATTTACATGGGCCATACGTTTGCCTTCGCAATATTGAATATCAAAATCGAATGCTTGAAGGAATGCCCACCAGCGATACACTCTAGGTGATAGCTCAATTACAATCAGTAAAAATGACAAACCTATTACCATGTAGATAATGTCTAAAGTGTTTTACTGCATTAACTACTGCGAGTGTTTCTAACTCATAAGACGTGTATTTCGATTCACACACACTAGTAGTTTTACTGAAATATTCAACCACATACGGTTTATTTTCAATTCGATCCAAAAGTATGGCTCCATAGCCAATGGCACTTGCATCTGTATGCAGTTCTATGGGGTATTCAGGATCAAATATTACCAAGACTGGTTTGCTGTTAAGTATATCAATAATATGTTTGCGAACCTTCTCATGTTCATTCATCCAAACAAAATTAATTTTCATAGATGTAAGAGAGTAAAGAGGTTTCAATAGCTGGGAGAATACTGGTACAAATTGGCGAAAACACGAAGCCAATCCTATAAATTGCCTCAATGTTGTAATTGACCTGTGTGGTGGCAATGCGCTTAATGCTTTAATTTTACGCAAATTTGGACGAATCTCACCCGCTTGTACTTCGTATCCTAGATACTGAACAGAATCCCTCAAAAATGAGTATTTTTCTACATTTAACGAAAAACCTGCCTTAGTCAAAATATTTAAGACGATTTATAATCTTTCAATAGCTTCTTCCTTAGTTGATGCCACGATCATTATATCATTCATATAGACGATAACGTACGAAAATGCCAAATTTCGGTAGAACAATTTCACCGTCTTGTCGAGACTCACTAGGTGATGCACGAAAAGTTTTTGCTAGCTCCCAGAAGTTTCAATTTTAATGTTCTAATAAAATGCGAAACTGCTCCACATTTATTGTTGGTCTTGAGTTAGATCCCACTTCTGATATCGGCGAGTTAAGGATTTCAGGGATTCCTGAATCGTTGGCTTCCATTTTTCCACGAGGTTTGTGCAGCGAGTCTCGACGTGCTTTCAGGTTTCCAGAAGGAAAAGAGACTGAATTCTCTCAACCGCACACCGAGCCACACTCGATGACAGCCTATACTGTCATCGCACATATCTAGTGTTAAACAGTTCTACATCAGTCATGATATTCATAACTTAACACTGAGCAATTCGCTTTAACAGTAGGCAGACGATTCAAATTATTAGAAATGCCTAATTCAATCTCCGAAATATATATAAGAATATGTCTATTAAGTGACTAATAAGTCAAAACCTATTAGTTAGTTTACAGACAACTGTAGCCCTGGCATTACCTTTGCAGCGTCTAAAGACTGACACCTGGAATGTTGCTGGGAATGCTGACTTTGCAGGATGACAAGCATTTTCGCTTTAGAAACATGAGTGAAATAAACAATAGTCTTGGCGCCCCGACATCAGAAATGGGATCAGCATCTTATCCTGCATTCTCAGAGGAACAATGGAGAATAATCCTACAGATGCAAAACCAAAACCTAGTGGAGCCTGTGCATCACCGCAGATATAATATTAACGGTGCAGCCCCTTGAAGGACGCAAATTAATCATGGCGTTAAGCGAGGCTATGAAAGGGAGTGCTTCCCAGTGGCTAACCCAAATTTCATATCCCGGCGTTAAGTGACACAAATTCAAGGAACTATTTCTTCAACGTTATAAAAGCAACGAGACGCCGTGAGCGATGTTTTTAAATTTGCTAAATAGCCGACAACCAATAATGAATGCCTTGCGGTGACAACTTTAACCGCTAACTGGCAAAACAGAAACATAGAAGAAATAGCCGTTTCAGTTGTGCTCGCCCATTTGGCAAGTGTGGATAACCGCCTGCAACGAATTGTTTTTACATCCAAGTTAGAAACTAGAAGCGATCTACAATCTGAACTCAATGCATTCACGTTTCAAAAACATCGTGTTGTTGACCGTGACGACCATTCTGGACCTGACATCAAGAAAAGACGAATGTCAGCGGTAGTGTGACTGTTTTTGTGGGTACACGAAATCGTTGACTGCAGCGAGATAAGCCGTTAGTTACCTGTTTTAAGTTTGGCCAACCTGGGCACTTTGCAAATCAATGTTTAAAAGAAGCATCAACAAACAAACGAGGATTGTTTCAACAGAAGACCGTGAACCAGTGTTACGTGCAAAAACCAACAGGAACTATGGTTTAACGGGGTGACATCTACCCAGTTTCATTTGACTCCGGGGCAGAATGCTCAATTATAAAAGAAAAAGTTAGCTGTAAGTTGTCTGGAAATCGTTTTAACAACATTATTATGTTTAAAGGCAAAGGCGACGCCGGTATATACAGCACATTGCAGATTTTAAGCCAGGTTACCATAAACGAAAATTCACTTCAAATATTGTTCCACGTAGAACAAGAAAAACATTTAAATAGTAACCTTGTAATTGGTCGCGAAATCCTTAATCAGGGATTTGATGTTAAATTATCCACAAACAAGTTTGAAATTGTAAAAGCCAAAACTCTAAATATTTGTTCAGTAGATGTGGATCCAGTTGACCTTTCCAATCTTGACACCGACTTGCGTGAACCCTATAAAAATATCTTAATAAAATTACTTGAAAGTTGTTCCACTGCTCTTATTGAGGGGACACCATCTACACGTGTTAGTACAGGTGAAATGAAAATTCAGTATGGTCATTCATACTAAAACTGTCCAACGCCGGCCCTATAGACTTAGCCCTGAAGAAAGAGATATTGTTAGAAAAAAGTTGAGTGAGCTGCAAAAATGTAATATTATTCGACCCAGTTCTCCCTTCGCAAGTCCCATTTTGCTCGTCAAAAAGAAAATTGGGACAGATCGCCTTTGTGTCGATTACAGAGAGCTAAATTCCAATACTATAGCAGACAGGTATCCTTTGCCGTTAATTAATGACCATAATGTGAGGTGCGATTTACTTATTACAGGGCAAGTGCCTTGACATGGCAAGTGGCTTTCACCAGATTCAAATCCACTGGTCCAATCCAACTATACTGCATTTGTTACTCCGGATGGCCAGTATGAATTTTTAACTATGCCGTTCGGACTGAAAAATGCGCCATCTGTGTTCTAACGGGCGGTTATGCGAGCTCTGGGTGACTTGGCCTTTTCGTACGTGATTGTTTATATGGACGACATAATGATTGTGTCAACTACGATTGAGATAGGCTTAGAAAGGTTAAAAACAGTGCTAGACGTTTTCTCAGGAGCTGGATTTATTTTTAATATTAGCAAATGTAGTTTTCTAAAAACAGTCGTCCAGTATCTGGGATACGAGATAAACGCCGGAGAAATTCGGCCAAACATGTGAAACATTTCTGCTTTGATTTCATTGCTACCGCCCCAGATAGTTTTTAGTGTACGGCATTTCATCAGTTTAGCATCCTATTTCCGTAAGTTTATACCCGGCTTCTCCCAAAAATTGAAACCATTATACTCTCTAACGTCAGGAAAAGACAGTTTCACTTGGAATCCTGAGCTCGAAGGTATTCTTAATAAAATAGTCACCATCCTTACCAATGAGCCGGATCTAGTAATATTTGATACACAACACCCTATAGAATTACACACCGATAATAGCTCGATCGGATTTGGTGCCATGCTTTTACATCGCACCAACAATCAACTTCACGTTGTAGAATATTTTAGCAAAACAACTTCCGCCGCCGAATCTAGATACCACTCATATGAGCTCAAAACTTTGGCCGTGTTTGCATCCTTCAAACATTTCCGTCACTATTTGCTTGGTAGAGTATTTGTGGTTTACACTGATTGCAACTCATTGAAGGCATCACGCACTAAAATAGACCTAACTCCTAGAAATCATCGTTGGTGGTCCAATTTACAATCATTTAGTTTCACAATACAATATAGAGAAGGAAAACGTATGGCACACGTAGATACACAGATACAGATACACAATGGAAAAAACAGACAAACAAATAATACTACAGCTATCTATGAACTAAATAGGAAATGATAGATGTTATAAGTGTGTTAATAGAAGACTCAGAGCAGATTACAGGGAATAAAAGGTTGTAATCAGTGCAGAGGACGCTAAAAGGTACATGAATGGCATAGTTAGAAGACCAACGACTAAGGGTTAAAGGTATAATAGGATGTCTGTCTACATGCTACCGACAAATTTACCTGAGCCTATTGGCCTGAGTTATTACTCAGGCGAGTCATTATCACCGATTAGGAGCTTGTGCATTAAAATAACACCAAGCATAATTCTACAGTTATTTAAGGAAGGAAGGTTAATCAAAAGAAGTCTACTAGAGTACGAAGGCAAATTGACATTTCGATCCCAGCTTAAGCCACGAAGAGCAAATAGCAAGAACTGCTTTTGGACTGATTGAAAGTCTAATCTGGCGCGACTCATATTGAGGTGTCCAAATGCAAGATCCATACTCTAAAATAGGACGGATAAGCGAAGTAAAAAGAACTTTAGTGGTATAGGGTTCATCAAATTCTTTTGACCATCTTTTAGTGAAACCCAGAACATGGCATTTGCGACCGTGGTGGAAATATGGGTATTAAAATTTAACTTATGGTCCATAAGGACGCCTAAATCATTCATATTATTTAGACGTTCCAAAGGACTATTGTTTAGAAAATAAGAGACCAGTTGAGGAGAGTTACGTTGAAAAGTCATTACCCTACATTTGGTAGTGTTCAGATTTAATAGATAAACCTGGCACCAGGATTAAAAATGTTTAAGATCAGCTTGTAGCCGACTAAATGAATCTGTTTCTTTATAAGTAAAACAAAGCTTAACATCGTCAGCATACATAAGCACACGCGAATGAATAATGACTGATGTAAGATCGTTAATAAATAAAGTGAAAAGCAGGGGGCCAAGATGACTTCCTTGAGGTACCCAAGATGTCACAGGAATAGAATAGGAAAAATAAGAGTTGAAAATTACCTTCTGTTTTCTGTTTGTTAAATATTCTCCAACCCAAGAAAGGAAATGGGGTGGGAATCCAATGTTTAGAAGTAATACGGTATGATTAACAGAATCAAAGGTTTTACTGAAGTCGGTGTATATGACATCAGTTTGTTTAGCATTTTTGAACCCCTTGATGATTATAGAGGTAAATTCTAAAAGGTTAGTGGTTGTAGATCTACGTTTCACAAACCCATTTTGGGATGGCGAAATAATAGCGCTTCAAAAAATGTTGCAATTGTGAAGTTATAATTTTCTCAAAAGCTTTCCGAATAGCGGACAATTTTGAAATACCCCTATAGTTAGATGCTTCGGACTTTTTGCCATTTTTATGCAGAGGAATAATATACGACTCCTTCCAAATAGATGGAAAAGAAGAAGATTCGACAGACAATAAAAACAATTTTAAAATGGGTTTACATAATGCGTTTGCACAGAACCTGAGTACACATCCAGGTAGACCATTTGGCCCCGGAGAATAAACAGGTTTAACCAGTTTAAGTTCACCAAGAAGAGATCTTTCATTAATTTTTGGATTAAAAATACATTAGCCTTTTATAAATGATAAGGATACGGACTTGCTCGATATTCCGTTGAGGAAAAAGTTGTTTTGAAAAAACTCGCAAACATATCGGCAATTGCCTGATCAGTGCTCGCTTTTTTATTTTAAAAGGACCAAAAAGATGGGTGCACAGAGGTGTTACGATTAAATGTAACGAAATTATAAAATTGTTTAGGGTCAGAAGAAAACTGAAGCTTACAGCGCTGAAGATAATTCTTATAGCATTGTGTATTAAGCATCATGAATTTTGAACGAGCAACTGTATACAGAACGTAATCTGATGAACGACGCAATTTTTGAAACTTCTTATAATATCGAGTCTTCACATTTTTCAAATTGGATAACTCTCAAGAGAACCAGGGAGGTTTATTAAGCCGCTCCTGCCTACCAAGAGGTACACAAATATCAAAGAATAAATTCAGAGTATCATAAAGGAAGCTGAGTTCATATCTCTACAATTGTACAGATAAGACCAATCGGTAGTAAAAATATTTTCATTGACGCTGGCAAAGTCAGTCTTACGAAAACACTTAGTTAGAGGTACCTCATTTGAACCAAGTAATGGTGATAGTGAGGCTAAATCAACTGTTAAATTTAATGTTGGATGAAATTTATCTTCGGGAAGAACAAAAGGTTCGATCCTAGAATCATCACAATAAGAAGAATCCAATACAAAAATAAGATCTAACGATTTTCCATTAGAATTTAAGACAGGATTGACTTGGGTTAAAGATAAGCCTAAAAGGCCATCAATAAAGTCATGTGACATAGAGGGCAGCAACATGGTAGATTCATCTGTTAGTGATCATGACAAAGCAGGTAAATTAAAATCACTTAAAACTATGATCATGTCTTGACTGAATTGCCTCTAAATGATTTAAATAGACCATAATGTGTGACGATGGGGGAATATAGAAACAAGTAATAAAAGCATTAAAAGATTTAAGATTTTTATTAAACACCGACAAACTCAATCTCCTGGGTACTAGAAAATTGAATCATTTCATATGATAAAGCAGCATCAACAGCTATCAGAACGCCACCGCCTACGCGAGAAATCCGGTCGCGTCTGAATATAGAAAAGTTTGTGGAAAAGGCCGATGCATCAGCAATGTCAGGTCTTAGCCACGTCTCCGTAAAAGCAAGAATGTTATGTTCAAAAGAAAGACTATCTACATAGAGATTAGGAAATTTAGATTTCAGTCCTCTAACCCAGGTTAAGGGACGAAACTAGTTTTTTGATACACCAGCAGATGCTGATGCTTCAGGAACAGTGTTACTTGTTGTTATTGTTATATATTCCTTAAATATTATATGCATGCTTTGTCCAAAAATCCTCTCGACATTTAATGTCGAAGATGTCCCCGAGAATACGAAAATTTAAACTTTCCACCGCAATATTCGAGACGTTAACTTTCTTCCGAATATAGGCTATTATATCATCAGATGTGACAACAGATTCTAGACTAGAAACAAATATATGTTTCTTTTGTGGTATGCCAATGAGAGGCCGCGGTCCCAAAACGTCAGACGCAGCAGCAACGTTGGACAAGTCACCCACTGCAGCAGTCAACTTATTCACGGAGCACTCGATACTTTTAGAGTTATCGGCAATTTCCATTGGAATGGGCAATTGCCCGGACACTTCGGTTACTACACTTCGTTTTTAAGAGATCATTTCCAGGTGATACCGGTAATTCCTTACTTATCACCACTGGGCTCTTAAACGATATCAATTGCTGTACATTGGGAGAGGACGGTGTCTGAAGCTGGTTGGGGACGTTAGGAGACACTGGCGGATCTACAGATAAAGAAACACCCCAAGGACTGGTTCTTTTACGTTTCGGAGACACATTCATAAGCGATAAGCTTCTAAACTGAGTCTCCACTGCATTAAATTCCGCTTGGAAAGCGGAAAGTGTCAAAACTATCTCTAGTCCGCCTCATGAATGAGCGCATCTCATTTTCGACCTCCCGGCAAGCATCACATCCATATTTTAAGCCACCAAATTTAGCAATAGACTCATTGATTCTGCCTGTGTAACCTGCACACTTAACGTGAACCGCATTGCCTCACGGCCAACAAAGAATATAATCATGGGAGTCAACGGCATTAGTGGCAACTATGCAATTATTTTTCGAGCAGACAACCATTATATAAAATAATTTAATTTAATTTCGAAAAACAAAGGAATACGAAATAAAATAAAAAATGTTAAAGTTAATATACTGACCAGTTCTGACACAAGGGTTAATGTGCAGAGTAAGCCTTCACAACTAAAGAATACAAATTTAAAAAATACACAAAAACAAAAACACGTACCACTGAGTCGCGGGTAGGCAAAAGACGAGAGCACAAATCAAACAAGAATAGGAAAGAGCGAGAGAGCACGTCAAATTGAACATATGCAACAACAATTTGTACACTAGAGCGCGATAGGTAGTTACAAAGGTAAAGACACAAAAGCAAAAAGAGATTAGCTAAACAAAAACACCGCTAATGCAAGTAATTGTTGTAAGTTTAATTTATGTTTAAATTATGGATGACAAGCAACTTTGCTCTAGCAACATGTTTAGAAACAAATCTGTCTTCAGGTCAAGTCCTATATTAAGGGGGGCCTCAGGCTAGAGAGCTCAGTTCACAAACCCCCTGGGATCTAACCTTACAGTAAAAGGTACAAGTGAAATTAAAAGTCTAAAGTGAACATTATAAATAAAGAAAAATTTAAATACACAGCACAAAGATAATTATCGATAAAAAATCAATAATTACAAATAAAACAAAGAGAAAACAAAGGAATACGAAATAAAATAAAAAATGTTAAAGTTAATATACTGACCAGTTCTGACACAAGGGTTAATGTGCAGAGTAAGCCTTCACAACTAAAGAATACAAATTTAAAAAATACACAAAAACAAAAACACGTACCACTGAGTCGCGGGTAGGCAAAAGACGAGAGCACAAATCAAACAAGAATAGGAAAGAGCGAGAGAGCACGTCAAATTGAACATATGCAACAACAATTTGTACACTAGAGCGCGATAGGTAGTTACAAAGGTAAAGACACAAAAGCAAAAAGAGATTAGCTAAACAAAAACACCGCTAATGCAAGTAATTGTTGTAAGTTTAATTTATGTTTAAATTATGGATGACAAGCAACTTTGCTCTAGCAACATGTTTAGAAACAAGCTAGAGTGCACAGCACAAGAGAGAGTGCAAGAACAGTTATAAGCCGAGCTTTAAGAGGCGGCGTTACAAAAGTGATTACGCGGGAGAAAAGCTGAGCACAAACACAAATCAGAACTATAAAACCACTAGCACTGATGGTGTGATGGGGGCGATGAAGAGAGCAACTGCAGAAGCAATGACGAGAGAGAAAAATAAAAAAGTTAAGTGCACCAAACACTAATCACGAAAAAAAACTGTTTAATTTGGCGAATTATGGAAACAAAACACAGGAATGTCAAGCAAACATCACCAGCGAAAAGAAACTAAGCACAATTAAAAATTGAGAGAAAACAATAAATATTAATAAAAACTCAGGAGCTATGCAAAAACTCGACCGTACCGTCAGAGAGCAGAAGCTTTTTTTAAAGAGTGTGTCCACTATCACCTTGGAGCCTTTTAACTAGGTTGAGCGAGAATTATAAACCAAAACCCATTCTGGTTACTACAGTATACATCGCAAGTCCACGATGATGCGTACCACTGGGCTACTCAGAAAAATCTCGAACACTCTGAACACACACCGATCACTCAACACACCTTCCTCAACAGCGGATAGTGGAACTGCGAAGCTGCTTGTGCCTGCACTACACGAAAAACAAACACTCGACGCCCAGCAAAACATAGGCAAATGTTTGCCTAGTCTGACGAAATCCCCAACGCCCTACGAGAAAAGATACGTCTGACACGTGTATGGCAGAGTAGCCGCAATCCATTAGATAAAAGAGATCTTAATCGGCCTAAGAGGCTGATAGTGGGGAAAGCCTACATCCGAGGATGCAGCGGTATTTGATGCAGATCCAGCGAGGAGGCAGCTGAGGAGTTTGCGACACCTTAACCCTATTCAATACATGCAGCGACAAAAACGCGGTTGCGATTATGTCCTTTCTTGAGGACCCGTACCAAAAGATACCCAAGCGCAAGACAATTCCTTGCCGAATAGTCGGTATGCGAAAACCCAACAAAGCCATTTGGGAATGGTGGACGTATAATAATCAATGATAGGAAGTATGGGTGAAATCGAATACAGGAACAAGACTATTTCAAAACAAATTTATAGTTCAGCCTCGCTATTACTATTAAAAATTGGAGACCACCAGGAAGTACTTAGCCTATCTTTTTTTCAAGGATTCAATGACGAGAACATATGATATATTAGAGACCTAGAATCAAAACTGGTATCTCGGCTTCTGCTATCAGGAAGTATGTAAGCTTCTTGATATCTTTGTTCGATCCGGTTGAATTCCAGATATACAACAGTAGATATATATGCAGTATAAACAAGCCTATATTCTAAATTTCAGTTCTGTGGCTCTTAGAAGGAGTTTTATTTAATTAACAAAAATTGGTATACATTCAGTTTTTAGTTGTGTTTTTATTATGTTTAAGTTATTGTCTTCAATATTAGTGCACAAATTGTTGCGTTTCTGATGATTAGAACAACAAGCTTTCTGGCAAGAACAGCAGAAGTTCGTAACTTTATTAGCATAACCATATAAAGAGCTTCCATAGGGGACACAGAAAAAGAGTTTTTAACAGGTAAATTAAACTACTATTTTAAAATGCTCCGTGATATAAAACCTTTAATCACATCACTGTCAGCATTTGCATAAGCTATGGTCCTGTTACAATAAGTATTCATTCCAAAATTTGATGGAAATTATTAAGTATAGCAACAATTAAATAATCTTCCTAATAAAATTATCCATGATTTTGCATTGCATACGGTACTAAAAATGTAGTACCTAAAACAATCATTATTGGTGAAGCTGAAAGACTCATTCGGCATTTAAATTCAACAGTCAAGTTATAACATCGCTTGGGAATCCAATCCTCATTGAGCGCTTCGATAATAAACGTGTTCTAACAACATCTCACACCCGTGACGCATAACGCATCGTCAATTTAAAATCTCCACTTGCCACTTTAAAGGTGGTTCACAAGGATTCCATCACCATCTATTCCTCTTTCTTCTTCATCTATTCCCACTCCTTCCTTACCTATTCCTTCTTCTACTCTATTAAAAAAACTAAGAACTTCCATCTCTGTCGGCTATCAGAATGTCAGAGGCTTACTAAACTCTTTGTATATAGTCTTTTGATTTTGACCTAATTGTCTTTACTGAGACTTGGTTAAAACCTGACTATTTTGACGCCACAGTTTTACCCTCTAATTTTAATATTTTTAGACGTGATCGTACTGATCGTATGGGGTGGTGGAGTTCTTATTGCTGTAGATTCCACCCTATCATCCGGTCTGATAACAATTCCTGTCTCAAGTAGTATCGAATTTATATGCGTTAAGGTATCTTTTACTTGTTTTTCCATTCTTGTTGCCTGTTCTTACATTCCGCCCCAATCGAAATGGCCAATCTACTTACTACACTTAGAATCTATTAAATTTATACTTGAACTACTTTCTGACAGAGACTCATTAATTTTCTTTGGGAACTTTAACCTGCCCACTATAACTTGGTCAACACTTAATGGTAGCAAAACGTTGCTGCCCTCTGGGTGTCTCGATTTTGTTGATGGTCTGCTTGAGCTTTCGTTGGCCCAGCTGAATTCGATTTCAAATACGTCTGGTAGATTTCTGGATCTGATTTTTACTTCTGATCCTAATTTTTGTGAAGAATCTAGAACTAGTCTAATGGTGTTACCAGAGGATAGTTTTCATCCAACTTTAGAGTTATCTATTGAGTTTCCCAGCCGCGAGCCCATCTCCGAGTGTGATCCTATGGTAAGCACCCGATGTTTTCAGAAGACTGACTTTGTCGCACTAAACAGTGCCTTTCTTAATACCGATTGGACTAATTTATACACGGATATGAATTCCGCCATTTCATTATTTTATACCAATCTTTAATGACTGTGTACCCCTAGTGTCTCCTGTGGTGACGCAAAAATCACCATGGTTTACGCGGGGGCTGTCAAAACTGAAGAATCAAAAAGTATAAAGTCACGGGTCTATCATCGGATCTTTCTCGTTACTTGGTTGCTAAATCGAATTTTATTGTTTCTAATTCTAAATGCTATAATAATTACTTACAACGTTGCAAGTTGCAATTCTCCGAAAATCCTAAAGAGTTCTATAGTTTCGTTAACTCAAAGCGAGATTCTATCTCCCTTCCAACGTTTGCAGTTTTTAATAATGTTTCGGCCTCTTCTGATCAATCTATTTCTAATTTATTTGCTAACTTCTTCTAACTAATTGAAACTCTAGTCAGATATAACCATATCCTATAACGAAATCCAAATGTTCGGTAGCTAAGGAACTAATGACGATTAAGCCGGTATACTCACTGGGCCCAGACGATATTCCCGCTTGTGTCCTGAGGTTCTGTGCGGAGTCATTGTGCTCGCCTTTATTTAAACTGTTTGAGATGTCCGTTACACTGTCCGAGTTTCCAACTATATGGAAGGATTCGTTTTTTTACCTCTTCACAAATGTGGCAATAAATCCGACGTCACTAATTATAGAGGAATTTCTAAATAGTCAGCGATACTTAAACTGTTTGAGAAAATTATGACGTCTCAAATACAGCATTTATATAAATCTATTTTTTCCCCATACTAGCATGGGTTTGTCAAGACTAGGTCTACCACAACTAACCTTTTACAGTTTACATTTTTTGTAATCCAAGGTTTTAAGAAACAAAAGCAAACCGATGTTATATATACGGATTTCAGTAAGGCTTTCGATTTGGTAAACCATGCCTTACTATTACATAAGCTGAATTTAGTTGGCTTTCCGGATGCTCTGCTTGCTTGGATTTCACAATGTCTAAGCGATAGGAGGCAGAGGGTTCTTTTTAGGTCCTCTCTTTCTAAGATCATTTTTGTTGAATCGGGAGTCCCACAGGGCAGTCACCTTGGCCCATTACTATTCACCATGTTTATTAATGATCTCCCCACCGTTCTTCTAAATTCCAGAGCCCTTATGTATGCCGATGATGTAAAAATCGCTAATCGCATCGTAGACTCTCTCTCATGTCATACCTTGCAAGCTGACATTTTCAGGGGTGGTGTAGGGCTAACTTGTTATCGCTGAACTGTTCTAAGTGCAAAATTATGTCTTTTTATAGAGGTTCTCCCCAATTAACGAGTTACTTTTTAAATAATTTTCCGTTAGAAAGAATTAATAATACTTCTGTACAAAAACAGTTTTTACTCTTTGCCTTTCGTGATTTGCGCTGGGATCCAACTGTAAAACTTCCATCTTATTCTAGTCGACTTCAGTTAATTAACCTTCCTCTTTAACTAACTTTTCTCTGCATGAACCTTTTCGTATACTATGTAGTGATTACAACAGACTTTGGCACGTTATCGGTTCCGAAACAATACTTCCGGGTATAAAACCTGCGATCCTCACCTTCCTCGCTCGTAATTAGTTGTAATCATCTTTATTTAAACCTATCCTGTTTTCTTTTTATATGTAACCTATTATCTTATTACATTTAATATTTCCTATTTCTTTAGTTTAATTTTATGTTTATATATGTAAGACGCCTGTGCCCTTAGGTCGGAGTGGGTAGAGGTTGTAACATTAACTTAACTTAGGGTCATTCGTAACAGGCCCGGGCCTGGTGTCATATGGGCCACTTGTACTTCGTACTGAGCGTTGTACGACTACGTCTATATATTAAAGAACTCAAAATGTATACGCAGAGTTGGACCTTGATTTTGTTAATTTCTTTAACAAAACAAATGTACAAATACACTTTTATCCAATATGATCAAACTATACAGAGAACAAATTTCTTACGCTATAAGCTATTGGTACCACACCAAATAATTTCAAAAGAATAACAATTAAACCAACAATTCACAATTAAATATATAATGCGCTAAAAGAAGTCAACTGGACCAAAAGAAGTCATTCAATGTTGTTCGGCTCTCATTTTTTTGAGAATTTAACATGAGTTTTATTATTTCGAATAAAAATGTAAGCCAAACAAATTCGGATGACTTTTTTTAGCCCACCATGTATTTACATATATACATATAATAAAATTACCACCATTTTTGACTGAACAAGTGCCCCATTTTCAGCAATGAGCAAAGCAGTAAGAACAAAAGACATTTTGTGCTGTTCATAAAAATAGCATTGATAAATAAGAATGAAAATCTGTCGATTTCAAATTATTCGAAACTTCAAATTCAAGTCACCTTTTGTTCTTACGACTTAATACTTAGTCGTGAACCCCTTATTGGTAACAACGGACTTGCAACTGCGCGACACCAAATGCTGAACTGGTTAGTAGTTACGGGTATTTTTTATTATTTCAAGAAGTTCCTAAAAAACGTTGAATATGGTGGATATTACAATAATTTTTTTTGACATTCATTAGTAGTAAATATTTTACGTTCAAAAACGTAACATGTTCCTTGAATCTTAAACTAAATCTAAGAATCCGTTGAACAGATTACCTCAGCAAGTGGTGCTATTTTGAAGTACGCAGCTGTATGTACATACATATGTACATACATACATGTGACGGGCATGAAGCGTTTTGTTGTAGGTTGAATTTCGTCATAATTCCTCCTTTGTATCTTCATGAAAAATGATATGTTAAGTATCCGTTGCATAAAAACCCTGTCTTTATTCATTATCATCGACTTACTACGTTTGGTTTGATGCTGTTGATTTTTTGTACTGTTTGTTGTAGGGGAGGAGCACCCGTAGTGGGAACGCTCTGGTTATGGGCATCTCTATCTAACTTTTAACCGAAATTACATCTTATTGATCTGACAAGGGGAACTTCAGGTATGCGAATCACCGATTTGGATGAATTTTGGATATGTTGTAGAATACCTCGTCATTTGAAGCTGTGTAAAATATTCCGGCGCTCTATTCTATATTTTCCTTATAAGTCGCGTTTAAAGCTATAGCTTCGGTGACTTATACGTAAAACGCCGAGGCGACTTCAAGCAGCTCGGCGTTGTAATGGGTAGAGGTCCTGACTAAAGTTGACGGAACCCTTGTTCAACCCCCCGTCCAAATGACGAGGTATTCTACAACATATCCAAAATTCATCCAAATCGGTGATTGACATACCTGAAGTTCCCCTTGTGAGTATTCTAAGTTGTGCTTATTGACAGAACGAAGTTTTTGAGATAATACCGAAAGGAATACAAACATTTGTGTAGTAGCTCTGAACATTATAAAGGAAATTCGGAATAAATTCAGACGTAATGTGATTTATATTATTTTTGAATTGCGATAAATTTATGTTAATTCATTCAAAACAGCTAAGTGTTTCATTTTATTTGCATTGTTTTTTATTGTATTTTGTAATTTAATGTTGTGTTTAATCAAAATTTATTCATTTCATAATATAGTATGTCAAAATCAAAACTATGCCTACAACCGAAGCTCTTCCCCTTAATGTTTTCTTGATTTGAGGAAAAATTTTGACAATTTACATTTTGCGCAGTGCAATGCAACATACGCACACAAGCAAGTGCACATATACAACTACATTTTTTTAGAGCTTTCTTTGTGCCGCGCTCTGACTTACACACACATAAAAAAATATTTTTTTCATCTTTTAAGACATAAACGAAATGTTACAAAAAAGAAAGCCATCAGGAGGCGAAACGAATTCACCGGGTTTGCTAAAAAAAAAATATTTTGTCTATGGTATTATTTACTTCATTCATTTAATTTTTTCACCAAAAAAATATTTTGTTTATGTTTTTATATAAAAAAAAGTGGTATTTTTCGTTTCGAATGATCATGCAGAATTATTCTATTTTTTTTTTAATTAATACACATTGATTATATATTTACGATCTATCCTAAGACAATAAGCAAATGTGAGGAATAGTGAATATACCATGACAGGTTACAGCAAAATTAAATCGTTTGTTAAGAGTTACATTGTATACATTGGCATGAATATAAATTAAACATTTTTAGCAGTTACATTAAAACCAGAAAATTATTCAACGAATAGGACTTGCAGCTGCATCGTGCCTTCAGCGTCGAATCACCAGTCCTGCTCCGATCTGAGCTGCGGATCAAGAGGGTGGCATCTTTTTAGACGCCTGGACTGCGTGCTGTTGTCAAGCAGGTTAAGGGCCAGTGTGTTTTCGTGGGTTTCCAGCCTGGAGCAGTATCGAGTGCTACATTTTTGGATCTCGCGTTTGATCGACGGGATGTTAAGGTCTCTGTGAATGACGGAATTTCGCACAAAGGGAACCGCTTCGCCAAATCTACAAAGTAGCTTGCTTTAAAACCGTTGGAGCTCTCATACCTGACGTAAAAGCGTCTGTCTTCGAGGTAGGACTTTAGAACCATGAAGACAGGAACAGGTAGCAACACCTTAAGCTTGTGTAGAAGCCCGTCGTGCCAGACACGGTCGAAAGCCTGCTTAATGTCTAAGAAAACAGCGAAGGTGTAAAATTTGTCTTCGAAGGAGCCAAGGACCTTCCCAACAATACGGTGACATTGTTCTGGGGTGTCATGATGTCGTTGGAAGCCAAATTGGTGTTCAGGGACCATTTTACCTTCGTCCAGTAGTGGCAATACTCTGGCCAAAAATATTCTTTCGAATACCTTGGAGAGTATTGTCAGCAGACTGATTGGACTGTAAGAGGCGAGGTCATGCTCCGGTTTCCCTGGTTTCGGCATCATTATAATCTCTGCGCAATTCCATTGGGTGGGAAAGTGTTAGAGATCAAATATCCTGTTGAACACGTCGGGTGACTCGATCAATCGGGAGAGCCATTTGGTATGGCGTTTTGAGGAAAGACGAGGTGGCGACTACATCTTCGGCGAACACGTGAACGGGAAGAATGTGTTCTCCAGATGTGACGCAAACTCTTCGGCTGTCTCCTTACTGGATCTACACTACATGCCATTAGATCCTAGGATGTGGACTTTTCTCACAGCCAGCCTTTTGAGGTACTTGCAAGCTTGCTAGAGATTGTGATCAAGCTGATTCGGCTCAAGATTCCTCAGGTATTCAACAGATGCTTTATTGTTAAGTTCGAAATACACCGCTTTCAGATTCTTTGTGGCACGATTGAGAGCTGTTTTGTCCAGTAGGTTGCGACTAAGATGCCAGACACGTAGCACAGCTGGAGACGAGGCCAAAAATACTTATATTCGAGATATAGTTATGAAAACTTGTTCAAAAATTTTAAAAATTATTTAAAACATGTAAAAGAAAAATACACGGTAGGTGTATGATGTGGATTTAGAGACCCTGACCAAATTTGGTTGAAATCGGACTACTATATCATATAGCTCCCATATGACCAATCGGTCGAAAACAATGATTTGTATGGAAATTGTTCGAGTTTTTAGAAATATTACAAACAAACTCGCGCATTTGCAGTAAGTACGACGTTCCAGCTGGAATCGGATAACTAGATTATATAGCCGTCACAGGAACAATCCGATAAAAAGTCAACATGGCGCTAGAAAGTGTACGGGATCTTCTTTTTAGCCGTTCTTACTTGTTTTTAATAAAAGATGAAAGAAATGTTAGAACAAAATATGTATTTTCGTGAATTAAAGAAAAATATATAATATAAAACTAAGAAGAATCTTCTAATAAATCAAAAACAGATTTTAACATGGTTGAATTTGGTTTTTTAGGTAGTTGTCTTTGTCCTGTAATAAATGGATATGATCTTAAAATTAAATTATGAATAACATCTGTATTTGATAGAGTTCGTGAAATTTTTCTACTATGTTGAAGTATACAGTCGGCTTCCTCTGATAGCTCTCCAATCGACAATAATGCGTACTGTATTACAGCAGAACTATATACTAAGACCTTATGCACGGTCGCCGGTAAATAATACCATGGATACGCAGTTATTAAATCATTCGCAGTATCCAGTGCGTAATTTTGAAATTTTTCTGCATCGATTTTACATCCGGATCCGACGGCTTGTAATATAGTCGCACATTTATGAATTAATTTGTGATCAATGCAGCTCAATGCTGCATTTGAAAAGAATTTCCTAGCGATATTTCCATCGTTGGATGATCCCCTGGCTCCATCTCTGGGTTTGTTCACAATTATTCCCATCTTCTCCCTAAACCTTTACTAATACAGAGATCTTTATTTCTGGATCTCTCTCCTGCCACTTTTTAACTTATAATTGCAAGAAGCAAGAAGTATTCAAAGAAGCGTATGTAAGAGTGTAGTGGAGACAGGCCGTTTTCCGACTTTTTTTGCTCCGTAAATATAGCACTTTGCCGACGATGATTCAGATAGGGCGTTGCAAACTTTCCCATCTACCATAGTATGATGCCTGCTATGTGTAATCAGAATTTTTCTATTGCAAATTGATACTTCGGTTGGTCTTATTTGGGTTATGTTTTCCCTAAAATATTCTTCTTCTTTAATCGACAGTTCGGTCGTCTCTTTTTTGGAACTGGAAGCGAATCGGACAGTATCGAGTAGAAGATGGTCTAGGGTTTTTCCAAATAATTTTACCATCTCTTTGCGTAACAAGCTGAGGAGTAACGTACGAAGTTACAAACAAGCTCCTGTCGTCCAACTCAGCGTTAGAAAATTCGCTGTGCCCGGTACTTCCATCAAATCCCCATTTGCCGATTAAAAGTAAATTTTTAATGGAGTCTTCAATGACCGTTGCAACAACATCAGCTTGAAGCTCTAATATGCTCGACACTGTGTTAGCCAATAAACTTTGAAGATCGACTTCTGCGGAGGATTCTTTCTCAGATATGTGGTCAGGATATCTAGCTTTTTTGCTGTTCACAAAATTTCGTATCAGCAGATATTGATGCTTTGTCATCAAGGTCTCTATTAAAAGAGAAATTACTTCTGTCGGATTCGCTGGCAATACATTCCGGCTTTGATTTTCATTGAGTAATGCAGAAACAGCGGTCTCATCAACTTCTACCAGCTGAGCTACACGCCGACGCTTTGTTCTCGTGAAAGATTCTCTAAAATTTAGTTTTTTACGGCCACGTGGAGCACTTTCCGCATTTTCCTGGTGTACATTTTTCGTATTCAATAAAATGAATTCCTTTGTACTCAGCCAATCAGACTCAAATTGTAAAAGGGAAGATTTCTTACGTTTATAACGCATCCATGAAAAAACAATTTTTTTACAAATGTACTCAATAGGTTAAATAAGAGCATTGATTTCTTCTAGTAAGCCGTTGTTTTCAAAATTTCGTTGTACATCAGCAATTACTTCTCGTAATTTTTCAGCGTTTGTGCCTTTTTTGGAGCACCTTAAAATAAAAATATGTAGGCGTGCGAACACATACTGACATATGTTGCCTACCAAATTAAAAATTAAAAATACAATATTAATTAATGTTAAAAGGTACTGATACAAGTTGGAAACCACAAGAACCGACAAAAACAAACACACGAAACAATTACAGAGGCTCCGCTGTGCAAGTTGGACCTGCATATCTGCAAGTTTCTGCAGCTGACTTAAACACTTTTCTTAAGTAAAAACTTGGATTATTACAATGAATATAGACTCAACCGGGGAATCGCGTGGGAACACAACTAAAACTTTAAGTAAACATAAAAGTCATGCACAAAAAGGAACAAAAACTAAGGTTTCATAAAACATTGATTTAAAAAGGACAAAAATACAAAATCGTTTTTAGTTATTTACGAAAGTAAAAAAAACACCTTTAACTTCGAAATGCATTGATAAATTTTTAAATATTGATCACAACAAGAATATACGAACCACTTCAAATTGACTTTCACATTGAACGTATTTTGCGTTTCCTTAGCTTTACTCTAAAAATGAACACGTGTTCATGCGTTTCGTTCTATTTTTAGAAAGTCCCGTTATGTTTCCAGAAAAATTCGGTTTTCCATTGTAAAGTATGAACATAGTGGCGACAATTTGCACAAAAATTTTTTTTCTACGTTGTTGTGACCTTTTTTGATTTTTTCCGCCAGAGGCCAAACAACTGTGCTCTGCTCGGATAGCGTTGCAAAAATCAGTTTTTTCATGATCGCGGTTGTCAAAAATTATATATGCAATCGATAGGGAATTCTTCAGATTTTAAAAATTTTTGAAATCGGTTGAGACTCATGGGTGCTAGGGGCGCCCAAAGTTGAGAAATTTTTAGTTAATGGGAAAAAATGATAGTTTAAAAAAAAATCGCAACTTTAAAACTGAATATTGGGCCGTTTCAACAATCGATCTTGGATTTTTTAATTTTCGTCCTTGTTTGGGAATTAAACGACATTAAATAGTTTAAGTCAACATTCATGTCATCGAATCACTGTATTGTTCTTTACGTATGCATTTGTTCTTTACGTATGCATTTGTTTGTGAACGTAACGTTGGTACATCCGTTATTCTAAATTTGCACAAACCACGATGCTTAGCTTCAAATGAATGCGTACCAAAAACACTTACACTTTGACATCGGCACAGACCAGTCGCGTTCATTGTTAACAACATTTAATTACCCTCTGACCGAATAAAGATTAATACAGTCCACTCATTTCGAAACATACAAAATTTCTGGTCCTTCGGGCCGGATAGGGATAGGGAGCCGGATAGGGATAGGGATAGGGATCGGATCGGATCGGGATTAAAGATAACGGATTTCCAAATTTAATAGTTCGATCAGCCTAATCAGAGTGTAATTAAATAGTTGTGAAACCATCACTGTCAAACGTGCGTTTACTATTACGCAACTCACACGTGCGTGCAACAACGCATATCAGGCAGTGGATTCAGGGGAATCAGTCGATGCATTGCACCATCGTTTACTAAGACTCAAATCCACTTACGATCATTTAATGGATCTTAGCCAGGATTATTGCCAATTTCAAGGGGAAGAAAAGTACGTCGACCCTAATGCGAAGCTTGAACAGTGCGAAGAGAACTACTACAAGGCATATGATGTACTCACAGAAGCTACCAGCGTGCTACGGAAACCAGCCAATTCAACTGTTGAGCTTACTCCTCAATTACTTCATACACTTAACGAAACTGGCATCAAATCGGAATTACAGTGTGAAAGAATCAAGATTCCAACGTTTTCGGGAAACTATGAGGATTGGCCGCAATTCAGTGATTTATTTCAAGGCTCAATAAATCAAAAGCAAAGTCTCAGTAAGTGCCAAAAATTCCATTACCTAAAATCATACTTGGAAGGTGATGCATTGAAACTTGTGAAACACATAACGGTTACCAATGATAACTATGAGAAAGCATGGGAGAAGTTAGAGCAAAGGTACAACAAGAAACCGTTAATCGTTCGTTCCTTTATCACGAAATTCTTAAATTTGCCGGCTACTACTGAACTTGCTGGCAATAATTTGCAAAATCTTGTGGATGGTGCTGATGAAGTTGTGCGAGGGCTAAGCGCTCTTTGTTGTGATTCTCGTGACCCATGGCTTATACATATTTTGATGATAAAGTTAGAAGTCGACACACGTCAAGTCTGGGCGGAGCATAGCACCACTGTGCAAAGGACAGTTACTCCATATTGTTCATACTGCAATGAGTCTCATTTTATTTCAAATTGCATGAAATTTAAAGAACTTCATTTGAATTATGTTACAACTGCCTTAGTAAAGATCATCAAGTCAAGAAATGTAAGTCAACCTTTAATTGTCGGCTATGTAAATTGAGGCACCACACATTGATACATGTAGAGCATTCAGATGCCTCTAATGTACAAGAAGAGTCAACACAGCGGGCAAATCGAAACACAGAGACACAGAACTCTGGATTGGCGCATTCCGGTCCGGCTGTTGCTCATCACACTTTGGAAACTATTCCTGCGGAAGTTAAGCAAGCAATTCTACCTACTCTTTTGCCTACTGTAATCGACGCATGGGGTAACAAAACTATTTGTAGGATCCTACTCGATACAGGGTCGTCAATCACGTTGGCGACTGAAGCATTTGTTCAACGTATTGGTGTTACACGAACACACGCCCGGATATCAGTTTCAAGTCTCGCCGCCAATAGTGCTGGGGTTCCTAGAGGGCGCTCAACAATTCAACTACATTCGCGGACATGAGTGTACTAACGTCATCGATACCAGCGCAAGCGATCAATACGAGCTCATCCCACTGGGGACAGATTCGACAGTTAAAGCTGGCTTATCCCTCATTCCACATACATAATGCTATCGACGTGATCCTGGGTTCGGATCAACTATAGAATCTCTACTTAGGAGAGATCAAAACATTTGGTAAAAGCAATCCTATTGCTTTTAATACAAACTTCGGTTGGGTCATTGCAGGTTCATATAGCGCTGCATGCTCATGAAGACCTCGATGCTCATGAAGACCTCGATACACTGGTTCGGACTTTTTTGGAGATAGACAACGTTCAAGCATCAAAAGCCACAATTGAAGCCACCGATCCAGTAGAGCAACACTTTCGAAGTACACATACCCGCACACAAGATGGAACGTACATTGTCAACTACCCATTTAAAGATGAAGCCCCACCCATATACCCAACATTGTCTCAGGCTAAGCAACGATTTAGTTCTTTTGAACGACAATTTCGTAAGGATCCTCAACTTAAGCAGCAATATGTAAAGTTTATAAACGACTACGAAAACCAAGGACACATGGAACTTCTATCACAGATGCAAATAGACGAAAACCCTGATACTTGTGTATATTTAGCTCATCACGCTGTACTTAAACCAGGCAGCTCGACTACAAAATGTCGCGTTGTATTTGACGGATCTGGAAAGGATGAGAAGGGTTTCTCGCTAAATGACTGGCTTCACATAAGACCATCTATTCAATGGGATTTATTGGGAGTATGTCTACGTTTTCGACAGCATCGCTATGTATTTTGCGCTGATATAGAGAAGATGTTTCGCAGGATTTTAGTGTCATCCAAGCACACTAATTATCAAAGAATTATATGGCGCAAGGAAGAAGACAAACCATTTCAACATTATCGTTTGTTAACAGTTACCATCGCCATTTCTAGCCGTACGAGTATTAAAGCAACTCGCCGATGATTATCAAGAGAAGTACCCTTTAGCATCAATCGCGTTGGCAAGAGACGCATATGTTGATGATATTCCCACCGGATGCGATTCAGTGAACGAGCTGATCGCACTTAAAGATGACCTTATTTCGTTACTGAACGAAGCGAATTTCAAACTTCACAAATGAAGTTCAAATTGTGACGCACTTCTGCAAACAATCTTAAAAGAAATCTGTCAACATAACCCTTCGAACGAAACATTAACATTTGTGAAAATTCTAGGTTTACACTTGAAGCCCTGATGAAGATGATTTATCAGCCAATTTCACTAACCAAATGGAGGCGCAAGTTCAAAGCAAACGGACTTCGTTATCTGACATTGCGAAGCTTTATGATCCACTTGGCATTTATGGACCCATTACAATTATGCTCAAAATCCTGTTTCAAGAAAGTTGGATAACTTCGTTGCCGTGGGATGAACCTCTACCAGAGGTTACGCTGGCACGTAACACGAGACGAGCTTTGCCTACTTGAAACCTGTAAGATTTCTCGTTATATTGCAATACCAAACACGGACATCGAACTGCATGGGTTTGCAGATGCTTATGGAGCTGTGGTGTACAGTCGAGTGAAATTCTGAGACAGTTACCAGGTTGCGCTCATTGCCTCAAGAACACGAGTAGCACCACTGAAACCAATATCGATCCCACGACTAGAACTAAACGCTGCGCATCTGCTAAGTAAATTGATGACAATCATAAAACAATCGCTAACAATTTCTATTTCTAGCAGTTCTTGTTGGACAGATTCGGGGATAGTTCTGCATTGGCTATCTGCCTCACCTCGCACCTGGAACACATTTGTTTGCAATAGAACAGCTGAAATTTTAGAAGAGTATCCACGCAGCTGTTGGCAACATGTACGGTCAGAACAAAATCCTGCTGATTGCATCTCTAAAGGAATGCTACCATCAAAACTTGTGGCGCATCAGTTATGGTGAACAGGACCGAGTTGGCTGTCCAATCCCAAATCAACATGGTCAGCAGTCAACCCACAATGTTGGCAATCAATGGACAACAACGTTACACAGGAAAAAAGGACAATCCCACAACTCACAGTAAATTCGGTAGAGGAGGACGATTGGTTTCAAAAGCTTGCTAGCAAAATTTCGGATTGGAGTCGAATTTTAAGAATTATCTGCTATTGCTATCGATTTGTTAATCATTTACGTCGTACTTCAAATGCCCCACTTCAAGACTATTCAAACTCTAGACACATCACAGTAATAGAAATTCAACATGCCCATAATCAACTAGTTCAATATGTTCAACGTACATTCTTTGTCAAAGAATATAATCTCTTAGCAAAGGATGTCAACTTTCGCTTAAATCAAAGCTTATTCGATTGACACCATTCTGGGATGAAGATGGAGTTATGCGAGTTGGTGGACGCATCGATCATTCATCATTGAGCTACAACGCTAAACATCCCATCTTAATACCAAAATCTACGCCTATAGCTGTTCTACTTGCTCGACATCATCACAATAAATGTCTTCATGCTGGAATAGATGGTACCTTCAACAGTGTTCGACAACAGTATTGGATTATTGGAGCACGCAACATAGTTCGAAAAGTGGTTTTTCGGTGCAAGATTTGTTTCATGCAAATACGAGCTACCAGTTCGCAGATTATGGCTAATCTACCGGTACCTATTGTCCAACCCCTAAGATGTTTCCTTCATACAGGAGTAGATTATGCAGGGCCTATCGCTATCAAGATTTCAACAGGCCGCACACCAAAATTTGGAAAGGCATGGTTTGCAGAATTTGTTTGCCTATCTACAAAGGCAATACATCTTGAGCTGGTGAGTGATCTTACGTCGTCTGCATTTATCGCCGCTTTGGAGCGTTTCTGGGCACGTAAAGGACCAATCACAATATGAATTCTGACAACGGCAACACGTTTCAAGGTGCACAAAAGGAACTCAAAGAGCTACGAGAGTAACTACTTTTACAAAACCATAAATTAGCATTTCATACCTCCATTTTCACCGCATTTATGTGGACTTTGGGATTCTTGCGTAAGATCAATCAAGTTACACCTTCGACGAGTCGTTGGTGCTCATGTACTAACCTTTGAAGAATATTCCACAGTTCTAGCCCAAATAGAGGGCATACTCAACTCTAGACCACTGTGTTCAGCTGGTGACACAAGTTCGGATGCCCTCACCCCTTTACACTTTCTGACGGGTGAATCGTATACATCTATACCACAACCTAATCTGCTAGATGTTAACCTCAATCGGTTGCAACGATATAAACTGTTGCAAGCTATGGTCCAAGGATTTTGGAAAAGATGGCACAACGAATACCCTGCAACCCAGGAATAAATGGCAACGCGAAAACCTCAATTTGCAACCCGGGACGCTAGTAGTCATTAAAGAGCCGCATTTACCCTCCAAATGGTTGCTGGGCCGCATAACCGTAGTTCATCCCGGGCAAGATGAGAAAGTTAGAGTCGTCAGCATTCAGACAGCTCGTGGAATAATCAAGCGCCCAATTGTAAAGGACCGTTCTACCGTTATTCTGAACGATCGTTCAGGGCGGGCGGTATGTTTGGGAACTAAACGACATTAAATAGTTTAAATCAATATTCATGTCATCGAACCACTGTATATTTTCTATTGTTCTTTACGTATGCGTATTATTTGTGAACGTAACGTTGGTACATCCGTTATTCTCAATTTGCACAAACCACGCTGCTTAGCTTCAAATGCGTACCAAAAACACTTACATTTTGACATCGGCACAGACCAGTCGCGTTCATTGTTAACAATATTTAATTACCCTCTGACCGAATAAAGATTAATACAGTTCACTCATTTCGAAACAGTCCTCTTTATTTTTTATTGCATAAATTTTAATAATTACTCAAAAAGTTATTGAACTAGAAGCGTTTAAAAATACACTAAATATTGACGTTTTTTAACTTTGGTGGAATACTACTAACAAGAATTAACGAGTATCAATACCGGACTACATACACTAGGTAGGCGAAATATTTACCTATCAGATGTGTATGGTCCCAATATGCGGAGGCCTGCGACACCGATGCGTAAGCCATAAAACTAAGGCAACCTCGCCTAAAAAATGAGCTGAAGGTATAAGGAAGAAGAAGAGCGCATGCATATTGGCCTGTAGCTTCTTTGTATTTAAATGATAACATTGCGTAATGCTGTTTTGCAAATACTACCTGTTTACAAATATGTTATTCTATAAAGTTAAATTGCTAAGCAGGTAAGCTTTGGAAAAACTGACAAGACAGGTAAATGTTATTTAAGTTGATGAAAAATGTGTCCTAGTTGAAGGTTGGTCGTTTTTATTTCCGTTAACCTAATTGGATGTAATTATTAAATTTTTTAACCTAATTAATACAAAAAGGGTAATACCGATTTATCGTTCTGCCTAGTTAATTAAAAAAATATAACATAAAGAGCTAATTATTCCTCTCGTTTGCAACACTTTATTTTTAACTTCATAAGTTGAAACACCTTAAGTCCGGACTGAATAGTATTTGTTAATATAATTCAAAACAGTTTTATTTAGTAGTGCAAACATGTTGTTAAAGAATGAAGGGATTTTCAAAGTTTTCCACGAGTGTGAGAACTTGAATGATTTTAAAATAGGATTGCTGAAGGGAAGAGCGTTTCATTCGAAAACGCATGGCTGTTATCTTGAATGTTATAAATTGCAAGGAAATGGTAAATGGTGAACAATTTGGCGAATATACTTTAATGACTGCTCAACTTTTGACTGAATTGTATCCGCAAAAAAAAAAACTTACCCCAACAGTACATAGGATTTTGGCTCACGGAAGGGATTTAAAACAATATCAGTGTTTACCAATTGGAGAGGTATCCGAAGAAGCACAGGAATGTAAAAACAAGGACTACAAAAGGTTCAGATATACTAATACATTGAAAACATCACTGAAACACGTGCGATCACGAAAGGATTTGGAGAATAGCAACTATAGTCCCGAAATGTTGAGTTTATTAGATATTGATGTAAATATTGAAAATTATTTTGAAGAAAATCAGCCATCAATAGCAAATTTTCAAAATTAACCTAAAAACAAATTTTAAAAATTAAATTTTTTTTTTCTTTTTGTTTAGAAGCTTTGATTTTTGCAATGTAAAATGCCAAAAGGCCCCACTGTGCGTCGCAGGCGTCTCTTCTCAGGGCGTTTGTGATTTCGTCGGACCAGGAAAACATATCCCTTTGTCGTGAATGGGGTTGACTGACACTAAATAGCGGTGTGCATGCATGGGCAGCCTCGCAGATGTCTCGCGATAGCTTCTCCACAGCTTCGTCAGTTGGTCCACTGCAGTGTTGAGGCAAGCGTCGGGCTAAGTGATCTCATCCAGCATAGTTTTAAAGGAGTCTATGTTGGAGTTCCTGGTGGTGCATTTCATTGACTCATCTGGAATCCCTACCCAGATCTTCAGCACTGTGGTCCGAATGTAGGTCGAATTCAGCGTCTAATGATGGCGAAGTCCAAAACATCCAGTTTCTTTATCGGATGTGTTGGCCAATATGTTGGTTGACCTGACGCATGGGTGGTCAGATTGAGACTGTGGATGGAGGGTATGAGCGCAAGGATTGTTCATTCTAAACCCCACCACGTGTGTTTGGCATTGAAGTCTCCGCGAGTCAGAAACATTGATCCGAAGCTGCTTAGGCTTTGCAGAATCAACTGGGTGTCTACCGAATGTCTTGGAGGGACATAACAGGAACCGATGTTAATGTTGCCGATGGAGGTTGCGATTCTGATGGAAGACGCTTTTAGCTATGGGTGACGGGTCATTAGGGTCATCTGTTCCATATGAGCTTGGAGGAGTTTTATTATTTGCATAAGATGAAAGACATTTGGGGGTCCCTTTTGAAATGGTACAGCAACAGGGTTGGTAGTCAGTACGGGGATGCTTGCTCCAGCTTATGTTGGGAATAATTGGATGGGAAAAAGCGCGGCAGGGTGCTTCTGGGCGCAGTTGTGATTTGGGTGCGTATGGTCAGGCGTGCGTTGCCTTCGCTTCCTTGTACACCCGGCATCCTCTGTACGAGGCGGTGTGACACCTCCGCAGTTCATGCATTCTGGGGACTGAGCATCGTCTTTAGGGCATTTGCCTGTTTCGTGTTTTTGGTGCTCTTGACGCATCTGTTCTGTTTTCCACAGAAATTTTGAGTGTGGTTAAACTCCTGACACTTGAAGCATTGTGGGACTGCATTATTTTTCCTGGGTGGCTCTATTGTAATAATGGCATTACAAAGGCGTTTCACGTTGAAAATATCCTTATTGTTCGTTGCAGGCTCAAGCTCGATGAAAACCAAGGGCATTGGGTTCTTCGTTTGGCGATGTTTAGCATTTGTCAAGTGACGTGTCCAAGTTTTGCCAGTTCTTGGCGGATGAAGTACAGGGGAGTGCTGTGGTGGAGTCTACGGATTACAGCCCTATATGCTCTTTCCTGTTTTGGCTGGTATGTATCGAAGGTAGCTTTTTTTGCCTCTAACGCAACAACCAGGTTTCTGTAATTCTGAACGCTAGAAGGCATAACACAAACTTGGTCACGTTCAATATATAGATTAATGGTATCTTAGGAGTCTTCGTAAATCGAGCAGTCTACTATACCAGGCACACCGGTGAATCGTAGATACACATTTGTAGTGTTTCCTTTGCTTAAAAAGGGAGACGAAGTCTTTAAAGAGTACACGGTTGGGTGTGCTATACAATTTAGCCACAAGTTGCAAAGTTGTAGCCATGGTCCTTTCGCGGTTAATCGGTAACCCAGCTTCTGCGAGGATACATCTTGTAGGGATGTGGGGAAAGCGTTGATAGCCCTACGGTCTGATGCGTGATATGGTGTTTGAATCTTGATTAGGTGCGATTCGGCACACCACCCATAAATAGGGGGAGGCCGTAGTTGATTTTGGAAAGAATTAAGGCTTCTGTTATACCTATTAACGTGGACATATGTATAAATGAGAACTTCGAGCTGAGAAACTTAATTAAATTATATCTAGATTCGAGTTGTTTTCTTAAAGTAAGGCAGTGTTCTTTAAAAGTTTACCTAGAGTCGAAAGTGATGCCTAATATTTTTAACTTGTTAGCATATATGTCGCAAACATCAATGTAACGTGCCAACTTGTTATTTTAAAGTTATTAAATTGTAAAGTTGGCAAGTTACATTGATGTTTGCGACATATATGAAGTAGTTTGCACTTCGCAATAGAAAGAGTTGCTCCTGACGAAGAACCCCACTTGTCCAGTTCTTGTAAAATTAAAGAAAAAGTCCCTATAACTGCATTTAATTTTTTTGTTTTCGCAAAAATTATTGTGTCGTCTGCGTAGACTGATGTGAGTACATTTTTATGTTTGCAGATAATGCCATTAATTTTGTGAAAAGTTATTATGAATAGAACGACCGACAGTGGGGAGCCTTGTGGAATACCATTAGAAAGGGTGTGGGAGTCTGAAGTGATATTATTAACTCTCGTCCTGAATGTGCGGTGAGTCATAAAGGCCTTTACAAGTGAGTAAAGCTTATGACCAACTCTCCAGAACTCAAGTTGGCTTAAGACTGTATGCAATCCCACGCGATCGAATGTCATTTTAAAATCTGTGGCTAAAATAGGGAAGCGTGGGGTTGGCAGCAAAGCGTCAGAGGTGCTCTGATCTCGCTTGAAAGCTACTTGGTTCGGTGAGATTAAGTTGTTGGTGTTGATGAACCACATCAGACGAGTGGCAATTATTTTTTCAACTGTCTTCCCTGCGCAGGAAAGTAACGATATTACCCGAAAATTATTGACTTCGTTAGCAGGCTGGTTTGGTTTGGGAATCGGAATTATTGTGGCGCTGCGCCACATATGCGGATATGTGCCTGTCTAAAGCATAGTTTTGTAAATATGAAGTAACATATTTTTCATTGATAGGGGCATGTTTTTAAGCATGGGATAGGAAATCCTGTCTGCTCGAGTTCTATTAGGGAGAATGGGGATTCAAGCAACTTTCCAGAGCTGGTAGTGATGACGGACAATAGATTTTGTTTTTAAAAAAAAATTTTTTTGTTTTATGTACCCGGACGAAAAGTTATCGTCGCTTGAATAATTCGACCAGTGTTTACTGAATAATTCTGTTTTTCCAGTTTTTTACGATTTCGCAGCAGTAAGCATGAAAGCCGGCCCAGTAGGCGGAGTCCGTTTTGTATATCGGTGGGGGCAGTCTGAAAATTCAAGGAAACCTATATAAAATAGGGTAATGGTCGCTGCCATGCAGGTTATCTGCTATGGACCATATGCATTTGTGTAGGATTTGGGCTGAAGCAAGAAAAATATCTATGTGAGTGAAAGACGCGTGTAGGAGAAATGAGTAGGAGAGCCATCATTTAGCAGTAGCAAGCTAGATAACGAAAGGATACTTTTTTCCCCACGAGAGTTATCCTGTTGGGATTCCCATAAAGGGCTGCAAGAGTTAAAATCATCAAGTAATAGGAGTGGGCTTGAAACAGGGTTGATTGCGTTCAAAATCTCATTACTTGAAAAGCTTTAGCAGGGTGGTATATAGATATTAATGATAGTGACATGATTATTAATCTTTAATAAAAGAGATGGGTAGAGTAGATTACTGGAAGGTAAAGAGCATTCATGGGGGAATATGTTGGTTGATCAGTGTGCCTATGCCTTGTTTGGCGGTTAGATTGTGAGCGTGATTGGAAAAATATCCCACGTAGGGCTTAGAGCAGATGAAGTTACTATAATTATGCGGTAAATGGTTTCTTGTAGACATAAAATATCTGGATTATGTTCCCTTATAAGTAGCAGTAGTTCGTTGTAGTTATTATTTATTCTGTTCATATTTCATTGAATAATCTTAATTGTTAAAAGGTGCAATAAGACCAGATATTGTATGTTTGATAAATTGGATGAGATGAGGAGAAAGCGTGAAAAAACCAGGCTTCATCCATAGACTCACTGGTGTCGCCTGGACTAAGTAAGTCGTTTAATTTAGATTTATTTCTTAGAGAGTGTGACCCTAAGGGGTCAGCTATAATTTTCGATGAACATTTTTTGTTTGAAATTTTGTTAGAAGATGATGAAGGTGAGATATCTGTAGAATTTGTTGTTGTTGTTTTTGCGCCAGGCAATTTTGAGAATGAAGATATTTTTTGGGATGGGAACGCACTTCTGCCTGCTGAATATTAAGTTGCTGGTGCAGCTGTGGAAGACAGAGGAGGGAGCTCGAAAAATGAACCGATGTTTGGAGTGTTTGTTGTTAATGTGTTTGGACAAATCTTGGAAAATCTAATTTAAATGGACTTCCTAGTTGCCTCCAACCGAGAAAACATAAATAAGGCTATCTAATATATTATACAAAATATTATTTGCTAATCCATCATATACACGATGGATCTACCTTTCAGTATTACTTGACTAGTTGGAAAAAAAAATTCATCTCTATCTCTCTAGGGGGTTTGAGCCCCGACCACACTAGTTTAGTGGTATACATAAGCTTCGACTTTGAAAAAGCCTATGATAAAATAGGAATCCACACAGTGATAGATAAACTACACAAATGGAAGATTAGCCCAAAAATTCTGAACTATATAGAAAATTTTCGAACGAACAGAAAAATAAAAGTGCAGGTGAATAATTTAACCTCAGAAAGTAAACCCTTACATAATGGAATCCCTCAAGGATCTCGCTTATCAGTCATCATTTTCTAAATCGCATACACTAGACTTTGCCATACGGTATCTATTCACAAGAAATTTTACTTTTTCTCATATGCAGACGACTTCAAAATAGTAAAAAAATTAAGAAAAAGCTCAGCGACCCCAAAACATTAAAAGCTTTAAGTTCCGAAATGCAACCACCTTCACGTATGCCGGAAGAGAAAATCCAACATCCACACTGGATCACACAACTTCCCTCTTAACCAGTCCAACACGCTCAAAATTCTTGGGTTGACGAAAACAAAGAACTACAGGTGGAATAAACATATTGAAAACCTCACCTCGCAGTTGAACACAAGGCTCAACTTTATCAAATGGTTATCAGACCAATGGTGCAATGAAAGCACTTATTATGTCAAAGTTAGATTATTGCCTACCTTTCTATGGAAACATCTCTACATCAATCCTAAACAACCTCAAAACATGTTACCACGCTGGATTAAGATTAACTTTATGATCGTTTTGAACTAAACACATTAATAATTAACTTTTCAAAGCAGAATTGATGTGAATCGAAAGAAGAACTCAGTTCATGACAGTAAAAACCTTTACTCTAATAGCAAGAGCGCTAAACTTATCGCAATTTATCCCATACTACAAAAACTCACAATTTAAAAAACCAAACCACAAGCACCCTCCTTACTAGATAGAATTTTAACTTGTGTTCCCTACATAGTATAATTGTCTGTCCGATCCCATCTAGGAAACTCAGATCCCCCCTTAGCTGTTTAACAATAATACATAAAACATGTCTTTTAATAAAACTAAAAAACCAACCGCACACCCAACAGTATTTCAGAAAAAAATCATTGAACTAAATGACATAATAAAAGAATTCGAGTTTATATATACTGACGGTTCGATGTCAGACTTTGGTACCATAACCATAGCATAACCACCAAAACTGAAATCATCAAATATTCCCTGTTACCCAACCACAGCACAATCTTCACTGTTGAAATCTCAGCTATTTTAGACGCATGCTTTCTGGCAAAACAAACAAACCAGCATCACTCAATCTGCACAGACTCCCTCTCAGATCCAAAGTCGATCGCAAACATCAATAACCCCAACTACTACTGCACCACAATTCGAGACCCTTAACCTATAAGTACAACTACAACACAAAAAAAAAACACAAAAACTTCTAACAAAACTGTTCAAACAATGCAGGGACAATCTACTTCCCGAAACTCTAAGTAAGCGACTATATATTATAAAATTTGCACTAATTCACCTGAGACACTCGGCACTCACACATAGTTATTTACTAAACAACGACCCCATTTCAATGTGCCCTTTTTGTAATACCACCTTAACAATTCACCATATAATCGCATAATGCAGAGAACTTAACTGATCAATCACACAACTCCTGCCCTACAAAACCATAGCTTACCCCTCGAACAAAAATGTCAATGCACTAACCAAATTCTTAAACGTAACATAACATACAAGACACAGCCAACAAATGGAAAGCACATACGCCAACACACTCAGACGACACACGCAACACACAACCAATACCCACACTCCAATCAACACACTACCCAGGAATGCTAACACATACACAGAAAAGCAACCAACATCAACCTCCGGACACAACCTACCAGCCAACTCATCAAAAGTAACAGAGTTACCAACAACAAACCCAAGACAATAACTAGGCTACACCAGAGAATATGGAAACGACGGTAACCCACACATATTCATCACAACAAACTAAAGATTTAAAATACAAATTTTTGCTAAAGACCCTAAAACTAACCCCCTGTCTACCAGTTTCAAACCCACAAAAACAAAAACAAACCCCAAGCCTTCAACCAAAAACCAACAGACCAATAACAGCGACAGCGAATCTATATAAACAACAAAGTACATTAAACTAAGCCCTACTTTGCCTAAAAAAATATGAGTAAAATAATACAATGGAACATAAAAGGGTACACTAATAACTATTACGAACTCCTAACCATTCTAAGAAAATACTCGCCACAAATAATATGCCTTCAAGAAACCCACAATTATAACACACACATACCTATACCTATCTCTATTATGTGATACTCCTGGGCACTATCGGGGCTCAAATCCGCTGCGGGTAATTTTAGGATTCTAAAATTATCTTTATTTTATAATTTTATTTTTACCATTGCACACCGAGCGGCCCATTTTCCCGCTGCCTGCTGGAAGTATCTAAAGGAAGCCGAGCCGGAGCGGTATAACTCCCAACGCTCACCAGGGGGAAATACCTGGTAACAGGCCGAAGATAATGGAAGGAGAGGAGCTAATGGTGTTCGGGCGTAGCAGAATGTTGCTTCATTCGCCTCCAATCCATGACGAGTTGCCTCTGCGAGCGGTTGCTAGCCATCAAGAGGACACTCCAAAGAGATCGCGGGACGCCATGAGCCCAAATGGAGAAGCTGCAATTGACTGTGCCCCTCCGAAAAGGTCAAAACTGCAGCCTGTGTGCAAAGAATTAACAGAAATGGGCGTACTGTTGGAGGAGATCTCGGAGAGGATCAAGCCCGAGAAAGAAGGAGGCAAGCGGGCCATTACCAACTCCCTTCGGGAAAAAGTTGAGAGGCTAAAAGAGCTCCGTGCGGAAGTCAGCTCCAGACTCAGTGGACACCCAGTCGAGTCAGTGGCATTGGAGGCATGTCCCAATTGTTCGAAGCCGCCACCTGAGCGTGTCAGTCGTGGGCAGCAGACTGAAGATTTGCTCTCCGTGACCATGCTATCCCGGCCTACGCAAACTTCACCAGTGGAAAAGCGCGGAGACAAGGCATCAGGCCTATCTGAACTCTCTGGAAAGCGCTCGCGGCAGACCAGCGCCCACGCATCCAAGCAGCGTGCTAAAAAACGGCAACCCGCGGAATCCCAGCAGCAGCAGAAGGCCCCACCTACTCCCCAAGGTGACAAAGCGCGCCATACAACAGTGGATCATGGGACAACCGGGGATAACCAAGGATGGAAAACAGTCGGCCCCGCAAAGCTTCGACGTGGAGCCTCCTCGATGCAGGCCAAACCGAGAATCAAGCATAGACCGGATGCAATTCTTATAGAAGCCAGCGACGGGCTTAGTTATAGCCAAGTGCTCAAAATGGTGACCAGACGCACGGATGGCAAGCTGCAACATGTCCGTGAGCACGTCTCCAGAGTTCGGCGTACTGCAAACGACGCGCTGATTCTGGAGCTCCGGAAGGACCCAGCAACTGACATCAAGTCACTCGGAGAAAATATCACCATGGTACTAGGTGATAAGGTAGGAGTAAGGCCTCTCAAGCAGCAAAGAGCTATAGCGATCTACAACCTAGATGCAGCGGCGACTCGGGAGGGGTTACTGAAAGCGCTGGCCTCACAGGCCAAGGTCGAAGAAAACGCGCTCACCGTGAAGAGCATACGGCCGGGCCTGCGGAATTACCAGACGGCAATTGTGAGGGCCACAGAGGCGGTAATCCAGAAGCTCACAGATCTGGGTTCTGTGATGATAGGGTGGGGAAATTGCCCCATTAAAGCACTCGAAGAACGGCCACTGAGGTGCTTTAAGTGTCTTACCGTTGGTCATATAGCCGCAAGATGCTCCAGCATGAAGGACAGGTCACGTTGCTGCTTCAAATGCGGCGAGGTAGGCCATATAGCAGCCAATTGTCCTTCAATGGATGCCAACTGCTTTCTATGTGCTGCACAAGGCCTGAGTCCAAGAAATCACCTAGCAGGCAGCCGCCTTTGCACAGCAAGGGGCGATTCGAGGACCCCAAAGCCGCCCAAATGACGTCGTCAGCACTGAAGATCCTGCAGCTGAACCTAAATCACTGCATCGCGGCGCAGGACCTACTGCAACAGACGATCAGAGAGCAGTCAATCGATGTAGCTCTTCTAAGCGAGCCCTACTCTACTGGAGAGTCATCCAAGTGGGTGACTGACGCCGACAGGAGATCCGCAATATGGTCTTGTGGGACATCAAGCCCGCTGCAAGACACAAGGTCCTTCCAACATTTCAGCAGAGCCACGGTGAATGATCTGGTACTGTATAGCTGCTACTTGCCACCGAGTTTACCAATTACTCGCTTCGGTGAGGTCTTGGATAACCTCGTAGAGGACACCAGAGGCCGGCCACGAGTCGTTATTGCGGGCGACTTCAATGCCTGGGCAATTGACTGGGGCTGTCCAAAAACAGATGCAAGGGGTCGTATCCTGTTAGAGGCTTTTGCATCGCTCAATCTCGAGATGCTAAATACAGGGGGCAGGAATACCTTCAGCAGAGCGGGAACTGGTTCCATAATAGACCTGACATTCGCAAGCGAGAATATCGCCAGGTCGTCATCATGGGGTATCGGCGATTTCTACACGGCGAGCGATCACGAGGCCATACTGCTTACCCTGACAAGTCGTCCTAGAGCGCTGCAACAAGTTTTCCCACAGCGAAAATCCTTCCGCCCTGACACGCTAAATGTAGCAACATTTCAGGCGAAGCTGGCGGGGCTGCAAGTACGTTTGACCGCTGAAGACTCCGCAAATCATGTCATGGCCACATTAAGAGCAGCCTGTGAAGGTAGCATGGCGCAGCGTACGTCGTACGGCAGACACCACAAGCCTGTGTGCTGGTGGAACGATAAAATTGAGGAGGCCAGGCGGAACTGCCTTAGAGCGAGAAGGCTTTACCAAAGGTCCAGAGGAACCGCCCAGTTCGAGCCTCTAAAAAGCCAGTACCAACTCCGGAGGAGACTTCTGAAGAAAGAAATCAACTCAAGCAAGAGAGAAGCCTTCCTATCGCTTTGCGATACGGCCGAGCAGGACCCCTGGGGCAAGGCGTACCAAACGATAGTCAAGAGACTGCGTTCGGACCCACTCGATACCCCCTGCGACCCACTGTTCCTAGAGCGGATCGTGACGACTCTGTTTCCCAACTGCGAGCATGCTTTGCGTGACCATCCACTTCGTCACAGTGAGGATAGATTAAAGGAGTGCTCATGCGAGGAAGTAATTTCCATAGTCCGCAGGATGAGACCGAACAAGGCCCCTGGCCCAGACGCTATCCCGAACAGAGCTCTCGCTTTGGCAGTCTCACTTGTTCCTGAAGTTTTCACGGAGATGTACAACCAGTGCCTGCGAGAACGAAAATTTCCGAGCATTTGGAAACGGCAAAACCTATTGCTTCTCCCTAAGCCGGGCAAACCACCGGGCGAGGCATCCTCATACCGGCCCATCTGCCTGATAGATACTGCGGGTAAGGTCCTTGAATCTATCATAGGAGCTCGGATTCAGCAAGAAATCGAACGACATGGCGACTTATCCGAAATGCAGTTCGGATTCAGGAAAGCACGGTCCACTACTGACGCCATAAACAGGGTGGTCAATATTGCGGCGGACGCCATCGCTGGAACCAGATGGAGGGGCGGATCCAAGAAATACTGCCTGGTGGTTACACTGGATGTGCGCAATGCCTTCAACACGGCGAGATGGGGTAAAATCCTGGAAGGTCTGGAGTCGTTTGGAGTATCAAAAGGCTTGGTGCAAATAGTAAGGAGCTATTTTGAAGGACGTACCCTACAATATGCCACATCTGAAGGCACGAAGGAGCAGGAGGTTTCATCAGGAGTCCCACAAGGCTCAGTCCTGTTCCCACTCCTGTGGAACGTCATGTACGACGGTATCCTGAGGCTGCAGCTGCCGTCGCACACACAAATCGTCGGGTTTGCTGACGACGTAGCCCTGGTGGTGGTAGCGAAGAAGTTGAAGGATGCAGAGGCGTGGTGCACAGAAGCAGTCGCCAGTGTGGAGCGATGGCTAAGCTCTGCTGGACTAAGCCTGGCGGCCCACAAGTCCGAGGCGGTCCTAATCAGCAGCAGGAAGCTAGTTGAACGGGCCGAGATATGTGTCGGTACCACCCGGATTCTGTCGCAAAGGGCCATCAAGTATCTGGGAGTTATGCTGGACACCCGTCTGTGCTTTCGCGAACACCTCGACTACGCGAATCAAAGGGCCCTCGTCTCTGTAAGGTCCCTTTCTAGGATAATGATGAACACCCGAGGCCCCAAGGAGGGACGTAGAAGACTGCTGATGAGCGTCACAAGGTCGATAGCCCTTTACGCCGCTCCTATCTGGGCCGGAGCAATGGACACAAAAAGCTACCGCCGCGACCTTGAAGCGACTTACAGACTGAGCGCAATAAGGGTGTGCAGCGCCTTCAGGACGGTGTCGGACGAGGCGGCACTGGTTCTGGCAAGCATGGTGCCGATTGACGAACTGACCAGAGAATCCAACGCCATGTACTACGGCAAGAGAACGGACGCATCCAGCGGTTCTCCTCCAGAGACGGGCAACCGGCAACACCAGCGGCTACAAAGCATAGGCCGGTGGCAGAGACGCTGGGACCTATCCCCTAAGGGCAGATGGACGCACCGGCTCATTCCGAAGCTCGAACCCTGGCTGAACAGAACGCATGGCGAGGTAAATTTTTACCTAACTCAGCTCCTGAGCGGCCATGGCTGTTTTAGAAGCTACCTGAAGAGGTTTAGGCACGATACATCGGACGAATGTACATGGTGTGGTAGTGGAATAATCGAGGACGCGCACCATGTTACATTTCTTTGCCCGCGATACGACGAAGCGAGACAGAGCCTGTGCGATGAGGTCGGAGAGAGAGTCATGGCGGACAACTTGGTTCTGCTCATGTTGGCTGATGTTAAGAACTGGGAGGCGGCCAGTAAGTTCGCCGCTACCGTTATGCAGGAGCTCAGAAGGCTAGAGAGAGAGAGAGGTTAGGATCTGGCAAAGCCGCATGCGAAGCAATGCCAAATAGGCGGTACCGCATGTGCCGCCCAGGTCCACTCCCCCAATCCCCCCCCTTCTACCGAAACGCAGCCTATATTGTGATAATTTATGTATATATGTATTTTTGTTTTCTTGCAGTAAATTAATAAATGAATTAAAAAAAAAAAAAAAAAAAAAACCTATCTCTATTAATTACCAATACAGCTTCCAACAGGTTTGGCGGCACAACCATATTAGTCCTAACCATTCTAAGAAAATACTCACCACAAATAATATGCCTTCAAGAAACACTACAAGAGACACAACAAGAAACACACACTTTTATACACACCCATACCAATACCCATCCCTATTAATTACCAAATTTTTACCAATACAGCTTCCAACAGGTTTGGCGGCATATTAGTCCACAAATCAATCCAAAACACCCAAATAAACCAACCTGACCATTTTGAATCACTAAGTATGGAAATACAATCTAAATTAAAAATCCAAATTACCTCAATTTACATTTCTTGATAAACTTTCTCCATTAAATCCTTAAACAACTACCTCAACCCAACCATCAACTCCAATCAGATTATCGTAGGGGACTTCAACAGTTGGCTCAACAGCTGGGGTTCACCACATCCAAACAAAAGAGGAAAAACTCTTTACAAATTCCTACAAAACGCAAACCTCCACAACCTTAACGATGGCTCCCCAACACACTTCTCAACTCATAACACATTCACACACACCGACCTGTCACTATGTTCTCCCCAACTTACTTCATTCAATAATTGGGAAATTATCGACGACCTTCACGTAAGCGACCACTTTCCAATCCTTATCTCCCTATTCACTCATCCAATATCTAACAACAACTTCTTTGGTCCGTTTTTTTAAAATAAAAGAAGCCTACTGGTTAACCTTGACCCAAACAACACACACTATAAGTGAGAAAATACCAATTAGCCCAAACATAAATAAAGAAACTGCAAACTTCTGCAAAATTATTATTCAGTCTGCACACCACAACATACCACAATCCTCACCAACCCGTTTCAATAAAAATACACCATGGTGCAATAAAACTCTCACCGAACTTAGAGCCAAAAAACAATACACATGGAAAGCATTCAAACGTAACAATAATACCGACAACCTAGTCAACTACAAAAAAGCCAACGCTCTCTTTCGGAAGGAACTCAAAAAATCTAAAAAAAAAAACTAAAGCTATAACTGAATTCACTTCCACAATAGAACAGAACACCCCTTCCCACAAAATCTGGGCCAATATCCGACGCTTTTGCGGACTCAAGCTAAAAACCCAACCAACAACTTATCCGTAACATACACACTCTCCATAGCCAATTTATTTGCCGAACACTGGTCAGACCAATCTAAAGATACAAACTTCAATTAAACCTTCATTGCAAACAAACACTCAAGTAAACCATTAAACTATATACCCCGAATTGAACTTCTATCCGCACTACACTCCCTTAAAGGAACACCTGGCTTGAGTGGAATATCATATCCTATGATAAAGAACACCTCCAACACAGTCAAAACAAGAATTACCCACCTCTTCAACAATAATTTCATTCCACAGTCATTTAAAGCCATGCTAGTTATCCCCATTCTCAAGTTCACCTCCAACAGAACATCAATAACCAACTATAGATCAATCTCCTTAAACTGTTGCCTATCAACAACCATCGAAAATAACCTAATCCACCCTAATCAATTTGGATTCAAGCGTGTCAAGTCGGTTTCAGACGGTCTGCTCACAGCAGACTTCATAATAATCAAATCGCTGCGAAAAAGAAAGCACTGTGCTTTGCCCTTGATTTCTTAAAAGCTTTTGACAGAGTGGGAATGCACTCCATAATAGACCAACTAATAGATTGGAAATCGGGCCCCAAAATAATTAGACCAACTAATAGATTGGAAATTGGGCCCCAAAATTATTAACTTTATAAAAAACTGTATGTCCAACATGAAAATAAAAACAAAAATTAATACTACAATCAGCTCCCCCTTCCCAATCCTTAATGGCATACCCCAGGGTTCACCAATATCAGTTATCCTCTCCCTAATCGCCTTCAATAAACTTGCAAATATAATCGGCCTAAAAAAAGAAATTCATTTTAGTACCTATGCAGATGATTATTTCCTTGTTGTCCCACTCAATAGAGAAATAAACCAATCCTTCAATCTAGACTCGCTTTTTGCAAAAATCCAAGAATGGTGCAATTGTACCCTATCCTCTAACAATATTGCAATTCCCCAAGTCACCGAACTAAAAATACAAGGACTGACAATAAACAATGAATACACATAAAACACATCCAACCATCCCTTAACAACAAACTGAACATAATAAACTGTATTTGCACCACGAAAAAGATGATCCTTTTTTGGGTCTCCAGTCATCAAGGAATAATGGGAAACGAAAACGCTGACGCAGCAGCAGATGCAGTACCTCGATCCCCACACTTTTTATTCTTTTATAAAAAAGATGCAGACTGGACAACCTTTGACCACCAATATACACACATCAACGCCACAGGATTAGCAGCTATATATCCAGCAAACACGCCCAAACACAGATGGTCGTTCTTTATACGCCTCCGACTCACTAACATCTGCATTCCAACGAACCTCTTACACGATGCACTTGCGGTGACAGTCTTACCACCAGACACATCTTAGACCAATGCCCCAACTTGGCAAGAATGATATTTAATAAACAAAAACCAACAAACTTCCTAAAAACAGGCAACGAAAGCAACATTAATATCATTTACAAATTTGTAAAACAAGCTAGAATTATAAAGCATATTTAAAATAGGCTAGCAAATAAAAACTAAAAAAAATAGGGTTCGAAGGCCACAGCAGCTAGTACTACATTAGACATAATATTTCATACTGTTATCTAATTGTAATAAAAAAAAAAAAATGTTTAGCTAGCCGTAAGTTCAACTGCAACACCCACACACGCCCATGCAGCTAGCGCTTCAGTAATTAAGTTCTGACTAATTTTAATTAGTCATAACTCTAAGATAAATAAATAATACAAAAGCTGCGAATTAATCTGGATGCTGGAAACTTCAAAGCTTTTAATGAGGTAATGGGCAAATACATTCATTGCAGCACAGAAATAACTACACAATAATTTGGATAGTCATGTCGGGAACCAGTTTTTTTTAAATCTTTTGAAAATTCTTGATTTAACGTTACGGAGATTAGAGAGCCTGCGTGTGAACCAGACTGGCGCACTGGAGACGGTAGAGACATTCACATAAGGAACGCATTTATTAATTAGAGAATTAAGAGCAGAGTAGAAAGAATTCACTGCACAATCTATATCACAGCACTCAAATAGAAATGACCAATCAAAAGAGAAAATAAGGCTGTTAAGAAGATTGAAATTTGTTTTACGAAAACATCTACGACGAGAAATCGAGATGTTATTAAATGAATTAGTAATGGAATTGTAAGAAATAATTACTTCAATGTTAGGGTAATAAGGATTTTCGTGCCTCGCAAGGGGCTGTGTTTGAGATACAAAACTAACAGTGGCTCGTTGACAAAAACAAGATCAAGGATTCTTTTAGAAGAAGAGAAGAGTTAAGTAAAGAATTCAACTGATATTAATGACAGTCAAGTAGACTATCAAGAAAAACATGTCAACCATTCAAAAAATATTAGGCAAATTAAAATCACCTAAGACTAAAAGGAAATCACGATCTTTAAGACGACTAAAAATGGTTTGCACAGCTTCAGCATGGTGCATGTACGTCATGATATCAGAAGCTGGAGGAATATATTAACAAGAAATTTATAAGCTAAGGTTAAAACATTTGACTACGACGCAAATAAACTCAACACCTAAGGGGAGATCAATCGGCACAACAGTTGAACACAGATTCGAGTTGACAGCAATGAGTACTCCACCACCACGACGACCAAAACGATCAAGTCTATAAGAAAGAAAGAAAGAATTTCGCTATTATAGGTTGAGGTACACCAGGGTACTCGGACAAGATGTACAGTGGCGGTCAGCAATAATTATGGGTCATCATCTAAATAACTGATTATATTTCTTCATCAAATTTCTTAGGAGCCGAGAAAATCAAATTCAAAGTTTAAAAAAAGGGGGCTTACCTGCTGTCGACAATTGTAGGTGTGAGCGAAATTAAAATGGCAGACGATGTAATAGATAGGACTGACGACTGCTTATGAGGCAACTCAAGGGTACACTTCTGGAGCAACTTCCCAGAAGGTGGAACGAACTGGAATTGCGATAATAACATTGCGACGACATTAAGCTTGTTTAAAGAAAGAAACTTTAAACGAAGATCCCTGCATATAAGGATGAAATCTAGCTGCTGGCCGGCACAAGATGGGCAAGTCCAGCGCATTAAACCAAGATCAGGCTTAGACATAGACCAAACCAGAAAATTTGTCGTAGTCGTGGACGTTGAGGCCAGCACATTTTAAGTGAATAAGATTATCGCAGAGCCAGCAAGATATTGCTCTATATAAGTTTTTTTTTTAACGTTTAATATATATTTGTTGAATCTACCCCTAAATTAGAGCCTAACAACAAGTTTGAGATATTTTTCTTAATCTAGTAATTATGATATATCCAGGGGATATTGCAGGCGGCCCTAATCATTTAATATTGGGCTGGTCTGTCATTTCTTTTAAGACGAGTTCTATTATTAGTTCGCGTAAGGGAATTGGCAAGAACATTAGGGTGTACATCCAGTTTCGCAGAATACTTTAGTTGTTGACTACCTATTTCATATTTTACGCTAGGTATATTTAGATCATTTTGAATGTTGTCGTTCCGTATGTACCACGGAGCGCCAGTGATTGATCTTAAAATCTTCGACTGCGCCCTTTGTATAATGTCGATATTGCTGGTACATGCATTTCCCCATAGTACGGCGCCGTAAGTCCAGATGGGTTTCAGTACGGAGTTGTATAGAAGGACTTTATACTCCAGACGTAGAGGGGACCGAGCGTCCAATGTAAGCTACTCGCTTTCAGTTTAAGCTGTGACTTTTTTGCCTCGATGTGCTTGCGCCAAGTTAGTCTTCTGTCTAGGTGGATACCAAGGTAAGTGACATCCACGGCTTGAGGAATTGGTACGTTGTTTAGCATTAGAGCTGGACAGTTTCTTCTGTTAAGCGTAAATGTAACATGTTTGCATTTCTGCTCTTTGACCCGGATACGCCAGGTTGCTAGCCATTCCTCTACCACCTTGAGGTGTTCCTCTAATTTTGCAGAGGCTTGTATTGGGCATTTGGATCTGCTGAGGATTGCCGTGTCATCGGCAAAAGTTGACGTTGTAACTCCTAAACTCGTTGGTAAGTCTGCAGTGTACAGCAGGTAGAGCAATGGGCCGAGTATACTGCCTTGCGGTACACCAGCTTCGATTTCAAAGTCAGCCGAGACGAAGCCATTACATCTTACAGCGAATTTCCTATTGTAAAGGTAAGATCCCATGAGTTTGTGGGTGTACTGTGGGAGTTTCTGCCGGATTTTGAACATTAGACCCTCCAGCCAAACTCTGTCGAAAGCCTGGGCAATGTCGAGTAAGACAGCCGTACAGTATTCTTTTAGTTCGAATGCTGTTCGTATTTCGGATGCTATACGATTGACTTGTTCAATTGTCCCATGTTTTTTCGCGGAAGCCGAACTGGTGTGAAGGGATTGTGTTCTCCGATGCCAGAAATGAGTTTAGACAAATCTGCAGGACCTTTTCAAAAAGCTTCGAAATACATGGCAGCAAACTAATTGGCCTATAGGATGATGTCTGGGTTTTGTCCTTTCCCACTTTAGGAATCATTATGATAGTGGACCTTTTCCATGCTCTTGGGAAGTAGCAAATTCTTATTATAGCGTTGAACATTTTGCAGATGTATTTTATGGCGATGGTAGGGATTTCTAGGATCATTTTCGGTGTGATTAAGTCATGGCCAGGGGCTTTGTTCGGCTTTTTGTGGTTTTTAATAACTGCAGTGATCCCATCCGATTGGAGTTCCGAGTACTCACTATCCGTTAATGAGCTCGAGGGGGGAAGTACAAATGAGTTTGATGTTGGATTTGGCTGGAAAACCATTTTAAGATGTGTGGCAAATACGGGTGCCCTCTCTTCGTCACTGCGGGCCCATCCACCGGTTGGACCCCTTATTGGTGAAACTGTCTCTGTAGGAGCGCTTAAAGTTGGGTGGGCTTTCCACAGAGGATGTTTAGTGCAGGATGGACTGAGCTTTTCTATGTATTTCCTTTGAGCCCAGATTTCCTCTTGTCTTAACTCCTTGGAGAGGTTGCGGCTGGCATGCCTTAGGCGAAGTTTTGCTGCTGGTGATCGAGTAACCTGCCATTCTCTTCTTAGACGTCATTTTTTCGTTAGTAATTGTTCTATCCGCCGGTTCGTAGGCCTGGCAGCAGGTTTAGCGTAAGTAGAGGCATGTGGAGTAGATACTCTTGCTGCAGCTCCCATCATCGACTCAAGTGTAGAGACGCACATGTCAATGTCCTCTGCAGCGTCCAGTTTCGGCGAACAGTCAATGTGGGCACTCATGTACATTTTAAATTTAAGCCAATTTGTTTTGTTGTTTGTAACTATAATGGGCGATCAAGTACTTGAGGTCTTGTTAACAGTGTGAATAGCACTGAAGAGTGAACGGAGGTTAAATCTAGCAGTGTTTCCGCAGTGATCCGATTACGCGGAATCCTCTTGGTTACTGCGAAATCAATCAAGTCAGGCACTTTCTGTGGATCTGTGGGCCAATAAGTAGGCCTACCGGGTGACACGCAATCCATCTTATTGAGTGGGTTGACTATTGTGTTGTAAAACTGCTTGCCTTTAGGACTTACCAGGCGAGATCCCCAGTGCGTATGTTTGGCATTATAGTCCCCTGCTGCAATGAAGCATTCTCCGAGTGTGTTAACGAAACCGGTGAATTCCTTTTCAGAGATTGTGAAGCGTGGTGGACAGTACAGGGCAACCAACGTAGTGTTGCCGCAGCTGGTTTGGACGGTTATAGCAGTTGCTTGTAGGTGCTGTGTTTCGAATCTGTTGAGGAACGAGTGTTTTATACGGTTTTTGATTAGGATACCAGTCCCGCCATGAGCTTTTCCGTCTGGATGGTTCGTTGCGTAGAAGGCATATTTTTTGATGTTAAATGTGTTTCAGATATCAGCATGACGTCGATTTCACTTGAGTCTAGGAATAGTTGCAGTTCATTTTTGTGCTTGGAGACGCCGTTAGCATTCCAAAGACATAGACTTAGGGAAGCCATTATTTAATCTCGATAAGCTTCTGGATAAGCAGGTTTTGATTCCGCATCAGTTCCTGCATACAGTTTTGCATGAACGTCATGAAAGCAGTCATGTTTTGATTAAGTGAGATCAATAGGGCCTCTAAACCACTTACAGTTTGCTGGCCAAGTTCTGGTGCGCTAGGTTGCGGATTCTGTAGATGGTGGAGTGACGGGGTCTCTTTCGCGGGCTCCGTCTGTCCAGTGCGGAGTACACTAGCGAAGGATACACTAGGATTGGTTGTGGCAGGCATGTTTGATGATCTGAGCCTTGGCGAAGAATACCTCCGGTGTAGTTTGGTCCAGCTGGGGGTTTTACGCCCGTTTAGGTGCGATTTAAGATCCTTGAAGACAGGACATCCCCTGTAGTTGGCTGTGTGGTTCCCTCCACAGTTACTGCATAGTCTTAGTGCGACGTTCTTTCTGTCCTTGGTGCAAATGCCATCTTTATGATGTTCGCCGCAGCCAACACACACTGACCTAAGATTGCAATTGTTAGAGGTGTGGTTGTATTCCTGGCAGTTTTTACACTGAGGTGGTTGGTATCTCTTACGGCTCTCCTCTACGGTGATTCTTCTGTGCAATAGGAGCTGAAGGTTGAAGATTGGATGCACTTCATTTGGCTTCGACCGCTTTGCATCTGGTTGGAGCTCGATTATAAAGAGCGGCTGTGCGACTTTATTTCTGTTGATGATGATGACAACGGACTTAACCGCTAACCCTTTTTCGGCCAATGCGTCTGCTATTTCTTGAGTTGGGACCGATGGCTCGATCCCTTTTAACACAACCTGGAGCCCTTTACATTTTTTTAGTTGGTAGGTATAGAAGTTGATGTTAGCATTACGGAGGTACTTTTCGATGATGCGGAAATCCTCTATACTGATCAGGAAAACGATCAGAATGCTTACAAGTAGGTAGACAACAAGTCATTTTCAAATCCAAATGAAACACAAGGCAAAGGCAAAGTTAAATACACAGCACAAAGATAATTGTAAATACAAAATCAATAATTACAAATAAAGCAAAGAGACAGCTAAAGTGCACAGCACAAGAGAGATTACAAGAAAAATTATAAGCCAAGCTTTGATAGGCGGCGTTACAAAAGTGATTACGCGGGAGGGAAGATGAGCAGAAGCAAAAACAAGGCAAATAAAAAACTGGGCAATGATTGAGCCACTGCAAAAGCAATGACAAGAGAAAAAATAAACAAAAACAGAAATAATAATAAGGACAAAACATTAAACACAAAAAAAAAAAAATTAATTAAATAATAATGAAATAATCATTCAAATAAAGCACAAGGGTGTCATTCAAAGGGGTGAAAGCATAAACAATCCAAGCGCAATAACAAATTAAAAGAAATAATAAATATTGATATAAAGTTCAGCAGCTATAAAAAATACCACCATCACATCAGAGAGCAGAAGCTTGAATTATTATTATTAAACACTTTAAACGTACTTTAACGTTATGCGCAGCATAAACATATGCATATGCACATATACATATATGTATTAATATGTTAAATATTTATTTTTATTTTGCAGAATTTAAAATTAATTAAATGCAACAAGTATGCCTGTGGCAGCTGTAAAATCAAATTTTTATATGGTATTTAATTGATTGTGACAGGGGGCATCACATGCACCGTTTATCCCAACTGTTACTCGGGGATGAGATTAGTGAGAATCGGGCCTACTTTTAATTTATGTTAGAAATTAATTATGCGTATGCCCAAAAACCAATGTAATGAATGATTCCCACTAAATTCCATCTAACATCTCCTTGGGGGTGGGTGCACATCGTATTATCGTCTGAAATTTAAGCTTTCATTTCACCATCCAAAATAGACGTTTCCATCTCCGTCGGTTCGATTTGCTTTTTATCAATATTTTGCGAATGCAACACTAAAAATTTGTCATTCACTAGAAAACATGTGACATTCACAGCGAAAATGTAAAGAATAAAAATGTAGCAAAAACCAAACAAAATATTTAAAAATTTTCAGTTTTCCTACACAGTTTTAATTGATCATTTCTGATGGCATCGAACCTTCGAAAATAAAAATATATTGCGTTCGTATACAAGAAATAATTTGAATTTGTCATGCAGATATTTATTTTTACTTAAATTTTGTACGTACATACATGCATATAAAATTTCATATATGTATGTATGTACATGTTCAGTTAAGTTGTAACGTATATGTACACATATACATAGGCATCGGCCTATCTATAAATGAAATTTTTATTTTTATTTTTATTTGAAATCATTTAATATTCAAAAAATTATATTTTACTAACTATATACATATGTATATTATATATCTTTGGCCTGTTAAAACAATGGCAGATATTAAATGGTTTTTATTTTTCTCCCTGCACTTTGCAACAACTAAGCCTATGGCGGCTGTAAAATCAGATGTTAAGAGACGGTGAATGGTGGGAATCCCTGTTATACATTATCGGTTACTCCCAAGCATTCCTCAGAAATGTATTCAATGAGAAACGGGCTTAATGTTTTGCTGCGGTGTAATTTTTCCATCCATTTTACCATCCAAAAGAGACGTTCCTATCTCGGGCGGATCAATATGCCTTTTTATCGATATTTTGAATGGCAAACGAAAAACAGAGATAAAATTTTGCAGAGGGTCAATAATTTTTTTCCGATCTGGCCGGATTCCTTTTTTCAGAGTTATATTACGTTAAAAATCGATTTCGGATGACATTTTCGGCGGCATTACTTTTTCGGATAAGCCTATACATATGTAAAACATAGAATGGATATATTTATTTTACTTTCGAAGACAAAAAATGATCTGTGTTGTTGACATATGTATTTAATTCTATTTGTTTTTTATTGAATACATTGCTGCAGAAGGCTTCATATATATGTACATAATAAAAAAAAAAATAAACAAAATGTACAATAATTTTCTTGCCCAAGAGAGCTTTTCTCATTATGGATTTATATAATGAATCTGATCTTATATCTTACTCGTTTAATCCTATGAATATATATATCATTCTTTTGTTATTTAAGCGACAGCAAAGTTTCACTTTAAAATTCGGCAGATGCAAATGATTTTACGTAGAGTTATTGCTCATTGGCTTCTTATTTTGCGACTGGTGTCAGGACCGTAAGGTAGTGGTTCATATGTATGCTGTTTTGTGGAAATAGACTCTCTGGAAATAAGCCACCAAAACTTTTTTATTTGGACTCACCAATTTATATTTACTAATGGCTGTAGAAAAAATATTTGCAGTTGGCATTATTGATAGCATGTTGTAAGCCGCTATAGTAATATTTTTCTATCGCCAATTTAATCTCTTGTAATCGTTAGTGTTTCACATTAGTCTTGTTACAATTAATTAGTTTATTTAACCCACGAAGATTTTTGCAAATATAACACAATCAGTAAATTATTTACATAGTTTCTGTGCAAAGAAACACTTGAATTTTTAAATATTAGTGCTTTATACTGAATATTTGTTGTAAATGAGTCAACGTATTATGATGACGGAAAAAGTTGCTTCTGGTCATACCAATTTATTAAATAAAGGGTTTGTATTGCTTATAGATTAACTCCATTATACATACATATGTACGTGTATGTATTAAATTTATTTATTCTTCAAGATGGTATACATATGCCAAGTACAGCGGTAGTCAATAAATATGAATGTTTTGTTATGTACATACATACATATGTATTTTTATATTTACATACATGTACATACATATGTATGTATGTAAGTGCACAAAGACGCAGCAAAACATACAAAATGAATTTCTGTTCAATTAACGTGAACAAATTTTGGACAAATGGGCTCAAAGTAGGTTTTAAACAAAAAAACGCATAAATCATTTATTTTTTCTTGTTATACATTCTTTTATCGCATGATTTAAGCGTACCATAAAATTCTTTAGAAAATAGTCTCTAAAAACGAAGCTTGTCTGACCCCTTAAAGGAAAAGTCTTGCATTACGTATATGGCGTGTTTTAAATAAAAAAAAAATATACAATAACCAGAGGGCCGGGGTTAACTTCGACCGCGTCGAAGTTTGTATACCCTTGCAACTGTTTTGATAACTCTTTCCTTACCTATACCCATCAAAGAAAAAAACGTTTTACCTAAAAAGGCTAATGTTTGCGAAAGAACGGCCCGCAATCTTAGCAAAGGAAATAACGAAGTTATTGATGAAAGTCACTGTTTTCGACCGATCGTTCCCATGGGAGCTATATGATATAGTCACCCGATCTTAATCAAATTTGGCACAGTGGTTTATATGTGCAAAAGGTTGACCAATATTTAATTTCACGGCAATATCTGTAAAAATAAAGAAGTTATTGAGAAAAGTCACTGTTCGTGACTTTGCCGGTTGTATGGGAGCTATATGATATAGTGGTCCGATTCGAGATATACAAACTGTGCAGTGTATACAAGCATACATGCAAAATTTCAGCTCTGTAGCTCTTACGGTCTAGGAGGAGTTCGCGTCGATACAGACGGACATGGCTATTTGAACTCGTCTCGTCGTGCTGATCAAGAATATATATACTTTATATGATCGGAGATGCTTCCTTCTATGCGTTGCACACTTCTGACCAAAATTAATATACCCTCTTTGCAAGTGTAATCTCTGGTGCACGACTATAGCCGCAACCTGTTTTTTCTTATAACTCAAAAACGAAGAGACAGAAGACATCTAAAACTACCATTAGATAAAGCATGAATCAAGATGTAGAAATAAATAATAAAAACAACAACATTCGCACAAAATAACTGTAATATTTCACATTTCTTTTTGTTCGAAGTGCATAACTATAGCCGCACTTCCCTTTCTTTTATAAACAAAAAAAAAGTATTAACAAATTTATAACAAACTACTTATATTAATAATAACCACCTTTAGCTGAAATAAGCTCAAAAATACGATTTGGCATGGAGTTAATCAAATTACTTATGTACCATTCTTTAATAATAGCCAGTTTAAGGCTATTTACATTGCTAAATTTAGTGTTACGGGCATAAATTCTACGCACTAGTAAAGCCCACATGTTCTCCATTGGACTCATGTCTGGAGAACATGCCGGCCACATCAATGGTGTAATACCATTCTCATCAAGCCTTGACCGGGTCTCCCGACTGACGTGCATTGATGCGTTATCCTGCTGGAAAACAAATGAATCTTCTCGTTGTGCGCGAAGGAACGGTAGAAGATTCATTTTTAGCAAATCGATATACTCTCTGGAGTTCATATGAGTGCTTGGAAATGCAAGCTCCATGAGAGATCCTCCATCAAGATTTCTCTTCGAAAAATAAACAGGTTCTTTTCTTAAATCTCTCCAATAATATGAGAATCCGTCCGGACCATCCAAATTAAATTTTCTCTCATCCGAAAAAATTATCTAAAATATAAAATTAGTATACTTTTATAAAAAAACAAATCCTGTACCTTTTTCCAATCGGTTGTAATGCCTTTGCAATAATTTGGAAGCCACTTTTAATTTTTGTCTCACAATGGTGGGAGACTTTTAATGCCCGTGCAACCGTCCATCGGGATACATTAAGGCCACATTCAGCAGCTAACTCATTAGCTGTAAGCATAAAAAGTGCCGCTAGATCTATAGAACGCATCCTTTTCACATCGATTATACAGAAGATCGTAAAATGCAAATCTTTATTTTCAATAGCACTCCAAGCTTTCATGGTTAGGTCCCATTGCTGTAATCTCTTTACATGTGCTTATGTGAACGGTGAAATCTATCTGTGCCCTATTGGCCGAAAAGACACCTCCGATCATTTAAAATATTTATATTCTTGATCAGCACGCCGGGACAGTGACTTTCATCAATAACTTCGTTGTTTGCTAAGCTTAGATTTTGATAAAACTTTTTATCCACTGCACTGTGGGTTGCGGAGCCATTTTTTAAACACTTAAGTCAATTTTTAAAAGTTTTTGAAACCCAAATTTTTTGATGCCAATTTATAGATAATATATCAATTCATATATCTGCATACTAGGTTTTTCAAATTTGTTCAACACTGCTGAGAATAACGCTGTCGAAAACAAGTGTTGGGAAGAAAACCAAACTGCTTTCATTTGGTGCAAATTGTTGCTTGACTTTGAGTGTATATAACTTTTGAAAGAAATACGTTATTGATAAAACTGAAGATGCAATTGAAAAAGTCGGGCTTGTACTATGTGATAGTAGACTTGATTTGTTATAAATAAAGGTGTGTGTCTTAAAGTCTGTGTAATTCTGATCGACTATCAAAAACAAAACTTGTTACGAAACCTTAACTTTAGGGAGAGTTATAAAAAAATGTCTACCAGTGTCCAGTGTAAAACTTTTACTGTTGGATAGAATAATAAATTCTTTGTAAAATTTAAAAGTCTCAATGTCCACAAATAGCCACTTTTTTGCAATTAAACTTTTTAGCGCATAACCTCATATTCCTACATATGGACAAGATTTTAATATAGCAGGAAACAACGAATTAGGAATGAAGTATATGAAGTTAGTGTTCATAGGTTGCAGGCGCATGTAGTGTACAGTGCTCCAGGTATATTGGATGCAAAATTACTATTGAATAGTAGGCCTTTTTTCTTTTAATTACACCATAACATATAGGACCAATTTTTATGTTTTTGAGCTCAGTTTTTTAGATGGCAGAACCAAACGACCTTTTGAATAACAGGGAATAGCTCCAATAACAAAACCAAATTCGTTTGCGCGAATTTAATGTCTCATTATGCATCCACAAAGAGGAGTACGAATCAGAAAATAAGGTTAGCTACCGAAAGCGGTAATACACAGTATTACACAGTTTCTGGTTGCTATACATATAAGTTAAACTTCACGCCAAGAAGTACAATAGAATCGCAGATTTTAAAAACTTTTTCCGCATGATTAGATCCCTTGAATTTCTCTTTAAGCCTGAGAAAACTTCGAAAAGCATTTCTCGAATTCCACGGCTGACAGAAGCAGTTCGTTGCTTGAAGTGTATATGTTACTTATGCTGATAATGATATTGATCAACTTTAAGAACATTTTTTAGATTTTTATATGAATCTTGGCCCTAAATTTGAAGAAAATATTAAAATCACGACGGTTATAGGGAACGTATTATGTTTAATAATATACTTAGCATACTTTTTTTTGGCAAAACACGGTTTTTGATCGTGGAGGCGAGATGCTACGCCCATTTTCTCTAAAAATAGTTGCAAAATATCTTTATTGCCTCACGCAATGCAATGAGACTGAAAATTATTGTTTAACATACATTTTTCAATAAACTGCTCAAAAAATGGCTCTGCAACCCATAGTGCACTGTGACGGCTGTATGTATGTAAGGAAAAAACTCACAAACATATGCAAGCGTATGCAAACTTTGACGAGGTAGAAGTTAGCCCCGGTCCTCTGGTTTCTATCCTTGGTCAGAAGTACACTGAAAACATGTGCGGATTGATGATACAAACATTCAAATCATTAAATCGGGCGACTATATCATATAGCTCCCATAAGAACGGGCTGGGCGTCGTACATACTTTCCAGTCTATTGCTTAAAATAAAAAATCCTGCATTCCGAAAATCATCCTAGGTACACCAAGGCTAAACTGTGGCAACTAGTTCAGCAAGCAGTTCCGATTCTTCTCTGATGCGATGCCCGTATTTAAAAGAAAGGCTATACAACCCAGTATTTTAGATTATTGAGTAACATTTGTTTTTTTTCCTCTTATGTAAGCACTACTATTATTATGAACAGGTACTTTTAGGTGTATTTCACAAAAGTCATTAAAAAATGATAAAAACCAATGTAAAACAAACGTAATCTAATCATTATTATCATCTTTGTATTCAATTCTTTAAAGTTTAAGGTAAAATTTTAATTTTAATGTTTAACATATTGATTTTAATGTATGAATAGGGATTCCCGTAGAGAAAGAAAATAACCCAATCTTTATTCGTTGAATTCAAAATATGAACTGATTTTAATTCAAAAACTCTTAAACTCTAAAATGCTACAATTGTTCTTAAAAATACTTATTCAAATGCCCCACGTTTTTGGGGGGCTTGAAAATTGTTTATATTTCATGCTCAGCGCTGGTTACTTGATACCGCGCTGCTGTTGGTTTCATTGGTGCGTCTGATTTGGTGAAGCCAGTTCAGATGAACAATGTCAAAAAATTAATATAAATGATGTAAGGTGATGCGCTAGTATATTTTTGAACACAGCTGTACGTATAAACTAGTTTTAATCAAGAAATGTAAATGTATGTGGATGGAATCGACTGTGTGTACTAAATAAGCGATTACTAACTTAACGAAACTTCGGCTGGGACACAAAAAACCTGAGCTGGGGAAATAATAACTTTCCTTGATTTTCGTTTAAAATCTTGCATTAATTTTTGTAACGTAAGAAAAAATGTAAAAATAATATATGCATATACGAACAACTATATAAACAGTTCGATTTGAATAATCACAGTAGAATCCGGTTAGTGACAAAATTTTCTGTTTCTTAGTTGGACTCCATACAGATAAAAGAGAGCCTCCGCTTTTGAAACGAATATTGCGCATGGTATTTGAGGACATGTACATATGTTACTATATCTCTTTCCGAAATTACTTTTTACAAATGAAAAGACACGCAGTTATTGTCGCATAATGTGCAAATCACACCGATTTAGAAATATCGAATTTTCTTAAGTGCGCCCGTTCTTTTGTTTATAAGGTTCGCTGTGAGTTGGAAGCATCAGGGGGCAACGCAGAGCCTGTTTCAAAACGCAAAAAACACGAGAAACGTTCTGACACCATCCGATCGGAGGAATTTGTTCAAAAAGTGCAAGCGATTATTGATGAGGACCCTTTAAAGTCAATAAGGGCCCTGGCAAAGGATCTTAATATTTCTGACGGTCTTATCCGTCGAGTTGCCCATGAAGATCTCCGGTATAAGTCCTATGTTATGCGAAGAGGACAGTTTATGTGTGAGAAAACACGAGAGCAGCGAGTTATCCGTTCAAAACGCCTTCTTAATAAAATTAAACATCCTGAAGCGGTGGAGATGTTATGGTTTTTTTCTGACGAAAAAAATTTTGACCAGGACCAGAAGATTAACCGCAGGAATAGATGGCTATGTTCCAATCCTACAGAGGTACCAGTGGTCATGCACACTAAGTTTCCAACCACTGTTATGGTTTTAGGTGTTGTGAGCAACAAAGTACATGTCATGCCACCACACTTCTTCTCTCAAGGACTTCGAGTGAATTCTGCTGCTTATATCGAGGTCCTGGAGACAGTTGTGAAACCCTGGATTGAAAGTGTCCGTGGAAATAGCCCATACATCTTTCAGCAAGACTCTGCTCCATCACACAAGGCAATGGCAACACAAGATTGGATGGGTGAGAATTTCCATGACCACATAACCCCGAACTTATGGCCGCCCAGTTCCCCAGACCTTAATCCCCTGGATTATTACGTATGGGTCGTAGTTGAGCGTGAAACCAATAAACATCCTCATAACACTGTTTCTTCTCTAAAGACTGCAATTAATACCGTTATGGTCAATATGAATAAGGATCATTTGATTCGGGCTTGCAATCGTTTTAGGTCCGGGATCGAGAAGGTTATAGCAGCCAATGGAAATTTTATTGAATAAATTTATAGATATATAACCAATAAATATTGTGTAAAAATTTCGTGAAGATTTATTAAATTTTGTTCGAAATATAAGCTTTTTAGTTTCACTATCACTGTGTCCTCAAATACCGTACGCACAGTTCGATTTGAATAATCACAGTAGAATCCGGTTAGTGACAAAATTTTCTATTTCTTAGTTGGACTCCATACAGATAAAAGAGAGCCTCCGCTTTTGAAACGAATATTGCTCGAAGTGGTAATATGTGTGTTAAAATTTATTTTATAGTCTATGAGTGCGGCCAAATCATTCATACTATGAAGACGTTCTAAGGTAAATTAAAATCACCTAAAACTATGAGTCTGTCTTGACTGGAAAGTACAGAGGAGACAAACTGAATTACCTCTAAATGATTTACGGGGTGGGAATCGCTTTTGTGCAAAAACAAAAAACCTTTATTTGTGATTTTTTATACCATACACCCATAGGGATGGGTGTAGTATGAAGTATATATATTCTTGATCAGGATCAACAGCGGAGTTGATCTAGACATGTCTGTCCGTATGAACACGTAGATCTCAGAGACTATAAAAGCTAGAGTCACCAGATTTGGTACGTAGACTAGTGTATTACCTACGGTGGTCAAGTTTATTTCAAATTTTTGGCACGCCCCCCTCCGCCCACGCAATTTAAACAAATTTGATTTTCTTAAAGATTTTAATAGCTATAGACACGAAATTTGGTATGTAAATTTGCTTAATAAATGTGCAGCAATATGCCAAATTTTATCAAAATCGGACTAAAAATAGCCAAGTTATGCAAATAAACGTTTTTCCAGTTGGCAGGTGGGGGCGCTAGGATGCTCGTAAGCTTGCGTAAGCGAGATAGTGAGATTCTGCTTGTAAAAACAATGTGATGAGAATTTAAAAAAGAAACGTAAAAAGTGTAAACTATACGTTGGGGGAAGTATTTTATATATAGAGTATTTTCACCAAGTTTGAAATGAATCGTTCAAGTAGTTTTTATATGACGGTGAACACGGACTTTGGAAAAGTAGTTTTGAGGAAAACGCGTTTGAAAGTTTTTTTATACTCAAATAGCTTCACTGAAGGCTAATCAGTTAAAGCGCTACATCTTTGTCTGTTTTACTCCAATTTACTTCAAATTTTTCACATTCTTGAAACTCTAAAGATTAAAAAAACAAATGGAAAGGAAACAAATTGCAAAACCACCCCTTGAATAGACGACAATGTCTGACGATGGGGGAATATAGGAACAAGTAATAAAAGCATTAAATGATTTAAAATTCACTTTAACACCGACAAACTCAATCTGCTGGGTATAAGAAAATTGAATTATTTCAGATGATAAAGCAGCATCAACAGCTATCAGAACGCCACCGCCTACGCGAGAAATCCGGTCACGTCTGAATATAGAAAAGTTGGTGACAAAGCCGATGCGTCAGCAATGTCAGGTTTTAGCCCCGTCTCCGTAAAAGCAAGAATGTTATGTTCAAAAGAAAGACTATCTACATAGAGATTAGATTTAACACATCTAATGTTTTGGTAACCCAGGTTAAGGGACGAATATAGTTTTTTGACACACCAGCAGTTGCTGATGATACTCGACATAAAATGTCAAAGATATTAGCAGAAACGCTAAATTTCAAGGACGAAATGTCCCGAGAATAAGAAAATTTTAACTTTTCCACCGCAGCAGCAACGTTAAACGAATCACTGCTTTATTCAACTTGTTAACAACGGGGCCCTCGATACTATTGGAATTATTGGCAATTTTCATAGGAATGGGTAAATGCCCGGACCAGGACTTGTTCTTTTACGTTTTGGAGACTCATCCATATGCGATAAGCTTCCGAACTGAGTCTCCACCGCATCCATACTTCAAGCATCCTTTAGCAATACTACTTGATTCTACCTGTGTAACCTGCACACTTAACTTAAACTGTATTATCACACAAACAACAAAGAATATAATCATGGGAGTCAACCGTATTTGTGGCGACTATTCAATTACTTTTAGAGCAGATAACCATTTTAAAGGAATTTAAATTTAACTTAAATCAACAACACATTTAAATAAGGAAGTTTTGTTATAAGTTTAAATTATGTTAAAGTCACCTACAAAATGTTTTGTTAAGACTGATAGTTAGTATAGAAGTGGTAGAAATGTTTTTATTCGTGAGAAAAGAAATTAAAATTTGATGAGCACAAAAAAAACACGTCCGTCCTCTGCAACGTGTCGTATAAAAGTATATTTTAACGATAATGATGATTGTTCTCCATTTTAATTTAAGACGTCATTTCTTTTATGATTCTTTTATTGAGGTAGGTTACAAAAAGTTATTTGCTTATACTCGTTCGACTGGCGTCGAAATTCCAAACCGATTCTCGCTTAAGGGTGCGGCGCTTTTATTCCAATTTGTTATTTTGCTTGTCATACAGTTGCGAACTTCAAATTAGCACCACTTGCTTAGGAAATGTGTTCAAAGGATTCATAGTTTTATTGAGAGGTTTAAGGCATATGAATACGTTTTTGAACGTAAAATATTACCTACTAATGAAAGCAAAAAAAAAAAAAAATTATAATAATATTCATCGTTTTCAAAGTTTTTTAATGAACTTCTTGACATACTCAAAAAATACCCGAAACTAAAAATAGCATCACTTGCAGTTTTTTTTGCAAAATACCGTTATATTTCGAAGAATTGCATTCTAAAAAACATGTCTAACAGTCACTCAAAAAAAGTCCAAAACTTTTCAATATAATGTGACGGAGAGAACACTGCTCTGTGAAAAAGCGAAAACTCATCTAAAAACCAGATTTTGAAGGGATAATCGTATAGTTAAGTTTGAAAATTTATTGTTCGATCATTATGATTCGGAATGCGATCAAATTCAAACAGAAGTCTGAAACTCGCATACGAAAGCCAGAAATTGAAGCAGCAAGAAGTCGGTTGGTTAATCCGAGAGAGCAATAAGGATTCTTTCAAGGCTGTACGCGATCAGGAAAAGGACTTGAACATCTCGACTAGCGCCCAAATAGTTCAAAAATAGAAGAAACCCCCTTAAGTTTGCTAAAGATCGTGAGATTTGGCCTGTCCAAAAGTGGAGACACCTGCTATGGACTGATGAAAGTAAAGTTTTTATGTATGGTGGAAAAGGCATTGGAGACGGTGATGCTACCATACGCTGCCACTTATACGGGTCTTTCAACAAGACAACGACCCAAAGCATACCACAATATTAAGCCATGCAGTGGTTTTCAGAGAATTCTCTAATTATAATAGTGTCTGGCACGGTCACCAGGCCTAAACCCTATTGAAAATCTTTGGTCTGACATTATAAAAGCTGTTGTAAGACCAACTAAAACTATGAAGTAATCCAGGAGTCCTGGAAGAAAATACCGGTCAAACGCTATTAAGGCCTGGTTTTTTCAATGCCAAGACGTTGTGCAGCGGATTTGGCCCCTAGGGGCAATGCAACCAAGTATTGAGTTTATAATTTATTAATAGTAGTTTTAATAGCTAAGTATAACTTATTAATGAATTTTTTTTTTTTGTTTTTTCTTTTTTTTTTTTTTTTTCATTTTAAGTAAATATTTAAAAAGTGGTGCTATATTTAGTTTCGGGTATTTTTTGAGTATGTCAAGAAGTTCTTTAAAAAACTGTGAAAACGCTGGATATTATAATTTTTTTTTGCTTTCATTAGGTAATATCAATAAAACTATGAATCCTTTGAACACATTTCCTAATGGTGCTATATTCATAGTGGTGCTATTTGTAAGTTCGCAGCTGTACAACTGTACTGAAAAAAAAGAGTGTGAAACATTTAAAAATATATAATCAAGTACTGCAAGGATATAAATTCTTCTTAGATTCTTTGTTACTTTTTATAAAAAAGTTTCAGATGAAAACTCCCATTTTCATAATTTTTGAAAATTTGACTAATATTTATATTATTTGCAATTATTAGTCAAATTTTCAAAAATTATGAAAATATGAAATGAAAATTATTATTTGCAATTAAGGTTGTCAACTTTATTTCTTGGGTAATTTGGAGTCACTTTTCGGCATCAATGACGTGACTTCTTTTTGTTTAGCTAATAAATATATATATAATTTCAACTTTTGTTCAAGAAAACTATGCACCTTTTTATCGTAAAGGGGTCGATCCATGTAGTCACTCTCAACCAGAGAACACTCACACAGGCAGACTAATGCTGGTATCTGTGTCATGCTAAATTCTTCTTTCGAAGCATTTATCACGAGAACGCAAGCGGGACGGAAGACTTGCTTCTCCCTCCCTCTGTGTGTACTTTGTCATTACACGAACTATATTTGATAGCTTTGAAAAATGTGTAAACATTTAATATCTGCGAGAGTGTTAAGCAAGTATACATGCCACAATTGATGTCTGTGGGTAATCTAAACTTTGTTTGAATTGCGTAGGAGAAAGGGTGTGTGTAAAAAATGTAAAACCTTTTTTTTTTTTTCTTTTTACTGTTTATTTTGTACATATTATAACATAAATTCTTAAATAAACAAAAGAGTTAATGGAAACTTACGGCCTACGTATTTGTGACGCAAAAATATTAAAAAAAACGTTACTTATATATAGGGGAGAGTGCATTTTTGTTTAATCCTTCATATATCCTGATCGGGAGCTCGTATACTCTCATATGAGCATGAAAGGTTAATTCATTGTACAACTATTGGTCAAAGATACAATTCGATATGATTTACCGTTACAAAGCAATAGCGGTTTGTTCGAACACACCCCAAATTGGCGTTCTCAAAAATAGCTGGGCAAAAAAAAGTACACAAACAACATATAGCTTAATATTAAAAAATTTCTTTTATAAAAAAACTTTTTGTAACACCAACAATGTTGATTGGCTTAGAATTTCATTTATGATTGTTAATTTCATCGTTTGTATGGTAGCTATATGATATAGTATTCTGATCCGTCTGATCTGGCATATAAACTGTTTTTATCAATAACTAGTTTATATTTTATGATTTTAAAACGCCATACTTTATTATCTATCAGTGCGCCAAACTAAACTAAAAATTTTAAGTTTGTGAATTTTTTCAAATAAACGAATTACACACTATAATATAATATTTGTCGCAAATTCTTTAAGTTAACATCGATCAAAATTAAAAAATGTTTTTAAAACCATTTCTTAACGAAAAAAATTGATTTTTGAGGTTAAAAATTACATAATTCCAATAATTTCGGATACTACGCATTCGATACGTCTAAGTTAATTATCCAAATATAGCCTAGCAAAATGCGATCTTATGACACATCATTTTTTGGATCGTGCTATTATATTTCAAGATAATTCGACTGCGCCGGGTTAGGTTGCCCTATGCGCCGATTAGCTCCACTCTCCCCTATCTATTAAGATAAAAATATTGGGAAAAGAATTCACTCTATGGTAGAGTCTCATTTAGCCACCAGAACTGTTTGGTGTCAGCGCTGAGGTCTATTATTGAGATTAAGATTTGTCGAATCTCCAGTTCTCATCTTGAAGAAGAGTTTCTGGAATTGTTTTATTTGTTGCGCCTCTGTGGAGGTGGTAAAGCACTGGAATTCCACTGCTTCTCTGGATAGCAGAGTGTTCTCAATATATTGATCATTTTCATAATACGGCGCCATTATAAGATTGTTCTCGAAGAATGCTGTACTTCTTAGAATATGATTACGGATTAGTTGTATAATACAGATATCTATTCTTTGTATATTTGCCGCATTATATAGCTTTTTGTTGCTAACATATTTAAGATAGTTACTTTCCGGGGAACAATACAAAGATGTACACGATCTCAGACATTTTCTTTCAAAGACACGAATTTTTTCCATGTAAGATGGCGAAATATTAAATCAAATGTTGCAAGCATATGTGAGTATTGGTCTTATAAATGCCTGATATATTAGTACTTTAACTCTAGGGCAGAGAAATTTAAATAAAAAATGTCTTTTTTCATGAAAAATGCTTTTTTGGCTTTGACCAGCAGCTGATTTATGTGATGGTTAAAATATAGAAAACGGCCAAGGTGAACTCCTAAATACTTAACCTCATTGAGAAATTGATATTATTTTTAACTTTTTTCCAATTCTGCCTTATATCATTATTGCATTTATTGAACACAATAGCTCCACAATTATTGTAGCTTATATTATAGTCTATATACATATCGCTCGAATATGTACTATGCATCTTGTTAAATAAAGTTTATAGGGAAAATCGGCAGTTTAACACAGTACAAGAACTGAAAGATGCGATAGAAGGGACTTCGATGAAGGGTTGAGCCAGATATAATGAAAAAGTTAAATTTAAGGATGCGTACTAGGATATTTAATGTCATTTCCAAAAATGGAAAGCAAATTTTAATTGTTCCTAAAAAGAAAAAAATTCGAATTTTAAACATTTGTAGTAAATAAACGCATTGATTGAAAGTGGCGCTATAATTATGAAACAACCTCAAAATCAAATTTTCGGTAATAGAAAAGTACAGTTATTCCTATTAATCCCAAAGTTCGTATATGTTGTTGTTGTACTCCAACAAGTATTTCAGTAGAACATTGTAACATCGAGAATTGTACCGTTAGACGAATAATTGAAATATGGGTGGCGTTATAATTGTGAAACGTACCTTTTTGTATAACATTTAACCTTTTGGGTGCTTGGTATAAGAACCGAAAAATTACAAAATATAGCTTTTTCATATGCTTAAGTACAAGTTGTTCCTAATATTTGTTGATTTGCCTCTAATGTCGTCGTTTGTGAACTGACAGAAAACCTATGTGACTTTCTTAATATTTTAACCATTTTGTGGTTAAAGCATTTTGATCTGTATAGATATGAGTATATTTTGAAAATAGTGAAGGACAATAATTTTACACAACTTTTAATAACATTTAATGAAAAGCACCCTTGGTTGGTCCTGTTTTAGGATATAAAAAAAGAAAGCATCCTTTTTTAAATATGATAGTTAATCTCAAATCTGTTCGCGGTCTTAACATAGGCGGAATTGTTCAAAGCGATTAGAAAAGTTATATCTGAAGGATAAGGATTAGAAGGTTCTGAGCAGATTACATGTAAAAGAACCGAGGGGTGCAGCCGTATAACGCACGGCGATAATCACAATAGAAAAAACAGACAAACAATACTATATAGCTATCTATGAACCATGCTTTGGAACGGATTCAAGTCTAATTTGGTGCGACTCAAATTGAGGTGACCAAATGCAAAATCCATACTGTGAAATAGGACGGACAAGCGAAGTAAAAAGAACTTAAGTGGTATAGGGGTCATCAAATTCTTTTGACCATCTTTTAGTGAAACCCAGAACATGGCATTTGCGACCGTGGTGGAAATATGGGTATTAAAATTTAACTTATGGTCAATAAGTACGCCCAAATCATTCATATTATTTAGACGTTCCAAAGGACTATTGTTTACAAAATAAGAGACCAGTTGAGGAGAGTTACGTTGAAAAGTCATTACCCTACATTTGGTAGCGTTCTGATTTAATAGATAAAACTGGCACCAGAATTAAATGTTTAAGATCAGCTTCTAGCCGACTAAATGAATCTGTTTCTTTATAAGTAAGACAAAGCTTAACATCGTCAGCATACGTGAATGAATTATAACTGATCGTTAATGAATAAAGTGTAAAGCAGAGGGCCAAGATGACTATCTTGAGGTACACCAGAAGTCACAGGAATGGATTTGGAAAAATAAGACTTGAAGAGTAACTTCTGTTTTCGGTTTGTTAAATATTCTCGAACCCAAGAAAGGAAAAGGGGTGAGAATCCAATGTCGTTCAGTTTAGAAAGTAATAGGGTATGATTAACACAATTAAAGGCTTTACTGAAGTCGGTGTATAATGACATCAGTTTGTTTAGTATTTTTGAACCCCTTGATAATTATAGAGGTATATTCTAAAAGGTTATTGGTTGTAGATCTATGTTTCACAAACCCATGTTGGGATGGCGAAATAATAGAGCTGCAAAAATGTTGCAATTGCGCAGTTGTAATCAGATCAAAGGACCCTAAAAGTTTCTGTGTCGCCATTTAAAAGCTTGTGCATTTAAATAACACGATTCTCAATACTACGGCTTATAAACAAGAAAGGGTAATTAAAAGAAATTGCCTAGAATACGAAGACAAAAAATTTTTGAATTAAAAAACCATAATTTTGTAAAATGTGATACAATTTTTTATATATTTTGGTTCAATATTTTTTCAGAGTTATAAACGATCATCAAATGATAAGTAACGATGATTTGGGATGGAAATCAAAATTAAAACTTCCTCCCAAAGACAACAGATTTAAGACCACAGTAAGTTATTAAAAATGTAATAACTAATTAGACCATAATAACAAAAAACATATTTTTAGGATGTGACTGATACCCGAGGAAACGAATTTGAGGAATTTTGTCTAAAAAGAGAGCTTCTTATGGGAATATTCGAAAAAGGTTGGGAGCGGCCGTCTCCAATTCAAGAAGCTGCGATTCCTATCGCCCTAAGTGGAAAAGATGTGCTGGCTCGTGCCAAAAATGGCACTGGAAAAACGGGAGCTTACTGTATTCCTGTTCTAGAGCAAATAGATCCTACTAAAGATTACATACAAGCGTTGGTGATGGTTCCGACCCGAGAGTTGGCGTTACAAACATCCCAAATATGCATTGAACTTGCGAAACATCTTGATATTCGTGTTATGGTTACTACTGGTGGAACAATACTTAAGGATGATATTCTCCGTATATACCAAAAAGGTTTGTCATTGTCTCTGTGTTTCTATTCTGATTTATATGTCCATCTTCATTGAAATGTATTCCTCATTGGATTAATCAGGCCTAAAATATGCTTATTACAATTGCCTTTATAGCTATGTATGAGCTAAATCAATTCGGTTTAAAATGGGTTTTATGTTGGCATAAATAAATCCAACTAACCTAAAAAAAAAAAAAAAAATTGAGTACTTAAATAAGAATTTCCATCTTTTGGCTTGATAGAGTTATGGCATTACCAAAGGACATATAGAGGCTAATATACTGTAATTTTATTTGATAATGCTTTTAACATATGTCGAGTAGGTTATTTTGTAAAAAAAAAAACTTCAAAAACACTGGATACCCTTTAAAAAATAAAAAACCATAGGGCCGGGGCTAACTTTGACCGCGTCAAAGTTTGTATACCCTTGCAAGTTTTTTTAGTAACTCTTTTATCTAAACCAAACTCCTATGGGAGCTATATGATATAGTCACCCAATCTTGATCAAATTTGACACAGTTGTTTATAGCTTAGAAAATAGCGAAGTTATTCAGAAAAGTCGCTGTTCGTGACTTTGACGTTTGTATGGGAGCTAAATGATATAGTGGTCCGATCCGGCTGAATCCGAGATATACAACCCCTGCAGTATATACAAGCCTACGTGCAAAATTTCAGCTCTGTAGCTCTAACGGTCTAGGAGAAGTTTGCGTTGATCCAGACGGACGGACGGACGGACATGGCTATTTGAACTCGTCTCGTCGTGCTGATCGAGAATATATATACTTTATATGGTCGGAGATGCTTCCTTCTATGCGTTGCACACTTCTGACCAAAATTAATATACCCTTTTTGCAAGGGTATAACAAACGGAATCTAATCACTATTTTCATTTTTATATCCCATGCTTTGAAAAATAGAAAAAAAATTTAATTTTTAATGTTTATCATGTCGAAAAATTAATATAAATGTTGTAAGGTGATGCGCTACTATATTTTTGTACACAGCTGTATACGAAAAATTTCTGCTAATTTTACTAATTTTTGTGTCGTTTCTAACACTTTTGTGATTATCACACATATGTATCTCACATATTTAGCTGTTAAAAAAAATTGCTACTAACGCTAAAATTTTTAATGGTAGTCGGAAAAGGAACGCATTGCTATGCTGAGAAGACGTCACGTGTCGGCGTAGACACTGAGAAGAAAAGTTAAAAGCGCGAAGTCCAAAAAAAAGTCCCACTCTTGACTTGAAAGTTTGTAAAAGCACATTTGGATTTTGACAAAACTCCATATGAATCTTCCCATTACAAAGTAACGTAATATCTCGGACAGACAAACGCAAAGAGTAGTCTTGTTTGTTGGTGCAGGCACAGTATGTACGTCGCTCAGAATGGAATGCCAATAATTTTTTTAGGACTAAGTATTTAGTATTTAATGACTACCAACACAACCCAATCCAGATACTAAGAGTTTTGGATGTATCAATTCATTACAACGGTCGTAAAATTGATAATCTTCCAGTCATCGTCACTAAAAGTGGTTGTAACGACCTTCTGGGTTACAACTGGTTTGACCCACTAGGGATCACTATCAAGGGCATTCATTCAGTGGGCAGTGACGTACAGATCGCAAGCGTTCTGGATAAGTTCGAACACTTATTCTCAACAAAACTTGGATGTTAGACTGGTCCGCCAATCACCAGTGCGACCACCTCCATGCCGAATTCCATATGCTCTCAACGGCTCGATTCGTATTTTCGGCGACTATAAATTAACTTTAAACAAAGCTATTAAGCCGCACTGCCACCAAAATACCGGCCATCAACACGTTGCTGGCATCCATCGAAGGTAGACCCATTTTCGCTTAAAATTGATTTGGCTCAAGCTTATCAGCTGCTATTAGTCGACGAAAAACTCGTATTTGTTGCAAACATTCACTACACCATAAGGGTGCATTCAAAGCTTCTCGATTGCAATTTGGCATTTCACCTGCACCAGGCATTTTTCAAAGCTGTATTGAGATGTTGTACCGAATATTTGTGGAGTCTTACCATATTTTGATGATATTGTGGTAACCTCTGTTGGGTTTTTTTAGATCAAGAGCAGTTCCAACCATTATTTCAAATCAGATGCTACGTTTGTCTTTGTTTTTTTTTTTTTTTTAGTCAGCATATACATTCGAGCTGGTACACCGCTCCGTATCGAAAATGGGCAATGCTGAATTTCTTAGTCGTTGCCCACTGCAGCATCAGACCCTGTTAGCATCGATGATGTGCTTATGATCGAATTAGCAGCAACGCCAATCGTAAGTGCTGAGTTGACTGCCTCTCAAACATCGAAGGACCCCTTATTGGCTTTCGCCTTATACTTTCGTATCAAACGGGGTGTTAAGAGGATGGCTTGACATGAAATTAGAGCAATCAGATAATGCTCATCTATACCATTGCCGTCGGCTACAGCTCTTTCCAAATTGCGCGGTAATTCCGTCAAAATCCCGAGAAACAATTCTAGCTGCTCAACATGCCGCTCATCCAGGCATTGTAAAAATTAAGGCGTTAGCGCGTAGTTATGCTTGGTGGCCAAACATTGACGCGAAGATTGCATTGTTAAGAAATTATTCCATGCCAGCAGCATCTTAACGATCATTCAGAGGCAGCGGTCCATCATTGGGAGTGAGCCAATCGCCCGTGGTCCTGTTTACATATCGACTTTGCAGGACCTTTTCAAGGAAAAACCTTTCTTCTGGTCGTGGACTCCTATTCAAAATGGCTAGAGGTTGCTGTGGTTAGGTCCACTTCCACAGCTGCTACAGTCAAAGTTCTCAGGCAACTTTTCGCTACTCATGGTTTACCAGAACAGTTGGTGTCAGACAATGACACAGCATTTACATCCGAGGAGTTCAAAGCATTCCTCCAAAACAATCTAATTCGACACATTAGATCAGCGCCGTTTCACCCAGCAACAAACGGCCAAGCGGAGCGAATGGTGTAGACCACCACAAACTTTTTTCGAACAGTAACATGGATCTAAGCCTTGCTCGATTTTTGTTTAATCAACTTATAACTCCATATTTAACGACAAATCGCTCGCCAGCTCAGTTGCTGCTTAATCGAGAGTTGAAGTCCTACTTTGATAAACTACAGGAGCAGAGCCGATTATTTATTAATCGCAATGTTTTGCTACAGATAGTTCCGTTCGGGTAAGAAACTATGCACCGGGTCAAAAATGGATAGAAGCCTATATAGCTGAGCAAACAAAACCAGTGTCTTACAAAGTCCCTTTGACAGATAATCGCATCATTAACCGTCATTACAACCAAATTCGAAGCCAAGTTAAACAAATAGAAGTAAACCTATCACATCAGGCACCATCAGTAACTGATGGCAATATGGAAGATCCGTTTTCCAGTAACCACTCTAGACAATCGAGTCCTACACGAGATGATCCTCAATCATTACCTGCCTCACCGGTGCTACGACGTTCTACTACCAAGAGACGTGCCACTCAGTTCTATGATCCATCTGGGTGTTATGGGGTGTTGTGTATGCAGCCCTGTCATGTGCTAAGCCAGCCACGTCGATTGCAGAGCACACACTCAAGTACATATTCTAAACTTTGAATTCCATTGCGGTTTCTATGTTGAATGCCAATTTCGCCGTTATGTTTTTTTAATATGTTAATAATAAACTTGCAAAGTCCGCATGAAGGGGGGTTTATAGATGTACGAATATATGGATGAGCCAAAAATATATGAACTTTCTAAAATTCATAGAGGCTGGAATATGAATTCTTTCTGAAACAAATCTATTGTTTCTAGTTTGTAGTCTGGTTGTTGGGTCGTTGTTTAATTTCTGTACGTTGTCAAATTATTGAAATTGTTAACCATGTCATAAACATGGTCCAAATTTTTCATTCCCACCCTTATGGTTCTTGCCCATACTAAAATTTGATAAACCTATTGCCGAAGAAAATAAATTTTACATTTTTTTTAACTTGTTTGCCTTTGATGGCGTTCTATAATGTAGATGAAAGACAGTTGTGTTGGGGATAATTGAAAAGACAGTGGTTAAGAATTTGATATTTCATAACCATTAAACTCTCACTCTGTTCGTTTGTATTTCGCCATGCCCCTAATTTTTTTTTTCTTTACTCCTCCATCCCGTTTGCAAGCCACCCTTTGTATGTACAGTGGCGGACACAAATTTAAGGCTTTTTTTTTTTTTTTACTTTAGTTCTGATTTTCTCGGCATCTAAATAACTTAATGGAATAATTTAATCTGTTGGTTATTGTATTCAGATGATGAACTGTAAAAATGGTCTTCATAGTTCGAACCGTTTTATGGAGGGGCTTATATTTAAGACGTTTTTCCCAAAATCTTAAACATTACAGATAAAAGTATGAAATCTTTAAAAAAGCTGTGGATCTAGCAAAAATAAGATAAACTGCACACCACATACAATTCTTAATTTTAGCCAATTGAAAATCTGAATTTCATTTGCGACACTAGTTTATACTAAAATGCTTTTTTTCCATGAACTATGAAAGAAAGTGAATTGAATTTCCCTTCGACGGACATATTTTTTATTAAATTATTTTTTCGCCTAACTTAAGGGGCAATATTCCATTTGTAGCGGACGTTGACGACACCATGTGCAGTATGTTCAAGTGGCCCCTACGACCCCAGACAAACAATACTGTATAGCTATCTTTGAACTAAATAGGAAAGGATACACGTTTTAAGTATATTATTAGAAGACTCTGAGCAGATTACAGGGAATAGAAGGTTGTAATCAAAGCAGAGGACCATAAAATGTTTATGCATGGCATAGAAGATCAACGATTAAGGATTAAAGGTATAATAGGATGTCTACTCCGTCTACATGGTACCGACAGATTAACCTCAGCCAATAAATCAGGCGAGTCAATATCACCAATTAGGAGCTTGTGCATAAAAATAACACCAATCATAGAATTATGATGTTATGTTAATAAAAAGAAGTCTACTAGAGTACTACTACCCCAGCTTAAGCAACGAAGAGCAAATAGCAAGAACTGCTTTTGAACGGATTCAAGTCTAGTCTGGTGCGACTCATATTGAGGTGACCAAATTAGAGATGGGCATAGGATTTTTGTCAGGTAGTATCTCCAAACCCACACCCGCCCGAACACCACCCGAAACGGGTAACCGTATCCACGGGTAACCCGTGGGTTTCGGGTAAGTCGGGTACCCAGGCCCATCCCTAGACCAAATACAAGATTCATACTCTAAAAAGAACTCAAGTGGTATAGGTTTTTTTGAACATCTTTTAATGAAACCAAGAACACTCATGGCCTTTGCGACCGTGGTGAAAATATTTATTTTATTTATTTATTTACGTCAACTAACACAGCAGTCGACGAAAAAGCTTAAACTAAAAGACAGATAATAAATGATTGAAGAAGGTAGCTTAGCTTTATACACAACTAAACATCCCCGACCCGGTGGAGGTGTTTTATTTGCAACAAAATGCAAGCTATCCCCCGATTCAAAGCCAATGTGGCCAGGGATGAGTTGCAGCCAATCCAAGTCCAGAATATTTTCAGTGGTTTCGTTGTAGATAATTAAAAAGTATAGCGCGAGGAGAAGAGACAGAAAGATGAGGAGAAACAAGGTGAGAAAGGTTGTTAAAAGATTGGCAAAGAACACGAAAAGGTTCGTGAAGATAGTAGTTAGTCAGACATCTACTAAGGTGAATAGGAAAAAAGTTTCTGGTCCGACGTGAGGGAACACAAAAATATAGCCTATCTAGTAAAATAGTAGAAATGACTTTGCCGTTGACTAGTTTATGGAGAAAGAGAATGCAAAATATGAATGTCAGAATATGAAGGTAGGCGAAGACTCGGATCCCAATTAAAACCGCGTAACGCAAACTTAAGGAATTGCTTCTGTACCGATTCAATACTACGGTGGTGAACATCATATTGAGGGTTCCACACTGGCGAGCAATATTCTATACGAAGTGTATAAAACCTTTGTCACATATGGATCAATAAATTCTTTGGACCAACGTTTAATGAAGCCAAGAAGACTGCATGCTCTAATAAGCTAGGAATGGAGACAAACGACTGAAAGTCATAAAAGAGCACTTAGAGGCATTAAGGTGTGATTTATTTAAGTGGCACCAAACACAGAACGCATCGAGATCTGATCGCAAGTACTGTTGGAAAGAAGGATCAATGTATGAATAACAAATTTTGACGTCATCCGCAAACATGAGCACGCGTGAATGAGCCAAGGCCAAAGCCAAATCATTTATAAACAAGGTAAATAACAGTGGGCCCAGACGACTACCTTGGGGGACACCTGACGTAACTCGAACAGTTTTAGATATCGAGGCACGAAAAGACACGTTTTGGGTTCTGCCAATAAAATACGAACAAGGGTAGTCAATTCTAAAAAGTTGGTAAGCGACGAACGACCTTTCATGAAGCCATGCTGACAAGGAGAAATAGTGGATCTGGATAGGTGTTAAAGGGAAGACGTAATAATTTTCTCAGCAGCTTAGGTATTGCCGAAAGTTTGGCAATGCCACGGTAGTTAGAAATATCCAATTTGCTACCCTTCTTAAAAAGCGAAATAATAAAAGACTCCTTCCAAATATCAGGAAAGCTACAAGTCTCACCCGATATAAAGAATAACCGAAATAAAGGATTAGATAGGGAAATCAAACACATTTTAAGGCCATGGTACGATACTCTTATTTCCGAAAATGTTTTTTCTAAAGCTATATGATATAGTGGTCCGATCCCGACAATTTTCATACTATTTTTTATAAAAAGCGCCCAAAAAAAATGTTGCCCGATATCTCTGGATATGGCTGAGTAAAACTAAAACGACGGACAGATGGACATGGCTATATCGACTCTGCGTCTCATGCTGATAAAGAATATATATATGGCTTTCATCTGACCATTAAACATACATATCGCTATTGCTAAAGTGTTCTGGTTTTTACCCAATTCAAAACGAAGTTTGCTCATTTCTCTAGTGAGCATTAAATTTTGTATGACGCCTTTTTTTTTTTATTCAAACTAGCCTCTAGCAATTTGCAACGCACTGATTTGATCATTAATTTTTGATATTTTGTCTGGAGCTCTGTCCTGATAGTATGTAAGTGCACGTTTCATCCAACAATTATGTTGCAAGTTAGTTTGTGTTCCCAACTACTTTCAGCGTTGAAGATATGGTATGGCCCATACAACTCTGGATTCTTTACTAAAATCTGCTGATAATAGAACTTGGTGGTTCTTGAAATAGACAGACAGCCTGCACCTATTGTAAAAATGTCATTAATTTGTAAGATTTATTGATCTCATTTTTTTATTTTATTTCTTTGTAGTTCAGTTAATTATTGCGACACCTGGACGAATTCTGGATTTGATGGATAAAAAAGTTGCCGACATGTCTCATTGCAAGATTTTGGTTTTAGATGAAGCTGATAAACTGTTATCACTTGATTTTCAAGGCATGCTGGATCATGTTATATTGAAATTACCAAAGGATCCACAAATATTACTGTTTTCTGCAACATTTCCACTAACTGTGAAAAATTTCATGGAGAAACATTTACGTGAACCATATGAAATTAATCTTATGGAAGAATTGACATTAAAAGGAGTTACTCAATACTACGCTTTCGTCCAAGAACGACAAAAGGTTCATTGCTTAAATACATTATTTTCCAAACTGCAAATAAATCAATCCATCATATTTTGCAACTCCACGCAACGTGTTGAATTATTAGCAAAAAAAATAACGGAGCTTGGATATTGCTGTTACTACATTCATGCTAAAATGGCGCAAGCACATAGAAACAGAGTGTTTCACGATTTTCGTCAAGGACTTTGTAGAAACTTGGTGTGCTCTGACTTATTTACCAGGGGTATAGACGTACAAGCAGTAAATGTCGTAATTAATTTCGACTTTCCCCGAATGGCGGAAACATACTTGCACCGAATTGGTCGCTCTGGACGGTTTGGACATTTAGGTGAGTTATTTAACATTGCTCGCAAATAACTGTTGCCACTTTTCCATTGTCTGCAATTAAGTGTCTTTCACTCACACAATAAAAAAGACTCAGACAGAAACTGTTTTTGTCGCGACTGACTTAGTACGCTCGCGCTGTGATCGAGACACTTATTTCTGTTTTCGTTTCGCTCAAGTCAAACACTGATCGATTGCTTGAGTTCAATAAAGCAATTTGTCTTTTGCGTATGTACAGGTAAACACACGCGATTGATGCTTTCTTTTTCTTTGCCTTATACATGTTTATATATATGTTTGTATCGATTAAGTGACTAATAAGTTAAAGTCTACTAGTTAGTTTACAGTCAATTGTAACCCTGGCATTACCTTTGCAGCGGCTACAGACTGACACCTGGAATGTTGCTGCGAATATTGACTTTGCAGGATGACAAGCATCTTTAGCAACATATTTAGAAACAAATCTGTCTTCTGGTCAGGTCGTATAAAGGGGGCCTCGGGCTAGAGAGCTCAGTTAACAAACCCCCTGAGAACTAGCCTTACAGTAAAAAAGTAAAAGCGAAGTTAAAAGTCTAAAGGGAATATTATTAAGAAAAACATAAGTGAAGTGAATAAAAGTCTAGGCGCCCCGACATCAGAAGTGGGCTCGGGATCACATCCTGCATATTCACAGGAACAATGGCGCAGATACAAAATCAAAAGCTAGTAGAGTTTGTAAAAGCTATGCAAGCGTCAACACGTGAACAGCAACAGATACGATACCATATTCGATGCAACCATAATAGCCACCAAGATAAAAGGCAAAGTATGCATCTGTTCTGACTCGTTGTCAGCAATTGAAGCTATTCAAAATATTAACAACACATATTACCCAGACATAATTCGAAAAACACTAATTAAACAACAGCCTAAAATCATGCTCCTATGGGTCCCTAGCCATGTTGATATAAAGGGCAACGAATTTGCTGACGAAGCAGCAAAAACGGCGACTATATCACCCCTCTACGCATCCCAATTATAACAAAACAGACATAAACACTATTAATTCAACGGACATCAAGAGATAAACAGGCATAACAAATACAATGTTGATGACTATCTTAAAAAACTAGAAACTTGCCAAATACCTAGAAAAACCCAAATAAAACTTATAAGGCTACGACTAGGTCATACGAGACTTAACACACGAACACCGATTCTTTCAAAATAATCCCAACCACTCTAAATTTGCCAACACAAACTCTATTATGAATATAGAACATATTATGAGCACATGCACGGTGTTTCAAAGCTTTCGAAACCATGTCCCAAACCAAGACCTTATCCCACTCCTCCAACCCCTGAAAATCTATTATGAACCTCTTATAAGATAAGCTAACATACAAAATAATATAATCTAGACTAATCAAAAACTATATGAATTATATTAAAAGAATGAATATCTAAACATGAACCAGCCGAAGGCCCTAGCAGCTATGGCTGTCCACCTCTATAAGCTATCACTGTACAAATAAATAAATAAATTGCTAAGTTGTAATATCGTTCGACCTAATTGATAATCGTGAGTTAAATGCCAGCACTTTCTGTTATAGATTTTCGTTACTTTTTATTAGTAATCAAATTGCTAGACTTAGGAGTTCCTGGCACTTTTATGGCCTTCCATGTACGCTCTGTCCAAGGACCTCTTTTAGTGCTTGGCTTTGCAGCAGCTACTTCCTTGTTAACGTCGCACTTCAAATTTTCGAAACATCAGGTTCAGTTCAGGCGACTGTGCGGGTCACTTTATTAAATCTACTCCTGCATTATCAATACGAGCTTTTGCCACTTTCCTTGTGTGTTTCAGGTCACTGTCTTATTGAAAGACCCAACAAAGTAATATCTTCTCTTCGGCATATGGTACCATCCATTCCTCAATAAATTTAATGTACCCATGATGTCGATGATGCCACCTATGCAGCATATGGGATTAACACCGTATTAGGAAAAACAACCCGACACCAACACACTTCGTTCGACATGTTTAATAGTCTTGGTGGTGTACTACGTACTGTACTCTGAGTTTTTCGGTCGACGAATAGATCCTCTCCCTCCAAGCATCACAATTTTGGACTCATCTAACCACAGAATGTTGCGCCATTTCTCTATAGGCCAATTTAGGTGAAATTTTGGGAATTCAATACATTTGTTTATGTACTTCTGTGAGAGAAGCGAAGCTTTCCGAGGACTGCGACCGTTCAAGTTATTTAGTGTTAACTCTCGACGCACTGTCCCAACACTGGCCGGCACTTCAAGCTCTTCTTAGATCGCCACAGGAGATGCAAACGGAAGAAGCCTTAAGACTCGCTCTATTCTTTTTTCTAATTTGGGCGAGATATTAAGCTTTCGGCAATGTCTTTCTGATATTTTTTCACGTGTTAATGAATTTTGCACTGCAGTTGTAGATTTCTCGGACTTCTCTGTATGTTTTGCCCTCAGCTATAAGGTTTCTGATCTGAATCCTCTTCTTAAAAGACATGTGGGACCCCGGCCCATATAAGTCTGCAAATTGGAATACATTAATGAATCTTCTATTGTGAACCCTAAACACATAAAATAGAGTAAAAAACCAACCTTCTAGCAATAGTTTAAATATCCTGCAAAGATCCTTTACTACTATTATTTTGCTCGCTCTAAATTTGGCAATTTAGCTTAAAAATTAAGTAGAAAAAAAGTTAAGTCACCAAGTGAGGTTACAATGCAATGGACAAGTGTTAGACATTACTGATAACCGTACTTACAAGGGGGGAACTTCATGCATGCGAATCACCGATTTGGATGAATTTTGGATATGTTGTAGAATACACCGTCATTTGAAGCTGTGTGAAATATTTCGACGCACTATTGTATATTTTCTTTATAAATCGCCTTTAAAGCTATAGCTCCGGTGACTTATACGTAAAACGCCGAGTGGACTTCAAGCAGCTCGGCGGTGTAATGGGTAGAGGTCCTGCCTAAAGTTGACGAAACCGTCGTTCAACCCCTGATCAAAACTGGTTAGTTTTGGATTTTTATTTTTCTGCCTTAAAATGTAGTTTTTTAAATAGCGAAATAGGGCATTTAATAATTTTTGATTGAATTAATTTTTTATGCCTTTACAAAAACATAAATGTAATAAATACGAATATAGACGTAAAATACACTAATTAACTTGTGTCTTCACATTTTTTCGTGTGATACCCTGAACATGCTAAAATGATGCTTTATCCAAAAATATACCAACTATAAATCAATTTGAAAGAAGCAAACCAAATAAAAATTTTGGAAAACTACTCTCTCATCTCATCTCATCATCAACTTTGAAGCGAACCATGCATACTTGAGCATTTCCTTCAATATCGGGGATGACAAGTCGAAAAGTGCTCTTCTTTTAATGCAATTTCTAAATTTTGTTCCATAAGCGTTGAGGAGTTTTCCATTCGCTTTATCATTTTTTTAACCTGCCCGAAAAATACAGTTCATAATGTCGTGCTTATAGCTAGTATTACCTCCAGCGTACAAGCTTTAACATATGTACAAAAAAATGTTTTCAATGACAAATCATCACAATATATATATTGCTATTTAAAAACATAATTATTAAAAAGGCAAAAATATGAAAATCCAAAACTAACTAGTTTTGAGCTGGGGTTGAACCACGGTTTCGTCAACTTTAGGCAGGACCTCTACCCATTACACCGCCGAGCTGCTTGAAGTCCACTCGGCGTTTTACGTATAAGTCACCGAAGCTATAGCTTTAAAGGCGATTTATAAAGAAAATATAGAATAGTGCGCCGAAATATTTCACACAGCTTCAAATGACGGGGTATTCTACAACATATCCCCTTGTTAGAGGTATGAAATAGATCAGATTATTATCTTGCAAGTTCTTTTGTCATCTTTTCTTTTCTGATTTATAGTAAAAAATATCGGCAAGTGTTATGCGATACTATTTTTTTTGCTCGCAACTGTATGAAGAATTCAATGGAAACAACATGGCAAATATATATTGTGTTGCATGGTAATATTTGATCTATGATTAGGGCTAACTGCGTCATTACTTAATTAGTTGCATATTAAGGACTCAAAAGTAGTTGAAAAAGAAACTGTTGAACGAGACAGTATTGAAATAAGCGAAACTATTGAAAGAGACAGTAAAATTAAAAAGAAACTGTTGAAAGAGACATTATTGAAACAAGAGAAACCGTTGAAAGAGTATGGAAGCTGTTCAAGCTGTTGTTAAATGAAATTTAGAAATATTATTAGTACAGAAATAAATTTGGACTGAAATAATTGAAGATTGATCAATAATAATCTAAAATACTGTGTAAATTAAGAAAGAATTGATGTTTAATTTAAGTCTGAATAAAATGTGATAAATGGCTATATCAATAACACTTCGGTATTATTAGTTCATTGACGGTCTGGGTTACACGAGGACGTGTAAAGGTAGGACAGCGGTGGCGGTGTCGGATAGTGATGATTAAGTGAGACGATGATTGACATTATGAATTAAGTTTGACATTTTGGTCAAAAGAAATGTAAAATTAATATGTTGACAAAAAATTATTATGATTATCCGTCTAAGAGAGACGATCGAATTCCGTAAGGTAGACTATAAATTAAGTTTGGAAAGTTTGAAATTAAAAATTAAAATAATATACGAGGACGTGTGAAGGTCAGGATGGCCCTGTCGATTAAGTGACTAATAAGTTAAAGCCTACTAGTTAGTTTACAGGCAATTGTAACCCTGGCATTACCTCTGCAGCGGCTACAGACTGACACCTGGAATGTTGCTGCGAATGTTGACTTTGCAGGATGACAAGCATCTTTGCTTTAGCAAAATATTTAGAAACAAATCTGTCTTCAGATCAGATAAGAGAGCGGACTTGACCTTTTTTAATACGAAAAAAAATTAATTACGAATAGCAACAAATTTTGATAATACTTCAGGTATTACCATATATCATACATTCATAGGGTCAAATGGTATATTAAAGTCGCCAAAGTGTATGTAAGAGGCAGAAGGAAGCTTTTCCGACGCCATAAAGTATATATTCTTGATCCGTATCAACAAGTCGAGTCGATCTAGCCATTTCCGTCTGTCCGTCCGTCCGTCCGTATGGACGTGTAGATCTCGGAGACTATAAGAGATAGAGCCACCAAATTTGGTATGTAGGCTCATGTAGTATGTAGAGTGATCAAGTTTATTTCAAATATTTGCCAAGCCCCTTTCCGCCCCCGCAATTTTGAAGAAATTTTTATCTCAAAAACTATTCTAGCTAAAAACACCATATTTGGTATGTATATTTGCTTAGTAAATGCGCACATTTTGTATGTATAAAATATTTGCCACGCCCCCGCAAATTAAACAAAACCGATTTTCTCAAACACTATACTATCAGAGACACCAAACTTGGTATGTATATTTGCTCAGTAAATGCGCACATTTTTTATGTGTAAAGATTTGGCCACGCCCCTTTCCGCCCCCGTAATTTGAAAAAACTCGATTGTCTCCCGTTATTTTCCACCTTGTGCAATTAAAGTTGGCACACTAAAATCCAGCAAAATACCAAATTTGATCAAAATCGGATCAGAAATAGCCAAGTTGGTCATTGGCTGGTGAGGACGCTAGGGTGCTCGAATGCTTGAGTAAGCGAGAGACTAAGACATGCTTGTAAAAAGCATGTGAACAGAATTTTTTAAAAACACGTAAATGCATGTGTTATAAATTTAAAATATTTGTTATTCTGGTGTATGGTATACCTAAGTCGGCGAGACGACTTACATGCTTCATTTTTTGTTAATTTTAAAAGATATAACAAAATTTGTGATTTAAAGTACTACTTTTATGTGAATGTGTGCAATCTGTCCCATTAACTTATTTCGTTCGCAAAACTCAACCTTGACTTCTAAAAATTAAAGTATCTAGAAAACCGTGTGATACTTTTTCACAATTTTTTAATCATCGTTAAAGCACACCACAACCAAAATATAGAAGGAAAAGAGAAAACACAATTTTGCATATTTTGGACAAAATAATGTGATAAGTCTTTGTCCCACTTACTTATTGCGCGCTCCTTATTAGTACCAACAATACGAGTTTTGCCTACATTAATTATCTTATTTTTAATACGCATCGATAATTTCATTAACTTATTTCTAATGTGAATTAATAATTTGATTAATAAATAATTTAACCCTCCGTCGGACACCTGGGTCTGGCCAGACTTTGACTTTGACTTTGAACGTTAAGCTAACATGGTTCCATTTTATCTATCGACTTGAAATTCCAGGTAGCTTCCTAAAATTTTATTTTCTATCGATCTAGCCACAGGACAATTACCAAAAGGTCCTTGAACAAGGCGAAAAAAAAGGATTAAAAAGTTACACTTTCGGCCGGACACATATGTGTCCGACGGAGGGTTAATTAACTTATTTCAAACATATAAACAACACCCACAAGCTTTGGTTTCTATCATATGGATGGCATACCCAATGCTTGGTCCTCTCCGTTCATCTTGTACATATATACCACGCACCGGCCGCCAAGCGTGTCCAATGGCTCTTCCGTCTCTTTATTTATAATCGCCTTGCTTTACATCTGCATAACGTCCCCAGCTTACCTACCCCCTTTTGACAAGCCCTCACTTTATTTCACCGGCCCATAGCTGCCCATGCTCTCCATTTCACACAAAAGGCGTGGATATATCACACATTGCCTTCATCATTTGTGACAAATTCCATGGTCCCCATACTGAGACAATGCGATCGTGCGATGTTATCTTCGCCAAAACATGCTACTGTCGTGGTTCTAGTCACTGCTCCAGCCTAAGAGCCGTTCTTTCGCAAAAAGTAGACTTTTTGGATAAAACGCTTTTTCACTTTGACGGCTATAAGTAAGGAAAAAGTGAAAATAATGTTTCAGCATGACCGAAATAAGCGCCGGTCCTCTTGTTAAATTTAAATCATTTTTTAATGGTCTCGACCTTTTTCGGTGATAGTTTTTACATTTTAATACAAACTATCTAAAATTCTTTTATTTCAGGTATTGCTATTAATCTTATAACGTATGAAGACCGATTTGACCTTCATAGGATTGAAAAAGAACTTGGAACAGAAATAAAGCCAATACCTAAAGTTATAGACCCTGCCTTGTATGTGGCAAATTCTGGTGGATCATCTGGAGACACATGTAACAACAGCGATCTTAATAACTCTACAACTGAAGAAGGCAATGTTAGCAAATAGTATTTCAAACATCCTTCACAGCTAGGTTTGTAGCACATGTATGCTAAATTAATAAATTGAATGAATAAAACAAATGAACAGAATAAAAATATACAAATTGAAGTTAACAATATCCAGATTTTTCCCTGTTGGGATATGTAACCACCAAAGTCGTTTGTTTGTTTATTTACAGCTGTGTTCAAAAATATAGTAGCGCATCACCTTGCATCATTTATATTCATTTTTCGACATCGTAAACATTAAAAATTAAATTTTTATTTCAAATATTTCAAAGATTAGGTTACAAACAAGAGATTAGCTATTAGAATCCTATGGATTTCCTTTGGGTTTTCTATTTTTTTTATTATTTTTTGATAATAGACCGAAAAGTGCCTGTTCATAATTATAGTAGTGGTTGAACAAAAATAAAAAAAAAAAAAAAGATTCATTGAATTTGGAAATGATTTTTTGAGTTCTCCTTACTCAATGGACCCTAGTACTTTGTTGTATAGCCTTTATTTTTAATAACGGCATCGCATCGGCGGGGCATCGAGTCGATAAGGTCCTGACAACGCTTCAGGGGGATTTGCGACCATGCTTCCTTAACTACTTTCCAAAGCTCAGCTTTGTTTGTTGGGTTTGATGTTGCCACAACCCGCTTTACGTCTCCCCATAAGTTCTCGATCGGGTTAAGGTCTGGGGACTGAGGTCCTGACAACGCTTCAGGGGGATTTGCGACCATGCTTCCTTAACTACTTTCCAAAGCTCAGCTTTGTTTGTTGGGTTTGATGTTCCCACAACCCGCTTTACGTCTCCCCATAAGTTCTCGATCGGGTTAAGGTCTGGGGACTGAGGTGGAAATAGCATAACGTCGATGTTTTCCGAAGCAAACCAATCCTTCGCAAGCTTCTGGTATGCTTCGGATCGTTATCTTGTTGGAATGTCCATTTTATCGGCATTTCCCAACTAGCATATGGTAGCATTGTATTTTGTAAGATGTCGACATACACATGTCTATCCATTATGCCGTTAATCATATGGATAGGGCCCACGCCGTTGTAGGAAAAGCACGCCCATATCATAATGCTGAGGCCACCATGCTTAACCGTTTTTTTGGTGTACCTAGGGTTATACTCAGTGTTTGGTGGACGTCGTACATACTGCCTAGACCCTGTTCCGCCAAATAAAACAATCTTGCTTTCGTCTGTCCATAATATGGACAGGCCAGATGATCTTTTGCAAACCTGAGACGTTTTTCCACATGTTACTTAGTCAGTAGAGGTACTTTTCTGGGACTTCTGGCATTAAGTTTTTCCTCTATTAGGCGACGACGGACTGTGACATCACTGACCGAGAGATTCAATTCTTTTTTGATGTGTTTAGATGATGCTGACGGCCTAATCTTGCTGAAGCGCACAATGCGTCTATCTTCGACAGCGGTTGTTTCGCGTTTTCTACCACGATTTCCTGCCTTTTTTTGGTATATATTTATATATTTTCAATTTCCCGGTATGATTTGCCTTTTGATCTTAGGCTTACTATCAAATCTCTTTTCTCAGCCGTGCAATTCTTTCCCCTGCCCACTACAAGAATAAATTGTTACAAACTATATAAAAATTGTTCACCAAAACATTAATAACTTCATTACACTTACTATTGAAGATTTTTTGTTGCACTAAAAAGTTATTTAAATTGATTTCCAACCACTTGCACCGGGCACTACTATAATTATGAACAGGCACTTTTCGGTGTATTATCAAAAAATTATAAAAAAATTAGAAAACCCAAAGGAAATCCATAGGATTCTAATAGCTAATCTCTTGTTTGTAACCTAATCTTTGAAATATTTGAAATAAAAATTTAATTTTTAATGTTTACGATGTCGAAAAATGAATATAAATGATGCAATTTTTATTATATTTTATTTTTGAACACAACTGTATATTGTGGTAAAATACCTTAGAGAATCGCCTCAGTATTCAGGTATCATTTTAGTCAAAAAATTATGACTTAGAGAATCCAATGAAGTAAATCGCTGGGACTGCCAAGTTGGCGCGACTTATTTAAAAGCAGAGTATATATAGAACCTTGCATAAGTCAGTAAGTCAGTTTAATCAAGTGAGAATTAGATTTGAACACTTGCTTGTAGAGGCGCTTTCATTATTATTTTTTTGTTAAAACAGACATACTGCAGTGACATATTTAAAAAAAATATGCTTATTGGTACCATCCAATAAAAGAAGCTTTATCAAGTTTTACATGGGAATAGAGGAATTATACTAACTTGGACAAATATATTACAAATTAGATAACATGACAAATTACATTCATATTGTTAATATTTTTTAGTTGTCAAATGGATGTATTCTAATTTGCAATTCCAGGGCAAAAAAGGCGTTCAGGCTAAGATTCATATATATGTACATGTAAGCATTTCATTACATATTTACAAGAAGGGGAAAGGATAACAGATTAGATATGTGCTATGGATATGAGCAAAATTTATTGTTGTGCGCTTGCATTTGGATAATTCGTGAGACGTGTGAAAAATTGCTCTAATGTTTTTAAGATAACATTTAACCCATAAATTTTGAATGCCATATATCCAAGCCGGGGCCAAAATAACCTTTCTTTTGTTGGCCAAAAAATCTTGACAAATCCAAAAATCAATTTAAATATGAGGTCTTAGAAATCAATACTTTTTTAACTATGTTGTTGTGTCGTAAAAAGAAACACATGGAAGTTGGATAGACGATTGGCATAAGCGACGTTGACACGATTATTCCAATGTTGTAGATATTGATTCAGCCCTGGGAGAGCGCGTGATGCTCAACCCCCGGTGTTATCGATAAGTATCAAAAGTTGGTAACAAAACGTTGACGAGAAAGGGTGCGAACGAATAAGCTCCTACCATCGGTGGTAACGAACGGCCATCACGAACGAACGCAACGGCATCGCTTTGCAAACGTCATTTTATTGTTAAGTCTCAATTAGTTAATAAACTAATATTAATTACCTACCTAAACGTACGAGTCTGGCATTTCTATTGTTCCCGTAAGCCGCACTCCCCGCCGAAGCCTTCCTGACAGCTTCTCCATCTACAATCTTCTACTGGGTAATGTGATTTACAACCGACATTCTCAGAAGTGGGTTTTAGGTGTGTCAATTTTCAGACGTGGGATGGTGTCCAATTTAGAATTTGGATAGTGGGCAAAAAGGAATTGATAAGTAGAAGTGTGTGAAGAAAAAGGTAACGCGCAATTTTCCGCAGTAGAATAACGTGGCATGAGAAACTCGCAAAGTGTAATAGTGTGTGCAAAAATGTAGACAAGCTGGATTGTCAATGTCAGGAAATCGAGAACAATTACAGAGAAAATTAACCACGATCTGTAGTGACGACGAATACGCCACTGCGGAAAATCAATCAATGGCTAAAAAGATAAACGAATTAGAAAAAACGATTAGAGTATTGCAGGAGCATTCATTCCAACCTGCAATGATTTCGTCACCAATTGGGTTTAGTGACGTAAACGTACAAGAAGTTGCTGGAGAGAGAAACGTGCTTGTGACAAACGAACGAACAAACGTAACGAAACACTGCTACGTCTCAGCAGTACGGTAATGTTGCTACGTTTCAGCAACTCGGTAACACTGCTACGTCTCAGCAGTACGGTAATGCTACGGCTCAGCAGTACGATCATGTCGATACTTCGCAACCACTTGGTTATGCAGCTACGTCTCAGCAGCACGCTTAGTTTGCTACGTCTCATTGTTACATCGCAACACGGCTATATGGTTACGCCTCGCCAACACGTACCCTTCGCTCCGACTCATCAACATTGCTACGATTCATCACTACAATAACGTTGTTACATCATGGCAAGATAATTATGTTCCAACGTCACGGAATTACGTAAGCAAAAGTAGGTCAAATGTATTCGGTATTCGGAAAGTTCTCAGGATTTCGCAACCCAACGACAACAACGACACGAAGTCAACTGCGAAGAAAAATATAATAATTTCAATCATTCTTTTGGAAACATGAACGAAATTATAGCTCTTGTTCCTGAATTTAATCCATCGTCCGTAAAATCATTGGACTCGCATCAGTTTGTTAAACGTGTGGAAACTCTGAAAAACTCATACAACTGGGACGACAGAAAGGTAATTTTGGCAGTTCAGCAAAAGATGCAAGGCGTAGCTCGTTACTGGTTGGATGCAACGGATGAAATATTCCAAACATGGCCAGAATTTGTTTCGAAATTTCTATACGACTTCCCATGTATCAGCAACGCAGCTGATGTTCATTTAAAAATGCTAAAAACCAAACGGGAAACAACGGAATCACCACAAGATTATTTTTATAAAATGCTAGCTATTGGTAAAAAGGGTGAGTTAGCTGATTCAGCAATTGTAACACATATTATAAACGGCATCAACGATTACGATCTTAAGAGAAAGGTAGCTAACCATTATACCTCTTGTAACGAACTTTTACGAGATATACATGCCTATGCGGCTCATAACGCAATCAAATGTAATCCACGTAGCTTTCAAAATAAACGTGAGTCCAACGGTAATACGCAGAAGTCAAGTCAATCCGTAATAAAACGGACAAACAAAGAAAAGATAGAGCCGTTAATCAAATGCTTTAATTGTCAACAATTGGGATATTATTCGTCAGATTGACCTGAACCATAGCGTAAACCTTGATGTACCCATTGTAATCGTACTAATCACAACTCTACCAACTGCCCTGAAAATTTAAAAACGTTTCGAAAGTAAATAAAATTGACTCAAACATCAACTCAGATATTTGTAAATTTATTTCAGTTAACGAAAACGAAACAAAAGCATTCGTCGATCCAGGTAGTACACGTACTCTGATTTGAAAATCATTTGACGAAAATGCTACTTGTTTCGCGCAGAAAACCAACGAATTAGGTAAATGCTCAATATCGAAAATGGAAATCACTTTAACATCAAACGTCCCATGTTATACGAAACCATACGGAACACCGTTTGCGCTCAGACCTATTGTTACGAATATCATATCTGAGCTACTGGAAAACGATATAATTCGTCCTTCGGATTCGCCGTACGCCTAGAGAATCGTCATCGTAGATAAAAAGAATGGAGAACATTGTCTTTGCGTCGACTATCGTCGCCTTAACAGTATTACGGTCAAAATTGTATTTCCTATGCCAAACATGGAAGAGCAATCGCTCAACTAGCTGGAAACGTCTATTTTACGTAACTTGATCTACGTATGGGATACCATCAAATCGAGATAAGTGAATCGTCCAAACAGAACACGGCGTTTGTTACAGCTGACGGGCATTACGAATACAACAGAATGCCTATTGGACTCATTAACGCTCCGGCAGTTTTTCAGTCGGTAATGAACAAAATCATAAAACGTATGGAACCAGGTGAGGTACTCGCATATTTAGATTACGTAATAATCCCAAGTAAGACCTTCGAATCTGGTATGCAACGAATTAAAAAGTTTTTCTCAATCTTACAAGACAGTGGCTTAACCCTACGATACGACAAATGCAAGTTTTTGCAATCCCAAATTACGTTCTTCGGCCACATAGTCAATAAGGATGGAATAAAACCTGGCGAATGTAAAGTAAGCGCAATTAAAAATTTTAAAGTACCTACAAACGTAAGAGAAGTAAGAAGATTCCTTGGTCTCACAGGTTTCTTCAGAAAATTTATTGAAAATTATTCATTAATATCACGTCTTTTAACAGAACTGCTACGCAAAACGGAGGCGAATACAATTAGTTGGGGAGAAGCCCAGCAACATGCATTTATCGAACTAATCGAAAAACTATGTAGCGAACCTGTTCTCACTCTATACGATTTTTCGGATAACACGAAGTACACACCGATGCTTGTGCTTTAGGCCTAGCAGGAGTTTTACTGCAGTTACATAATGACAAAGATTGGCGTCCCGTTTGTTATTTTAGTCGACACTGTACCAACGCTGAGAGTAAATACCACAGTTACGCATTGGAAACGCTTGCAGTAGTAGAAACACTCCAAAGGTTCAGAGTCTACCTTTTGGGAAAATCATTCCGTCTGGTGACCGATTGCTCAGATATTGCCAAGGTTAAAACGAATAAAGAACTCATTCCACAGGTGGCGCGCTGGTGTATTACGACTGCGAATTTGTTCATCGAGATGGTAGCAAAATGACTCATGTGGATGCTTTGAGCCGTGCTCCAAATTTACCCCCGGAAGGATCACTAGATGAATTTGTTAGAACCATAACTTCAGAAATCGACGACTGGTTGTTAACAATGCAACTACAGGACAAAATACGTGCCGAAATAATCGCAGTACTGAAGGGAAAGCGTCACAGTCATCAACTGAAGCAACTACGTACTGATTATGGCATCGAAAATCATCGCCCTTATCGAAAAACGGAAAACACTATCGCGTTTGTTGTGCCAAAGGCAGTTAGATGGCGCATTGTTAAAAGTTGCCATGATGATGGCGTACACTTCGGTCTTGATAAAACCATTGAGAGGATTCAAAAACGATTTTGGTTTCCAAAGATGAGGAAATACGTGAAGGACTATATTTCCACATGCATCCAATGCTGCTACTATAAGTCTAAAGGAGGAAAGCCTGAAGGTCGCGTGCATTACAACGATGTTCAACCGGTTCCTTTTCGTCGACTTCACGCGGATCATTTGGGTCCTTTTATTCGAAGCAAACGAGGAAATACTCATATACTGGCTATATCTGATTCATTCAGTAAATTTCTAATTGTGAAAGCAGTTAAAAGTACAAAATCATTACCTGTTCTATCAACGCAAAATGAAGTTTCTAGTTACTTTGGCTTGCCAAATTTTATTATAACAGACCGTGGAACAGCGTTTACGTCAAAATTATTTGAAGATTACTGTAAGCAAAACCATATCCAACAAGTTAAGAATGCTGTACGAACACCCCGTGCAAATGGTCAAGTGGAACGCGCCAATCAAATAATTCTTAATTATATACGAACGATGAACGAAAATCCAAAGGATTGGGATCTGACTCATAACCTTCCATGGACCGTCAACTCGCAGAAAAACAGCACCACTGGATTCAGTCCAATTGATCTCGTATTTAATTTAAACGCTATTGATGTCGTGCAGAACAACCTTACTGCAGCGATACACGCAGACCTGGATAACCCAACCCATATTCCAACGAAACAGTCACCGAAATACGAAGTCAAGCCGCAGCCAATATCGCTTCAGAAAGAGCTAAATGGAAGAAACGTTTTGATGCCAAACACGCTAACCCCTTTGTTTATTCCACAGGTGATCTTGTAGTAGTGGAAAACGAACCAGCTGCGACAGGCGAATCGCTTAAACTGGAACCACGATACCGAGGTCCTTATCAAGTGGCCAAAATCCTTGGAAACGATCGTTATGTAATCAAAGATATCCCCGGCATACAGATTACAGGACGTAAATACTGTTCTGTATACTCCTCGGATAACATGAAACCCTGGTGTTCAAATATTCCCGAATTGGATGTATCTGACGACGAAGATACTCGAATCGAGGGCGATCCGAATGCAGGATTGGCCGAGCTGTCACCAGACAGTTTATAAATATACTGATTCAGCCCTGGGCAAGCGACGTGATAACAAAACATTGACGAGAAAGGGTGCGAACGAATAAGCTCCTACGATCGGTGGTAACGAACGGCCATTACGAACGAATGGAACGGCATCGCTTTGCAAACGTCATTTTATTGTTAAGTTAATAAACTTATATTAATTACCTACCTAAACGTACGAGTCTGGCATTTCTATTGTTCCCGTAAGCCGCACTGCCCGCCGAAGCCTTCCTGACAGCTTCTCCATCTACAATCTTCTACTGGGTAATGTGATTTACAACCAACATTCTCAGAAGTAGGTTTTAGGTGTGACAAATGCTATTAAAAAGATTTTGCATGTTGTTTCAGGTGTTGACGGATTCAGAATGAATCGTCTCTCTTTATTTAATAATGGATTTAGCCTAAAGTACATAATGAGGTTTGGAGTTCTGTCGCCCAGAGTACCGGCTGAACGGGAGTATATAGCATGTCATATGTATTTGTATATATGTATATATATGTATACTCATAAAGTACTTACGGTAGCGTTCTCACGCTCCGGCCAGTCCGCATAAGTGGCGGATCCTATTACTGCACATATGTATATTTGTTATTGTATAAACATAGCAACAAAGTGTCGTTATGTTATGAGGTGTTACTCTTACTTTATAGTTGGGCATATTACCACTTGTTATGTTGTATACGTATAAGTTATTTAATATAAGAATTATTATTATTTTTATATATTTTATCTATTATGTTGTATAAGGAAAAAAAAATTTTATCTATTCTTTTTTTTTTTCATTTTGAAAGACGTCAATATATGTATATATATATATTATTAAATTTTTTTTTTTTTATTATTGTTTTTTGTTTTATTTGTTAATCGTTTTTAGTCTATCTCTATGAACTTTTTGTTCCTATCCTGTTCCTATTCTTTATAATTACATTGTTATTTTTCTCTATACTAATGACCTCAAATGGTCCTATATAAGAATATTCTAATTTATGACCTGTTTCATTCTTGAAATAAACTTGGTCTCCTATTTCTATTTCAAAATCTAATACTTTCCTATCATTTATTTCTTTTTCCTTAATTTTATTTTTTTCTAAAAGTATTCGAGATCTCTTTCACGCGTAATCTAATCTAAACCTAACTTCTTTCGAATAGTCTTCTATATTATATATTGGATCTATAGTATTAACGCTATTAATTTTAAGTCAAGGAATAAAGTCAACATGCACCTCCAATTTTGGCATAATTCGGTTTTTTGCTCTAAAAATTAAGAATGTAAGTATATAATAATTTAGTGTGAAGGCATTACTACGCACTGTAAAACAAATAGTGACCTATTTCAAAAGTAGCACAATTGAATATGCAAAACTTAGAGAGGCTCAAGGACAAGAAAAACAGTATAGCCTAATACAAGAAGTTCCAACTAGATGGAATAGTGCATTACATATGATGCAACGGATTTTACTTATAAGAGATGCTATTGGTCGCGTCCTTCTTAATTGTTCAAAAGCGCCATCACCTTTAAAAAACAAACAATATGATTGCATAACAGATTTATGTGAAATCTTAAAGCCATTCGACGACGTGACAAAGCAGTCTTCAGCTGTGAAGGCGGTGTCACTATCCCTAATTATACCAAGTGTTTATGGCTTGGGATGCACTTTTCTGAAGCTTGTTTTTTTATTATGAATCGGCTTAAATCAAGACTTTTACATTATGAGACTAGGGTAGTTCCGCGCTAGGCCACAATGTTGGACCCTAGATTTAAGAAGGAAGGTTTTGGAAATCCTGCCAATGCCCAACAAGCCTCGGCGGCTCTAGAAAGCGAAGTCACCAGTTTGATTAATGTTGACGAAAATGAGTCACCCATGGAAGAACAGCCAAAGCAGTCTGACAATGTTCTTAAGTTTTTAACTGATAGGATTCAGCAAAAACACCGAACAGATAGATCAGATGCGATTATAACAATGAGGCAATACCTTGAGCAGCAATATTCTGAACAGGATATTGACCCCTTGCAGTGCTGGAAGGTAAGTTTTTAGTTTATAAATATGATTAATTCAAAATTGTAAGTTTGGCAGATTAATTCGCAACAATTCAAGCACATCGCACGGTGCGCTTCAAAATACCTTTGCGTACCAGCTAGCTCCACTGAATCGGAGCGTACTTTCAATAAAGCCGGGGAAATCATTGGGAATAGAAGAACAAGGCTAAAACCAAAAATGTTGACACTCTTCTTTTCTTTAACAAGAACTTGTGGCTACTTGATTGAAAGCATCTCAGTTTAAGATCTCATATTGAATGTAGAATATTTTGTTGATCTCCCTTACTAACTTTTTTTTTTTTTTTTTAACGTTCAATATATATTTGTTGAATCTACCCCTAAATTAGAGCCTAACAACAAGTTTGAGATATTTTTCTTAATCTAGTAATTATGATATATCCAGGGGATATTGCAGGCGGCCCTAATCATTTAATATTGGGTTGGTCTGTCATTTCTTTTAAGACGAGTTCTATTATTAGTTCGCGTAAGGGAATTGGCAAGAACATTGGGGTGTACATCCAGTTTTGCAGAATACTTTAGTTGTTGACTACCTATTTCATATTTTACGCTAGGTATATTTAGATCATTTTGAATGTTGTCGTTCCGTATGTACCACGGAGCCCCAGTGATTGATCTTAAAATCTTCGACTGCGCCCTTTGTATAATGTCGATATTGCTGGTAGTTGCATTTCCCCATAGTACGGCACCGTAAGTCCAGATGGGTTTCAGTACGGAGTTGTATAGAAGGACTTTATACTCCAGACGTAGAGGGGACCGAGCATTGATGATCCAATGTAAGCTACTCGCTTTCAGTTTAAGCTGTGACTTTTTTGCCTCGATGTGCTTGCGCCAAGTTAGTCTTCTGTCTAGGTGGATACCAAGGTAAGTGACATCCACGGCTTGAGGAATTGGTACGTTGTTTAGCATTAGAGCTGGACAGTTTCTTCTGTTAAGCGTAAATGTAACATGTTTGCATTTCTGCTCGTTGACCCGGATACGCCAGGTTGCTAGCCATTCCTCTACCACCTTGAGGTGTTCCTCTAATTTTGCAGAGGCTTGTATTGGGCATTTGGATCTGCTGAGGATTGCCGTGTCATCGGCAAAAGTTGACGTTGTAAGTCCTAAACTCGTTGGTAAGTCTGCAGTGTACAGCAGGTAGAGCAATGGGCCGAGTCCACTGCCTTGCGGTACACCAGCTTCGATTTCAAAGTCAGCCGAGATGGAGCCATTACATCTTACAGCGAATTTCCTATTGTAAAGGTAAGATCCCATGAGTTTGTGGGTGTACTGTGGGAGTTTCTGCCGGATTTTGAACATTAGACCCTCCAGCCAAACTCTGTCAAAAGCCTGGGCAATGTCGAGAAAGACAGCCGTACAGTATTCTTTTTAGTTCGAATGCTGTTCGTATTTCGGATGTTATACGATTGACTTGTTCAATTGTCCCATGTTTTTCGCGGAAGCCGAACTGGTGTGAAGGGATTGTGTTCTCCGATGCCAGGAATGAGTTTAGACGAATCTGCAGGACCTTTTCAAAAAGCTTCGAAAGACATGGCAGCAAACTAATTGGCCTATAGGATGATGGCTGTGTTTTGTCCTTTCCCACTTTAGGAATCATGATGAATCATGATGCACTGGAGAGTGATCGGAGGTTAAATCTAGCAGTGTTTCCGCAGTGATCCGATTACGCGGAATTCTCTTGGTTACTGCGAAACCAATCAAGTCAGGCACTTTCTGTAGATCTGTGGGCCAATAAGTAGGCCTACCCGGTGAGACGCAATCCATCTTATTGAGGGGGTTGACTATTGTGTTGTACAACTGCTTGCATTTAGGGTTTACCAGTGCGTATGTTTGGCGTTATAGTCCCCTGCTGCAATGAAGCGTTCTCCGAGTGTGTTAAAGAAACCGGTGAATTCCTTTTCAGAGATTGAGAAGCGTGGTGGGCAGTACAGGGCAACCAAAGTAGTGTTGCCGCAGCTGGTTTGGACGGTTATAGCAGTTGCTTGTAGGTGCTGTGTTTCGAATCTGTTGAGGAACGAGTGTTTTATACGGTTTTTGATTAGGATACCAGTCCCGCAATGAGCTTTTCCGTCTGGATGGTTTGTTGCGTAGAAGGCATATTTTGTTATTTGAAAATTATTTTTTTATGTTAAATGTGTTTCAGATATCAGCATGACGTCGATTTCACTTGAGTCTAGGAATAGTTGCAGTTCATTTTTGTGCTTGGAGACGCCGTTAGCATTCCAAAGCCATAGACTTAGGGAAGCCATTATTTATTCTCGATAAGCTTCTGGATAGGCAGGTTTTGATTCCGCATCAGTTCCCGCATACAGTTTTGCATGAACGTCATGAAAGCAGTCATGTTTTGATTAAGTGAGATCAATGGGGCCTCTAAACCACTTACAGTTTGCTGGCCAAGTTCTGGTGCGCTAGGTTGCGGATTCTGTAGATGGTGGAGTGACGGGGTCTCTTTCGCGGGCTCCGTCTGTCCAGTTCGGAGTACACTAGCGAAGGATACACTAGGATTGGTTGTGGCAGGCATGTTTGATGATCTGAGCCTTGGCGAAGAATACCTCCGGTGTAGTTTGGTCCAGCTGGGGGTTTTACGCCCGTTTAGGTGCGATTTAAGATCCTTGAAGACAGGACATCCCCTGTAGTTGGCTGTGTGGTTCCCTCCACAGTTACTGCATAGTCTTAGTGCGACGTTCTTTCTGTCCTTGGTGCAAATGCCATCTTTATGATGTTCGCCGCAGCCAACACACACTGACCTAAGATTGCAATTGTTAGAGGTGTGGTTGTATTCCTGGCAGTTTTTACACTGAGGTGGTTGGTATCTCTTACGGGTCTCCTCTACGGTAATTCTTCTGTGCAATAGGAGCTGAAGGTTGTAGATTGGATGCACTTCATTTGGCTTCGTCCGCTTTGCATCTGGTTGGAGCTCGGTGGTCGAAATCTAGAGAAATACCAAAAACGGAAGTCCCGCCGTATTACACATGTTATTTTTACACTTGCTGTAAACCATCTTTTTTGCATATAGTACAATATACCATAACAAAAAATTTGGGCGCGATGGTTAGTTGGTGAAGGCGAAGCCCTTTACACTAATTCTGATGGCGCCCAAGGGTATGCACATTAAAAAGGTGGAATCTGCAGTTGCAAGCTTTGCCGTTCTTTTCTCGCTTCATGTCGTTTGGAATTCCCAACTACTTTTAGCGTTGAAGATATGGTATGGCCATTACAACGGTGGGTTCTTTAGCGAAGTCTGCTGATGATAGAACTTGGTGGTTCTTTAAATAGCTATACAGACAACCTGCTCACCTTTTGTGCTGCCTATGATTTAAAATCTTACGAAATTAGTAAGATTTATTGACCTGAAGCCGGCTCATACCCAGTTTTGATTGTGTGTTAATAATTTGGACATTATTGACCACATTGGCCGTATTATATTTTGCTTGGGTATCGTCGCTACCGAAATTTTCTTGATTTATAGTTGCTTGTGTGTATATGTATTTTTAGATCTTATCTAGATCATTAGCTTGGCTCTAAGCTCTAAGCTCTTTTAGTTACACATTCATTGATGATTCAATTTTATTTATGACGTTTGCAGTGGAGTCCACTGATTTTGTTTCGATTAACCACATTGTGGGTATAACGGATATATCATAAAATTTATTTATGCTATTATCGAACATACGTATGGACTATACTGGAGACCAGATAAAATAACTGCTCAGCGTTGAATTCGCGCTGATGTCTTTATAGGCATACCTTTATATTCTCAAAATGGTAAAATAGTGATTATCACGACTAGTTTCCCCAGCTATCTGTTTGAAGCTAATTCTAAATGCAGATTTTCATGTAGTCATGTAGCAATTTAATTCTATGTGCCATGTAGAAATTAAAAAGATTTTATGTAGAAACTAAAAATGTAGAAATTAAAAGGTTTTGTTTATTTTATTTTATTTATTTTATTTTATTTTACGTCAACTAAGTCAGCAGTCGACGAAAAAGCTTAAGCTAAAATACAGATAAAAATTAATTCATGAAGGTAGCTTAGCTTTATGCACAACATCCCCGACCCGGTGGAGGTGTTTTATTTGCAACAAGGTGCCAGCTATGCCCCGATTCACAGCCAATGTGGTCAGGGATGAGTTGCAGCCGATCCAATATCCAGTCCAGAATACTTTCAGTGGTTACGCTGTAGATAATTAAAAAGTATAGCGCGAAGAGAAGTGACAGATAGATGAGGAGAAATAAGGTGAGAAACGTTGTTAAAAGATTGGCAAAGAACACGAAGAGGTTCGTGAAGAGAGTAGTTAGTCAGACATCTACTAAGGTGAAGAGGAAAAAAGTTTCTGGTCCGACGTGAGGGAACACAAAAATATAGCGTATCTAGTAAATTGGTAGAACTGACTTCGCCGTTGACTACTTTATGTAGAAAGAGAATCCCAAATACGAGCCTACGGTTGTAAAGTGAAGGAAGATTAATAAGAAGAAGTCTGTCAGAATAAGAAGGTAGGCGAAGATTCGGGTCCCAATTAAGACCGCGTAACGCAAACTTAAGGAATTGCTTCTGTACCGATTCAATACTACGCTGGTGAACATCATATTGAGGGTTCCACACTGGTGAGCAATATTCTAGAGTAGGGCGAACTAACGAAGTGTATAAAACCTTTGTCACACACTGGTGAGCAATATTCTAGAGTAGGGCGAACTAACGAAGTGTATAAAACCTTTGTCACATATGGATCATCAAATTCCTTGGCCCAACGTTTAATGAAGCCAAGAAGACTGCATGCTCTATTAACAATTGAAGATATATGAATATTAAAAGAAAGCTTTGGGTCAAACATAACGCCTAAGTCTTTAAATGATGGTACACAATCTAACAGAACAGACTTAATAGAGTAATGAGCTAGGAACGGCGACAAACGACTGAAAGTCATAAAAGAGCATTTAGAGGCATTAAGGTGTAATTTATTAACGTGACACCAAACACAAAACGCATCGATATCTGATTGCAAGTACTGTTGGAAAGAAGGATCATTATATGAATAACAAATCTTGACGTCATCCGCAAACATGAGCACGCGAGAATGAGCCAAGGCCAAAGGCAAATCGTTTATAAACAAGGTAAATAACAGTGGGCCCAGATGACTGGCTTGGGGGACACCTGACGTAACTCGAACAGTTTTAGATATCGAGGAACGAAAAGACACCTTTTGGGTTCTGCCAATAAGATACGACTTTAACCAAGCCAATAGTTTCGGGGAAAAACCCATGATGTTAAGTTTCATGAGAAGCATAGAATGATCAACCGTATCGAAAGCCTTACTAAAGTCAGTATAAATAACATCAGTTTGACACTTTTTACGGAAGCCATGGTGTACAAGGGTAGTCAATTCTAAAAGGTTGGTAAGCGACGAACGACCTTTCATGAAGCCATGCTGACAAGGAGAAATAGTGGATCTGGATAGGTGTTGAAGGGAAGACGTAATAATTTTCTCAAACAGCTTAGGTATTGCCGAAAGTTTGGCAATGCCACGGTAGTTAGAAATATCCGATTTGTTACCCTTTTTAAAAAGCGGAATAATAAAAGACTCCTTCCAAATATCAGGGAAGCGACAAGTCTCACTCGATATAAAAAATAACCGAGATAAAGGCTTAGATAGGGAAATCGAACACATTTTAAGGATGCAACTAGGTATATTATCAGGCCCGGGTACGAAGGAAGACGTCATAGATGACAAGCTAGAGATAATACAGTCTTCAGTAATATTAGGAAAAAACATACAATTTAAATGTGGAATTGTGAAGGGATAAGGTGTAGGATCCGAAGCAGTAGAAGAATAAGTCGACTGAAAGAATTTAGCAAACAGATCTGCAATATCTGAATCACTATTAGCAGTCTGGTCATTAAGTCTGAAGGTGGAAGGTAGTAAATTAGAACGTCTTTTGGAATTAACAAAGTTATAAAATCTTTTAGGGTTCTTATAAAATTCAACCTTACAGCGAACGATATAATTATTGTAGCATTGAGTATTTAAAAGGCAAAATTGAGATTTGGCTACACAATAATTTGCATAGTCACGTCGCGAACCAGTTTTTTTAAATCTTTTAAAATATCTCGATTTAATGTTACGGAGATTAGAGAGCCTACGTGTGAACCAGACTGGCGCACTGGAGACGGTAGAGACATTCACATAAGGAACGCATTTATCAATTAGAGAATTAAGAGCAGAGTAGAAAAAATTTACTGCACAATCTATATCACAGCACTCGAATAGAAATGACCAATCAAAAGAGAAAATAAGGCTGTTAAGAAGATTGAAATTTTTTTTACGAAAACATCTACGACGAGAATTTGAGATGTTATTAAATGAATTATTAACGGAATTGTAAGAAATAGTAATTTCAATGGTAGGGTGATAAGTATCTTCGGGCTTCACTAGGGGCTGTGTTTGTGATACAGCACTAACAGTGGGATCAGAGACAAAAACAAGATCGAGGATTCTTTTAGAAGAGTTAAGAAAAGAATTCAACTGATATAGCGGACATTCAAGTAGGCTATCAAGAAAAACATGTTGAGATGAGGGAATTAAGAAAGATAGATTATCATCAGCAAGCCAAGAAACATTAGGCAAGTTAAAATCACCTAAAGCTATAAAAAAATCACGATCTTTAAGACGACTAAAAATAGTTCGCAAAGCATCAGCATGGTGCATGTAGATCATGATATCAGAAGTTGGAGGAATATATGAACAAGAGATATATAAGCTAAAGTTAGAACATGTAACTTCGACGCAAATAAACTCAACACCTAAGGGGAGATCAATCGGCACAACACTTGAACACAGATTCGAGTTGACAGCAATGAGTACTCCACCGCCACGTCGACCAACACGATCAAGCCTATAAGAAATAAAGTTATTAGAAAGAATTTCATTATCCAAAACAGAGGAATTAAGCCAAGTTTCAGAGAAAGCTAATATGTCAGCCGAAAAGGTTAAGCTATCGCAGAATAATTTAGAGAGCTTGGTAAGAAGTCCTCTTACATTTTGATAGTGAATGCAAAGACTAGACGTTATTAGTTTTTTGAAGCAGAAGATGCATTAGGAAGGTGGACAGGCAAAGGGCGGGAGCGCTTATTGGGCGCAAATTCGTGTACAACTAGGCCCTCTGGCCAAAAGTTAGGGTCAACCATAGCTGAGAAATACTCATTTGGTACAGTAATTTTAAAAGAGGAGATTTCGCGAGGCCTAGAAAACTTAAACTTTTGAATTAAAACCTTAGCAGGGCATATATTACCAATGTAAGCTGCCACAGACGATTCAGAAGTATCTGGAGCAAGCCTAGAGATAAATAATTGTTTACGATGGGGCACTACAGTTAGTGGAGGCGGAGGAGCATTGGGATCCGCAAGTGATTGAAAGCCAGCATGATCAGAGTTCCCGTGAGGGATAGATTGAGGTACACCAGGGCTTGTAGTGGGTACATCAATCTGAAAAGAAGAGCATAAAGAGGGACAAGAAGATGGTGTAGGCGAAAGTAAAATGGGAGAAGATGTAATAGAAAGTGCGGGCGACTGCTTATGAGGCAACTCAAGGGTACATTTCTTGGGCAATTCCTTAGAAGGTGAACCAAACTTTAATTGCGACAATAAGTGTATGCTAGAGTCACACTCATTAGACAGCTGTTTGGCCATTTTATTAAGAGAAAGAAACTTTAAACGAAGATCCCTATACATTCGGCTAAAATCAAGCTGCTGGCTGGCACAAGATGGGCAAGTCCAGCGCATTAAGCCAAGCTCAGGCTTAGACACAGACAAACCAGAAAATTTGTCGTAATCACGGCCGTTGAGGCCAGCACATTTTAAGTGAATAAGATTATCGCAAAGCCAACACGATATTGCTCTATACTGATCGTCAAAACGATCAGAATGCTTGCAATTGGGTAGACAACAAGCCATTGAAAAGCCAAAATAAACAAGGCAAAAAAAAAAAAAAAAAACAATAAAAAAAAATATATGGAAAAATTTAAATAAACAGCACAAAGATAATTATCGATAAAAAATCAATAATTACAAATAAAACAAAGAGACAGCTGGAGTACACAGCACAAGAGAGAGTGCAAGAACAGTTATAAGACGAGCTTTGAGAGGCGGCTTTATAAAAGAGATTACGCGGGAGGGAAGCTGAGCACAAGCACAAAGCAGAGGGAACAACAAAACAACTAGCACAGATGGTATGATGGGGGCGATGAGGGGAGCAACTGCAGAAGCAATGACGAGAGAGAACAATAAGAAAAAATAAAAACAATTTAAATGCACCAAACACTAATCACGAAAAAGAAAAAAACAAAACTGTTTAATTTGGCGAATTATGCAAATAAAACACAAGGGTTTCAAGCAAACGACTCCAGCGAAAACGAAAACAAACTAGGCACAATTAAAAATTGAGAGAAAACCATATATATTAATAAAACTCAGGAGCTAAGCAAAAACACGACCGTCACGTCAGAGAGCAGAAGCTTGCCTTTATTTTCATTATATTGTATTATTATTATTTTATTAGACGAATATATATATGTATTTAATTTTTTTTTCTTTTTTTTTTATTTTTAACTCAATTTCATGTTTTGTTTTCTTTTTTCCTCGTTTTTTTTTGTTTAAAAAAAAATTATAATTTTCTAGTCGATCAACACAGTGATCTCCTGGCTATTATTATTCACTCGCAGGTGAATTTACAAAATTCCTGCATATAATTTGTACAGCCTCCCAGCATGTACTCTAATCGGGCGAGTTCTCGCTCAATTTTTACAATAAGTATGTATAAAATTATAATTAGTAGTCCATTGTTTAGGCGCGTTCAAGTTGCCGGTGCTGGTCCACGCACAGGCCGGGAAGATCGTATGCTGTCTTCTGTATTTTGCGCTCCTTGTAGCGCTGTCGGTCCACTGCTTAGACGCGTTCAAGTTGCCGGTGCTGGACCACGGACTGGCCGGGAATTCACGCAAGTAAGTGCGCAGCAAACGTTGTAAAATGTACCTTCACAGTCCGCGGGACATTGCCTCTTATATTCTGGGATAGCTGTTGGAACGGGGGGAGTTATTGGTGTGTATATATTTTTAATCTGGCGGTAGGTGCAGGATGGGTTTTGTTTTTTATTTATTAATTGCTCTAGTTATGCTTCACGAAACAAGCGCTTTTCATGTATGGAAACAGAATCGTTCCATGCTGGCGGGTTATATTGATTGTTCAAGATTTTGCTGAGACGGTCAATTTCGGACCTCAGTCTTTGTTTAACACCGCCGCGCTTTTTATGTCGTTTTTGATTTTTATCCATCCGCACTCTACTCACTCAGATATTAGTTTGTTTTTGTCTCCCCACAACTATCCCTCCATCGCTGTTGTCTTAGTTTTTCCTTTGTAATTGTCTCGTTGCTGGAAATTTTGTTGCTGCTGCTGCTATTGTTGTTGGTGATGGTTTTGATTTATTTGTTGCTGTTCCTCACAGTCACGGTCGCCATGTAGATATTAAAAAGATTTTGCATGTTGTTTCAGGTGTTGACGGATTCAGAATGAATCGTCTCTCTTTATTTAATAATGGACTTAGCCTAAAGTACATAATGAGGTTTGGAGTTCTGTCGCCCAGAGTACCGGCTGAACGGGAGTATATAGCATGTCATATGTATTTGTATATATGTATATATATGTATACTCATAAAGTACTTACGGTAGCGTTCTCACACTCCGGCCAGTCCGCATAAGTGGCGGATCCTATTACTGCACTTATGTATATTTGTTATTGTATGAACATAGCAACAAAGTGTCGTTATGTTATGAGGTGTTACTCTTACTTTATAGTTGGGTATATGACCACTTGTTATGTTGTATACTCTACAATACAGTGGGCATATGCTCATTAGGTATACAACATACTACAATACTTCTATTATAAAAGACTTTGGAGTTTTAACCCTTTTTATGAAGAGGAATTAAATATGATTCTTTCCAAATATATTGAAAAGGTGGAGATGTAACGGACGTTTAAAATACCTTAAGTATTGGCACAACCTGGTATTCCATTCAGACCAGTTGCGTACAACGGTTTAAGGGAACTAATCAGAATCGACGATTCAATATAAAATTGACGGGTGCACTGAAGTCATATTCAACACATTGACAAAGTTATATAACAGCTGAGGATTCCTAGAAAATATAAGTTTTTAACGCCAAATATATTCCTTATAGCATCGTTAATTTATCACCAGAAAGATCGATTAAGCGAAAAGGGGAAAGCTTAATGATTTAAGGGGTGGGTCGGGTTTTCCAAAAATTGAAAAAAAAATTTTTAAAAAAAAAAAAAAAAAAAAAAAAAAATTAATCGGAGGTGGGAGGATCTAATGATACTTAAACTAATTTTTAATGGTTTTTGGATTCAGGTAAGTTCCGACCAAAATAAAGTGAACACTTCAAGATGTTTTTTTTCTAATACGTTCTGGGAAAGGCTTTGTAAGCCTTTGGTTTTTAAAAATTTTTGTCATTAAAAAATGTTAGAATATTGGTGTAAGTATACTTAATAATGTCCAAAAGGTTTTAGTAAATTTGCTCAAACCACATTTGCAACTTTTTTGGTAACTCTTTCCTTAGTTATAGCCATAAAAGTGAAATAAGTTTTATCTAAAAAGGCTAATGTTTGTTAAAGAACGGCCTAAAATCTTAGCATACGAAATAACGATCAAAATCACTGATTTCCACCGATCGTTCCTATGGGAGCTATATGATATAGTCACCCGATCTATATCAAATTCGGCACAGTCATTAACAAAAACATTAAACTAACAAATCTTTAGTTTGAAAGCAATCGCATCAAAAGTAACAAAGTTATTGACAAAAGTCACTGTTTTCGACCGATCGTTCTTATGGAATCTATATGATATGGTCACCCGATCTTAACAAAATTTGGCATAGTTGTTAATACACATATAAATAAAGTAAGTAAGTCGTCTCGTAAGTTGAAAGCAATCGCATCAAAAGTAACAAAGTTATTGACAAAAGTCACTGTTTTCGACCGATCGTTCTTATGGGAGCTATATGATATAATCACCCGATCTTAACAAAATTTATCATAGTTGTTTATACACATATAAATGAAGTAAGTAAGTCGTCTCGCCGACTTAGGTATACCATACACCAGTAAAACAAATATTTCAAATTTATAATAACAAATGCATTTACGTTTTTTTTTTTTTTTTTCCAAAAATTGTGATTACATGCTTTTTAGAAGCAGATCTCGGTATCTCGCTCACGCAATGTTGCGACCACCCTAGCGCTGCCACCAGCCAACGGCCATAACTTGGTTATTTTTAGTTCGATTTTGATCAAATTTGGCATTTTGCTGGGTATTAGTATCAAATTCATTAGTACCAAGTAGTAGTATTTGATTACAAAAGGTAAAAAATTACTTGAGATAATCGAGTTTTTTCAAATTACGGGAGCGGAAAGGGGCCTGGCAAAATCTTTGCATATACAAAATATGCGCATTTATTAAGCAAATATACTGTAAATCCTTCCTTGACCGGGTTCCATTAGGTTTAAAAATAAAAGAACGGACACGTCCGTGTCGTTTGATTGTAGTTTTTAGATTGATTCTTGATTCCAAATTATTCTTTTGCTTAAGCTAATTTTACATATATATTCTTATGCTGCGACTTATGCGACAGCTACAAAAGAGAGGGAGAGTGTCAGTACATACATACATAAGCTTATTGTATTGAATGATTATTTGTATGAATATACTACACCACCCCTTTATAGAGAATAACGTAATATTGTGGAGTTATTGTAATGATGATTGAAATAGAATGGTAAAATAAAGGTAAAGTAAAGGTGTATCTTACGAAAAAAAAAATTTTTTTGTTGTTTGTGTCTCTTCAGACAAATTTTCTTTCTCTTGTTTTTAGAAATTGCATGAAATTGTTTTCAATAATAGATGAATCCATAAAGATTTTTATACCATACACCCATAGGGTGAAATGGTATATTAAAGTCGCCAAAATGTATGTAACAGGCAGAAGGAAGCTTTTCCGACCCCATAAAGAATATATATTCTTGATCAGTATCAACAGCCGAGTCGATATAGACATGTCCGTCCGTCCGTCCGTCTGTCCGTATGAACACGTAGATCTCAGAGACTATAAGAGCTAGAGTCACCAAATTTGGTACGTAGACTCGTGTATTACCTACGGTGGTCAAGTTTATTTCAAATTTTTGCCACGCCCCCCTCCGCCCACGAAATTTAAACAAATTTGATTTTCTTAAAGACTACAATAGCTAAAGACATCAAATTTAGTATGATTAATCCTTTAGTAAGCGCGCACAAATTTGTTGCAAAAAAAAATTTGACACGCCCCCTCCGCCCACGAAATTTAAACAAATTTGATTTTCTTAAAGACTATAATAGCTAGAGACACCAAATTTTGTATGTGTATTTGTTTAATAAATGCGCATATATTGTATATGCAACGATTTTGCCACGCCCCTTTCCGCCCCCGTAATTTGGGAAAACTAGATTATCTCACGTAATTTTCTACCTTTTGTAATCAATTTTGGCACACTTGAATTTGATACTAATACCCAGCAAAACACCAAATTTGATCAAAATCGGACAAAAAACAACCAAGTTATGCATATAAACGTTTTTCCATAAGGCCGTAGTTGGCCGTTGGCGGGTGGGGGCGCTAGGGTGCTCGTATACTTGAGTGAGGGAGATTATAAGATATGATTGTAATAAAAAGCATGTGAAAATGCATTGGTTTAATAAATTTGAAATAACTGTTTTACTGGTGTATGGTATACCTAAGTCGGCGAGACGACTTACTTACTTCATTTTTTGTTTTTATACCATACACCCATAGGGTGAAATGGTATATTAAAGTCGCCAAAATGTATGTAACAGCCAGAAGGAAGCTTTTCCGACCCCATAAAGTATATATATTCTTAATCAGTATCAACAGCCGAGTCGATATAGACATGTCCGTCCGTCCGTCCGTCCGTCCGTCTGTCCGTATGAACACGTAGATCTCAGAGACTATAAGAGCTAGAGTCACCAAATTTGGTACGTAGACTCGTGTATTACCTACGGTGGTCAAGTTTATTTCAAATTTTTGCCACGCCCCCCTCCGCCCACGAAATTTAAACAAATTTGAGTTTCTTAAAGACTACAATAGCTAAAGACATCAAATTTAGTATGATTAATCCTTTAGTAAGCGCGCACAAATTTGTTGCAAAAAAAATTTGCCACGCCCCCTCCGCCCACGAAATTTAAACAAAGTTGATTTTCTTAAAGACTATAATAGCTAGAGACACCAAATTTTGTATGTGTATTTGTTTAATAAATGCGCATATATTGTATATGCAACGATTTTGCCACGCCCCTTTCCGCCCCCGTAATTTGGGAAAACTTGATTATCTCACGTAATTTTCTACCTTTTGTAATCAATTTTGGCACACTTGAATTTGATACTAATACCCAGCAAAACACCAAATTTGATCAAAATCGGACAAAAAACAACCAAGTTATGCATATAAACGTTTTTCCATAAGGCCGTAGTTGGCAGTTGGCTGGTGGGGGCGCTACGGTGCTCGTATACTTGAGTGAGGGAGATTCTAAGATATGCTTGTAATAAAAAGCATGTGAAAATGCATTGGTTTAATAAATTTGAAATATTTGTTTTACTGGTGTATGGTATACCTAAGTCGGCGAGACGACTTACTTACTTCATTTTTTATATTGTCTTTTTTTTTTTTTTTTTTTATTGAATTACCCAAGTATAATGAAAATTATAAAATGTGTTTTATTATTTTTACGGTTGATCATTCCAAAAACGGTTTTAGTCTGTTTTTATGAACCTTCTGGCTTTTATTCTTATCATCTGCTATTAGTAAAAGGTGTTGTTTATTTTATTTTCATTATATTGTATCGTTATTATTTCATTAGACGAATATATATATGTATTTATTTTTTTTCTTTTATTATTTTATATTTTACCCAATTTCATGTTTTGTTTTTGTAACAACTCGTAATTTATAGTTTAATTATACTTTTTTTAAATATTAATTTATTCTTTAATTCTTTGTACGTCTACACTTGTTCGCTGTCACGCTCCAAGTCCCCGAGCGTTGCCACATTACGTCCGATACTCTTCGATATGCGTTATCGGTCTGGCAGGGTTGCCACACCTCTCCTTTTCTTATAAGCTTTAGTTTTAACCCGGTCTTCGGTTTCTCTGGATTTGAACGTCGAGTCGAAAGATACATTTACTCTGAAGATGGATCGGAGAGTATCACTTGAGGTTGATCAGGAATCACTGAATATGGTGATGAGTGTATTAAGCTTTGAGAATCAGTCTGCGTTAAAGCCTCCTCATTCGAGTTATTAGGCGGCCCCTCATTCGACGGTATCCTCTTGCAATGGCTCACGTTCCGTCTGACTTTCCTCCCATTTCCAAAAAGCTCCACTTCATTTCCATTCCTTTCAACAACTTTATACTCCGTTGTTTCAAAGTTGGGTGTCAATTTGGAGAGAAAAATAACGTTCTTTAGCAAAACTTTGTCGCAATTTGCAATAGCACCTCTAACCTTGTCACCTGTAAGCTTTCCTTTTTGTTTATTGATCAGGTCATTATCTCTTGCCGAGGTGGCTACTACTTCTTCTATAATATCTCGAATGTCCGGCAGCTTGTAGCGCCAGTAGTTCCATGAGGTGTCGTAGGTTAATATAAATTTTTGTAGCTCCTCTTTAAAATTTCGTTTATTTAACGACGCACAGTGGGGATTTCTGGCATTTAGCATTGCAAAAATCATAGCCAAACCAATAAAGCGATTTCAAAAATTTAAAAAGCATATGATAAAGAATACCTTAAGCTTCAAAATGAATGTTTGTCAAAAGTGCTGGGTGTTTGTGGTGCTGTAATATTCAAGGTCAAAGTAAGAAAATATTTCCAAGCATGTTTTTCCTTTAAAAATGGATCGAAACCCGGTTTTTTTCAATCACAAATGGAATTTTTTATTGTTTTAGACGACTGTGTAACATTTTTGATTGTTTTAATTTGATTTTTTAACATAATTACAAAAAAAAAAAAAAATTTTTTTAAAATTTTTTTTAGGTTAATTTTGAAAATTTGCTATTGATACCTGATTTTTTTCAAAATAATTTTCAATATTTATATCAATATCTAATAAACTCAACGTTTCGGGACTATAGTTGCTATTTTCCAAATCCATCGTGATCGCACGTGCCTCAGTGATGCAATAAGTGGGTCCGAAGAGGCTGCTAGCATGTTAAAAAGGTCTTCATTTTGTCTAAGACGAGAAATTTTTAATGTATTAGTGTATCTGAACCTTTTGTAGTCCTTGTTTTTACATTCCTGTGCTTCTTCGGATAGCTCTCCAAGTGGTAAACACTGATATTCTATTAAATCCTTTCCGTGAGCCAAAATCCTATGTACCGTTGGGGTAAGTTTTTTTTGCGGATACAATTCAGTCAAAAATTGAGCAGTCTTTGAAGTATATTCGGCAAATTTTTCACCATTTACCATTTAATTTTTTCACGAAATATGCCAGATTTCAGAAGCTTGCGATCCATTTTCGCCTTATGTTATATTGCGAATACATATTTGATATTTACCTTAAGCTCCTCACTAGCGTTTTCGAATGAAACGCTCATTTCAAAATCATTTAAGTTTTCTCGTAAACTTTCAAAATCCTTTCATTCTTTAACATCATTTTTGCACAAATAAATAAAACTGTCTTGAATTATATTGGCAAATATTCAATATTCAAATATTCAGTTCTGATTTAAGGTGTTTCCACTTATGGAGTTAAAAATAAACTGTCGCAAACGAGAGGAACAATTAGCTCTTTATGTTATATTTTTGGAATTAACTAGGTAGAACGAACAATCGGTATTACACTTTTTGTATTAATTAGGTAAAAAACTTAATATTTACTTCCAATTAGGTAAACGGAAATAAAAACCACCAACCCACAATTAGGACAAATTTTTCATCAACTTAAATAACATTTACCTGTCTTCTAAGTTTTTCCAAAGCAGGTAATTAGCAATTTATCATTGTAGAATGGCATATATGTAAATAGGTAGTATTTGCAAAACAGCATTACGCAATGTTATCATTTAAATACAAAGAAGCTACAGGCCAATACGCATGCGCTCTTCTTCTTCCTTATACCTGCAGCGCATTTTTGAGGCGAGGTTGCCTTAGTTTTATGGCTTACGCATCGGTGTCGCAGGTCTCCGCATATTGGGACTATATACATCTCATAGGTAAATATTTCACCTACCTAGTGTATGTAGTCCGGTATTGATACTCGTTGATCCTTGCTAGTTTTCTTCTTCCAAATGCCAATATTTAGTACATTTTTTAATCGCTTCTAGTTTAATAACGATTTAAGTAATTATTAAAATTTATGAAACATGCTATTCAAGATCGATTGTTGAAATCGCCCAATATTCAGTTTTAAAGTTGCGATTTTTTTTTTAAAAATTATCATTTTTTCCTATTCACTAAAAATGTCTCAACTTTGGAAGCCTCTAGCACCCATGGATCTCAACCGATTTCAAAAATTTTTTGGATTCATAATCTCTGAAGTATTTCCTATTGATTGCATTTATCATTTTTGCCAAACGCGATTATGAAAAAACGTATTTTTGCAACGCTATCCCAGCAAAAGGCCCAACTGTGCGACGCAATTTTAAGGCGTTTGCCCAATGAACGATGAACGTTTGCCAATATGGAGGAGTCGTAATCAAAGTGACGCCACTAGCTTCACAGAAGTCCTTGAATTGGGTGCTAACGAACTGCCGGCCGTTATCTGTCCTTAACGATCTCGGTATGCCAAGCCTGGAAAATATTTCCTTAAATGCCGTAATAATTGTTTGCGATGATATTGAGCCGATGAATTTTATCTCCTGATAACGCGAAAAATAATCTATCAGCACCAATACATGATCATTGTTCGGTAGAGGCCCCAACAGGTCGGTTGCTAAGCACTGCCACGGGCCGTCAGGAAAAACGTGCCGCTTCATCGGCGGTGGACGGGTTGGCTGTGACACCAATAAACAGCTTCGGCACATTTTCACATGCTGTTCGACATCTCTGTCCAAACGTGGCCACCACACCTTCGCTCTCATTCGTCGCTTCATAGCCGATTCGCTAGGGTGTCCTTCGTGCCCTAACTCTAAAACTCTCTGCCGTAGAACTTCTGGTACCACTATACGGGTACCATGCAACAGAATGCTACCCACTGTTGATAGCTCAGCTCTAAACGGGTAATAACAGCTTGATAAACCTTCATTTCAGTTATCGTCTTTAAGATGTGAAACAGCAGCTGATATCTCTCTGTCCACAACACTTGTTTTTGCTATTTCTGGTATAGCAATTGCTTTTGGTGTAGCACAAGAAACAATTTGACAGATGCTATAGTCACCTCCTTTATCGAAAGAATCGCATGACTGAGTCTTACAAAGTCTTGATATTGAGTCGGCAATGTTCTCCTTTCCAGGGCGATACATAACCTTGAATTTAAACGCCTGTAGTCTCAAAAGCCAACGTTCTATTCTCGCCGGGAGTTTCGATGTTGGTTTGAAGATCGCCTCCAGTGGTTTATGATCAGTGACGAGTTCAAACTCCAAACCCGCAACGTAATAGAAGAATTTTTCAACTGCCCAAACTAGCGCCAGACTTTCTTTTTCGGTTTGCGAGTAGCGCCTTTCCACTTCCGATAAGCTCTTACTAGCGAAGCTAATGATACCCGATTCATTTCTCTCATCAATTTGTAACAAAACACCGCCAAGTGCCACCGGACTTGCGTCTGCAATTATCTGCGTGCGTCTATTTGGATCAAAAGCTAGCCGATTTTTCAAGTTAACAAACGCTTTTTCTTGTTCGCTCGACCTCACGAATTTGCTATTGATTTTAAGTAGTACTCTTAATGGCTCTGTAATATGCGACAAATCGGCGATGAATTTTCCAACGTATGTAACCAGTCCCAGAAAGCTTCTCAGTTCCTCCTTTGTTTCAGGTGGTCAAAAATCCAAAATCAATTTTACCTTCTCTTGTTCGCTGTCACGCTCCAAGTCCCCGAGCGTTGCCACCTTACGTCCGATATCTCTTCGATATTCGTTATCGGTCTGGCAGGGTTGCCACAGTTTTCTTTTTCCTTTTTTTTTTTTTTTGTTTAAACAAAAATTATAATTTTCTAGTCGATCAACACAGTGATCTCCTGGCTATTATTATTCACTCGCAGGTGAATTTACAAAATTCCTGCGTATAATTTGTACAGCCTCCCAGCATGTACTCTAATCGGGCGAGTTCTCGCTCAATTTTTACAATAAGTATGTATAAAAAAAAATTGGTAGTCCATTGTTTAGGCGCGTTCAAGTTGCCGGTGCTGGTCCACGCACAGGCCGGGAAGATCGTATGCTGTCTTCTGTATTTTGCGCTTCTTGTAGCGCTGTCGGTCCACTGCTTAGACGCGTTCAAGTTGCCGGTGCTGGACCACGCACTGGCCGGGAATTCACGCGAGTAAGTGCGCAGCAAACGTTGTAAAATGTACCTTCACAGTCCGCGGGACATTGCCTCTTATATTCTGGGATAGCTGTTGGACCGGGGGGAGTTATTGGTGTGTATATATTTTTAATCTGGCGGTAGGTGCAGGATGGGTTTTGTTTTTTATTTATTAATTGCTCTAGTTGTGCTTCACGAAACGAGCGCTTTTCATGTATGGAAACAGAATCGTTCCATGCTGGCGGGTTATATTGATTGTTCAAGATTTTGCTGAGACGGTCAATTTCCGACCTGTCTTTGTTTAACACCGCCGCGCTTTTTATGTCGTTTTTGATTTTTATCCATCCGCACTCTACTCACTCAGATATTAGTTTGTTTTTGTCTCCCCACAACTATCCCTCCATCGCTGTTGTCTTAGTTTTTCCTTTGTAATTGTCTCGTTGCTGGAAATTTTGTTGCTGCTGCTGCTATTGTTGTTGGTGATGGTTTTGATTTATTTGTTGCTGTTCCTCACAGTCACGGTCGCCATGTAGATATTAAAAAGATTTTGCATGTTGTTTCAGGTGTTGACGGATTCAGAATGAATCGTCTCTCTTTATTTAATAATGGATTTAGCCTAAAGTACATAATGAGGTTTGGAGTTCTGTCGCCCAGAGTACCGGCTGAACGGGAGTATATAGCATGTCATATGTATTTGTATATATGTATATATATGTATACTCATAAAGTACTTACGGTAGCGTTCTCACGCTCCGGCCAGTCCGCATAAGTGGCGGATCCTATTACTGCACTTATGTATATTTGTTATTGTATGAACATAGCAACAAAGTATCGTTATGTTATGAGGTGTTACTCTTACTTTATAGTTGGGTATATGACCACTTGTTATGTTGTATACTCTACAATACAGTGGGCATATGCTCATTAGGCATACAACATACTACAATACTTCTATTATAAAAGACTTTGGAGTTTTAACCCTTTTTATGAAGAGGAATTAAATATGATTCTTTCCAAATATATTGAAAAGGTGGAGATGTAACGGACGTTTAAAATACTTTAAGTATTGGCACAACCTGGTATTCCAGTCAGACCAGTTGCGTACAACGGTTTAAGGGAACTAATCAGAATCGACGATTCAATATAAAATTGACGGGTGCACTGAAGTCATATTCAACACATTGACAAAGTTATATAACAGCTGAGGATTCCTAGAAAATATAAGTTTTTAACGCCAAATATATTCCTTATAGCATCGTTAATTTATCACCAGAAAGATCGATTAAGCGAAAAGGGGAAAGCTTAATGATTTAAGGGGTGGGTCGGGTTTTCCAAAAATTGAAAAAAAAAAATTTTTTTTTTTAAAAAAAAAAAAAAAAAATTAATCGGAGGTGGGTAAGTTCCGACCAAAATAAAGTGAACACTTCAAGATGTTTTTTTTTCTAATACGTTCTGGGAAAGGCTTTGTAAGCCTTTGGTTTTTAAAAATTTTTGTCATTAAAAAATGTTAGAATATTGGTGTAAGTATACTTAATAATGTCCAAAAGGTTTTAGTAAATTTGCTCAAACCACATTTGCAACTTTTTTGGTAACTCTTTCCTTAGTTATAGCCATAAAAGTGAAATAAGTTTTATCTAAAAAGGCTAATGTTTGTTAAAGAACGGCCTAAAATCTTAGCATACGAAATAACGATCAAAATCACTGATTTCCACCGATCGTTCCTATGGGAGCTATATGATATAGTCACCCGATCTATATCAAATTCGGCACAGTCATTAACAAAAACATTAAACTAACAAATCTTTAGTTTGAAAGCAATCGCATCAAAAGTAACAAAGTTATTGACAAAAGTCACTGTTTTCGACCGATCGTTCTTATGGGAGCTATATGATATGGTCACCCGATCTTAACAAAATTTATCATAGTTGTTTATACACATATAAATGAAGTAAGTAAGTCGTCTCGCCGACTTAGGTATACCATACACCAGTAAAACAAATATTTCAAATTTATAATAACAAATGCATTTAGGTTTTTTTTTTTTCCAAAAATTGTGATTACATGCTTTTTAGAAGCAGATCTCGGTATCTCGCTCACGCAATGTTGCGACCACCCTAGCGCTGCCACCAGCCAACGGCCAACTGGAAAAATGTTTATATGCATAACTTGGTTATTTTTAGTTCGATTTTGATCAAATTTGGCATTTTGCTGGGTATTAGTATCAAATTCATTAGTACCAAGTAGTAGTATTTACAAAAGGTAAAAAATTACTTGAGATAATCGAGTTTTTTCAAATTACGGGAGCGGAAAGGGGCGTGGCAAAATCTTTGCATATACAAAATATGCGCATTTATTAAGCAAATATACTGTAAATCCTTCCTTGACCGGGTTCCATTAGGTTTAAAAATAAAAGAACGGACACGTCCGTGTCGTTTGATTGTAGTTTTTAGATTGATTCTTTATTCCAAATTATTCTTTTGCTTAAGCTAATTTTACATATATACTCTTATGCTGCGACTTATGCGACAGCTACAAAAGAGAGGGAAAGTGTCAGTAAATACATACATACTGTTGGAGCGCATGCATCAAAGTGCTTGGTCAGCGGTCACACGCTGGCCTGGCTCTAGCTCATGTTACGCTTGTGCATACAGTGCTTATGTGAATATATGTATGTGCATATACAAATGTACATACATATATGTTCATGCTTAATTGTATGTTTATGTGAATATGTTTATGTGAATACTTCAATGTATACACATGAACATATTCAAGTGCACAATTATATTTTAATGCGTATATGTTTAATTGTTTATACTTGCAACAAAGTGTTACAAGTTAAGCTTATTGTATTGAATGATTATTTGTATGAATATACTACACCTCCCCTTTTTAGGGAATAACGTTATGTTGTGGAGTTATTGTAATGATTCAATAATCATCATATCAATATATAGAATGGTAAAATAAAGGTAAAGTAAAGGTGTATCTTACGAAAAAAATTTTTTTTCTTTGTGTCTCTTGAGACAAATTTTCTTTCTCTTGTTTTTAGAAATTGCATGAATTTGTTTTCAATAATATTTGAATCCATAAAGATTTTTTTTTTTTTTTTAATTACTCAATGAAAATTATAAAATGTATGTTATTATTTTTACGGTTGATCTAGTTTATGACCTATTTCTTTTCTTAATAAGACTTTATCTCCTATTTTTAAATCAAAATCGGAAATATATTTGTCGTAGTATTTCTTATTCTTTAACTTATGGTTTTCTAACATTGTCCTAGCTCTTTTATATGCTATTTCTATTCTAAATTTTATTTCCTTAGAGTAGTCGTCTAAATTGTATATTGGATCTATTCTATCTATTTTGTTAAAATCTATGAACTGATTTGGTAGTCTTCCAAATACTAGTTCATATGGACAATATTCATATAATACAATATTCAATATTCATTCATTCAATAACAATAAGTGAAATATTGTATCCAAGCATCCCAATCGGACTTATCTGCTGATATGTATGAACGAATATGTTCATTGAATGTTCTATGACTTCGTTTTATTGTCCCTAAAGTCTGTTGGTGGTATGCTGTAGATGTCAGATTTTTAATCTTCATGTACTTGCATATATCTGTTATAATCTGATTTTTATACTCAGTTCCCATGTCCGTAATGAGTGTTTTCATTGGATCGTACTGTAGTATACAATTTTCGAATATAGCTTTAGCTACATTACTTGCACTCTTAGATGCGACTGAAATGGCTATTAAGTATTTTGTCAGATCGCATATCAATGTGACAATATACTCATTTTCATTATCTGATTTTGGTAGCGGACCTATTGTGTCCACTATAACTTTATCAAAAGCCTTCGCTGGTGTTTCTGTTATTATCATGGGAGTCTTCGTATGTGTCGTCGTTATTGACACCTGGCATTTATGACATCTCCTTATGTACTCTTTGATATGGCGTCCCATATTTTTTCAATAGAACTGTCTTTTGATTTGTGCCAATGTTCTGGTAATGCCAGTATGACCTCCTTGAATTGGATCATCATGATATGTAGACAGTATTGCTTCTTTTTCCTTTTCATTTTCTATTGGGGTCACCGGCCGGAGTAGCGCTACTCTTAATGTTTTCAATATAGTATTGCCCATATTTTTAAAAGAATCAATTGAAATAATTTCAAAGATCTTTTCGCTCGGTGCCAATTTTAGTTGGCTGATTTCAAGTATACCGGTTTGCATTTCAAGCCTTTGGAAGAACTGACCTAAGTCGAGAATTCCATTGGTATACAAATCGCTAACTTCAATTCTTGCCATAACTTTCTTTCCATGTTTCAGTGCACATTTAGACTCTGTTATTCGCAAGGTCACTACTTTCCGTACCTCGTCATTATTGATGACTTCGTATACGTTGGGCCTAGAAGCATTTTGAAGTTTTTGCCTTGGCAAAAGTTCTTCTTTATTAACTGCGCAGTTTTTCTGTCTACTTTGTTGCCTGGTAGTGACTTTCAGGACTTTTGTACTCATATCTTTTAATTCGGATATAGTTATCCGCGATAAGGCGTCTGCCACAAAATTATCTTTACCTCTCAAATACTCTACTGTAAAGTCGTACTCTTCCAGTTCTAGCCGCATGCGTGTTAGTTTTGAACTCGGGTTGACCATGGAGAATAAATATGTTAAAGGTCTATGGTCTGTTCGCACTGTGAAATGTTTTCCATATATGTATGGTCGAAAATGTGTTATTGCCCAATGTATTGCTGCTAGCTCTTGTTCTGTAGTACTCTTGTTGCTTTCACCTTTAGTGAACGCTCTTCATGCATATGAAACTGGAAGCTGGAGTCCATTATAGTTTTGTGTTAAAACTGCTCCACATGCTTGCTTGCATCTGTGATTATGCAAAATTCTTTGCTGAAATCTGGGTACTGCAATAGATTCTTATAAGTATTGGAATGCATTTTCGCATTCTGCTGTCCATTCGAATGGAACATTCTTTTTACATAATCTTGTTATGTGCCGGGAATATGCGGCGATATTTTTTATGAAACGTCGATAATAATTGCAAACGTCTAGCACTATCTGCATCATGTGGGACTGGATAATTCTTGATGACGTCAAATTTTGTGTCGTCCGGCAAGATTCCTTTGTCTGTGCATTTGTGACCTAGGAATGTCACCTCCTTCATAAAAAAATGAGCCTTTTTCTGGATGCAGTTTTAGATTTTTTTTTCTGCAAAGTTTAAAAACATCTACTAAATTTTTAATCATATGTTGTTCAGAACAACCGATAACGATTAAATCATCCATATAGAGGAAAGCTTGGCTGGGCTCAAGCCCTGAGAATGCTATTGTCATCATTCTCTGAAATGAATTAGGTGCTATTTTTAGACCGAAAGGTAATCGCGTGAAGCGATATGAGCCATTGCTCGTTGAAAAAGACGTTATATCTCTTGATTTTTCTTCTAGTTCTATTTGGTGAAAACCTGACATTAAGTCAAGGCATGAAAAATATTTTGCTCTTCCCAATTGATCAAGAATATCATCAATTCTGGGAAGCGGAAACTTATCTGACAGCAATTTTTTGTTTATTTGACGATAGTCAATTACTAATCGCCAGTTTTTTTCCTTAGATCCCGAAAGTGTTTTCTTTGGGACTAGTAAGAGTGTGCTATTATAAGGCGAAACAGACGGTTCAACAATAACCTGTTCAATTAACTTTCCAACTTGTCGCTGGATCTCGTCTATTTGGCTATGCGGACTCCGGTAAATTGTCACATATACCGATTCATCATCCTTAAGTCTTAATTTTTGTTTGTAAATATTATTTGTTGTGAACGGTTCGGTGTCAAGTCCGAACACATCACTATACTCAGTGCATAACTATTCGAGTTTGTCTTTGAATATATGAAATTTTTCTTCAATTTATGAATTACGGATTCTTTTCTTATATCTTCGGTGTTTTGAACTATTTCGTAGTTCGAAAGTGATTCAAATTTCGGTAGTATTTAAGAATCGGACAAAAGTACTTTGGGCTGTTGCAATAGTGTTTGCAACATAAACGCCCGGTCTAATTTCCTTATTCGCAATCAAAATGTTACCTTACCAGCTTACGCTGGCTCTTTTTGTGCCTACCCCTGTATTATTCTGTCCACCTCCACGGCCGCCTCTTCGATAGCGTGAATAATTTCGGCATCGTTGGGCTCTGTGGGCATCGTTATTGCTCCAATTCGAAATGTTATTGTTCCAATTCGAGTTGTTTCTCCAGTAAAAACATATTGTCACTCAACGAAGTCGGTCGTTGGTCGGTTACAAATCGCTAACTTCAATTCTTGCCATAACTTTCTTTCCATGTTTCAGTGCACATTTAGACTCTGTTATTCGCAAGGTCACTACTTTCCGTACCTCGTCATTATTGATGACTTCGTATACGTTGGGCCTAGAAGCATTTTGAAGTTTTTGCCTTGGCAAAAGTTCTTCTTTATTAACTGCGCAGTTTTTCTGTCTACTTTGTTGCCTGGTAGTGACTTTCAGGACTTTTGTACTCATATCTTTTAATTCGGATATAGTTATCCGCGATAAGGCGTCTGCCACAAAATTATCTTTACCTCTCAAATACTCTACTGTAAAGTCGTACTCTTCCAGTTCTAGCCGCATGCGTGTTAGTTTTGAACTCGGGTTGACCATGGAGAATAAATATGTTAAAGGTCTATGGTCTGTTCGCACTGTGAAATGTTTTCCATATATGTATGGTCGAAAATGTGTTATTGCCCAATGTATTGCTGCTAGCTCTTGTTCTGTAGTACTCTTGTTGCTTTCACCTTTAGTGAACGCTCTTCATGCATATGAAACTGGAAGCTGGAGTCCATTATAGTTTTGTGTTAAAACTGCTCCACATGCTTGCTTGCATCTGTGATTATGCAAAATTCTTTGCTGAAATCTGGGTACTGCAATAGATTCTTATAAGTATTGGAATGCATTTTCGCATTCTGCTGTCCATTCGAATGGAACATTCTTTTTACATAATCTTGTTATGTGCCGGGAATATGCGGCGATATTTTTTATGAAACGTCGATAATAATTGCAAACGTCTAGCACTATCTGCATCATGTGGGACTGGATAATTCTTGATGACGTCAAATTTTGTGTCGTCCGGCAAGATTCCTTTGTCTGTGCATTTGTGACCTAGGAATGTCACCTCCTTCATAAAAAAATGAGCCTTTTTCTGGATGCAGTTTTAGATTTTTTTTTCTGCAAAGTTTAAAAACATCTACTAAATTTTTAATCATATGTTGTTCAGAACAACCGATAACGATTAAATCATCCATATAGAGGAAAGCTTGGCTGGGCTCAAGCCCTGAGAATGCTATTGTCATCATTCTCTGAAATGAATTAGGTGCTATTTTTAGACCGAAAGGTAATCGCGTGAAGCGATATGAGCCATTGCTCGTTGAAAAAGACGTTATATCTCTTGATTTTTCTTCTAGTTCTATTTGGTGAAAACCTGACATTAAGTCAAGGCATGAAAAATATTTTGCTCTTCCCAATTGATCAAGAATATCATCAATTCTGGGAAGCGGAAACTTACCTGACAGCAATTTTTTGTTTATTTGACGATAGTCAATTACTAATCGCCAGTTTTTTTCCTTAGATCCCGAAAGTGTTTTCTTTGGGACTAGTAAGAGTGTGCTATTATAAGGCGAAACAGACGGTTCAACAATAACCTGTTCAATTAACTTTCCAACTTGTCGCTGGATCTCATCTATTTGGCTATGCGGACTCCGGTTAATTGTCACATATACCGATTCATCATCCTTAAGTCTTAATTTTTGTTTGTAAATATTATTTGTTGTGAACGGTTCGGTGTCAAGTCCGAACACATCACTATACTCAGTGCATAACTATTCGAGTTTGTCTTTGAATATATGAAATTTTTCTTCAATTTATGAATTACGGATTCTTTTCTTATATCTTCGGTGTTTTGAACTATTTCGTAGTTCGAAAGTGATTCAAATTTCGGTAGTATTTAAGAATCGGACAAAAGTACTTTGGGCTGTTGCAATAGTGTTTGCAACATAAACGCCCGGTCTAATTTCCTTATTCGCAATCAAAATGTTACCTGCATTAATTTTTATGATATTTAGGTTAAAGGAACCCAAGGCCCAAACTGTATTTTGTTTTAATTTTTTTATTCGTTTCTTCACATACGATATGGGCAGTGTAAAGCAGCTTACGCTGGCTCTTTTTGTGCCTACCCCTGTATTATTGTGTCCACCTCCACGGCCGCCTCTTTGATAGCGTGAATAATTTCGGCATCGTTGGGCTCTGTGGGCATCGTTATTGCTCCAATTCGAAATGTTATTGTTCCAATTCGAGTTGTTTCTCCAGTAAAAACATATTGTCACTCAACGAAGTCGGTCGTTTTTTTTTTTTGCGCTCTCGCTTAATTACTGTCTTTCGTTCTTTCGTGAAGTTAATTTATAATATTCAATTTAAATTCATTGCCTTTACCAATTTTTAATAACGCTATACTCATCGCGCAGTTTGATTAAATTTATTAACATTTACTTATATCAATATTAAAACTTTAACAAACGCAAATATAATTTTGTTGTTGCGCTGCTTAATTTCTGATTTCGTCCTATTTTTTTGCTCCCATCCGCGCTCTCAATTTACAGTTCACAGTTTGTTTTTGTTTGTGTGGTGTTGGTGCTCTCTATTCTTCTGCTTTCTCTTATGATCGCGCTCGCGGCCGTTAACTTCGCGCTTGTGACAAGTTTTTGTTGTTGTGTGTTGTAATATAAAAAAATGCTCTTTTTTTTCTTCTTTTTTTCTCTTTCTAATTTGCATATTGCAGTTAGCTTTTGCATTGGTTTGTATACACCTCTCTTAACATATATACATTTTCCCTTTTTATTTACATATTGATTTATAATTTGTTTGTGATAAATCAATAATTTAATAATGTCTGTCTGTTGCAAATATAATTGCAATAATCCCAGCAAGACCAGTGAAGACTTTCTTTACTGTTGGCTGTGTGACAATGTAATGCACTTTAAATGTGCTGGTTATACAGTCAAGGTGCGGGATAGTATTGCACAGGGTGGCGGCCTTAAATGGGGCTGTGATTCGTGTCCTGGCTTGGAGCTCGAGATGCGAAGTTTTATGAAACGGACTGGGGATGCGTTTAAAACCCTGTAAGCTGGCGTTCATAAGCTCCAAGAAGAGCTTTTGGCGATGGAGGTTCAATTCAGAAGTTCTAAACTTTTGATTGAATCTCCGACCTGAAAGAGGGCCAAGTTTCAGGGCGCGTCCCTCAGTCCGTCGGCATATCGTTCTCTACCAGTTCCGGCTTCCGACAATAACCCTATGTCCCCAAATATACAGCAACTGATATCGTTTAGGAGTCCGGCTTTGGAAGGTGTGGAGTCTCTTCCCATTTCCCCTGGTGAAAGTATCCCACCTACTAACACGATGTCGGTTATAGTTTCCGAACCGTCCGGGCAAACATCCGTTTCTAGGAATATTGCCAATAAAGTAGTTACAAGAGGAGCTCTGCTATTGCTGCCACTACTGTGCCTGGCACTTCTAGTTCCCTTGTTGTAGTTCCACCCAAAAAGCAAATTTTTATTTCGCGGCTTGATCCCAATACTACTTCTGAAGAAGTCATAGCCTACATCCAGGGCAAAGTTCAAGCACCAAACATTGCTGTGGAAAAGTTCCGTTTTTCATATACTCGGGACATCTCGTCCTTTAAAATAAGTATTTCCCCAGATCTTTTTGGCCAAATATGTCATAAAGATTTTTGGCCGGAACACCTTGTTGTAAAAGAGTATACAACAAAAAAGAAAAATCGGCCTCCGATTAGCCTGCTACCTGCCTCTGTGAATAACGTTCCTTCCGGCTCGTCTGCACCTGTTGGCGAGTCAAAAAACTAATTTCGTCCCTAACTCTGGCCTATCAGAACGTCCGGGGACTAAAGTCTAAACTCTCTAGACTCTATGTAGATGGTTTAGCTTTTGACTTTCATATTCTTGCCTTTACTGAGACTTGGCTGAAGCCTGATATTGCCGATGCTTCAATTTTCCCCTCAAAATATTTAATATATAGACATGATCGGACTATCCGTAATGGTGGTGGTGTTTTGATCGTTGTTGATTCGGCGTTCTCGTCTGAAATTATACAGTCTTCCAATCAGGAGATTGAATTTGTTTGTGTTAAAATTTCTCTTAATTCTTTTTCTGCCTATATTACTTGTTCGTATATTCCACCACAGTCCGACTTGGCAGTATACATTCACCATTTGGAAGCTATTCAACTTGTTTCCTCATATATCTCTGACAACGACTTGCTCGTTGTTCTGGGAGATTTTAATTTACCTGAGATTGCCTGGACCCTCTCATATGATTCTTTATTACTGTTGCCCTCCTCGTCACATTGTTTCATAGATGGTCTGTTTGAGTTATCCCTAACTCAAATAAATCCTGTCAGGAATAGTCGGAACAGATCACTAGATCTGGTATTTGTGTTGGATTCTTCCAACTGCGATATTTCCAGGACTGATCCCTTTTCGCAAGACAAACTTTACTAAACTTAAAAAACTCTTGTTAACTAATGATTGGACATATCTGTATACTTGCACGGATATGGACTCTGCCATTTCTGTCTTCTATAAAACTCTTGAGTCGTTCTTTGATGTTTGTGTCCCGCGTGTGACTCAAGAATGGTCTAATAAACCTCCTTGGTTCTCACGTGAGTTATGTAACTTGAAGAACGTAAAATCGAGATGCTATAAAAGATTTAAAAAATCCGGTAAAGCATCGGATTTTTCCCTAAACGTAGTTGCTCGATCAAATTTTAAGGTGCCTAATTCACAATGCTATAAGGATTATCTTCAGAGATGTAAACTTAGGTTTTCTCGCGATCCTAAGCAATTTTATAAATTCGTCAATGGAAAACGTAAGACACCCGTCTTACTTGTCTTTTGAAAACAATAAAGCTGATGATGTTAAGCTTTGCCTCAGTTTTAAAGACATATCGTCTTCTTGCCTACTTCAATCAGATCTTAATGATCTTCAGAGTTGGTGTGAAACCAATCTATTAAACCTTAACGGCTCTAAATGTAAAGTTATGTCTTTTTATAGATGCACTCCTTACTTAGCAACTTATTATCTTAACGACACTGCCTTAGAGAGGTTAGATATTATCAATGACTTAGGTGTTCTTATGGACCATAAATTAACCTTTAATTCTCATATTTCTGCTACAGTTAGTAAAGCTATGAATGTTCTTGGGTTTGTGAAACGATGGTCAAAAGAATTTGACGATCCGTACACAACCAAACTTCTGTATACTTCATTAATCCGTCCTATCTTAGAGTACGGATCTTGCATATGGTCACCTCAATATGAGACGCACCAAAGTAAAATTGAATCTGTTCAAAAGCAATTTTTGCTATTTGCTCTTCGCGGTCTAAATTGGGATCGCAATGTCAATTTGCCATCATACTCCAGTAGGCTTCTTTTAATCAATCTTCCTTCATTTATTAATCGTAGAGTAATGCTTGGTGCTATCTTTATTCATAATCTTTTAATAGGTGAAATAGACTCTCCTGAGCTATTGCACCAGTTAAACCTATCTGTACTGTAATATCTCCAAAGATATATTATGCCATTTCATTTATAATTCAAGACACAAACAGTTGTTGTGGGTTTGAGTTTGCTTTATTGAATGATTCTTAATTCTCTAACAATTGACGTCCATAGCTAAGACCGGGTAGCTGCGCTGCTAGTCATGCAGGCAGAGGAGCGGTATGCTTATGTATAAACATACTTATGTATAAATGTATAAATGTTTACATAAAAGTATGTATGTTTATATACCGTCGCAGCGGTAGAGTGAGGATGTATCATATTGCATATTGGGCCAAAGCGGCCGCGCGTGTTATATTTGCCGACACAGCAATTGTCCAGCACCATGCACTCATGGGTAGTCATGTTACTTAAGAGGCAAATGCACTTGAATGTTGCGCACATAAATATTGTAACTAATTACTACAATATGTTTGTATTGTTGTTAATATGTTATTCCACAACATGCTACAGTACCCCGAAGACCTACAAAAAATTTTATTCCTCTATCCTTAAAACATTGTAGTTATAACTATTCTTTGCATGAACCTTTTCGAGTCCTATGTTCTGATTACAATCTTCTGTATCCCATAATCAGACCAGAAGCCTCTCTTTCTCTTGTAAAAACCTCTATTTTAGCTCATTTAGCTCGTAATTAGCTGTAGTTAATAATGTTTTTAATTGTTTGTCCGTTATATTTGTATTTGTCCACGCGATCGTGCCGTCCGATATACGGCTGCGCCCCACGGTCGGTCGGGCGGGAGGTGGACAACGCTCTGCTTGGGCTCGCGCGAAACAGGCTATGTCCTGGTGTCGTATGGGCCACTTGAACGTACTTCGCATTGTACGCGTCAACGTCCAGACAATAAACCATTATTGTTATAGCGCCGTCTACCGCGGTCATTATGCTGGGCATAAAAAATGGTATTATTTTGGGAACTTCCTGTGGAGCCCGACTCTACTGAAAGAGTGGTAAATCTAGAGATGGCTTCTTTAGCTGAATCAAAGTTTCCTGATTCCATTAATATCTGGACTCTTTGACTTTTGGTATGACTTACCACAGCATTTACTGCCACTTTGGTAGTGTATTTTATTGCTTGTTCAGTTGGAATATATGCGCCTTTAAGGGCGTCGGTCATCTCCTTTGTGTATGAAGCACAGTTACTGGGGTTTCTCTGCAGATTTTTAATTTTTGCTGTTAAAAGATCCACTGATTCACCCTTAAAGATTGTTGATAGTTTTCGTATTACTTCATCAATCGTTGTTTCAGAGCTTAGAGTATTACCCGCTTGACCTTTCAATTTTGATTTTATGATTTCGATGGCTACTGCTTTATGCGTTTCCTTTATGGTGTCAAGTACGCGAAGCGCCCCAATGAAACCTGGTAGATTTTTAATATCACCATCGAAGTATGGTAGCAGCCTGGTGGCTGTGTTTATGAATTCTACCACTGTTTGAGTCATTTTGTTGCTTCCTTTTGGAATCGCCGGTTTATTATGACTTATGATTGATTGATCAGAGCTCACTGATGGTTCTTCTTGACCTATTTCTTCATCAGCCATTAGTTGTGTTTTTTGTTTCCAGTACTATTGAAGTTTCCAAATCAGATGTTTGTTTAAATTCAATATTGTGTCTGTTTAGCACAGTTATTGCTTTTTGTTTGTAATCTCTGTAGAACGCATTTGCGGCTTTTTTTTGCCTTGCCTTTAGTTTGGTATAGTGCTCAGTTAATACTGCTCTTATAATTTGGAGCTTTTCAGTTATTATTTTCGTGTGTTTGGTTACTGTGTCTAGGGATGTTTCTCTGTTACAAGATTTAGTTAATTCTTGTGCGTGTATTCTAGCTTTTCGTATTATCTCATCCCAAGTAACCATAGTTTGTTAAAAAGAACAAAAGTTTCGAAAATGTTTATGGTTGATTTTTTTTTTTTTATTTTTATTCTGTATCTATCATTTCTACATCTGAGTCTGTTAGATGTATTGGTTTTGTACTCGATTCTGATATGTCTATCAGAGCGATTGAGTCCTTGAAAAGTTCGTGGACCCATCCGGGCACGTCTTTACGTAAAGGAGTCTTAGCTAACAATCTACTATAAGCTACTTTTATGGATTTTTCCATAAGATCTACAATATTTTTTTCAAATTTGTAGTTGTGGGCTATCCAATACCTTATTTCCTTGTATTTGTGATTTGTTTCACCTGATTGTATCAGGAAATCGAGGAAAGGTAAATATTTTTGTAGCTTTTTTGTTTCTTTCTTATCCATATTCTACACTAACTTGTTAGGCCTATTAGTACGGATGTATTTATATATAAAAAAGTCATTTAGGCTTACTGCCTTGGTTCCTCCATTAGGTAGAAACGATATGTGCCTGCTTCATTTGAAAAACAGCATACATATGTTACTGTGAGTGTTAACGTCAAGAATGTCTCGACCACGCGTTTTTTTAACGCCCGAAAGTTTTACCGATACAAAAATAGAACATTTAGCACGAAATGATTTTAAACTTATTTATTACAAACTGAGTACAGAAAATGATGGTGTTTCTTAGATATACAAAATTATAAAGTTTATCCATATATATTAAGCCCTAAGGCTCCTAGCCCCGAGCTTCGTTTCGTGCCAATTATCGGATGTTTATTTTAACGTATCGTTCCTGTGCAATTTTCTTTTTATACTGACGCCTCGTCTCACTTCTTAGAGCTGGTTTCTGCCTCGATAAGTCAGAGTTGCATTCAGGTCGATACATACTAAGTCTAAAGGGAAAACGATCAGGGCTACCTAAATTCAGGGCATTGGCAGTAACGTACCGCCTCCACAACATCCAGGCTACCGTAAAACTACTCGGGAGTTTTACCCAAAACGTCTAATACAGCAAGCTTGGACACTGGTCGTTTTAAAATTCCGGCATCTGTTTGTACTTCAGCAACTCGTATTAGCCCATCTCTTGCTGGAATAACTTTCACGATGATTCCTCTTTTCCAGCTTGCCCTTGGTTGGTTTTCGTCACATATTATGACTAAGTCTCCCATCTTGATGGGTCGAATCGGTGCGAACCACATTGTTCGCTTTGTCAGAGTTGGTAAATATTCCCTTACCCATCGTTTCCAAAATGTGTTTTTTAATTGTTGACAAATCCTATACTGTTTTCGATGACAAAAGTTGTCTTCCTCTCCAGGGGTTTGTGTCGAATTAGTTGTGCCAAGCAAGAAATGATTAGGTGTTAGTGGACCTGGATCGTCTTTATCCACTGGAATGTGTGTTAGTGGTCTGCTATTTATGATATTTTCTGCTTCGATAAGTAAACTTCTAAGTGTTTCAACCTGGGGCGCCTTGTCTTGCAATGTTATTACCAAAACCTTTTTAACTGACTGAACTAGGCGTTCCCAACATCCTCCTGAACTTGGGTTTGCTGGACAATTGAACTTCCATTCTATGCCTTTATTTGCCATCTCTTCGGCGATGTAGTTCCAGTCAAATAGGTCTTTGACTTCCCTTATTAGACGATCAGCTCCAACAAAATTTGTTCCCATATCAGACCGTATTCTGATTGGTATACCACGCCTGTTTACGAAGTTTCGAATACATAAAATACATGCGTCTGTAGACAATTCCGCTGCTAATTCCAAGTGTATAGCTCGTATGGTAAGGCACGTAAATAGAGCCACCCATCGCTTTTCATGTCCACGGCCGATCGTTACAGTAACTGGCCCAAAATAGTCAAGTCCTACATAGGAAAACGGTCTTTGATAAGGAGTGACACGATCGGTCGGTAATTGACCCATCAGAGTCGCTTGCGGTTGGATTTTTATATTTTTACAAAACTGGCAAACTGTTTTTGCCCTTTTTACAGCAGCACGCAAGCATATTATCCAAAATTTTTGACGAATCTCAGTGATAATGAGTTCATCGTTTTGATGGTGGAATCTCTCGTGATACGATGTTACTATTAAATCAGTTAGTTTGTGTTTTTTGGGTAATATGATAGGTTGACGAGCACTTTGCGATAATGATGTTGCATAGTTAAGCCTACCGTTGACCACTAAGATCCCGTCGGCATTCATCGTAGGAGTTAAAGAGAAGATGCTACTTGCATTTGATACGCATGAATTTGCTTGTAAATCAGCTAGCTCCTTATGATAGACTTCCTTTTGCATGATTTTTACTAATGCATTTTCTGCATCTTGTAATTCCCGCGAAGAAAATGTTGTTACATCATTATCACATTGACGTTTCTATATCTGTTGTTTAAATCTCAATATCCATCCCATTGTTCGCTTTAGTTTCAAATACTTAGAAAATCTGTTTAGGTCAATAATATTTTCAACAGAAGTTGTTAAATATACCCGTTTTACTTCCGAGGAATCGTCTTCAACGTAGATCTTTTCCTGTACTGGCCAGCTCGATTCATCCTTCAATAAAAATTCGGGGCCTCTTGTCCAAATATTACCTGGCTCGTACTTAATTTTTACCTTTGTTCTCGTGGCTTTATCGGCAGCATTTAAATCTGTTGGAACCCATCGCCAATCATTTTCGTTTGTTGTTTCCAGTATTTCATTTATACGGTGAGCCACAAATTGTTTATATTTCCGATGATCTGATTGAATCCAAGCTATGACAGTCCTTGAATCCGACCATAATGTATATTTCTGTACGTTAACAGAATGACTTTCCAGTATCAGAGTCTTAAGTCGGGTACCTAAAACCGCTGACTGCAGCTCTAATCGGGGTACAGATAAAGTCTTTATTGGTGCGCATCTAGTTTTTCCCGCGACGAAAATTGTTTCGATAAGTCCATCAAGTATTATTCTCCAATAACCAACGGCAGCAAAGGCTTGTTCACTAGCATCTACAAAAATATTCTATGTTAGCTTGAGATGACATAAAATTTCGAGAGTAACATCTGTTTAATCTAAAACTCTTTACATTTTCGATTTGTAAGACCCAATTTTTGAAACGAACAAATAATTCTTCTGGGATCAAATCATTCCAGTGAATGCCTGACCGCCAGACATCCTGAATCAATATTTTTCCATGAATCGTCAGGTCGGCTAACATCTCCAATGGATCATAGATAGACATGACCAAGCTAAGAAGAAGAGAACAAGTGGCTCCGAATATCACGACCGTCATCTTGTTTCTCTTGTTGTGTCACCATGTCTCCATAAAAACCGTAAGCAATCCTGATCTTCCTGTCGAACTCGCACCTGCAAGAACATTTCCTTGATATCTGCACAAACTGCCACTGCTCCTTGTCGAAATTGAAATAAAATTTGAGTCAATGGCGGATTTTCATCGGGTCCTTTTAATAATCTTGAATTCAATGAAACTTCTTCGATTGAGGCTGCTGCGTCGAATACTAGTCGTAGCTTTCCTGGTTTGTTCACGTTGTAAACGGCGACATGAGGTAGATACCATGTCTTAGAACTGGTTACACAAGCTTGAAGTTTTGTCATTTTGACGGCATATCCTTTCTTCACAATAATAATTTTATTCTCTATTAATTGGAGTCTTTTCAAAGCCATACTGTAACTGTCGGGAAGATTTAATGTTTCTTTTGACCATAACAGTCCGGTTTCATATTCTCCTTCTAATTTTACTGTTGTGTTTCGAAGTATCTCTTTAGCTCGAATTATGTCAGCGGACTCTACTGACTTAATATACGGCCGTACTTCAAAATTCTCAGTTGTGAAATAATCTGCCATCAAATCGTGCATTTCCCTGTTTACTTGATCCTCCAAAGAATGCGCATGAAATACTGATGTCACTAACGGGCTTGTATTAGAATGGTCTGCTCTTGATCTAAAAATCACCCATCCCAAAGGTGTTTTTGACGCCACTAGTCTTGGACCGATATCAACGCTTCGTATTGTCTTGACCAGGTGGGTATTATCTATGCCGATCAGTATTGTTGGTTCGGCATCTGTGTAACTTGCTATTGGGAGGTTCGCGACTCGAATATACTGTTCCGCTAATGTTTGATGATCCATTGATTGTAGAGGTAATTCCAGATCAGGGATTGTTGTGCCTTTTAACTGTAACCAATTTTTATTTCCATTAATACCTCTTATTTTTAGATGACATACTGTCGTATTCAAGTTAATGGCATGATTCTTAATCCAATTTAATGTTAACTGATCCATGTTTTCTTTTACCCCTAGCTTTTTAGCTAAATTCTCGTTAATTAACGTTACGTTGGAACCCTCGTCCAAAAACGCGAACGTTTTAACTAATGTATTCTGCGGGCCCATTATTTCGACTGGCAGGACTTTAACTAACAACCTTTTCATGCTAGATTTGACTGTATGTGTCGCTGCTTCTGCTTTATCTACTCCTATCGTCTGTCTATTAGGATTGTGCAACGATTTGTGATGCGAACTCTTGCAGACACCGATGTTACATCTTCGTTTGAACTTACAGGATATCATATTGTGGTTGCGTTTTAGACAGCTGAAACAAACCCCTAATTTCTTGACCATGTTCCACTTTTCATTTACATCAGCCTTTACATATACATCGCATTCAGACAGAGAGTGGTCACCATTACATTCGGTGCAAACTTTTGTATATTTCATATCCTTCTTTTGATATTCGCCAGTATTTGTTTGCATTACCAATTTTGGATTGTGACGACCATCACCCTTTGAAGTGGGCCTGTTCGAAGTTGTCATTAATGTTACCTTCGCAATCGTTCTTGCTATACTATTTAACCAATTACTAAAATCCATCAAATTGGCGTATGGATATATGTGAGATGAAAACTCTTGCCACTGCATTCGTTTTGACATTGGCATTTTTGAAACTAATTGATCCAGCAAAGATGGATTTTGCAAGTGTAATACTGCATTTGAAGATTGCAAAAATATGACCAAATTTTTTACCTTCGTGGCAAATGGAATCATCTTTTCTAGATTATTCTCTGGGATTTGCGGTATATCATTGACAATTTCTAGCTGACTTTTAATAAGCAACTCTGGTCTTCCGTACATAAACTGTAGGTGCTCGATAATATGTGGCACGTTTGCCGGATTGACTAATAGCCCTTTTACCTTCTCTTTTGCCGCTCCTTTTAAGATTTTCTGTAAACGTATTACATTTTCCATTTGGGTATAACCATAAGCAGCGGAGGATTCTATGAACATTGTAATAAATACTGGCCAATCTTCTGCCCTACCACTAAATTCTGGCAGATCCATAATTCTTTGCCCCGACATATAATTATGTGGGTATTGTCCCTGACTAGCCTGACCAACCCGAACGCAACCCGTAACATTACCAGACTCACCCGTACCAACATTAATGGGGAAAGGTTCGTAGACATCAGATATTCCGGTTGTAGTTTTAAATGGCATTTTGTTTTGTGTAGCACCGTCATCGGCAGCACCCTGTGTGCCGCCCAAAGCATGCGGAGCGCCCATTATGGCTCCATGACGTTGTGCACCGTCCAAGTTTGCAGCACCCTGTGTGCCGCCCAAAGCATGCGGAGCTCCCATTATGGCTCCAAGACGTTGTGCACCGTCCAAGTTTGCAGCACCCTGTGTGCCGCCCAAAGCATGAGGAGCGGCCATTATGGCTCCAAGAAATGCAGTCAGTTATAGATTCATTAGCAATTTTTAAATTAACTATTTCACTTTGCACTAAATGAATTTCTTGTATTTGTTGTTCTTGTCCATTGTGGATAGCTTCAATTTTTGAACTTTGTGACGCAATTTGTTCTTGCAATTGCGTCATCATTCTTTGCACACTTTCCAATATATTCGTATTCTCTTCTCTGTCTTTTGGCGCTTGGCTCTTATTGGAAGCGTCTCTTTCTATCTCACTCTCTCCCGCGGTAGACTCGTTTGCCGCCGATTTCGGCGTTTCCATCGCGTCCATGTTGATACGCTTTTTTCTCCCGCGCGTTTTCATTTTATTGCTCATATTTCACATTTCTAATCAATTCCGACACCATCAACGCACTTTTACATATTATTTAAGTTAAAATAAAGAATGTTAACGTCAAGAATGTCTCGACCACGCGTTACTTTAACGTAAAGTTTTAAAGTTTTACCGATACAAAAATAGAACATTATCACGAGTTGATTTTAAACTTATTTATTACAAACTGAGTATAGAAAATGATGATGTTTTGTAGAACCTTCCTTGACCGGTTTCCATTAGGTTTAAAGAATGTAAGATCGGACACGTCTGTGCCGTTTGATTGTAGTTTTTAGATTGATTCTGTATTCCAAATTATTCTTGCTTAAGCTAATTTTACATATATATTCTTATGCTGTGACTTATGCGACAGCTACAAAAGAGAGGGAGAGTGTCAGTACATACATACATACTGTTGGAGCGCATGCATCAAAGTGCTTGGTCAGCGGTCCCACGCTGGCCTGGCTCTAGCTCATGTTACGCTTGTGCATACAGTGCTTATGAGAATATATGTATGTGCATATACAAATGTACATACATATATGTTCATGCTTAATTGTATGTTTATGTGAATATGTTTATATGAATACTTCAATGTATACACATGAACATATTCAAGTGCACAATTATATTTTAATGCGTACATGTTTAATTGTTTATACTTGCAACAAAGTGTTGCAAGTTGAGCTTATTGTATTGAATGATTATTTGTATGAATATACTACACCTCCCCTTTTTAGAGAATAACGTAATATTGTGGAGTTATTGTAAGGATTATTGATATAGAAAGGTAAAATAAAGGTAAAGTAAAGGTGTATCTTACGAGAAAAAAAAAAATTTTTTTTTTTTTGTTTTTCTTTTCTTTTTCTTGTTTTTAGAAATTGCATGAATTTGTTTTCAATAGTAGATGAATCCATAAAGATTTTTTTTTTTGTTTTTTTTTTTTTTATATTTTGTTTTGTTTTTTTTTTTATGGTTGATTATTTTTACGGTTGATCATTCCGAAAACGGTTTTAGTTTGTTTTTATGAACCTTCTGGTTTTTATTCTTATCATCTGTTATTAGTATATTGTCATTTTCTTCTATACTCACTACCTTATAAGGCCCTATATATTTAGCATCTCGTTTATGACCTATTTCTTTTCTTAATAAGACTTTATCTCCTATTTTTAAATCAAAATCGGAAATATATTTGTCGTAATATTTCTTATTCTTTAACTTATGGTTTTCTAACATTATCCTAGCTCTTTTATATGCTTCTTCTATTCTAAATTTTATTTCCTTAGAGTAGTCGTCTAAATTATATATTGGATCTATTCTATCTATTTTGTTAAAATCTATGAACTGATTTCTTATGGACAATATTCATGCACTGCCGAGGGTGTTGTGTTGTAACAATAAGTGAAATATTGTATCCAAGCATCCCAATCGGACTTATCTGCTGATATGTATGACCGAATATATTCATTGAATGTTCTATGACTTCGTTCTATTGTCCCTAAAGTCTGGTGGTGGTATGCTGTAGATGTCAGATTTTTAATCCTCATGAACTTGCATATATCTGTTATAATCTGATTTTCATGAGTGTTTTCATTGGACCGTACTGTAGTATACAATTTTCGAATATAGCTTTAGCTACATTACTTGCACTCTTAGATGCGACTGAAATGGCTATTAAGTATTTTGTCAGATCGCATATCATTGTGACAATATACTCATTTTCATTATCTGATTTTGGTAGCGGACCTATTGTGTCCACTATAACTTTATCAAAAGTCTTCGCTGGTGTTTCTGTTATTATCATAGGAGTCTTCGTATGTGTCGTCGTTTTTGACACCTGGCATTTATGACATCTCCTTATGTACTCTTTTATATGGCGTCCCATATTTTTCCAATAGTAGTGTCTTTTGATTTTTGCCAGTGTTCTGGTAATGCCAGTATGACCTCCTTGAATTGGATCATCATGATATGTAGACAGTATTGCTTCTTTTTCTTTTTCATTTTCTATTGGGGTCACCGGCCGGAGTAGCGCTACTCTTAATGTTTTCAATATAGTATTGCCCATATTTTTAAAAGAATCAATTGAAATAATTTCAAAGATCTTTTCGCTCGGTGCCAATTTTAGTTGGCTGATTTCAAGTATACCGGCTTGCATTTCAAGCCTTTGGAAGAACTGACCTAAGTCGAGAATTCCATTGGTATACAAATCGCTAACTTCAATTCTTGCCATAACTTTCTTTCCACGTTTCAGTGAACATTTAGATTCTGTTATTCGCAAGGTCACTACTTTCCGTACCTCGTCATTATTGATGACTTCGTATACGTTGGGCCTAGAAGCATTTTGAAGTTTTTGCCTTGGCAAAAGTTCTTCTTTATTAACTACGCAGCTTTTCTGTCTACTTTGTTGCCTGGTAGTGACTTTCAGGACTTTTGTACTCATATCTTTTAATTCGGATATAGTTATCCGCGATAAGGCGTCTGCCACAAAATTATCTTTACCTCTCAAATACTCTACTGTAAAGTAGTACTCTTCCAATTCTAGCCGCATGCGTGTTAGTTTTGAACTCGGGTTGACCATGGAGAATAAATATGTTAATGGTCTATGGTCTGTTCGCACTGTGAAATGTTTTCCATATATGTATGGTCGAAAATGTGTTATTGCCCAATGTATTGCTGCTAGCTCTTGTTCTGTAGTACTCTTGTTGCTTTCACCTTTAGTGAACGCTCTTGATGCATATGAAACTGGAAGCTGGAGTCCATTATAGTTTTGTGTTAAAACTGCTCCACATGCTTGTTTGCTTGCATCTGTGATTATGCAAAATTCTTTGCTGAAATCTGGGTACTGCAATAGATTTTCTTATAAGTATTGGAATGCATTTTCGCATTCTGCTGTCCATTCGAATGGAACATTCTTTTTACATAATCTTGTTATGTGCCGGGAATATTCGGCGAAATTTTTTATGAAACGTCGATAATAATTACAAAATGCAACGAAACGTCTAGCACTATCTGCATCATGTGGGACTGGATAATTCTTGATGACGTCAAATTTTGTGTCGTCTGGTAAGATTCCTTTGTCTGTGCATTTGTGACCTAGGAATGTCACCTCATGCATAAAAAATTAGCATTTTTCTGGATGCAGTTTTAGATTGTTTTTTCTGCAAAGTTTAAAAACATCTACTAAATTTTTAATCATATGTTGTTCAGAACAACCGATAACGATTAAATCATCCATATAGAGGAAAGCTTGGCTGGGCTCAAGCCCTGAGAATGCTATTGTCATCATTCTCTGAAATGAATTAGGTGCTATTTTTAGACCGAAAGGTAATCGCGTGAAGCGATATGAGCCATTGCTCGTTGAAAAAGACGTTATATCTCTTGATTTTTCTTCTAGTTCTATTTGGTGAAAACCTGACATTAAGTCAAGGCAAGAAAAATATTTTGCTCTTCCCAATTGATCAAGAATATCATCACTTCTGGGGAGCGGAAACTTATCTGACAGCAATTTTTTGTTTATTTGACGATAGTCAATTACTAATCGCCAATTTTTTTCCTTAGATCCCGAAAGTGTTTTCTTTGGGACTAGTAAGAGTGGGCTATTATAAGGCGAAACAGACGGTTCAACAATACCCTGTTCAATTAACTTTCCAACTTGTCGCTGGATCTCGTCTATTTGGCTATGCGGACTCCGGTAATTTTTCACATATACCGGTTCATCATCCTTAAGTCTTAATTTTTGTTTATAAAAATTATTTGTTGTGATCGGTTCGGTGTCAAGTCCGAACACATCACTATACTCAGTGCATAACTCTTCAAGTTTGTCTTTGAATAGTGTTGGGAAATTTTTCTTCAATTTATGAATTACAGATTCTTTTCTTATATCTTTAGTATTTTGAACTATATCGTAGTTCGAAAGTGATTCAAATTTTAAATTGTTAAAGCCTACTATTTGGCATTTATCTGTGGTATTTAAGAGTCGGACAAAAGTACTTTGGGTTGTTGCAATAGTGTTTGCAACATAAACACCCGGTTTAATTTCCTGATTCGGAATTAGAATGTTACCTTCTGCTGAAGATAGTTCTATTTTGCGTACCACTTGGGATCTTGCTGGTAGAAGTGTTGAGTTATTACCAGAATTGAATGTTATTGAAACATAGATTGGGTACGTTAATTCTTGTGGTCTAAGTATAAACCAATTTTCTGAATTGCCGAAATCTAATTTGCAATTAAAAGTTTTTATGAAATCTAATCCTATTATTCCATCGCATGGGATTGCGAAATCTGAATGAAGCAGATGAAATTCGTATGGAATAATGTATTTATCTGTCTGTAATTCTATTGAGACTAGGCCTTTGGAGTTTATTACTCCTTCTCCTATGCCTCGAATGTCTACGGTTTTGTTTACTTGGATGTCGTGAAATATATCAGAATTTTTTTTTTTAATATCAATTAAAAATGTTATTTTCTTATTGGTTTTAACGTTCTTAAATGATACAAAATTATTAAGACTTAGGTAAATAGAGTAGACTTTATTTTTTAATTTTGAGCATTTGGAGGAGCTTGTCCGTTTCCCTGGTCACTTTGGGTAATTCGGACATTTGTGTTGTTATTACCATTCTGTTGGTTATTTGTGTTTTGTCTATTATTATTGTGTCCACCCCCACGGCCGCCTCTTCGGTAGCGTGAATAATTTTGGCCTCGTTGGGCTCTGTGGGCATGGTTATTGCTCCAATTCGAATTGTTATTGTTCCAATTCGAGTTGTTTCTCCAGTTACCATTATTGTTATAGCGGCGTCTACCGCGGTCATTATGCTGGGCATAAAAAATGGTATTATTTTGGGAACTTCCTGTAGAGCCCGACTCTACTGAAAGAGTGGTAAATCTAGTGATGGCTTCTTTAGCTGAATCAAAGTTTCCTGATTCCATTAATATCTGGACTCTTTGACTTTTGGTATGACTTACCATAGCATTCACTGCCACTTTGGTAGTGTATTTTATTGCTTGTTCAGTTGGAAGACCATCCGAAATATATGCGCCTTTAAGGGCGTCGGTCAACTCAGTAATCTCCTTTGTGTATGAAGCACAGTTACTGGGGTTTCTCTGCAGATTTTTAATTTTTGCTGTTAAAAGATCCACTGATTCACCCTTGAAGATTGTTGATAGTTTTCGTATTACTTCATCAATCGTTGTTTCAGAGCTTAGAGTATTACCCGCTTGACCTTTCAATTTTGATTTTATGATTTCGATGGCTACTGCTTCATGCGTTTCTTTTATGGTGTCAAGTACGCGAAGCGCCCCAATGAAACCTGGTAGATTTTTAATATCACCATCGAAGTATGGTAGCAGCCTGGTGGCTGTGTTTATGAATTCTACCACTGTTTGAGTCATTTTGTTGCTTCCTTTTGGAATCGCTGGTTTATTATGACTTATGATTGATTGATCAGAGCTCACTGATGGTTCTTCTTGACCTATTTCTTCATCAGCCATTAGTTGCGTTTTTTCTTCCAGTACTATTGAAGTTTCCAAATCAGATGTTTGTTTAAATTCAATATTGTGTCTGTTTAGCACAGTTATTGCTTTTTGTTTGTAATCACTGTAGAACGCATTTGCGGCTGTTTTTTGCCCTGCCTTTAGTTTGCTATAGTGCTCAGTTAATACTGCTCTAATAGCTTGGAGCTTTTCAGTTATTATTTTCGTGTGTTTGGTTACTGTGTCTTGGGATGTTTCTCTGTTTTGCGAGAGGCACTTACAAGATTTAGTTAATTCTTGTGCGTGTATTCTAGCTTTTCCTATTATCTCATCCCAAGTAACCATAGTTTGTTAAAAATAACAAAAGTTTCGAAAATGTTTATGGTTTTTTTTTTTTTTTTTTTTATTCTGTATCTATTATTTCTACATCTGAGTCTGTTAGATCTATTGGTTCTGTACTCGATTCTGATATGTCTATCAGAGCGATTGAGTCCTTGAAAAGTTCGTGGACCCATCCGGGCACGTCTTTACGTAAAGGAGTCTTAGCTAACAATCTACTATAAGCTACTTTTATGGATTTTTCCATAAGATCTACAATATTTTTTTTCAAATTTGTAGTTGTGGGCTATCCAATACCTTATTTCCTTGTATTTGTGATTTGTTTCACCTGATTGTATCAGGAAATCGAGGAAAGGTAAATATTTTTGTAGCTTTTTTGTTTCTTTCTTATCCATATTCTACACTAACTTGTTAGGCCTATTAGTACGGATGTATTTATATATAAAAAAAAATCATTTAGGCTTACTGCCTTGGTTCCTCCATTAGGTAGAAACGATATGTGCCTGCTTCATTTGAAAAACAGCATACATATGGTACTGTGAGGATGAAACTCATCTGTACCCTAGAGCCTCCTTGAACTGGGAAATCTTCTCCCGTTATATTGAGGTAAGCTGATCTAATTTGTACCAAGCATATTGAGTTTTGTGGTGAATTGATCTGCTCATTTCTAAAAACCTCAATTAAATCTTGGACAATACTGGGATGCCTAGCGTTTATTTTTTGAAAATATCTATCTAGAGTGGCCATTATTTTTCAGATTTTCCTTTAATCTATAGTCGCTTGTGTGCATATGTATTTTTAGACCTTATCTAGGTCATTAGCTTGGCTTAGGGCTCTTTTGGTTACACATTTATTGTGCAATAGGTAAGCTTTATATAAAACATATGCGCACATTACTACGACAATTATCAATAACAATATGTTCGTTAATCTCAAATCAGTATTTGATGATTCGATTTTATTTATTACATTAGCAGTGGAGTCCACTGATTTTGTTTCTATTAACCCCATTGTGGGTATAAGAGATATATCATCAAATTTACTTATGGAATTATCGAACATATGGAGTTTATTAAAAAAATTTTTTTTTTTGTATAATTCTAATAATGATCTCACTGACTAACGATCCTATATGAGACTATTTTAATTTAATAAAATGAATATGACAAATACGGGGAAAAGAGAAAAAAAAAATATAGGGAACAAAAGCCCCTAAAAACAGCTCAAAACCTTTTGTTTAGAAATTATTTTTAAAAAAAAATTTTTTTTTTTTTATATATGTATTTCAAGCTTCTGTCTTATTTGCTTGAATACGAATATTGTTTGAAATATAAAAAAAAATTGTTATGGATTCATGGATATTAATTTTTTATTTAAAAATTTATTTTTTTTTTTTTTTGAAAACGAAAAGAAAAAAATTTATCTCAACTGTGTCTTGCACAGCGAGCCAGAGACGTGGAAAAATTATAGAGTATGTGGTTGGCTCACAATTCAAGTATACATGTCATTTAGTGTTTTTTAATTAAAATAATAAAAAAAAATTCTCCAACCACATTGTTAGTAATAGCCTGTCAGAAAGTTAGTAGTTCGCAAGCTGCACTTTCGTGCTTCAACTTGCTATTAAGCTTATAGTAAAAATATTAATTAAAGGCAAGTTAAGGCTTGCGCATTTCTGCGGCCCCCTTGCGTTTCTTCGCTCTTTGGCGAAGTTCAGCTTTCAATTTGCCAATACGCTCTATGCAGCGTTGTCGGTCTTCCTCCGTCTTCAGAGTGGCCAGTAAGTCTACTTCCAGCCTCTTCTGCTGGAGTAGCTTACGTACTTGGCCTCCTCTTTTGGTCTTCTCTGGCCTTGTTGGTTTTGTGTTGCGGGCCCGGTACTCAGCTATTGTGAGTGGGCGCGGTCCATCGTTGGGATACAGCTCTAACGCTTCTTCTAGCGTCGGTGCATCCCTTTGCTCGACAGGAGCAGATTCCGCAAAGGGAATATCGTCACCGTTGTTCATCCGTAGTTTTGTTTTTCTGTTGGTTGGTTGTTTTTTTTTTTTTTTTTTTTTTTTTTTTTGATGTCGTTGTTGCTGTTGTATTATTGACTTAAAAAAATTTCTTTCCTCTTTTTTTGCTTTATATCATAATTTCTTTGCATTCTTTGTTTTGCTGTATAGTATTTGCATAGTCAAAAAGGAAACGCTTTTTTTTTTTTTTGTTGATTAGCAGCTTCAAGTTTCTCTGCACTGCTGAATTATAGCAAGTATTTATATACTTCTATATATATGTAGATATATTTCCATTAGAGAATAGTTTCTCTTTGTAGTATCCTTGTAGGTCCTTTAGGACCATGTCACGGTCGCCATGTAAATCCTTCCTTGACCGGGTTCCATTAGGTTTAAAAATAAAAGAACGGACACGTCTGTGTCGTTTGATTGTAGTTTTTAGATTGATTCTTTATTCCAAATTATTCTTTTGCTTAAGCTAATTTTACATATATATTCTTATGCTGCGACTTATGCGACAGCTACAAAAGAGAGGGAGAGTGTCAGTACATACATACATACTGTTGGAGCGCATGCATCAAAGTGCTTGGTCAGCGGTCACACGCTGGCCTGGCTCTAGCTCATGTTACGCTTGTGCATACAGTGCTTATGTGAATATATGTATGTGCATATACAAATGTACATACATATATGTTCATGCTTAATTGTATGTTTATGTGAATATGTTTATGTGAATACTTCAATGTATACACATGAACATATTCAAGTGCACAATTATATTTTAATGCGTAAGTATGTTTAATTGTTTATACTTGCAACAAAGTGTTACAAGTTGAGCTTATTGTATTGAATGATTATTTGTATGAATATACTACAATACGCACCAAATTTGATGTCTCTAGCTATTATAGTCTTTAAGAAAATCGGTTTTTTTTTTCAATTGCGGTGGCCGAGGGGGCGTGGCAAAATGTTTTTGCAACAAATTTCTGCGCGTTTACTAAAGGATTTATCTTACCAAATTTGATTAATCTTACCAAATTTGATGTCTTTTATCATGGTGTTTAAGAAAATAAAATTTGTTTAAATTTCGTGGGCGGAGGGGGACGTGGCAAAAATTTGAAATAACTTGACCACCGTAGGTATTACACTAGTCTACACACCAAATTTGGTGACTCTAGCTCTTATAGTCTCTGAGATCTACGTGTTCATACGGACAGACGGACGGACGGACGGACGGACGGACATGTCTATATCGACTCGGCTGTTGATACTGATCAAGAATATATATACTTTATGGGGTCGGAAAAGCTTCCTTCTGGCTGTTACATACATTTTGGCGACTTTAATATACCATTTCACCCTATGGGTGTATGGTATAAAAACAAAAAATGAAGTAAGTAAGTCGTCTCGCCGACTTAGGTATACCATACACCAGTAAAACAGTTATTTCAAATTTATTAAACCAATGCATTTTCACATGCTTTTTATTACAAGCATATCTTATAATCTCCCTCACTCAAGTATACGAGCACCCTAGCGCCCCCACCAGCCAACGGCCAACTACGGCCTTATGGAAAAACGTTTATATGCATATTTTGGTTGTTTTTTGTCCGATTTTGATCATTTGTTTTGCTGGGTATTACTATCAAATTCAAGTGTGCCAAAATTTATTACAAAAGGTAGAAAATTACGTGAGATAATCGAGTTTTCCCAAATTACGGGGGCGGAAAGGGGCGTGGCAAAATCGTTGCATATACAATATATGCGCATTTATTAAACAAATACACATACAAAATTTGGTGTCTCTAGCTATTATAGTCTTTAAGAAAATCAAATTTGTTTAAATTTCGTGGGCGGAGGGGGGCGTGTCAAATTTTTTTGCAACAAATTTGTGCGCGCTTACTAAAGGATTAATCATACTAAATTTGATGTCTTTAGCTATTGTAGTCTTTAAGAAAATCAAATTTGTTTAAATTTCGTGGGCGGAGGGGGGCGTGGCAAAAATTTGAAATAAACTTGACCACCGTAGGTAATACACGAGTCTACGTACCAAATTTGGTGACTCTAGCTCTTATAGTCTCTGAGATCTACGTGTTCATACGGACAGACGGACGGACGGACGGACGGACGGACATGTCTATATCGACTCGGCTGTTGATACTGATCAAGAATATATATACTTTATGGGGTCGGAAAAGCTTCCTTCTGGCTGTTACATACATTTTGGCGACTTTAATATACCATTTCACCCTATGGGTGTATGGTATAAAAACAAAAAATGAAGTAAGTAAGTCGTCTCGCCGACTTAGGTATACCATACACCAGTAAAACAGTTATTTCAAATTTATTAAACCAATGCATTTTCACATGCTTTTTATTAGAATCATATCTTATAATCTCCCTCATTCAAGTATACGAGCACCCTAGCGCCCCCACCCGCCAACGGCCAACTACGGCCTTATGGAAAAACGTTTATATGCATAACTTGGTTGTTTTTTGTCCGATTTTGATCAAATTTGGTGTTTTGCTGGGTATTAGTATCAAATTCAAGTGTGCCAAAATTGATTACAAAAGGTAGAAAATTACGTGAGATAATCTAGTTTTCCCAAATTACGGGGGCGGAAAGGGGCGTGGCAAAATCGTTGCATTTACAATATATGCGCATTTATTAAACAAATACACATACAAAATTTGGTGTCTCTAGCTATTATAGTCTTTAAGAAAATCAAATTTGTTTAAATTTCGTGGGCGGAGGGGGGCGTGTCAAATTTTTTTTGCAACAAATTTGTGCGCGCTTACTAAAGGATTAATCATACTAAATTTGATGTCTTTAGCTATTGTAGTCTTTAAGAAAATCAAATTTGTTTAAATTTCGTGGGCGGAGGGGGGCGTGGCAAAAATTTGAAATAAACTTGACCACCGTAGGTAATACACGAGTCTACGTACCAAATTTGGTGACTCTAGCTCTTATAGTCTCTGAGATCTACGTGTTCATACGGACAGACGGACGGACGGACGGACGGACGGACATGTCTATATCGACTCGGCTGTTGATACTGATCAAGAATATATATACTTTATGGGGTCGGAAAAGCTTCCTTCTGGCTGTTACATACATTTTGGCGACTTTAATATACCATTTCACCCTATGGGTGTATGGTATAAAAACAAAAAATGAAGTAAGTAAGTCGTCTCGCCGACTTAGGTATACCATACACCAGTAAAACAGTTATTTCAAATTTATTAAACCAATGCATTTTCACATGCTTTTTATTACAATCATATCTTATAATCTCCCTCACTCAAGTATACGAGCACCCTAGCGCCCCCACCCGCCAACGGCCAACTACGGCCTTATGGAAAAACGTTTATATGCATAACTTGGTTGTTTTTTGTCCGATTTTGATCAAATTTGGTGTTTTGCTGGGTATTAGTATCAAATTCAAGTGTGCCAAAATTGATTACAAAAGGTAGAAAATTACGTGAGATAATCTAGTTTTCCCAAATTACGGGGGCGGAAAGGGGCGTGGCAAAATCGTTGCATATACAATATATGCGCATTTATTAAACAAATACACATACAAAATTTGGTGTCTCTAGCTATTATAGTCTTTAAGAAAATCAAATTTGTTTAAATTTCGTGGGCGGAGGGGGCGTGTCAAATTTTTTTTGCAACAAATTTGTGCGCGCTTACTAAAGGATTAATCATACTAAATTTGATGTCTTTAGCTATTGTAGTCTTTAAGAAAATCAAATTTGTTTAAATTTCGTGGGCGGAGGGGGCGTGGCAAAAATTTGAAATAAACTTGACCACCGTAGGTAATACACGAGTCTACGTACCAAATTTGGTGACTCTAGCTCTTATAGTCTCTGAGATCTACGTGTTCATACGGACAGACGGACGGACGGACGGACGGACGGACGGACGGACGGACATGTCTATATCGACTCGGGTGTTGATCCTGATCAAGAATATATTTATTTATTTATTTATTTATTTTACGTCAACTAAGTCAGCACTCGACGAAAAAGCTTAAGCTAAAATACAGATAATAATTAATTCATGAAGGTAGCTTAGCTTTATGCACAACATCCCCGACCCGGTGGAGGTGTTTTATTTGCAACAAGGTGCCAGCTATGCCCCAATATCCAGTCCAGAATACTTTCAGTGGTTACGCTGTAGATAATTAAAAAGTATAGCGCGAAGAGAAGTGACAGATAGATGAGGAGAAATAAGGTGAGAAAGGTTGTTAAAAGATTGGCAAAGAACACGAAGAGGTTCGTGAAGAGAGTAGTTAGTCAGACATCTACTAAGGTGAAGAGGAAAAAAAGTTTCTGGTCCGACGTGAGGGAACACAAAAATATAGCGTATCTAGTAAATTGGAAGAACTGACTTCGCCGTTGACTACTTTATGTAGAAAGAGAATCCCAAATACGAGCCTACGGTTGTAAAGTGAAGGATATTAATAAGAAGAAGTCTGTCAGAATAAAAAGGTAGGCGAAGATTCGGGTCCCAATTAAGACCGCGTAACGCAAACTTAAGGAATTGCTTCTGTACCGATTCAATACTACGCTGGTGAACATCATATTGAGGGTTCCACACTGGTGAGCAATATTCTAGAGTAGGGCGAACTAACGAAGTGTATAAAACCTTTGTCACATATGGATCATCAAATTCTTTGGCCCAACGTTTAATGAAGCAAAGAAGACTGCATGCTCTATTAACAATTGAAGATATATGAATGTTAAAGGAAAGTTTTGGGTCAAACATAACGCCTAAGTCTTTAAATGATGGTACACAATCTAACAGAACAGACTTAATAGAGTAATGAGCTAGGAACGGCGACGAACGACTGAAAGTCATAAAAGAGCATTTAGAGGCATTAAGGTGTAATTTATTAACGTGACACCAAACACAGAACGCATCGAGATCTGATTGCAAGTACTGTTGGAAAGAAGGATCATTATATGAATAACAAATCTTGACGTCATCCGCAAACATGAGCACGCGTGAATGAGCCAAGGCCAAAGGCAAATCGTTTATAAACAAGGTAAATAACAGTGGGCCCAGATGACTGCCTTGGGGGACACCTGACGTAACTCGAACAGTTTTAGATAACGAAAATATACCTTTTGGGTTCTGCCAATAAGATACGACTTTAACCAAGCCAATAGTTTCGGGGAAAAACCCATGATGTTAAGTTTCATGAGAAGCATAGAATGATCAACCGTATCGAAAGCCTTACTAAAGTCAGTATAAATAACATCAGTTTGACACTTTTTACGGAAGCCATGGTGTACAAGGGTTGTCAATTCTAAAAGGTTGGTAAGCGACGAACGACCTTCCATGAAGCCATGCTGACAAGCATAAATAGTGGATCTGGATAGGTGTTGAAGGGAAGACGTAATAATTTTCTCAAACAGCTTAGGTATTGCCGAAAGTTTGGCAATGCCACGGTAGTTAGAAATATCCGATTTATTACCCTTTTTAAAAAGCGGAATAATAAAAGACTTCTTCCAAATATCAGGGAAGCTACAAGTCTCACTCGATATAAAGAATAACCGAGATAAAGGCTTAGATAGGGAAATCGAACACATTTTAAGGATGCAACTAGGTACGAAGGAAGACGTCATAGATGATAAGCTAGAGATAATACAGTCTTCAGTAATATTAGGAAAAAACATACAATTTAAATGTGGAATTGTGAAGGGATAAGGTGTGGGATCCGAAGCAGTAGTAGAATAAGTCGACTGTAAGAATTTAGCAAACAGATCTGCAATATCTGAATCAATATTAGCAGTCTGGTTATTAAGTCTGAAGGTGGAAGGTAGCAAATTAGAGCGTCTTTTGGAATTAGCAAAGTTATAAAATCTTTTTGGGGTTCTTATAAAATTCAACCTTACAGCGAACGATATAATTATTATAGCATAGAGTCTTTAAAAGACAAAATTGAGATTTGGCTACACAATAATTTGCATAGTCACGTCGCGAACCAGTTTTTTTAAATCTTTTAAAATATCTCGATTTAATGTTACGCAGATTAGAGAGCCTACGTGTGAACCAGACTGGCGCACTGGAGACGGTTGAGACATTCACATAAGGAACGCATTTATCAATTAGAGAATTAAGAGCAGAGTAGAAAAAATTTACTGCACAATCTATATCACAGCACTCAAATAGGAATGACCAATCAAAAGAGAAAATAAGGCTGTTAAGAATATTGAAATTTGTTTTACGAAAACATCTACGACGAGAATTTGAGATGTTATTAAATGAATTATTAACGGAATTGTAAGAAATAGTAATTTCAATGGTAGGGTGATAAGTATCTTCAGGCTTCACTAGGGGCTGTGTTTGTGATACAGCACTAACAGTGGGATCTGAGACAAAAACAAGATGGAGGATTCTTTTAGAAGAGTTAAGAAAAGAATTCAACTGATATAGCGGACATTCAAGTAGGCTATCAAGAAAAACATGTTGAGATGAAGGAATTAAGAAAGATAGATTATCATCAACAAGCCAAGAAATATTAGGCAAGTTAAAATCACTTAAAGCTATAAAAAAATCACGATCTTTAAGACGACTAAAAATAGTTCGCAAAGCATCAGCATGGTGCATGTAGATCATGATATCAGAAGCTGGAGGAATATATGAACAAGAGATATATAAGCTAAAGTTAGAACATGTAACTTCGACGCAAATAAACTCAACACCTAAGGGAGATCGGCACAACACTTGAACACGGATTCGAGTTGACATCAATGAGTACTCCACCGCCACGTCGACCAACATGGTCAAGCCTATAATCAACAAACAAAACAGAGGAGTTGAGAAGTTTCAGAAAAAGCTAACATGTCAGCCGAAAAGGTTTGGTTATCACAGAATAAATTCCAGAGCTTGGTAAGAAGTCCTCTTATATTTTGATAATGAATTCAAACACTAGACGTTATTAGTTTTTTGAAGCAGAAGATACATTAGAAAGGTGGACAGGCAAAGGGCGGGAGCGCTTATTGGGCGCAAATTCGTGTACAACTAGGCCCTCTGGCCAAAAGTTAGGGTCAACCATAGCTGAGAAATACTCATTTGGTACAGTAATTTTAAAAAAGGAGATTTCGCGAGGCCTAGAAAACTTAAACTTTTGAATTAAAACCTTAGCAGGGCATATATTACCAATGTAAGCTGCCACAGACGATTCAGAAGTATCTGGAGCAAGCCTAGAGATAAATAATTGTTTACGATGGGGCACTACAGTTAGTGGAGGCGGAGGAGCATTGGGATCCGCAAGTGATTGAAAGCCAGCATGATCCAGTAATTGATCAGAGTTCCCGTGAGGGATAGATTGAGGTACACCAGGGCTTGTAGTGGGTACATCAATCTGAAAAAGAAGAGCATAAAGAGGGACAAGAAGATGGTGTAGGCGAAAGTAAAATGGGAGAAGATGTAATAGAAAGTGCGGGCGACTGCTTATGAGGCAACTCAAGGGTACATTTCTTGGGCAGTTCCTTAGAAGGTGAACCAAACTTGAATTGCGACAATAAATGTATGCTAGAGTCACACTCATTAGACAGCTGTTTGGCCATTTTATTAATACTTTATGGGGTCGGAAAATTTTGTCGACTTTAATATACCATTTCACCCCATAGTTATATGGTATAACAATAATGCCATTTATTACACATAAAAAATTTACCAATATTAAATTTCGCAATAGCTTAGAAATTAAAGAAGTTATTGAGAAAAGTCACTGTTCGTGACTTTGCCGTTTGTATGGGAGCTATATGATATAGTCACCCGATCTTGATCAAATTTGGCACAATTATTAAAAAGAACACAAAACTGACCAATACCAACTTTTATGACAATTGCTGATAAAATAACGAAGTTATTGAGAAAAGTCACTGTTTGTGACTTTGACGTTTGTATGGGAGCTGTATGATTTAGTGGTCCGATCTGGCTGAATCTGAGATAGACAACCCCTGCAGTATATACAAGCCTACGTGCAAAATTTCAACTAGCTCTTACGATCTAGGAGGAGTTTGCGTTGATCCAGATGGGTGGACAGACGGACGGGCGTGGCTATTTGAACTCGTCTCGTTGTGCTGATTGAGAATTTATATGCTTTATATGGTGGGGATGCTTTCTTCTATGCGTTGCATACTTCTGACCAAAATTAACATACCGATTTTGCATGGGTGTAGAAATATACAAATTGAAGTTAAGAAGATCCAGATTTTTCCCTGTTTGGATATGTAACCACAAAATTCGTTTGGCACTGGGAGTGCCAAGCTGGCGCGACTTATTTAAAATCATAAGTCATTAAGTCAGTTTAATCAAGTGAGAATTAGATTTGAACACTTTCGTGCTTGTAGAGGCGCTTTTATTATTATTATTTTTTTTGTTAAAACAGACATACTGCAGTGACATATTTAAAAAAATATGCTTATTGGTACCATCCAATAAAAGAAGCTTTATCAAGTTTTACATGGGAATAGAGTAATTATACTAACATGGACAAATATATTACAAATTAGATAACATGACAAATTACATTCATATTGTTAATATTTTTTAGTTGTCAAAGACATGTATTCTAATTTACAATGCCAAGGCAACAAAGGCGTTCAGGCAAAAATTCATATATATGTACATGTAAGCATTTCATTACATATTTACAAGAAGGGGTTAAACCGAAAGTTAAATAATTTAAGGGTGGTTAGGGGTTTCCAATTTTTTTTTTTTTTTAATTTTCTTTTATTTCGTTTTTTTTTTTAAGTAAAAAAATTAATCGGAGACTATAGGTGGGAGGATTTAATGATACTTTAACTAAATTTTAATAATTTTTGAATACAGGTAAGTTCCGACCAAGATATAGTGAACACTTCAAGTTGTTTTTTTTACTAATACGTTCTGGGAAAGGCTTTGTCACTGTTTGGTTTTTAAAAATTTTTGTCATTAAAAATTTTAAAATATTGGTATTAGTATACTTAATAATGTCAAAAAGGTTTTAGTAAATTTGTTCAAACCACATTTAAAAAAAAAATAACAAAAAATGTGTTTTTTTTACACAAAAAACCCTACCCACCCATTAATAGATTTTTAAAATCTTTAATAGCATCTCGATTTAACGTTCTTCAAATTACAACATGGATGAAAGCAAAGAAGGTGTATCAGACAATGCCTGGATCATACGAGGTACACAAAAATTTAAAAACGGGTAAGAGACAGAAATGCAAGAAAACAGATAAGACCAATCATTAATTAAAAGAATGTTAGTAAAGTTTGTCTTTCAAAAACGTCGTAATCGAGGCATCTAGTTGCAATCGATAAACACAACTCGAAGAGGCGGTCAATGGTTAGATCTAGAGTTGTTGGGAAATTATCTTTAGGGATAACTAGGGGATCTGTTCTGGCCAAAAATTATTTTTAAGGACGTAATTTTCCTTCTAAAAATTTTGATTTCTTTTTTAATACCTTGGCAAATTCAAAACCGGAATATGCACAAAGTGATCAGAGCTTTGAGAGAAGCGCTTGATTACTCTCACCCCAACTTGCACATTGGATTTTATCCTTTTCTATGTTATGATCGTTTAGTTGTTAGCTGTGTAGTAGCCTACATATAAAAAGAAAGTGTAAAGAAGGACACTCCCTTGCAGCGCCTTGCTGCCATTAACTTGGTCAAAGTACAGGGATACGAGCACACCTCATTAGCTAGGACTATGTGTGTAGCCTCGGTTCACATTTTAGGACAGAGGAGACCCGATAACGATGTATCCGTTTTTCTGGGTCAAGAAAACCACAATCCAGTCAATATGTACACCGATGGATAAAAAATGGATGAAGCAGCGGGGGCATCGGTGTACTGCCTAGATAAGATACCTGATTACTGTAGTTTTCAAGAAGAGTTGGCAGTGATCTATACAAGGATCGAGTGATTTTGTTAGTGGTTGTAAATCTTCGTTCCATAAACCCATGTTCTGATGAACTAATAGGGCACAGGAATTCTGCAATTGAGATGTTATTATGATCTGACTTCTGACTTTTTATATGTTTTGTTATATATATTGTCAAGCCAAAAACTAATTTCATCATGTCGAGCCCTATTTGCGACAATAACGTATGCGCTATTTTCCGAATTTATGCCAATATGTATATTATCTGCACCTAAAATATTACTATACTATATTACAATCTCAGATCCCAAAATTTGAATCTGATCGGATAAATAGAACACAAGTTACAGTCAATATAAATCGGTGCCGGCAGCGCTGCTTGCTTCCTACTACAACATCATCAAATCAACAGAGCACATGCATACACACACATGCGCAATGCTACATGAACTGTATATGTATGTGTGCCGTGCTTTGTTTTGGGAATGATAGAAGAAAAAGAAAAAATTTTAGTAAAAAAAGTAATAATATGAATGTTTTGTTTATATATTTATGAATTGAGTTGAACGAAAAGAAATTTTAAAATGTAAAAATATTAGGGGTTATATACCTTCTTTGTCGAAGAAAAAGAAGAAAGTTTGAATTTTTTTTTTAGGTATGTTGCAATTGTTTCATTAGACGAATGTTTTCAGTTTTTGATAGCACACTTTATTAACAATGTTCGTGCGAAATTTCGTGGAAAAATATTGAATAGTTTTTAAGATGTGGCTGTTTCCCTTAGAGGCCTTGTTTTGGAATAGGCTTGCGGTTACCAAATTGCATTACTTTTGTGTAATTCCTTGTGCTTGATCTATCATTATACCCTTGCAAAAAGGGTATATTAATTTTGGTCAGAAGTGTGCATAGAAGGAAGCATCTCAGACCATATAAAGTATATATATTCTTGATCAGCACGACGAGACGAGTTGAAATAGCCAAGTCCGTCCGTTTGTTCGTCCGTCTGGATCAACGCAAACTCCTCCGAGACCGTAAGAGCTACGGAGTTGAAATTTTGCACGTAGGCTTGTATATACTGCAGGGGTTGTCTATCTCAGATTCAGCCAGATCGGACCACTAAATCATACAGCTCCCATACAAACGCCAAAGTCAAGAACAGTGACTTTTCTCAATAACTTCGTTATTTTATCAGCAATTGTCATAAAAGTTGGTATTGGTCCGTTTTGTGTTCTTTTTAATAATTGTGCCAAATTTGATCATGATCGGGTGACTATATATAGCTCCCATACAAACGGCAAAGTCACGAAAAGTTGGTATTGGTCAGTTTTGTGTTCTTTTTAATAATTGTGCCAAATTTGTTTCAGTTCGGGTGACTATATCATATATGTAGCTCCCATAGAAACGGCAAAGTCACGAACAGTGTCTTTTCTCAATAACTTCATTAATTTTATAGCTATTGTCATAAAAGTTGGTATTTGTCAGTTTTGTGTTCTTTTTAATAATTGTGCCAAATTTGATCAAGATCGGGTGACTATATCATATAGCTCCCATACAAACGGCAAAGTCACGAACAGTGACTTTCTTAATAACTTCAATAATTTCATAGCTATTGTCATAAAAGTTGGTATTTGTCAGTTTTGCGTTCTTATTAATAATTGTGCCATATATGATTAAGATCGGGTGACTATATCATATAGCTCCCATAGAAACGTCAAAGTCACGAACAGTGACTTTTCTCAATAACTTTGTTACTTTTTAAGCTATTGTCGTGAAATTTAATATAAGTTAGTTTATTGTAGCTATAAACGACTGTGCCAAATTTGGTCAAGATCGGATGTTTGTTAAAGAACGGCCTACAATCTTAGCATACGAAATAAGGATCAAAATCATTGTTTTCCACCGATTGTTCCTATGGGAGCTATATGATATGGTCACCCGATCTATATCAAATTCGGCACAGTCATTAACAAATACATTAAACTAACAAATCTTTAGTTTAAAAGCAATCGCGTCATAAAAACGAAGTTATTGACAAAAGTCACTGTTTTCGACCAGATCGTTCCTATGGGAGCTATATGATATAGTCACCCGATCTTAACAAAATTTGGCATAGTTGTTTAAATGTGTATAATAAATTTACCAATATTAAATTTCACGACAATAGCTTAGAAAATAAAGAAGTTATTGAGAAAAGTCACTGTTCGTGACTTTGCCGTTTGTATGGGAGCTGTATGATGGACAGTATATTCAAGCCTACATGCAACTGTAACTCTGTAGCTCTTACGATCTAGGAGGAGTTTGCGTTGATCCAGACGGACGGACGTCTCGTTGTGCTGATCAAGAATATATGTATATACTTTTTACGGTCGGAGATGCTTCCTTCTATGCGTTGCACACTTCTGACCAAAATTAATACATATACCCATTTTGCAAGGGTGTAAAAATATACAAATTGAATGTAACAAAATCCAGATTTTTCCCTGTTAGGATATGTAACCACCAAAGTCGTTTGTTTGTTTATTTATATTGCTTAAACATGTAGTAAAATACCTTAGAGAATCGCCTCAGTATTCAGGTATAATTTTAGTCAAAAAATTATGACTTAGAGAATCCAATGAAGTAAATCGCTGGGACTGCCAAGTTGGCGCGACTTATTTAAAAGCAGAGTATATATAGAACCTTGCATAAGTCAGTAAGTCAGTTTAATCAAGTGAGAATTAGATTTGAACACTTTCGTGCTTGTAGAGGCGCTTTTATTATTATTATTTTTTTGTTAAAACAGACATACTGCAGTGACATATTTAAAAAAATATGCTTATTGGTACCATCCAATAAAAGAAGCTTTATCAAGTTTTACATGGGAATAGAGGAATTATACTAACATGGACAAATATATTACAAATTAGATAACATGACAAATTACATTCATATTGTTAATATTTTTTAGTTGTCAAAGACATGTATTCTAATTTACAATGCCAAGGCAACAAAGGCATTCAGGCTAAAATTCATATATATGTACATGTAAGCATTTCATTACATATTTACAAGAAGGGGTTAAACCGAAAGTTAAATAATTTAAGGGGAGGTTAGGGGTTTCCAATTTATTTTTTTTTTAATTTTCTTTTTATTTTTTTTTTTTAAGTAAAAAAATTAATCGGAGACTATAGGTAGGAGGATTTAATACTTTAACTAAATTTTAATAATTTTTGAATTCAAGTAAGTTCCGACCAAGATACAGTGAACACTTCAAGTTGTTTTTTTTTGCTAATACGTTCTGGGAAAGGCTTTGTCACTGTTTGGTTTTTAAAAATTTTTGTCATTAAAAATTTTAAAATATTGGTATTAGTATACTTAATAATGTCAAAAAGGTTTTAGTAAATTTGTTCAAACCACATTTAAAAAAAAAATAACAAAAAAAATGTTTTTTTTACATAAAAAACCCTACCCACCCATTAATAGATTTTTAAAATCTTTAATAGCATCTCGATTTAACGTTCTTCAAATTACAACATGGATGAAAGCAAAGAAGGTGTATCAGACAATGCCTGGATCATACGAGGTACACAAAAATTTAAAAACGGGTAAGAGACAGAAATGCAAGAATACAGATAAGACCAATCATTAATTAAAAGAATGTTAGTAAAGTTTGTCTTTCAAAAACGTCGTAATCGAGGCATCTAGTTGCAATCGATAAACACAACTCGAAGAGGCGGTCAATGGTTAGATCTAGAGTTGTAGGGAAATTATCTTTAGGGATAACTAACGGATCTGTTCTGGCCAAAAATTATTTTTAAGGACGTAATTTTCCTTCTAAAAATTTTGATTTCTTTTTTTAATACCTTGGCAAATTCAAAACCGGAATATGCACAAAGTGATCAGAGCTTTGAGAGAAGCGCTTGATTACTCTCACCCCAACTTGCACATTGGATTTTATCCTTTTCTGTGTTATGATCGTTTAGTTGTTAGCTGTGTAGAAGTCTACATATAAAAAGAAAGTGTAAAGAAGGACACTCCCTTGCAGCGCCTTGCTGCCATTAACTTGGTCAAAGTACAGGGATACGAGCACACCTCATTAGCTAGGACTATGTGTGTAGCCTCGGTTCACATTTTAGGACAGAGGAGACCCGATAACGATGTATCCGTTTTTCTGGGTCAAGAAAACCACAATCCAGTCAATATGTACACCGATGGATAAAAAATGGATGAAGCAGCGGGGGCATCGGTGTACTGCCTAGATAAGATACCTGATTACTGTAGTTTTCAAGAAGAGTTGGTAGTGATCTATACAAGGATCGAGTGATTTTGTTAGTGGTTGTAAATCTTCGTTCCATAAACCCATGTTCTGATGAACTAATAGGGCACAGGAATTCTGCAATTGAGATGTTATTATGATCTGACTTCTGACTTTTTATATGTTTTGTTATATATATTGTCAAGCCAAAAACTAATTTCATCATGTCGAGCCCTATTTGCGACAATAAAGTATGCGCTATTTTCCGAATTTATGCCAATATGTATATTATCTGCACCTAAAATATTACTATACTATATTACAATCTCAGATCCCAAAATTTGAATCTGATCGGATAAATAGAACACAAGTTACAGTCAATATAAATCGGTGCCGGCAGCGCTGCTTGCTTCCTACTACAACATCATCAAATCAACAGAGCACATGCATACACACACATGCGCAGTGCTACATGAACTGTATATGTATGTGTGCCGTGCTTTGTTTTGGGAATGATAGAAGAAAAAGAAAAAATTTTAGTAAAAAAAGTAATAATATGAATGTTTTGTTTATATATTTATGAATTGAGTTGAACGAAAAGAAATTTTAAAATGTAAAAATATTAGGGGTTATATACCTTCTTTGTCGAAGAAAAAGAAGAAAGTTTGAATTTTTTTAGGTATGTTGCAATTATTTCATTAGACGAATGTTTTCATTTTTTGATAGCACACTTTATTAACAATGTTTGTGCAAAATTTCGTGGAAAAATATTGAATAGTTTTTAAGATGTGGCTGTTTCCCTTAGAGGCCTTGTTTTGGAATAGCCTTGCGGTTACCAAATTGCATTACTTTTGTGTAATTCCTTGTGCTTGAACTATCATTATACCCTTGCAAAAAGGGTATATTAATTTTGGTCAGAAGTGTGCATAGAAGGAAGCATCTCAGACCATATAAAGTATATATATTCTTGATCAGCACGACGAGACGAGTTGAAATAGCCAAATTTGGTAAAGATCGGATGTTTGTTAAAGAACGGCCTACAATCTTAGCATACGAAATAAGGATCAAAATCATTGTTTTCCACCGATTGTTCCTATGGGAGCTATATGATATAGTCACCCGATCTTAACAAAATTTGGCATAGTTGTTTAAATGTGTATAATAAATTTACCAATATTAAATTTCACGACAATAGCTTAGAAAATAAAGAAGTTATTGAGAAAAGTCACTGTTCGTGACTTTGCCGTTTGTATGGGAGCTGTATGATAGACAACCCCTGCAGTATATTCAAGCCTACATGCAACTGTAACTCTGTAGCTCTTACGATCTAGGAGGAGTTTGCGTTGATCCAGACGGACGGACGTCTCGTTGTGCTGATCAAGAATATATATACTTTTTACGGTCGGAGATGCTTCCTTCTATGCGTTGCACACTTCTGACCAAAATTAATATACCCATTTTGCAAGGGTGTAAGAATATACAAATTGAATATAACAAAATCCAGATTTTTCCCTGTTAGGATATGTAACCACCAAAGTCGTTTGTTTGTTTATTTATATTGCTTAAACATGTAGTAAAATACCTTAGAGAATCGCCTCAGTATTCAGGTATAATTTTAGTCAAAAAATTATGACTTAGAGAATCCAATGAAGTAAATCGCTGGGACTGCCAAGTTGGCGCGACTTATTTAAAAGCAGAGTATATATAGAACCTTGCATAAGTCAGTAAGTCAGTTTAATCAAGTGAGAATTAGATTTGAACACTTTCGTGCTTGTAGAGGCGCTTTCATTATTATTATTTTTTTGTTAAAACAGACATACTGCAGTGACATATTTAAAAAAAATATGCTTATTGGTACCATCCAATAAAAGAAGCTTTATCAAGTTTTACATGGGAATAGAGGAATTATACTAACTTGGACAAATATATTACAAATTAGATAACATGACAAATTACATTCATATTGTTAATATTTTTTAGTTGTCAAAGACATGTATTCTAATTTACAATGCCAAGGCAACAAAGGCGTTCAGGCAAAAATTCATATATATGTACATGTAAGCATTTCATTACATATTTACAAGAAGGGGTTAAACCGAAAGTTAAATAATTTAAGGGTGGTTAGGGGTTTCCAATTTTTTTTTTTTTTTAATTTTCTTTTATTTCGTTTTTTTTTTTTAAGTAAAAAAATTAATCGGAGACTATAGGTGGGAGGATTTAATGATACTTTAACTAAATTTTAATAATTTTTGAATACAGGTAAGTTCCGACCAAGATATAGTGAACACTTCAAGTTGTTTTTTTTGCTAATACGTTCTGGGAAAGGCTTTGTCACTGTTTGGTTTTTAAAAATTTTTGTCATTAAAAATTTTAAAATATTGGTATTAGTATACTTAATAATGTCAAAAAGGTTTTAGTAAATTTGTTCAAACCACATTTAAAAAAAAAATAACAAAAAATGTGTTTTTTTTACACAAAAAACCCTACCCACCCATTAATAGATTTTTAAAATCTTTAATAGCATCTCGATTTAACGTTCTTCAAATTACAACATGGATGAAAGCAAAGAAGGTGTATCAGACAATGCCTGGATCATACGAGGTACACAAAAATTTAAAAACGGGTAAGAGACAGAAATGCAAGAAAACAGATAAGACCAATCATTAATTAAAAGAATGTTAGTAAAGTTTGTCTTTCAAAAACGTCGTAATCGAGGCATCTAGTTGCAATCGATAAACACAACTCGAAGAGGCGGTCAATGGTTAGATCTAGAGTTGTAGGGAAATTATCTTTAGGGATAACTAAGGGATCTGTTCTGGCCAAAAATTATTTTTAAGGACGTAATTTTCCTTCTAAAAATTTTAATTTCTTTTTTAATACCTTGGCAAATTCAAAACCGGAATATGCAAAAAGTGATCAGAGCTTTGAGAGAAGCGCTTGATTACTCTTACCCCAACTTGCACATTGGATTTTCACTTCAGTGGTGCGGCCTATCCTTTTCTATGTTATGTTCGTTTAGTTGTTAGCTGTGTAGAAGTCTACATATAACCAGAGGGCCGGGGTTAGCTTCGACCGCGTCGAAGTTTGTATACCCTTGCAACTGTTTTGGTAATTCTTTCCTTACCCATAAATATAAAAGTGTAAAAACGTTTTATCCCAAAAGAACGGCCTTCAATCTTAGCATAGGATATAACGAACTTTTTGACAAAAATCACTGTTTTCGACCGATCGTTCCTATGGGAGCTATATGATATAGTAACCCGATCTGGATCAAATTTGGCACAATTATTAATAAGAACACAAAACTGACAAATATCAACTTTTATGACAATAACTATACAATTGATGAAGTTATTGAGAAAGTCACTGTTCGTGACTTTGACGTTTGTATGGGAGCTATATGATATAGTGGTGCGATCCGGCTGAGTCCGAGATATACAACAACTGCAGTATACAAGCCTACGTGCAAAAGTTCAGCTCTGTAGCTCTTACGGTCTCGGAGGAGTTCGCGTTGATCCAGACGGACGGACGGACGGACGGACATGGCTATTTGAACTCGTCTCATTGTGCTGATCAAGAATATATATACTTTATATAGTCTGAGATGCTTCGTTCTATGCGTTGCACGCTTCTGACCAAAATTAATATACCCTTTTTGCAAGGGTATAAAAAGAAAGTGTAAAGAAGGACACTCCCTTGCAGCGCCTTGCTGCCATTAACTTGGTCAAAGTACAGGGATACGAGCACACCTCATTAGCTAGGACTATGTGTGTAGCCTCGGTTCACATTTTAGGACAGAGGAGACCCGATAACGATGTATCCGTTTTTCTGGGTCAAGAAAACCACAATCCAGTCAATATGTACACCGATGGATAAAAAATGGATGAAGCAGCGGGGGCATCGGTGTACTGCCTAGATAAGATACCTGATTACTGTAGTTTTCAAGAAGAGTTGGCAGTGATCTATACAAGGATCGAGTGATTTTGTTAGTGGTTGTAAATCTTCGTTCCATAAACCCATGTTCTGATGAACTAATAGGGCACAGGAATTCTGCAATTGAGATGTTATTATGATCTGACTTCTGACTTTTTATATGTTTTGTTATATATATTGTCAAGCCAAAAACTAATTTCATCATGTCGAGCCCTATTTGCGACAATAACGTATGCGCTATTTTCCAAATTTATGCCAATATGTATATTATCTGCACCTAAAATATTACTATACTATATTACAATCTCAGATCCCAAAATTTGAATCTGATCGGATAAATAGAACACAAGTTACAGTCAATATAAATCGGTGCCGGCAGCGCTGCTTGCTTCCTACTACAACATCATCAAATCAACAGAGCACATGCATACACACACATGCGCAATGCTACATGAACTGTATATGTATGTGTGCCGTGCTTTGTTTTGGGAATGATAGAAGAAAAAGAAAAAATTTTAGTAAAAAAAGTAATAATATGAATGTTTTGTTTATATATTTATGAATTGAGTTGAACGAAAAGAAATTTTAAAATGTAAAAATATTAGAGGTTATACACCTTCTTTGTCGAAAAAAAAAAGAAGAAAGTTTGAATTTTTTTTTAGGTATGTTGCAATTATTTCATTAGACGAATGTTTTCATTTTTTGATAGCAGACTTTATTAACAATGTTTGTGCAAAATTTCGTGGAAAAATATTGAATAGTTTTTAAGATGTGGCTGTTTCCCTTAGAGGCCTTGTTTTGGAATAGCCTTGCGGTTACCAAATTGCATTACTTTTGTGTAATTTCTTGTGCTTTAACTATCATTATACCCTTGCAAAAAGGGTATATTAATTTTGGTCAGAAGTGTGCATAGAAGGAAGCATCTCAGACCTTATAAAGTATATATATTATTGATCAGCACGACGAGACGAGTTGAAATAGCCATGTCCGTCCGTTTGTTCGTCCGTCTGGATCAACGCAAACTCCTCCGAGACCGTAAGAGCTACGGAGTTGAAATTTTGCACGTAGGCTTGTATATACTGCAGGGGTTGTCTATCTCAGATTCAGCCAGATCGGACCACTAAATCATACAGCTCCCATACAAACGTCAAAGTCAAGAACAGTGACTTTTCTCAATAACTTCGTTATTTTATCAGCAATTATCATAAAAGTTGGTATTGGTCAGTTTTGTGTTTTTTTTAATAATTGTGCCAAATTTGATCATGATCGGGTGACTATATCATATAGCTGCCATACAAACGGCAAAGTCACGAACAGTGTCTTTTCTCAATAACTTCATTAATTTTATAGCTATTGTCATAAAAGTTGGTATTTGTCAGTTTTGTGTTCTTTTTAATAATTGTGCCAAAATTGATCAAGATCGGGTGACTATATCATATAGCTCCCATACAAACGGCAAAGTCACGAACAGTGACTTTCTTAATAACTTCAATAATTTCATAGCTATTGTCATAAAAGTTGGTATTTGTCAGTTTTGTGTTCTTTTTAATAATTGTGCCAAATTTGATCAAGATCGGGTGACTATATCATATAGCTCCCATACAAACGGCAAAGTCACGAACAGTGACTTTCTTAATAACTTCAATAATTTCATAGCTATTGTCATAAAAGTTGGTATTTGTCAGTTTTGCGTTCTTATTAATAATTGTGCCAAATATGATTAAGATCGGGTGACTATATCATATAGCTCCCATAGAAACGTCAAAGTCACGAACAGTGACTTTTCTCAATAACTTTGTTACTTTTTAAGCTATTGTCGTGAAATTTTATATGTTAGTTTATTGTAGCTATAAACGACTGTGCCAAATTTGGTCAAGATCGGATGTTTGTTAAAGAACGGCCTACAATCTTAACATACGAAATAAGGATCAAAATCATTGTTTTCCACCGATTGTTCCTATGGGAGCTATATGATATAGTCACCCGATCTATATCAAATTCGGCACAGTCATTAACAAATACATTAAACTAACAAATCTTTAGTTTGAAAGCAATCGCGTCATAAAAACGAAGTTATTGACAAAAGTCACTGTTTTCGACCAGATCGTTCCTATGGGAGCTATATGATATAGTCACCCGATCTTAACAAAATTTGGCATAGTTGTTTAAATGTGTATAATAAATTTACCAATATTAAATTTCACGACAATAGCTTAGAAAATAAAGAAGTTATTGGGAAAAGTCACGAACAGTGACAAAATACAAATTGAATATAACAAAATCCAGATTTTTCCCTGTTGGGATATGTAACCACCAAAGTCGTTTGTTTGTTTATTTATATTGCTTACACATGTGGTAAAATACCTTAGAGAATCGCCTCAGTATTCAGGTATAATTTTAGTCAAAAAATTATGACTTAGAGAATCCAATGAAGTAAATCGCTGGGACTGCCAAGTTGGCGCGACTTATTTAAAAGCAGAGTATATATAGAACCTTGCATAAGTCAGTAAGTCAGTTTAATCAAGTGAGAATTAGATTTGAACACTTTCGTGCTTGTAGAGGCGCTTTCATTATTATTATTTTTTTGTTAAAACAGACATACTGCAGTGACATATTTTAAAAAAATATGCTTATTGGTACCATCCAATAAAAGAAGCTTTATCAAGTTTTACATGGGAATAGAGGAATTATACTAACTTGGACAAATATATTACAAATTAGATAACATGACAAATTACATTCATATTGTTAATATTTTTTAGTTGTCAAAGACATGTATTCTAATTTACAATGCCAAGGCAACAAAGGCGTTCAGGCTAAAATTCATATATATGTACATGTAAGCATTTCATTACATATTTACAAGAAGGGGTTAAACCGAAAGTTAAATAATTTAAGGGGTGGTTAGGGGTTTCCAATTTTTTTTTTTTTAATTTTCTTTTATTTCGTTTTTTTTTTAAGTAAAAAAAATTAATCGGAGACTATAGGTGGGAGGATTTAATGATACTTTAACTAAATTTTAATAATTTTTGAATTCAGGTAAGTTCCGACCAAGATATAGTGAACACTTCAAGTTGTTTTTTTTGCTAATACGTTCTGGGAAAGGCTTTGTCACTGTTTGGTTTTTAAAAATTTTTGTCATTAAAAATTTTAAAATATTGGTATTAGAATACTTAATAATGTCAAAAAGGTTTTAGTAAATTTGTTCAAACCACATTTAAAAAAAAAAAACCAGAGGGCCGAGGTTAACTTCGACCGCGTCGAAGTTTGTATACCCTTGCAACTGTTTTGGTAATTCTTTCCTTACTCATAGCCATCAAAGTGTAAAAACGTTTTATCCAAAAAGACTAATGTTTGCGAAAGAACGGCCTTCAATCTTAGCATAGGATATAACGAACTTTTTGATAAAAGTCACTGTTTTCCACCTATCGTTTCAATGGGAGCTATATGATATAGTCACCCGATCTTGACCAAATTTGGCACACTTATAGCTTCAATAAACTAACGTTTATTAAATTTCACGACAATAGCTTAAAAAGTAACGAAGGTATTGAGAAAAGTCACTGTTCGTGACTTTGCCGTTTGTATGGGAGCTATATGATATAGTCCCCGATCTTGATCAAATTTGGCACAATCATTAATAAGAACATAAAACTGACAAATACCAACTTTTATGACAATAGCTATAAAAATTAATGAAGTTATTGAGAAAGTGTGAGGAAACACACTTTGCCGTTTGTATGGGAGCTATATGATATAGTCACCCGATCTTGATCGAATTTGGCACAATCATTAATAAAAACATTAAACTGACAAATACCAACTTTTATGACAATAGCTATAAAATTAATGAAGTTATTGAGAAAGTCACTGTTCGTGACTTTGCCGTTTGTATGGGAGCTATATGATATAGTCACCCGATCTTGATCAAATTTGGCACAATCATTAATAAGAACATCAAACTGACAAATACCAACTTTAATGACAATAGCTATAAAATTAATGAAGTTATTGAGAAAGTCACTGTTCGTGACTTTGCCGTTTGTATGGGAGCTATATGATATAGTCACCCGATCTTGATCGAATTTGGCAAAATCATTAATAAAAACATAAAACTGACAAATACCAACTTTGATGACAATAGCTATAAAATTAATGAAGTTATTGAGAAAGTCACTGTTCGTGACTTTGCCGTTTGTATGGGAGCTATATGATATAGTCACCCGATCTTGATCAAATTTGGCACAATCATTAACAGGAACATAAAACTGACAAATACCAACTTTTATGACAATAGCTATAAAATTAATGAAGTTATTGAGAAAGTCACTGTTTGTGACTTTGCCGTTTGTATGGGAGCTATATGATATAGTCACCCGATCTTGATCGAATTTGGCACAATCATTAATAAAAACATAAATCTGACAAATACCAACTTTTATGACAATACGGTCTCGGAGGAGTTCGCGTTGATCCAGACGGACGGACATGGCTATTTGAACTCGTCTCATCGTGCTGACAAGAATATATATACTTTATATAGTCTGAGATGCTTCGTTCTATGTGTTGCACGCTTCTGACCAAAATTAATATACCCTTTTTGCAAGGGTATAAAAAGAAAGTGTAAAGGAAACTCCCTTGCAGCGCCTTGCTGCCATTAACTTGGTCAAAGTACAGGGATACGAGCACACCTCATTAGCTAGGACTATGTGTGTAGCCTCGGTTCACATTTTAGGACAGAGGAGACCCGATAACGATGTATCCGTTTTTCTGGGTCAAGAAAACCACAATCCAGTCAATATGTACACCGATGGATAAAAAATGGATGAAGCAGCGGGGGCATCGGTGTACTGCCTAGATAAGATACCTGATTACTGTAGTTTTCAAGAAGAGTTGGCAGTGATCTATACAAGGATCGAGTGATTTTGTTAGTGGTTGTAAATCTTCGTTCCATAAACCCATGTTCTGATGAACTAATAGGGCACAGGAATTCTGCAATTGAGATGTTATTATGATCTGACTTCTGACTTTTTATATGTTTTGTTATATATATTGTCAAGCCAAAAACTAATTTCATCATGTCGAGCCCTATTTGCGACAATAACGTATGCGCTATTTTCCAAATTTATGCCAATATGTATATTATCTGCACCTAAAATATTACTATACTATATTACAATCTCAGATCCCAAAATTTGAATCTGATCGGATAAATAGAACACAAGTTACAGTCAATATAAATCGGTGCCGGCAGCGCTGCTTGCTTCCTACTACAACATCATCAAATCAACAGAGCACATGCATACACACACATGCGCAATGCTACATGAACTGTATATGTATGTGTGCCGTGCTTTGTTTTGGGAATGATAGAAGAAAAAGAAAAATTTTAGTAAAAAAAGTAATAATATGAATGTTTTGTTTATATATTTATGAATTGAGTTGAACGAAAAGAAATTTTAAAATGTAAAAATATTAGAGGTTATACACCTTCTTTGTCGAAAAAAAAAGAAGAAAGTTTGAATTTTTTTTTAGGTATGTTGCAATTATTTCATTAGACGAATGTTTTCATTTTTTGATAGCAGACTTTATTAACAATGTTTGTGCAAAATTTCGTGGAAAAATATTGAATAGTTTTTAAGATGTGGCTGTTTCCCTTAGAGGCCTTGTTTTGGAATAGCCTTGCGGTTACCAAATTGCATTACTTTTGTGTAATTTCTTGTGCTTTAACTATCATTATACCCTTGCAAAAAGGGTATATTAATTTTGGTCAGAAGTGTGCATAGAAGGAAGCATCTCAGACCTTATAAAGTATATATATTATTGATCAGCACGACGAGACGAGTTGAAATAGCCATGTCCGTCCGTTTGTTCGTCCGTCTGGATCAACGCAAACTCCTCCGAGACCGTAAGAGCTACGGAGTTGAAATTTTGCACGTAGGCTTGTATATACTGCAGGGGTTGTCTATCTCAGATTCAGCCAGATCGGACCACTAAATCATACAGCTCCCATACAAACGTCAAAGTCAAGAACAGTGACTTTTCTCAATAACTTCGTTATTTTATCAGCAATTATCATAAAAGTTGGTATTGGTCAGTTTTGTGTTTTTTTTAATAATTGTGCCAAATTTGATCATGATCGGGTGACTATATCATATAGCTGCCATACAAACGGCAAAGTCACGAACAGTGTCTTTTCTCAATAACTTCATTAATTTTATAGCTATTGTCATAAAAGTTGGTATTTGTCAGTTTTGTGTTCTTTTTAATAATTGTGCCAAAATTGATCAAGATCGGGTGACTATATCATATAGCTCCCATACAAACGGCAAAGTCACGAACAGTGACTTTCTTAATAACTTCAATAATTTCATAGCTATTGTCATAAAAGTTGGTATTTGTCAGTTTTGTGTTCTTTTTAATAATTGTGCCAAATTTGATCAAGATCGGGTGACTATATCATATAGCTCCCATACAAACGGCAAAGTCACGAACAGTGACTTTCTTAATAACTTCAATAATTTCATAGCTATTGTCATAAAAGTTGGTATTTGTCAGTTTTGCGTTCTTATTAATAATTGTGCCAAATATGATTAAGATCGGGTGACTATATCATATAGCTCCCATAGAAACGTCAAAGTCACGAACAGTGACTTTTCTCAATAACTTTGTTACTTTTTAAGCTATTGTCGTGAAATTTTATATAAGTTAGTTTATTGTAGCTATAAACGACTGTGCCAAATTTGGTCAAGATCGGATGTTTGTTAAAGAACGGCCTACAATCTTAACATACGAAATAAGGATCAAAATCATTGTTTTCCACCGATTGTTCCTATGGGAGCTATATGATATAGTCACCCGATCTATATCAAATTCGGCACAGTCATTAACAAATACATTAAACTAACAAATCTTTAGTTTGAAAGCAATCGCGTCATAAAAACGAAGTTATTGACAAAAGTCACTGTTTTCGACCAGATCGTTCCTATGGGAGCTATATGATATAGTCACCCGATCTTAACAAAATTTGGCATAGTTGTTTAAATGTGTATAATAAATTTACCAATATTAAATTTCACGACAATAGCTTAGAAAATAAAGAAGTTATTGGGAAAAGTCACGAACAGTGACAAAATACAAATTGAATATAACAAAATCCAGATTTTTCCCTGTTGGGATATGTAACCACCAAAGTCGTTTGTTTGTTTATTTATATTGCTTACACATGTGGTAAAATACCTTAGAGAATCGCCTCAGTATTCAGGTATAATTTTAGTCAAAAAATTATGACTTAGAGAATCCAATGAAGTAAATCGCTGGGACTGCCAAGTTGGCGCGACTTATTTAAAAGCAGAGTATATATAGAACCTTGCATAAGTCAGTAAGTCAGTTTAATCAAGTGAGAATTAGATTTGAACACTTTCGTGCTTGTAGAGGCGCTTTCATTATTATTATTTTTTTGTTAAAACAGACATACTGCAGTGACATATTTTAAAAAAATATGCTTATTGGTACCATCCAATAAAAGAAGCTTTATCAAGTTTTACATGGGAATAGAGGAATTATACTAACTTGGACAAATATATTACAAATTAGATAACATGACAAATTACATTCATATTGTTAATATTTTTTAGTTGTCAAAGACATGTATTCTAATTTACAATGCCAAGGCAACAAAGGCGTTCAGGCTAAAATTCATATATATGTACATGTAAGCATTTCATTACATATTTACAAGAAGGGGTTAAACCGAAAGTTAAATAATTTAAGGGGTGGTTAGGGGTTTCCAATTTATTTTTTTTTAATTTTCTTTTATTTCGTTTTTTTTTTTAAGTAAAAAAATTAATCGGAGACTATAGGTGGGAGGATTTAATGATACTTTAACTAAATTTTAATAATTTTTGAATTCAGGTAAGTTCCGACCAAGATATAGTGAACACTTCAAGTTGTTTTTTTTGCTAATACGTTCTGGGAAAGGCTTTGTCACTGTTTGGTTTTTAAAAATTTTTGTCATTAAAAATTTTAAAATATTGGTATTAGAATACTTAATAATGTCAAAAAGGTTTTAGTAAATTTGTTCAAACCACATTTAAAAAAAAAACCAGAGGGCCGAGGTTAACTTCGACCGCGTCGAAGTTTGTATACCCTTGCAACTGTTTTGGTAATTCTTTCCTTACTCATAGCCATCAAAGTGTAAAAACGTTTTATCCAAAAAGACTAATGTTTGCGAAAGAACGGCCTTCAATCTTAGCATAGGATATAACGAACTTTTTGATAAAAGTCACTGTTTTCCACCTATCGTTTCAATGGGAGCTATATGATATAGTCACCCGATCTTGACCAAATTTGGCACACTTATAGCTTCAATAAACTAACGTTTATTAAATTTCACGACAATAGCTTAAAAAGTAACGAAGGTATTGAGAAAAGTCACTGTTCGTGACTTTGCCGTTTGTATGGGAGCTATATGATATAGTCCCCGATCTTGATCAAATTTGGCACAATCATTAATAAGAACATAAAACTGACAAATACCAACTTTTATGACAATAGCTATAAAAATTAATGAAGTTATTGAGAAAGTGTGAGGAAACACACTTTGCCGTTTGTATGGGAGCTATATGATATAGTCACCCGATCTTGATCGAATTTGGCACAATCATTAATAAAAACATTAAACTGACAAATACCAACTTTTATGACAATAGCTATAAAATTAATGAAGTTATTGAGAAAGTCACTGTTCGTGACTTTGCCGTTTGTATGGGAGCTATATGATATAGTCACCCGATCTTGATCAAATTTGGCACAATCATTAATAAGAACATCAAACTGACAAATACCAACTTTAATGACAATAGCTATAAAATTAATGAAGTTATTGAGAAAGTCACTGTTCGTGACTTTGCCGTTTGTATGGGAGCTATATGATATAGTCACCCGATCTTGATCGAATTTGGCAAAATCATTAATAAAAACATAAAACTGACAAATACCAACTTTGATGACAATAGCTATAAAATTAATGAAGTTATTGAGAAAGTCACTGTTCGTGACTTTGCCGTTTGTATGGGAGCTATATGATATAGTCACCCGATCTTGATCAAATTTGGCACAATCATTAACAGGAACATAAAACTGACAAATACCAACTTTTATGACAATAGCTATAAAATTAATGAAGTTATTGAGAAAGTCACTGTTTGTGACTTTGCCGTTTGTATGGGAGCTATATGATATAGTCACCCGATCTTGATCGAATTTGGCACAATCATTAATAAAAACATAAATCTGACAAATACCAACTTTTATGACAATACGGTCTCGGAGGAGTTCGCGTTGATCCAGACGGACGGACATGGCTATTTGAACTCGTCTCATCGTGCTGACAAGAATATATATACTTTATATAGTCTGAGATGCTTCGTTCTATGTGTTGCACGCTTCTGACCAAAATTAATATACCCTTTTTGCAAGGGTATAAAAAGAAAGTGTAAAGGAAACTCCCTTGCAGCGCCTTGCTGCCATTAACTTGGTCAAAGTACAGGGATACGAGCACACCTCATTAGCTAGGACTATGTGTGTAGCCTCGGTTCACATTTTAGGACAGAGGAGACCCGATAACGATGTATCCGTTTTTCTGGGTCAAGAAAACCACAATCCAGTCAATATGTACACCGATGGATAAAAAATGGATGAAGCAGCGGGGGCATCGGTGTACTGCCTAGATAAGATACCTGATTACTGTAGTTTTCAAGAAGAGTTGGCAGTGATCTATACAAGGATCGAGTGATTTTGTTAGTGGTTGTAAATCTTCGTTCCATAAACCCATGTTCTGATGAACTAATAGGGCACAGGAATTCTGCAATTGAGATGTTATTATGATCTGACTTCTGACTTTTTATATGTTTTGTTATATATATTGTCAAGCCAAAAACTAATTTCATCATGTCGAGCTCTATTTGCGACAATAACGTATGCGCTATTTTCCGAATTTATGCCAATATGTATATTATCTGCACCTAAAATATTACTATACTATATTACAATCTCAGATCCCAAAATTTGAATCTGATCGGATAAATAGAACACAAGTTACAGTCAATATAAATCGGTGCCGGCAGCGCTGCTTGCTTCCTACTACAACATCATCAAATCAACAGAGCACATGCATACACACACATGCGCAATGCTACATGAACTGTATATGTATGTGTGCCGTGCTTTGTTTTGGGAATGATAGAAGAAAAAGAACAAATTTTAGTAAAAAAAGTAATAATATGAATGTTTTGTTTATATATTTATGAATTGAGTTGAACGAAAAGAAATTTTAAAATGTAAAAATATTAGGGGTTATATACCTTCTTTGTCGAAGAAAAAGAAGAAAGTTTGAATTTTTTTTTAGGTATGTTGCAATTGTTTCATTAGACGAATGTTTTCAGTTTTTGATAGCACACTTTATTAACAATGTTCGTGCGAAATTTCGTGGAAAAATATTGAATAGTTTTTAAGATGTGGCTGTTTCCCTTAGAGGCCTTGTTTTGGAATAGCCTTGCGGTTACCAAATTGCATTACTTTTGTGTAATTCCTTGTGCTTGATCTATCATTATACCCTTGCAAAAAGGGTATATTAATTTTGGTCAGAAGTGTGCATAGAAGGAAGCATCTCAGACCATATAAAGTATATATATTCTTGATCAGCACGACGAGACGAGTTGAAATAGCCAAGTCCGTCCGTTTGTTCGTCCGTCTGGATCAACGCAAACTCCTCCGAGACCGTAAGAGCTACGGAGTTGAAATTTTGCACGTAGGCTTGTATATACTGCAGGGGTTGTCTATCTCAGATTCAGCCAGATCGGACCACTAAATCATACAGCTCCCATACAAACGCCAAAGTCAAGAACAGTGACTTTTCTCAATAACTTCGTTATTTTATCAGCAATTGTCATAAAAGTTGGTATTGGTCCGTTTTGTGTTCTTTTTAATAATTGTGCCAAATTTGATCATGATCGGGTGACTATATATAGCTCCCATACAAACGGCAAAGTCACGAAAAGTTGGTATTGGTCAGTTTTGTGTTCTTTTTAATAATTGTGCCAAATTTGTTTCAGTTCGGGTGACTATATCATATATGTAGCTCCCATAGAAACGGCAAAGTCACGAAAAGTGTCTTTTCTCAATAACTTCATTAATTTTATAGCTATTGTCATAAAAGTTGGTATTTGTCAGTTTTGTGTTCTTTTTAATAATTGTGCCAAATTTGATCAAGATCGGGTGACTATATCATATAGCTCCCATACAAACGGCAAAGTCACGAACAGTGACTTTCTTAATAACTTCAATAATTTCATAGCTATTGTCATAAAAGTTGGTATTTGTCAGTTTTGCGTTCTTATTAATAATTGTGCCATATATGATTAAGATCGGGTGACTATATCATATAGCTCCCATAGAAACTTCAAAGTCACGAACAGTGACTTTTCTCAATAACTTTGTTACTTTTTAAGCTATTGTCGTGAAATTTAATATAAGTTAGTTTATTGTAGCTATAAACGACTGTGCCAAATTTGGTCAAGATCGGATGTTTGTTAAAGAACGGCCTACAATCTTAGCATACGAAATAAGGATCAAAATCATTGTTTTCCACCGATTGTTCCTATGGGAGCTATATGATATGGTCACCCGATCTATATCAAATTCGGCACAGTCATTAACAAATACATTAAACTAACAAATCTTTAGTTTAAAAGCAATCGCGTCATAAAAACGAAGTTATTGACAAAAGTCACTGTTTTCGACCAGATCGTTCCTATGGGAGCTATATGATATAGTCACCCGATCTTAACAAAATTTGGCATAGTTGTTTAAATGTGTATAATAAATTTACCAATATTAAATTTCACGACAATAGCTTAGAAAATAAAGAAGTTATTGAGAAAAGTCACTGTTCGTGACTTTGCCGTTTGTATGGGAGCTGTATGATAGACAGTATATTCAAGCCTACATGCAACTGTAACTCTGTAGCTCTTACGATCTAGGAGGAGTTTGCGTTGATCCAGACGGACGGACGTCTCGTTGTGCTGATCAAGAATATATATATTTATACGGTCGGAGATGCTTCCTTCTATGCGTTGCACACTTCTGACCAAAATTAATATACCCATTTTGAAAGGGTGTAAAAATATACAAATTGAATATAACAAAATCCAGATTTTTCCCTGTTGGGATATGTAACCACCAAAGTCGTTTGTTTGTTTATTTATATTGCTTACACATGTGGTAAAATACCTTAGAGAATCGCCTCAGTATTCAGGTATAATTTTAGTCAAAAAATTATGACTTAGAGAATCCAATGAAGTAAATCGCTGGGACTGCCAAGTTGGCGCGACTTATTTAAAAGCAGAGTATGTATAGAACCTTGCATAAGTCAGTAAGTCAGTTTAATCAAGTGAGAATTAGATTTGAACACTTTCGTGCTTGTAGAGGCGCTTTCATTATTATTATTTTTTTGTTAAAACAGACATACTGCAGTGACATATTTTAAAAAAATATGCTTATTGGTACCATCCAATAAAAGAAGCTTTATCAAGTTTTACATGGGAATAGAGGAATTATACTAACTTGGACAAATATATTACAAATTAGATAACATGACAAATTACATTCATATTGTTAATATTTTTTAGTTGTCAAAGACATGTATTCTAATTTACAAGGCCAAGGCAACAAAGGCGTTCAGGCTAAAATTCATATACATATACATATGTACATGTAAGCATTTCATTACATATTTACAAGAAGGGGAAAGGATAACAGATTAGATATGTGCTGTGGATATGAGCGGAATTTATTCTTGTGCGCTTGCATTTGGATAATTCGTGAGACGTGTGGAAAATTGCTCTAATGTTTTTAAGATGGCACTTAACCCATAAATTTTGAATGCCATGTATCCAAGCCGGGGCCAAAATAACCTTTTTTTTTGTTGTCCCAAAAAATCTTGAAAAATCCAAAAATCAATTTAAATATGATGTCTTAGACATCAATACTTTTTTAACTATGCTGTTGTGTCGTAAAAAGAAACACATGGAAGTTGGATAGACGATTGGCAAGAGTGACGTTGACAACTTTTAAAACGATTACTCCAATGTTGTAGTTGTTGGCTTAGCTTGAAATTTTGTTTAAATATCTTTAGAGAATCTCAGAATAAAGTGTGTTGGAAGGATTCCTTTCGATAATAGCGGTTGGATGTTATTGTTTTTTAAAATGTGTCACCAGACAGTTTATAAATATTGTAATGACTGGGTTCCACTTGGTTGATAGTTTGGTAGAAATAAACGCGTCAGTTCTGTTTGGTGGTAATATTCAGATTGATTTTTATTCTAACAATATTCTTTGACTTAACCTATTGTTACATAGATATTCTTATGCTGGCACTTAGGCGACAGCTACAAAAGAGAGAGGAAGTGTCAGTACATACATACATATGTACATATTAATTGGGGCACTTGCATCAAAGTGCATGGTCAGCGTTCACACGCTGGCTTGGCCCTAACTCATGTTACGCCTGTGCATTGCTGCTCATATGAATATATGTATGTGCATATACATATGTACATATATATGTGAACATGATTAGCTGTATATTGATGTGAGAATGTTTATGTGAATATATTAATGTATATCAGGGGTAGGCACTAGAGCTGTGCGAAACATCGATGTAGTATCGATACATCGATGTTTCTCCTTTCGTAAAAAACATCGATTTTTTCTCTCCGATGTTCGATGTTTTTGTTAGCTAGCTTTTCCATCACTGAGAAAAGATCTCATCAAATAAAGCATTTCGAATGAAACCGTACGATTGTTCAGTAAGGCTGGAATCATAGTAAGCGAGAAGAGAAGTTCGCTTAAGTTTAATGTAGACATGCTTCTTTTTATACATTGTCACAAGTGAATCTCTGAATAGCATTGTTTTATATTTTTTAGTTTGAAAAAGATTGAATTATGTTTTATAGTATTATGTTTTATAGTATTCACACCGCTTATACTTCCCACTTGCACAACTAACTTTTCTCTGCATGAACCTTTTCGTATACTATGTAGTGACTACAACAGATTTTGGCACGATATCGGTTCCGAAACATCGCTTCCGGTTATAAAAACTGCGATCTTATCCTTCGTCGCTCGTAATTAGTTGTAATCATCTTTATTTAAACCTATCCTGTTTTCTTTTTATATGTAACCTATTATCTTATTACATTTAATATTTCCTATTTCATTAGATTAATTTTATGTTTATATTTGTAATACGCCTATGCCCTTAGGTCGGGGTGGGTAGAGGTTGTAACATTAACTTTAACTAGGGTCATTCGTAACAGGCCCGGGCCTGGTGTCATATGGGCCACTTGTTCGTACTGAGCGTTGTACGACTACATCTATAATAATAAAAAAAACCTGTATGTATTACGTTTGAAAAAGATAAAATTTCTGCTTTATAGTTCGTTGGAGGAGACGTCATCGTTGAAATTAGATTTGTATATGTATATTAAGATTTGTTATATTATTTGTTTAAGATTATTGGAATTTCTACCACTGTATTTACATTAACATGTTCTTATGAAGAGCTTCTAACTCATGAAACCAAAATATAAAGAAGACTTCTGAAATCGAAGAGGAGAAGACCTATTTTCCTTATTCCACTCCACATACTAATGAGCATTGGAGTCTTGTACCATCTGCAACTGGGCAGGTCAAACATAGTTTTAAGTTTGGAAAAAGAATGCTATTTTTTACAAAGATTTATATTACTTCGATGTAGTATCGATACATCGATATTTTTTCCTGAAAAACATCGAAACATCGATGTTTCAACAGCTCTAGTAGGCACTAAGAGAGCCAGCTCAAACTGTCAATGTATGCGTGCGCTTGCTTATGTGCGTAAGCTGCTTTACACTGCGCGAATCGTATGTGAAGAAATGAAAAACAAAATTAAACTGCAAGTGAAAAGTATATTTCCGACCTAATTGTTGTTCAGAAACTCAACTATTTCCTTTACTTCTATATTGTTTGGATAACTTTTTATACGAAGGAGATCCTTTAAATGGCTATCAGTAAGAATCTTTAATTAATTTCATTGTCGAAAATGTGGATTCGCAAATGTATGTTGTGGTAAACATGGAAGATAATTTTATATATTTTATTTTTTATAATTTTATATTTACCTATATGTCATAAAAATTAATGCATATTTTGTATCGGCTATTATATATATTTTTCATACTATACATGTATGTGCATACATGTATATCTTACATTTATATTACATTATGCATGTTCGCTTATATTATAATATACTTTTTACCCTATAGGGACAAAATATAAATAATGGCAAAATATTTTTAAAGTTGCCATGTAAGAAAGTGAAGCATTAATTTTTCTGCGTGTAGCTGCGTAACAAAGCGACATAGTACTGCTTTCGTCAAAAGTCTGTGCGACACTAGCTGTTTTTTTACGCTCTCAACTTGTACTTCGTGCTCACATCGGCATGCACACAGACGGCCACACAAGCAATTGCCGAGCAAAAGTGCCCACACGGGCTATGGGCGCCTACCTCTGGCTTATTCGTTCGCACCCTTTCTCGTCAACATTTTATTACCAACTCTTTTGATAGTTATCGATAATACCAGGGGTTGAGCATCACGTCGCTCGTCCAGGGCTGAATCAGTATATTGTAGTATATCCATACCAAATTATTTAACACAAAGAGCTCAACTTGTAACACTTTGTTGCAAGTATAAACAATCAAATATGTAGGCAATAAAACATAAGTCTATACTTGAGTATGTTTATGTATATACATCAGAGGTAGGCGCCCATAGCCCGTGCGGGCACTTTTGCTCGGCAATTGCTCGTGTGGCCGTCTGTGTGCATGCCGATGTGAGCACGAAGTACAAGTTGAGAGCGTAAAAAAACAGCTAGTGTCGCACAGACTTTTGACGAAAGCAGTACTATGTCGCTTTGTTACGCAGCTACACGCAGAAAAATTAATGCTTCACTACACTTCACTACACGCAGAAAAATTAATGCTTCACTTTCTTACATGGCAACTTTAAAAATATTTTGCCATTATTTATATTTTGTCCCTATAGGGTAAAAAGTATATTATAATATAAGCAAACATGCATAATAATAAATGTAAGATATAAATGTATGCACATATATGTATAGTATGAAAAATATATATAATAGCCGATACAAAATATGCATTAATTTTTATGACATTTAGGTAAAAGGAAAATTATCTTCCATGTTTACCACAACATACATTTGCGAATCCACATTTTCGACAATGAAATTAATTAAAGATTCAATTCGAAATAGTCTTAGTGATAGCCATTTAGAATTTTTTATTCGTTTCTTCACATACGATTCGCGCAGTCTAAAGTAGCTTACGCACACAAGCAAGCGCACGCATACATACATTGACAGTTTGAGCTGGCTCTCTTTGTGCCTACCCCTGGAATAAGCTCCTACGATCGATAAGTATCAAAACAGTTGGTAACAAAACGTTGACGAGAAAGGGTGCGAACGAATAAGCTCCTACGATCGGAAGCTCCTGGCCAGACAAATTTTCTTTCTCCAAAAAGCATTTTTCTTTTTTTTTTTTTATGTATTTTATTTTTATTATTTCTAATTTTTATGTTGTTGTTTTTAGATATTTCTACAACTTCGAATGGTCCTATATAGGCTGAGTCAAGCTTATGACCAGCTTCGTTTTTTAAGAAAACCCTATCTAGTTCTATTTTGAAATTTGCTGACTTATTATCATAAAAATTTTTCTGGTTTTCCTTACGTTTCTCTAACATTATTCTAGCTCTGCTGTATGCTAGTTCTAATCTAAACTTAACTTCTTTAGCATAATCATCTACGTTATATAATGGTTCTATTCTATTTATGCTATTAAAATGCGTTGGTAGATTATTCTGTTTACCAAATACAAGTTCATCTGGACAGTATTTGTGTGTTACTGACGGGGTTGTATTAAAACAGTACACAAAATATTGTAACCATATGTCCAAATCAGTTTTATCTACTGATATATATGATCGAATGTACTCATTAAATGTCAAATGACTTCTTTCAACGGTACCCAAGGTCTGGTGGTGGTGTGCAGTAGACGTAATGTTGTCTATTTTTAAATATTTGCACAAGTCATTTATTATTGAATTTTTGTATTCTGTTTCCATGTCCATAATGAACGTCTTCATTGGACCGTACTTCAGAATGAAAGATTCAAAAATAGCTTTAGAGATTGTTGTAGCGCTTTTATTGGGAACTGGTATTGCTACTAAGTATTTCGTCAAGTCACATATTAGAGTGACTGCATATTCGTTACCATTTTCGGATTTTGGTAATGAACCTATGGTGTCCACTATTACCCTATCAAAAGCATGTATGGGCGTTTCTGTAATAACTAAGGGTGTTTTTATGTGCTTTGTCGTTTTTGACTTTAGGCATTTTTCACATTTATTAATGTAGTCTTTTACATGACGTGTCATGTTTTTCCAATAATAATATATTTTTACCTTGGCCGAAGTTTTTGTAATGCCTGTATGGCCACCCTGTATCGGAACATCATGGTATGTAGACAATATTGCTTCTTTATCTTTATCTTTTTCTATAATGGTCACCGGTTGGAGTAGCGCTACGCTTAATGTTTTCAATATTTTACTGCCCATTTCTTTCTTTCTATTGAAAATGTTTCAAAGATATTTTCATTCGGTGCCAACTTGACTTGTTTGATTTCGAGTATTCCGGCTTGTTTTTCAAGCCTTTGATAAAACTGACCTAAGTCTAGATTTCTATTGGTGTACAGATCTCCAATCTCAGTTCTTGCTATAACTTTCTTTCCATGTTTAAGGAAACATAAATCGTGTGTTATATGCAAGGTCACTACTTTTTGTACTTCATCATTGCAGAGTACTTTTTGGGCTTAGAAGCATCATTAGGTAATTATACCCTTGCAAAAAGGGTATATTAATTTTGGTCAGAAGTGTGCAACGCATAGAACGAAGCATCTCAGACTATATAAAGTATATATATTCTTGATCAGCACGACGAGACGAGTTCAAATAGCCATGTCCGTCCGTCCGTCCGTCCGTCCGTCCGTCCGTCCGTGCGTCCGTCCGTCCGTCCGTCTGGATCAACGCGAACTCCTCCGAGACCGTAAGAGCTACAGAGCTGAAATTTTGCACGTAGGATTGTATATACTGCAGGCATTGTATATCTCGGATTCAGCCGGATCGGGTGACTATATCATATAGCTCCCATACAAACGTCAAAGTCACGAAACAGTGACTTTCTCAATAACTTCATTAATTTTATAGCTATTGTCATGAAAGTTGGTATTTGTCAGTTTTATGTTCTTGTTAATGATTGTGCCAAATTCGATCAAGATCGGGTGACTATATCATATAGCTCCCATACAAACGGCAAAATCACGAACAGTGACTTTCTCAATAACTTCATTAATTTTATAGCTATTGTCATAAAAGTTGGTATTTGTCAGTTTTATGTTCTTATTAATGATTGTGCCAAATTTGATCAAGATCGGGGACTATATCATATAGCTCCCATAGAAACGATAGGTGGAAAACAGTGACTTTCATCAAAAAGTTCGTTATATCCTATGCTAAGATTGAAGGCCGTTCTTTCGCAAACATTTGGATAAAACGTTTTTACACTTTGATGGCTGTGGGTAAGGAAAGAATTACCAAAACAGTTGCAAGGGTATACAAACTTCGACGCGGTCGAAGTTAACCCCGGCCCTCTGGTTGTATTTTCATTTTTATTATCTGGCCAGAGATTATTTTGTCTACTTTGCTGCCTTGTAGTGACTTGCATGACATTTGCTTTTGTGTTTTTTAGATCCTGTATTGTAATGCGGGATAATGCATCCGCAACGAAATTAGATATTCTACTGTAAATTCATATTCCTCTAGATCAAGTCTCATTCTTGTTAATTTTGAACTCGGATTTATCATAGAGAATAAATACGTTAGAGGTCTGTGGTCTGTTTTGACTCTGAAATGTCTGCCATATATATATGGGCGAAAGTGTGTAATGGCCCAGTGTATCGCAGCTAGTTCTTGCTCAGTAGTACTTTTATTACTTTCACCTTTAGTGAACGAACGGGATGCGTATGCTACTGGCAACTGCTTATCGCCATAAGTTTGAGTTAGTGCTGCTCCACATGCATATTTGCTAGCATCTGTTATTATGCAAAATTCTTTGCTAAAATCTCGATACTGCAGCAGTGTGGGTTCTATTAAGGCTTTTTTCAGATATTCAAATCCTTTTTGGCATTCTTCAGACCAAACAAATTCTACGTTTTTCTTACACAGTTGTGTTATCGGACGTGCATGTTCTGCGAAGTTTTTAATAAAACGTCTGTAATAGTTGCAAAAGGCTGCGAATCTTCTAGCACTATCAGCATCTGTTGGTACTGGGTATTTGTCAATGACGTCATATTTGGTGTTATCTGGCAATATCCCTTTGTCGGTACACTTGTGACCCAAGAATGTCACTTCGAATGAGAATGAACATTTATCTGGATGCAGTTTTAGGTTGTGTTTTCTGCATATATCAAAAATATCCTTTAGGTTTTTGAGCATGTGTTTCTCAGAACAGCCGATGACTATTAAGTCATCCATGTAAAGGAATGCTTGTGACGGATTTAATCCAGAGAAAGCAATTGTCATCATTCTTTGAAAGGAATTCGGTGCAATTTTCAGACCATACGGTAGTCTTGTAAACTGATATGATCCATTGATAGTGGAAAATGACGTAATGGTTCGCGATTTATCCTTTAGTTCTATTTGGTGAAAACCGGACATTAAATCTAGGCATGAAAAATATTTGGCTCTGCCTAGTTGATCAAGAATATCGTCTATTCTTGGACAACAGTTTTTTGTTTATTTGACGATAGTCTATTACTAATCGCCATCGTTTCTTTTGTGATCCTGGTAAACCCTTTTTCGGTACCAGTAGTAACGGACTATTATACTCGGACACTGATGGTTCAACTATTTTATCTTTAATGAGTTTATCGACTTGTCTAGTTATTTCTTCTTTATGCATTTCTGTATTCTGTAATTTTTTGTGTATACTGGCTGGTTGTCATTCAATCTGAGTTCTTGTTTATAAAAGTTGTTCGTAGTAATTGGTTCGTTTTCAAAACCAAATACATCTGTATACTCGGTGCAGAGCTTTTCAAGTACGTTTTTGAACATAGGTAGGAAGTTTGGCTTTAGTTTTTGTATTACTGATTGACTTCTTTGGTCATCAGTTGTCTGTACAATTTCGTAATTCTTTAATGATTCATATTTTATGCTTTTTAAATTTAAAATTTTTACTCTTTTTGTTTTGTTTAAAATTCGGACAAATGGTTTGTTCGGGCTTGAGATCGAATTTCCCATAAATATTCCATTTTCGACCTCCTGATTTAATATGACGATATTTGAGTTTTCATTTGGAATATTTATTTGTCGGATTACTTCAGATCTCGCTGGGAGGATTGTGGTATTGCTGTCACAAGTATGTAATATGGGGATATTTATTGCAAACTTTAAATTATTTGGTCTTAATATTAGTGAATCATTTGGTTCACTGAAGTCTAATGGGCAATTGAATGTTTTGAAGAAATCTAGTCCTAAAATTCCATCAAATGGAATTGGAAATCTTTCGTCTACTATATGGAAGTTGTGTGGAATTATGAATTCATTTTGTCTTAGTTCTATAAGGGTTAGACCTTTGGAAGTAATTACACCTTCGCCAATTCCTGATATTTCAATTGTGTTTGAAGTATCTGTATGTTCAAAAGACTCTGTTTTTTCTTTTTTTATTATTGATACGTCTGCACCTGTATCTAACAAGAAGGTATATGTGTTGTGTGTACTTTCGTTTTTAATTTTGATGAAAATACTTAGGCTAAGATTGAATGTGTATACATTTACAGTTTTTTTCTGAATATCTGCAGGGTTCTATTGGTTTTCCGAATTACTTTAAGTAAGCCGTACATTACCATTTCCGTTGTTAGAGCTACCTCGGTTGGAATTACCTCGGTTCGAGCTGTTTCGGTTGGAATTATTTCTTCCTCGGTTGTTGTACCGTGAGTTACCACGATATCCACCGGTATTATTATTCCTATAAACGTTATTTTGGTACCTACCTCTACCTCGGTAATTATTTTGTCCATTTCCATTGTATTGACGGTAGTGCATGACAGGGTTTGCCTGTCCTGTTTCTGCTGTACTACTATCTACGAACTTTGTTGTTAGTTCGTTCATGTCACGGAAAATACCTGCTTTTAGTACGTTACTTACTTGACTGTTTATGCAGTTCTTTGTTATTGCCTCTGTAGCGGCTGAAAGTGTTACTTTTTAGCTATTTCGACAGATGTGCTATCGTGTATAAAGGCACCTTCCCGAGATTCAGTAAGCTTTTCAATTTCTTGGGCATACTGACTTGCTGTTTTGTTTCTCTGGGGTAGGTTTTTGATTTTTGCCGTTATTGACGCTACTGATTCTGTTTTTACATTTGATGCAATACTGTTAATAATCTCTTCTACTGTCTGTTCGGAGGTTATCAAATTTCTTGTGTGACCTTTTAGTTTTGTTTTTATGAGACACACTGCTGTTTCCTCATGGTCACCTTTTAGTGAATTTATCAAATTCAATGCGTCCATGAAGCTCTGAAGATTATCTCTTCTGCCATCAAAGTGTGGGATAAGGTTTGAGGCCATCTTTAAAAAATCAGCGACTGTTTGGGTCATTTTTGTGTTTCTTGGCAAAATGGCTGGTTTATTAAGAGTTATTATACCATACACCCATAGGGTGAAATGGTATATTAAAGTCGCCAAAATGTATGTAACAGGCAGAAGGAAGCTTTTCCGACCCCATAAAGTATATATATTCTTGATCAGTATCAACAGCCGAGTCGATATAGACATGTCCGTCCGTCCGTCCGTCCGTCCGTCCGTCTGTCCGTATGAAAACGTAGATCTCAGAGACTATAAGAGCTAGAGTCACCAAATTTGGTACGTAGACTCGTGTATTACCTATGGTGGTCAAGTTTATTTCAAATTTTTGCCACGCCCCCGTCCGCCCACGAAATTTAAACAAATTTGATTTTCTTAAAGACTACAATAGCTAAAGACATCAAATTTAGTATGATTAATCCTTTAGTAAGCGCGCACAAATTTGTTGCAAAAAAAATTTGCCACGCCCCCCTCCGCCCACGAAATTTAAACAAATTTGATTTTATTAAAGACTATAATAGCTAGAGGCACCAAATTTGGTATGTGTATTTGTCCGCCCTTTCCGCCCCCGTAATTTGGAAAAACTCGATTATCTCAGGTAATTTTCTACCTTTTATAATCGGCACACTTGAATTTGATACTAATACCCAGCAAAACACCAAATTTGATCAAAATCGGACGAAAAACAACGGAGTTATGCATATAAACGTTTTTCCATAAGGCCGTAGTTGGTCGTTGGCTGGTGGGGGCGCTAGGGTGCTCGTATACTTGAGTGAGGGAGATTCTAAGATATGCTTGTAATAAAAAGCATGTGAAAATGCATTTGTTTAATAAATTTAAAATATTTGCTTTACTGGTGTATGGTATACCTAAGTCGGCGAGACGACTTACTTACTTCATTTTTGTTTGTTCTAAACTCACTGACGGTTCTTCTTGATCCGTCTCTTCTTCAGCCGTTAACTGGGTTTTGTCTTCCAGTGATATTGAAATATCCAAATCAACTGTTTGTTTATATTCAATATTATATCTTTTTAATACGGATTTTGCCTTTTGTTTGCAGTCATTATAGAATACATTTGCGGCTGTTTTTCGTCCCGTAGTTAGCTTACTATAGTGTTCTATGAATACCGCTCTAACATTTTCTAGGCTCTCTATTATTATTTTCAAGTGTTTTTCTATCGTACTTTGGGATGTTTCCCTGTTCTGCGCGAGGCACTTGTAAGATTTATTTAATTCTTGCGCCTGTATTATAGCTTCTCCTATTATGTCATCCCAATTAATCATGTTTTGTTGAATAATTTACACATTCTTTTTTCTTTTTTTTTTTTTTCTTAATTCCCTTCTATCAAGTGAGTTATCCCTGATTTAAATTTTCTATTATTCCCAATCCAGTATTTGATTTCTTTATATTTTGGATTGGTTTCACCTCTGTTAAAGAGGAAGTGTAAGAATGGAACGTATTTGTTCAAATATTTAAGTTCTACTCGACCCATTGTTATACACTATTTAGGCCATCTACTCTACTCTGATATTTTTTCTTAATTATCTTGTTATGCATTGCATATAATTTCAAAGCCAGATTTAAAGCTACTAATATTAGGATAGCTAACAACAATATCCCTATTTCCTCTAAATTTTCCTTGTGATCTACTATTTTAACGCTGTTAACGACATTAGCCGTTGGGTGGTCTATTTTGGATTCTTGAGAACCCATCTTTCTAGCAAAAAAATTTTGTTTTCTTGGTCGTTTAGACCTGTTTCCTATTTGTTTCATAGAGAAAAAAAATTCTTTTTTGGATTCGATTGTTACATAAAAAATTCTCTTTAATGTAATTTGAAAAATTTTAAAAGAAAGAAAAATTATCTCAACTGTTTTTCGCACAGTGAGCCAGAGACGTGGAAAAATTATAGAGTATGTGGTTTGCTCACAATTCAAGTATACATGTCATTTATAGTGTTTTTTTTTTTTTTTTTTTTTTTTTTTTTTATAATTAAAATAAAAAAAATTCTCCAACCACATTGTTAGTCATAGCCTGTCAGATAGTTAGTAGTTCGCAAGTTGCACTTTCGTGCTTCAACTTGCTATTTAGCTAATAGTAAAAACATTAATTAAACGCAAGTTAAGGCTTGCGCATTTCTGCGGCCCCTTGCGTTTCTTCGCTCTTTGGCGAAGTTTAGCTTTCAATTCGTCAATACGCTCTATGCAGCGTTGTCGGTCTTCCTCCGTCTTGAGAGTGGCCAGTAAGTCTACTTCCAGCCTCTTCTGCTGGAACTTGGCCTCTATTGTGAGTGGGCGCGGTCCGTGGTTTTGGTTTTATTATTTATTTATTTATTTTTGTGTGTGTTTTTTTTTTTAGTTCTTCAGATAAAAATGGAATGTACCTGCTGCATTTGTGTAGCAGCATACATTGGGTACCTCTATCAGGAATCACATCTGTACTCTTGAGCCTCCTCTTACTGGGAATTCTTCTCCAGCTAGATCGGAGTATGCGGTTCTTATTTGCACTAGAGTTAGCGAGCTTTGAGGGGAGTGACTTTGCTCACTACGAAACACCTCAATTATATCGTTTCTTATGCTCGGGCTTTGTCTGATAACTCTTTGAAAGTAGTTATCCAGTGTAGCCATTTCTCATTTTCGTGCCGTTTTTTTTTTTTTTTTCCGAAAGCATATTCCAACATCATGGCTTATGCAGAAATTAAGTCCAACTATAACAAACATAAGACGGTGATTAACAAGTATCAATCAACAACAAAAAAATTAGTAAAACTTAAGACTAGCATAAAATTTCTCTTAAAATGTAGGAAATCAAAATTAGTCCCAAAATTGATCAGCAGTAACTCAAAATACAATGTGATTTTCACAAAAGATACTAACACACATTCGGACATTAACAAAATATTAGAAAGACACATTCACAATTTTCATACAAAGATATTAAGCTTATTAATAAAACATAAACATAACATACTAGCCAGACAAAACAAAGAGAAGGAAACAGCAACAAAAAAGTTACAAGAACAGCTGGACGAAAATGATTTTAAAACGTTTATTAAGAGTGAGAACGCGATAGCCGAAAAACTATCAACAACTTTGAAGCGACATCACGAATCCAAACATGAGAGACTACGAAAACAACGGAACAGCGTTCTCTTGAACAAGAACAACAACAACACAAACGATTGGTTTGTAAATAAGACGAATATCGACTTTCCGACCGACGTAAAAGCGTTACTGGCGAAAGGCCCTAAGTTCGCAACCCCAGTGGAGAAGAGAAAATTCCCTCTCTTTAAATATATGGCAGACGAAGAGGAGCTAGTACAGACTCTTAAAGACAAAGAAAAACAAGAGGAAGCACGCACAAAATTCTCTTTACTAATCAAAGACCACAAAACATCAAACAAAGAAGACGCAGCTGATCGTGCAATACTTGACACAGTGGAGCAAATAAGGAAATTTCTTAGACAGAATGATGACATACTAATTTTAACTTTAGATAAAGGGAATAAGACAGTTGCAATGGATAAGACTGAGTATCACAAAAAATGGATAGGATAGAACTTTAAGGAAGGACACAAACACTAGACCACAGACCACAAATAACGAATTGGTGAAAAAATTATACAAACATAAACGTATTTCATGGACCGAACGAAATAAGCTTCTAACAAACACATCAATTCCACCAAGAATATATGGATTACCTAAAATACATAGTCAACATATTAAAAAATATAACGGCAGACTCAACATACATACTCGGAATTCAAGACAAGGATTAATGACACATACATTTGCGACGTTGAAAGATTGATATCATTTCACGTAGTCTCACTTTTTCCAAGTATTTCAATAGAATTGGCACTTGATACTATTAGAGAAAAGTGGATAAAAATAAAAGCTCACACTAACATTCCAAAATTAACATTCATGGAAATAGTGCGTTTTTGTATACAAGAAAACAGATATTTTAAATATAAGGACAACATGTACACACAATCAAAAGGAATGCCTATGGGCTCGCCAGAGTCACCAATAATAGCTGACATAATTATGGGAGTACTCTTAGACAAAATGATGAGAACACTACAGCGACCACCTGGAGTTATGACGAAATATGTAGATGACCTTTTTGCCATAATTAAAGAAGACGAGATCCAAAACACACTTGACAACCCAAATTCATTTGACACAAACATAAAGTTTACAATAGAGTTAGGAAATGACAACAAATTGGCATATCTAGACGCAATAATACGCAGACGAGGAAACGAGTTAAAATTAAAATGGTACAAAAAACCAACAGCATCAGGACGAATCATCAACTTTAACTCCAAACATCCGAAGTCGATCATAATGAATACAGCAAGAGGTTGTATACAACGGATGCTCAACATATCGGAACCAATTTTTCATGAAAAAACGAAGGAAGAAATACGACGAATTTTAAAGGATAATGACTTTCCAAACCACACCATAAGGACTTTTCGACAAAACGCTTTATGTCCGTCACATATGTCCCACAACGGTCGGAAAAATTAGCAAACTCGGATTGCTATGACACAGAACAAATACAGATAGCACATAAACCCAACAACACGTTACGGAGTATTTTCAACAGGACAAAGAGTAAGATTGATACAATGGACAAGAGTAACGTAGTATATAAAATACCATGCAACGGGACCAATGAGGAAAACTGTGATAAAATGTATATAGGGACAACCAAATCGAGGCTAAAAACTAGACTATCACAACATAACTTCGTCAGCACTCCAATGTACAAAAAACGGCACTTATGGCCCACTGTGCCGCCAGTGGACCTTCCCCAAATTTTGACGGAGTAAACATAATAGACCAAGAACAACATTACAACAAACGTTACACTTTGGAGATGCTGCACATAATAAATACCCCGACAAATAAAACTGCGCGCATTTATACAGGCATTTATTAGGGACAAGTCAGTGTGTAGCTCCACGTCACAGTGCGCGGACGTGCAATAAATAAGTAGGTGCTCATTACTCTATTAAGTCTGTTCTGTTAGATTGTGTACCATCATTTAAAGACTTAGGCATTATGTTTGACCCAAAACTTTCTTTTAATGTTCATATATCTTCAATTGTCAATAGAGCATGCAGTCTTCTTGGCTTCATTAAACGTTGGGCCAAAGAATTTGATGATCCATATGTGACAAAGGTTTTATACACTTCGTTAGTTCGCCCTACTCTAGAATATTGCTCGCCAGTGTGGAACCCTCAATATGATGTTCACCAGCGTAGTATTGAATCGGTACAGAAGCAATTCCTAAAGTTCGCGTTACGCGGTCTTAATTGGAACCCGAATCTTCGCCTACCTTCTTATTCTGACAGACTTCTTCTTATTAATCTTCCTTCACTTTACAATCGTTGGCTCGTATTTGGCATTCTGTTTCTCCATAAAGTAGTCAACGGCGAAGTCATTTCTACCAATTTACTAGATACGCTATATTTTTGTGTTCCCTCACGAACCAGAAACTTTTTTCCTCTTCACTTTAGTAGATGTCTGGCTAACTACTCTCTTCACGAACCTTTTCGTGTTCTTTGCCAATCTTTTAACAACCTTTCTCACCTTATTTCTGCTCATCTATCTGTCACTTCTCTTCGCGCTGTACGCTATCTACAGCGTAACCACTGAAAGTATTCATCCCTGACCACATTGGCTGTGAATCGGGGCATAGTTGGCACCTTGTTGCAAATAAAACATTTCCACCGGGTCCGGGATGTTTATTTGTGCATAAAGCTAAGCTACCTTCGTGAATTAATTATGATCTTTATTTTAGCTTAAGCTTTTTCGTCGATTGCTGATTTAGTTGACGCAAATAAATAAATAAATAAACAACTTTGAAGAGACATCACGAATCCAAGCATGAGAGACTACGAAAACAACGGAACAGCGTTCTCTTGAACAATAACAACAACAACATAAACGATTGGTTTGTAAATAAGACGAATATCGAATTTCGGACGGACGTAAAAGCGTTACTGGCGAAAGGCCCTAAGTTCGCAACCCCAGTGGAGAAGAGAAAATTCCCTCTTTAAATATATAGCAGACGGAGAGGACCTAGTACAGACTCTTAAAGACAAAGAAAAACAAGAGGAAGCACGCACAAAATTCTCTTTATTAATCAAATACCACAAAACATCTAACAAAGAAGACGCAGCTGATCGTGCAATACTTGACACAGTGGAACAAACAAGGAAATTCTTAGACAGAATGATGACATACTAATTTTAACTTCAGATAAAGGGAATAAGACAGTTGCAATGGATAAGACTGAGTATGACAAAAAAATGGATAGTATACTTAACGACTTAAATACATATAGAAGTTTAAGGAAGGACCCAACCACTAGACTACAGACCAAAAACAACGAATTAGTGGAAAAATTATACAAACATGAACTTATTTCACGAACCGAACGAAATAAGCTTCTAACAAACACATCAATTCCACCAAGAATATATGGATTACCTAAAATTCATAAAGAAGGTACGCCATTGAGACCAATCTGCTCATCAATTGGTTCTCCATCATACGGACTATGCAAATACATAGTCAACATATTAAAAAATATAACGGCAGACTCAACACAAAATGTAAAGAACGCCTCAGAATTTGAGACAAGGATTAATGACACATACATATGCGACGATGAAAGATTAATATCATTTGACGTAGTCTCACTTTTTCCAAGTATTCCAATAGAATTAGCACTTGACACTATTAGAGAAAAGTGGATAAAAATAAAAGCGCACACTAACATTCCAAAATTAACATTCATGGAATTAGTGCGTTTTTGTATACGAGAGAACAGATATTTTAAATAGGACAACAAAGGACAACATATACACACAACTAAAAGGAATGCCTATGGGCTCACCAGCGTCACCAATAATAGCTGAGAACACTGCAGCGACCACCTAGAGTTATGACGAAATATGTAGATGACCTTTTTGCCATAATTAAAGAAGACGAGATCCAAAACACACTTGACAACCTAAATTCATTTGACAGAAACATAAAGTTTACAATAGAATTAAAAAATGACAACAAATTGGCGTATCTAGACGCATTAATACACAGACGAGGAAACGAGCTAAAATTAAAATGGTACAAAAAACCAACAGCATCAGGACGAATCATCGACTTCAATTCCAAACATCCGAAGTCGATCATAATGAATACAGCAAGAGGTTGTATACAACGGATGCTTAACATATCGGACCCAATTTTTCATGAAGAAACGAAGGAAGAAATACGACGAATTTTAAAGAATAATGACTTTCCAAACCACACCATAAGGACTTTACTTAGATCTCACAACAAGAAAACCAATAAAGAGGTTTCGACAAAACGCTTTAAGTCCGTCACATATGTTGTTTAAGAATAAACATCGTGTTCATCTGAGATGGCTTCACCAAATCAGATTGACCAAAGAAATATACAAATGAAACATAAACAAAAGTAAGTCATAAAATTCATATGACAATTATTGCTTAATAGCAAACAAAACATGCATCCACATTCTGTGGAAAACACTTAAGATCAAACAGCGGCGCGGTATCAAGTAACCAGCGGTCAGCATGAAATATAAACATTTTTCAACCCCCGAAAACGTGGGGCATTAGAATAAGCATTTTTAAGAACAATTGTCGCTTCTTAGAGTTTAAGAGTTTTTAAATAAAATCAGTTCATATTTTGAATTCAACGAATGAAGACTGGGTTATTTTCTCTGCTCTCCGGGAATCCCTATTCATTTTGGTCCTTCGAGAAAAAGGAACTCTGTAGTTTTCCCCCACCAGTGGTAAGAGACTCAGAGTGTGAATCAGCTCCTTGAAGTCTGATCTTATGCAAGTGTAAATGCTAAGATCAGCTAAAGGTAGCAAAAATAAATTAACTCTTGTTTTCCCCCATCCGTGGTAAGAGACAGAGTATAATATAAAAAGCAAAATATTGCTTAATAATTAAAAAGTGCGTGCGTCTGATTTTAAAGACAGTTTGGCTAGTGGAGCAACTGTAGTACTATCGGCGGCGGGAGTTTTTGTGTGTGGCGTATTCGAAGCCCTAATATCGAAAAAAAAAGTTAAAGTTTAAAGTGTGTATGTAGTTGCAAGTCAGCAACTACAAGCAGCAGCAGAGCAACAAGATAGTTGCAAAGAAGAGGCCGCTAATTCGACAAAAACTGGTGCGATGACCGGCACCGGTACCGGCTGAGCCCATAGGCCCTGGACGCAGCATGGATGCGCTGCGTCGCACATTTTTTTTTTTTAATGCACTGCGATGCATATTTTTTTCATAATTGTGACATGTACAATTGTGCGGCAATAAAAGCTGTCCGATTAGAGTGTGGCGTGAAAACCACACGCAAAAATAGGCAGGGATATATGTAAAAAAAAAAAAAAGAAAAGAAAACACTAAAAAAACAAACAAACATTTAAAAACCAATATAAAAAAAAAAAATTAAAAAAAAAGAATCAATTGATTGTAACACATATATACATCCACTATATAAAATGTTCAGTAATAAGACTGCTAAATTGTTGGAGAAGCAGGTAGAGTTGCATAGCAGGTTAAGGCAGTTGGAAGCACTGGATCCCAGAAACGTTACTAGCAAGGTGATTGAGGAAGTAAAAGTGATTAGTAGCCGATGGATGCCTAACCATGAAAAATTGCTCCAGCAGGGGATTTTCGATCATCAGTACTACAGAGATAAAGTACATGAAGAGGTTTTAACGATAGTTGCCAAAATAATAGCTACAGGAGAGTCAGAAAAACCAGGCAATAGTAAGTCGGTGTTAGTTGAAACAGAAGCAAATATGTCAGAAATGTTTGATGATAGCAAAGGAGAGTCGCCCGGGAATGCGACCTCCAGTTATGAAAACGCTAATGTTAGCCAGGAAAAAGTTCAAGGAAAGGTCCGTCAGCTCCAGCAATATTTGGAAATGGTCAGCAAAGATTTACGTATGATAGACAATAGAACAGGCGAAATGTATATTAAAATGAAGTAAGTAAGTCGTCTCGCCGACTTGGGTATACCATACACCAGTAAAACAAATATTTCAAATTTGTAATAACAAATGCATTTGCCTATTTTTCAGAATTCTGTTCGCATGCTTTTTACAAGCATATCTCAGTATCTCGCGCACTTATGCATATAAGCACCCTAGCGCCCCCACCCGCCAACGGCCATCTCCGGCCTTATGCAAAAACGTTTATATGCATAACTCAGCTATTTTTTGTCCGATTTTGATCAAATTTGGTATTTTGCTCGGTATTAGTATCAAATTTAAGTGTGCCAAATTTGATTGCACAAGATAAAAAATTACGGGAGATAATCGAGTTTTTCAAATTTCGGGGGCGGAAAGGGGCGTGGCAAAAACTTTATATATACAAAATGTGCGCATTTACTATGCAAATATACATACCAAATTTGGTGTCTCTACCTGCAATAGTTTTTGAGATAAACGTCTTTTTTTGAATTGCGGGGGCGGAAAGGGGCGTGGCAAAAATTTGAAACAAACTTGATCACTCTACATACTACACGAGCCTACATTCCAAATTTGGTGGCTCTAGCTTTTATAGTCTCCGAGGTCTAGGTGTTCATACGGACAGACGGACAGACGGACGGACGGACAGACGGACAGACGGACGGACAGACGGACATGGCTAGATCGACTCGGCTGTTGATACTGATCAAGAATATATATACTTTATGGAGTCGGAGAAGCTTCCTTCTGCCTGTTACATACATTTTGGCGACTTTAATATACCATTTCACCCTATGGGTGTATGGTATAAAGATAGAATTCTTGTTCAAGAAGGTACAGATGTGCCAAGCTTATACAAATGAACTTATATGTAATGAAACGTTTAAAGAAGTCATTGAAGAATTGGAGTTCGACGTTCAGAATACCTTGTCAGCATTAGAAGAGAAAATAAATGATCAGAAAAATTTGAAAGATGAGAATGTAACCGTTAAAGGCGAATTACCGGTGTTGCCGAAAATACAGGTACCCACATTTTATGGAGAACCTAGAGAATGTGACCTGTTTGTAGAACTATTTGCGGAACTGATTGAAAAAAGAGAGGATTTAAGTCTTGCTCTTAAGTTCAATTATTTAAAATCCGCGTTAAAGGGCGAAGCAAAGAGCATGGTAGCCCATCTATTGTCAGGTTCAGCTGATAACTATAGTGCTGCTTGGGAACTGTTAACCAAGCGGTATGAAAATAATCGGAGGGTATTTTCCGAACAATTAAGTCGGATCGTTGATTTACCGATGATCAACAATGAATCCGCAAAAAGTATAAAAGGGGTGATTGACATAATTAATGAGTCAATACACTTAATTAAAATTAAAGCACATTTGTCCGATGAAGTTGACGTAATAGTCGCTTAACTCATACTTCGGAAATTCGACAGAGAGACTCTACAATTATATGAGAGTCAAATTAGAAAAACAAGGCAGATACAATTGTCATCTGATGTAATGGAATACTTGGAGCAAAGATATTGCTCGCTAAGTGCCATAAAAAAAGAAGAGAAAAAACCGCTAAAAACTGTGTTAAATTATGCGGAAATCGAAGATAAATGTCCGATTTGCAAAATTGCCGGGCACAAAGCGTATAAGGTTTGACACCTACTGAAAGGTATGAAACAGCCAAAAAAGTGCAGCTTTGCATAAGATGCTTGAACCATTCAAGCAATAAGGTGTGCACTAATGAAATGGTCTGTTCATTGTGTAGTAAGGAACACCATACCTTACTCCATTTTGAAGAAAAACAGGAGAGAGCTAATACTTGTGTAACCGCACAACCAACACTGTTGGCCACAGCTTTAATAGTAAAAAATATAAATGGAGGATATAAGACTCTAAGAGCCCTTATTGATTGTGGTTCACAGAGCACCATTTTGTCTGAAGAGGCAGCTCAAATATTAAAACTACCAAAAATTAAACAATATACAGAAATAAGTAACGTGTCCTCAATAAAATCTAATAAATCAAAATATAAGGTAAAGATAGATGTAAAGACGCGAAATCCTTGGAAAGGACATCTAAAGGTTGAGGCAATTGTGTTGCCAAAATTAATGAAAGCTCTTCCATTTAAAATAGGAAACGTGGATATGTCAAAATGGCAAACTAGCTGATCCCACCTTTAATAAACCTGGTAGGATTGACATAATAATGGGAGTAAACGTATATACCCAAATCTTAAAAGGGGGAATTACAAAGATTGATGGCCTGCTAGGTCAAAATACTCAATTTGGTTGGATCGTCTCGGGATGCACTAAATCCAATCAGAATAAATCTGTAGTGGCAACAACAATAGATGTCACATGTTTTTAACAATGCTGGGAGAAAAAGAAAGATAAATTTCAAAATAAAAATAACACAATTCCCAAGAAATACAACAGCAAAACTCAAGAAATAAATTTATGGCCCCCGGCAGGACCTCACATTGGAGGTAAAGTGAAAATTGGGGAAGAAAAAGTATATATACCAGAGCCAGTAAAACATGAAAATATTCAGAAGGCAATGGGTCAATTAGATAATGCTTATCTAAAAAATAATATCAAAATAGATTCCGGTAACAAATTGTCCGAAACTATAGTACCAAAAAATCAGATATGGCAAAATAATTATAAAAGGACAACATTAAATGGTAACCAGAATAGCAACTCACACTTCAGCAATCAGCGATATTTAAAAATAGTGGAGCGAAGATCACATTGGAACAAGTCAAAAAGTAAAGGTAGTTATTTTTTAAATTCACCACCGTATAAAAAGGCTAGAAGTCAGCACAGTAATGCACATCAGGAGTGGGTAGACATCCCCAAACAGAAATCGTTAAGTAATATGCCAAATATTATAAAAACCAGTAGAAGCCCACTCAGAGAATTGGTAAGAATAAGAAGTCAGTTACAATCAGTAAAGGAACATCAGATTGACTAGGTTCAACGTCTATCATGCTTCTTTAACAATAGTTTTCTTACTAATGATAATAATTTTAATAATTTGGATGTGACAACTAACTATAAAGATAAAGTCCAAAACGCCGCATTTGGCGGCCCTTTGCAGAATGTTTAAGAATAAACATCGTGTTCATCTGAGATGGCTTCACCAAATCAGATTGACCAAAGAAATATACAAATGAAACATAAACAAAAGTAAGTCATAAAATTCATATGACAATTATTGCTTAATAGCAAACAAAACATGCATCCACATTCTGTGGAAAACACTTAAGATCAAACAGCGGCGCGGTATCAAGTAACCAGCGGTCAGCATGAAATATAAACATTTTTCAACCCCCGAAAACGTGGGGCATTAGAATAAGCATTTTTAAGAACAATTGTCGCTTCTTAGAGTTTAAGAGTTTTTAAATAAAATCAGTTCATATTTTGAATTCAACGAATGAAGACTGGGTTATTTTCTCTGCTCTCCGGGAATACCTATTCATATGTACCACAACTGTCGTAATGAGTATTTTTAACAGGACAAAAAGTAAGATTGATACAATGGACAAGAGTAACGTAGTATATTAAATACCGTGCAACGAGACCAATGAGGAAAACTGTGATAAGATGTATATAGGGACAACCAAATCGAGGCTAAAAACTAGACTATCACAACATAGATCTGACTACAAACTTCGTCAGCACTCCAATGTGCAAAAAACGGCACTTATGGCCCACTGTGCCGCCAGTGGACATTCCCCAAATTTTGACGAAGTAAACATAGTAGACCAAGAACAACATTACAACAAACGTCAAACTTTAGAGATGCTGCACATAATAAATTGTAGTATACTTTTAGGGATAGTATTAGGCTACATACTTTTAGGGATAGACTATAAGTAATGTCTAGCTTTAAGTACCGTTAAGGACACTAGCCATAAGACCAATGTAAATGTTCCCCTATAAATACCGGGCTGGCGGCCCCAATAAATCACTTCAAGTCAAACCTTGCCTTCGCCTATTACATGGCGATCCTGCCTACTATCGGCAACAAATAAAATAAAGGCAAAATAAAATAAATCCTTGCCATACAAAAAAGGCAAAAGTGAAAAAAAAAACACAAAAAGGAAGCAGGCTGAAGTATCAATGCCAAAGGATAAAGAAGCGCTACAAAAGGCGTTGGAGGATTGCCCGCTGGAAGGACCACAACCGCTGACTATCGAGGAATACCGAGCCAGGCAACCTGCAGCACGAGCGAAGCTGGCAAGAAGGAGAGGAGGACGCGCTGACGGCAATCCCCCCTTGTCCTAAGGCCAAAGCGCCGAGGCGGCCACCTGGTCCGCTTTAGGAAGCAGCGTGCGGCTCTACTGGCGCAAATCAACAGCGACCCGACACCACGCTGGGCAGAAGCTTGCAAACTTTGGAGCAGGATAGATGAATTGGAGAAAACGCACGAGAGAAATCAGGAGGCAAGGCGGCAACAACAGCAGAGTTTTAATAATCAATTTAATAAAAAAGAGTGCTCATAATAGCACCTTTGTGGTAAGAGGCGATTTTTGCGCTGCCACTATTAATGTAAATACACAAAAACACAAAACCAAAAAAAAAAAAAAAACAAGAAATAAAATGGAAAAATTTTAATATATTTTGTTTATAAATCCCTCTTTTTTGAATAAGTCTATCATTGCCAAAATACCCTAGAAACAAAAGAAAAGAGAAAACTAAAAAAAAATCACATTTTTTTCAAATATACACTAAAATGAAAACTACACAAAAACGAAAAAAAAAACAAATATATACATAGATAATTAAATAATAAATTACAATCAGCCTAATATACCCCAACATACCCTAAAGAAGAGCACATGTCAAACATGTGCAGTCAAAAGTGCACAAACAACAAAAGCACACTTGTAAAGCTTGCCGCGATCAAAGCAAACTTTTGAAAAAAAGCTCAAATAAAATTCACAAAGCTTACAAGCACAAATAAAGCTTTCTGAACGCAGCAAACTCCACAAGATCAAATTTTCCCAATAGCGAAGTCTAAATACCCTATAAAAAAATTATAAAATTTTTTTTGGAAACAATATAATATATATATAATATTATAAAATAGAATCTTAAACAAATTGAAAAAAATAAAGAAGAATCAAAATTTTTTTTATATATTACAATATAAAGATGAGAAAAATGTAATACTAAGAAAACAAAATTATTTTAAGGGAATTAAATATGCCATAAAGAAACAAAAAGGACCAGAACATAGAAATATTGAAAGAAAAATTTCAGAAAGCATACAAGTGCCTAAATAAAACAATTTACATACAACTTCAAGCCACTAATAAGCACCTTGAAACTATCTTCGAGAGTTACAATAGAATAAAGAGTAGCAGTACAGACATATGCAATGAATCAAGCAGTAAACTCTTCACTGAGCTAATATACAGTTTAAATAAACAACTAATAAGTATAGCAACAAAACATAATATAAAATTCACAATACCGGTAGATTCGAATCTAGAAGCAACTTTTGAACCTCTAGTGGCAAAAGACACAGAAGAACCAGCTGTAAAAGATAAACCAGAAGACATTCAAGATATATCAGGTGTAAAAGATAACCCAGAAGACATTCAAGATAGTACAAAACCAAAGATGGTGCAAACAAAGATTGAATTTCTTAATACAGCTTCTAAGCTGATTTAGGAGTATGACGGTGGAGTAGAAACAATTCAAAGTTTCATAGATTCACTGGAATTAATCAATGAAATAAAAGCAGAACATGAAGAAACAGCTATTAAAGTCATAAAAACAAAACTAAAGGGGGACGTTAGACTACTAGTAACAAATGAAAACACTATAAATGGTATAATCCAAACATTAAAAAAAAGAAATCAAGGGTGAAACAGTTCAGGTAGCAGAGGCAAGATTAATGAATTTAAAACAAAATGGCAAGAACGCCAATTCATTTATGTCAGAAATAGAAAATCTTACTAAATCATTGAAATGCGCATTCATAACAGACAACGTAAACCCTGAAACAGCAAACAAATATGCAACTCAAACAGCAGTGAAATTAATCATAAAGAACTGCGATAACGAAAAGGTCAGAACAATAATAGAAGCAGGCAATTTTACTGAAATGAATGATGTTGTAGCTAAATTTGTAAATACATCTAGAAATATGGATCAGGATCACAGAGTGCTTTAAACTAAAAGAAACAATTACACAAATGGGAATTGTACAATAATAATAGAAATTATAATAATAATTACCAAAATAGAAACCCAAATGATAATACTAACTATAACAATACTAGGAATTACAATAACTATAATAATAATTATAATCGAAGAAATTATAACAATAGAAATACAAAAGCTAATTATCCTCCTAAAACACAACAAAATAATAATGTCAGATTTACAAACGTAGAAGAAAATTCGGAAAACTCCGAAAGTCCTCTGGTGTAAAAAATCGAACAAATAAAATATATATTTTAAATTGCAACCTTAATAGCTACATAACTTTAAACTTTGACGATGTAGGGACAATAAAATTGTTATTAGACACAGGAGCTGATGTATCACTAATAAAACAAAAAATATTAAGAAAAGACAATACAGTTGACATACAAAGACGGACAAAACTTAGTGGAATAGGCAAAGACGTCCTATTTACAATAAGTGAAACCAAACTAAAGATCAGCAACCTCTCAACGGTACACACCTTCCAAGTAATAGAAATTGATTTCCCCATCCCATGTGACGGAATCCTGGGGCTTGACTTTATAAAAAAATTAAATTGCACACTCAATTATTCCACCAACAAATTGATAATAGATCCATATAAATCAAGATATAAAATTATAATCAATATAGGGATCAGTCAAAACACACATGTATTCCATATCCCACCTAGAACAGAAAAAATTTTACGCATTGCAATATCCTCAAACAATAATAACATCTTTATCCCTAATCAAGAATTACACCCGGGGGTATTCGTCGCAAACACTATTGCTTCTAAGACTAACCCATATGTCCGCATATTAAATACTAACAACACAGACGTGCAAATTACAAATATAAACCTATTAAATAAAAAACTGTCCGATTATGAAATCTTAAAAATAGACAAACAACATGATTCAAAACATAAATCCACAATAATGAACAAACTAGCACCCCATTTTCCCGATTTCTTGAAAGAACCTCTACATAAATTATGCTCAGAATTTGATGATGTATTCGCAATAGAATCTGAACAAATATCCTTCAACAATTTCTATAAACAAAAATTAAGACTCAAAGACACAACACCAGTCTACACCAAAAACTACAGGATAGCACACAGTCAAAAAAACGAAATCAATAAACAAGTGGACAAATTCATCAATGATGATATTATTGAACCATCAATGTCTGAGTTCAATAGTCCGATTTTATTGGTTCCTAAAAAATCGCTACCTGGCAGCAAAGAAAAACGGTGGAGATTGGTAGTTGATTATAGAAAAATTAACAAACAACTAGTAGCGGATACATTCCCATTACCTAGAATGGACGATATCCTTGCCCAGCTAGGACGCGCTAAATACTTCTCTTGTTTAGACTTAATGTCAGGATTTCATCAAGTAGAATTAGAAGAAAAATCTCGGGACATAACATCATTTTCCACAGATAAGGGCTCATTCAGATTCAAGCGATTACCATACGGATTAAAAATTGCACCAAACTCGTTTAAAAGAATGATGTCCCTTGCATTCACGGGTCTATCACCATCCCAAACATTCCTTTACATGGACGATCTAATTGTAATTGGGTGCTCTGAAAGTCACATGATTAGAAACTTAAGGGATGTTTTTGAAACCTGCCGAAAATATAACTTAAAATTGCACCCTGACAAATGCTCTTTCTTCAGACATGAAGTTACTTTTCTAGGACACAAATGCACAAATAAAGGAATTTTACCAGACGAATGCAAGTTCAAAACGATTCAAGATTACCCGACTCCCAAGAATGGCCAAGAAGGCAAAAGATTTGTAGCATTCTGTAATTACTACCGTAGATTCATTCCAAACTTTGCATACCAAGCACAATTTATCAGTAGATTATCTAGGAAAAATGTAGAATTTAACTGGGATGCAAACTGTCAAGCAGCTTTTGAATACTTAAAAAACAAATTATTAGGCCCACAAATACTCCAATATCCTGATTTAAGTAAAAAATTCTGTATCACAACTGGTGCAAGCAAGATCGCATGTGTAGCCGTCCTCAGCCAAGAATTTGATGGACTCCAATTACGGAAAAAAATTCCTAATCAGAACTGACCATCAGCCATTAACATACCTATTTTCTCTAAAAACCCATCGTCAAAGCTTACTAGAATAAGGCTAGATTTAAAAGAGTTCGATTTTACTATAGAATACATCAGGGGACAAGAAAATTTCGTAGCGGATGCTCTCTCCAGAATTGAATTTGAAAATATAAAAAACATAGAAACTAATAAAATACTTAAAGTAGCAACAAGATCAGAAACAAAAAAATTAACACATAAGGAAAACAACATTAACAATAACAAAATAGAAACACCAAGAATATATGAAATAATAAATCCTAACGAAGCCAAAAAATACGCGCAAATTAAATTCAAAAAATGCAAATGTTTTATTACCAAAAAAAATAAAAATTGCTCTCCTTCAACATAGGCGATTTGATCATTAGTGGAAGAATAGATCTAGATCGATTCCTTCCAAGGCTTGAAAAAAAAGCCGGTGCTCAAAGAATCTATAAACTGAAGATAGACATGTCTGAAAAACTATTAAGGTCACTTACACTTAATGAACTAAAACAAAAAGGAAATGACACATTGAAAAATGTAGAAATAGCAGTTTTACCTCAAGTAAAAGTAATAACAAATAAAGAAGAAATAAGAAATACATTAAATAAATATCATAATGACCCAATAGAGGGAGGTCACTGCGGGGTAAACAGAACGCTAGGAAAAATAAGAAGAGAATTTTTTTGGAAAACTATGTCTGGAGATGTTGCAACATACATCAAAAGGTGCGAAAAGTGCAAACTAGCCAAAGTAACCACACACAACCACTCCCCATTGATCATAACAACCCTGCAACCACTTTTGACACAATAATAATAGATACAATTGGACCATTACCAAAAACAATGAATGGTAATGAATACGCAGTTACTATTATCTGCGATCTGTCCAAATATCTCATATCAATACCAATACCAAACAAAAGTGCAAAAGCGGTTGCAAAGGCAATATTTGAAAGATTCATTCTAATTTATGGATCAGTTAAAACAATTCTTACAGACATGGGAACAGAATATATGAATTCAATATTAACAGAACTTTGCAAAACTTTCAACATAAGTAAAATTAACTCCACGGCAAACTCTTGGAACAGTAGAAAGGAGCCATAGAACTTTCAATGAGTACATCAGGTCATATATATTTATTAAAAAGGATGATTGGGATGAATACCTAGCATACTTCACATATTGCTTCAACACCACTCCATCCACCGTAAATGGTTATGCACCTTTTTAACTAGTTTTTGCGAAACATCCCAAAACTGTCCCATTCTCATCCGAAACTGTAGAACCCATTTACAACATTGATGACTTCAATAAAGAAATAAAATTTAAACTACAAATAGCACAAAATAGAGCGAAACTGCTTATCGAAAAATTTAAAGCATTACAAAAAGAAACATATGATAAAATGAAGTAAGTAAGTCGTCTCGCCGACTTAGGAATACCATACACCAGTAAAACAAATATTTCAAATTTATTAAACCAATGCATTTTCACATGTTTTTTATTACAAGCATATCTTATAATCTCCCTCACTCAAGTATACGAGCACCCTAGCGCCCCCACCCGCCAACGGCCATCTCCGGCCTTATGCAAAAACGTTTATATGCATAACTCAGCTATTTTTTGTCCGATTTTGATCAAATTTGGTATTTTGCTGGGTATTAGTATCAAATTTAAGTGTGCCAAATTTGATTGCACAAGGTAAACAAATACGGGAGATAATCGAGTTTTTCAAATTTCGGGGGCGGAAAGGGGCGTGGCAAAAACTTTATATATACAAAATGTGCGCATTTACTATGCAAATATACATACCAAATTTGGTGTCTCTACCTGCAATAGTTTTTGAGATAAACGTCTTTTTTGAATTGCGGGGGCGGAAAGGGGCGTGGCAAAAATTTGAAACAAACTTGATCACTCTACATACTACACGAGCCTACATACCAAATTTGGTGGCTCTAGCTTTTATAGTCTCCGAGATCTAGGTGTTCATACGGACAGACGGACAGACGGACGGACGGACAGACGGACGGACAGACGGACATGGCTAGATCGACTCGGCTATTGATACTGATCAAGAATATATATACTTTATGGGGTCGGAGAAGCTTCCTTCTGCCTGTTGCATACATTTTGGCGACTTTAATATACCATTTCACCCTATGGGTGTATGGTATAAAAATACAGAGCATAGGTCCTAACAATAATATAGTAATAACTGATGATAAAAAAAAAAGCAAACAGTACATTTAGATAGAATAAAAATAATTTAAAAAGGATTTTAGAAAAATATAAATTTTTCTTTTAAAAAAAAAAGGATGTGTAGTATACTTTTAGGGATAAGATTAGGCCACGTACTTTTAGGGATAGATTGTAAGTAATTAGAACCTAAGCATAATGTCTAGCTTTAAGTACCGTTAAGGACACTAGCCATAAGACCAATGTAAACGTTCTCATATAAATACCGGGCTTGCGGCCCCAATAAATCACTTCAAGTCAAACCTTGCCTTCGCCTATTACAAAATACACCGACAAATATAAGACTTAATTATAATGTAGATACAGACAACTGCGCGCATTTATACAGGCATTTATTAGGGACAAGTCAGTGTGGAGCTCCACGTCACAGTGTGCTGACGTGTAATAAATTAGTAAGTGTTTCTTGTTTGTTAAAGTAATGTTAAGTTAATCACAATTAAATGTTTTTATAGTTGCCCTGAAGACGACCACCGATGAGTGGTCGAAATATATCGGAGAAGAAAAATAAAAACAAACTGTTTTTTATTCAACCAACAATTGGACCTCAAGACGGCAAAAAACCAACAAATTTTTTTTCACACACACACATACATACACAAAAAAATTGTTTCTTTTGTCCTTTGTCCTTAGGTCTATTTTTGACCTATTGTCACGGTCGCCATGTAATGACCGGGTTCCACTTGGTTGATAGTTTGGGAGAAATAAACGCGTCAGTTCAGTTTGGTGGTAATATTCAGATTGATTTTTATTCTAACAATATTCTTTGACTTAACCTATTGTTACATAGATATTCTTACGCTGGCACTTAGGCGACAGCTACAAAAGAGAGAGGTAGTGTCAGTACATACATACATATTAATTGGGGCACTTGCATCAAAGTGCATGGTCAGCGTGCACACGCTGGCTTGGCCCTAACTCATGTTTTATTGCTGCTCATATGACTATATGTATGTGCATATATGCATGTACATACATATATGAACATGTTTAGCGGTATATTGATGTGAGTATGTTTATGTGAATATATTAATGTATATACATAAACATACTCAAGTGGAGACTTATGTTTTATTGCGTACATATTTGATTGTTTATAATTGCAACAAAGTGTTACAAGTTGAGCTCTTTGTGTTAAATGATTTTTGGTATGGATATACTACAATATACTGATTCAGCCCTGGACGAGCGACGTGATGCTCAACCCCTGGTGTTATCGATAAGTATCAAAAGAGTTGGTAACAAAATGTTGACGAAAAAGGGTGCGAACGAATAAGCTCCTACGATCGTTAAGTATCAAAAGAATTGGTAACAAAACGTTGACGAGAAAGGGTGCGAACGAATAAGCTCCGATCGGTAGTAACGAACGGCCATCACGAACGAATGCAACGGCATCGCTTTGCAAACGTCATTTTATTGTTGTCTCAATTAGTTAATAAACTTATATTAATTATCTACCTAAACGTACGAGTCTGGCATTTCTATTGTTCCCGTAAGCCGCACTCCCCGCCGAAGCCTTCCTGACAGCTTCTCCATCTACAATCTTCTACTGGGTAATGTGATTTACAACCGACATTCTCAGAAGTGGGTTTTAGGTGTGACAACAAAAGGTAACGCGCAATTTTCCGCAACGTGGCATGAGAAACTCGCAAAGTGTAATAGGTTGTGTTCTGTGTACGAACGAACTCGTGGAAACGAGAACGAAAGACGAATAAGCAAAACGAAAAATCAACGAACATACAAGTGTGAAAAAGATAACAATAATGCCGCAGAAAAACTACGTGTCAAAGAATGCTTTGCAGCAAAAATATAGACAAGCTGGATTGTCAATGTCAGGAAATCGAGCACAATTACAGAGAAAATTAACCACGATCTGTAGTGACGACGAATACGCCACTGTGGAAAATCAATCAATGGCTAAAAAGATAAACGAATTAGAAAAAACGATTAGAGTATTGCAGGAGCATTCATTCCAACCTGCAATGATTTCGTCACCAATTGGGTTTAGAGACGTAAACGTACAAGAAGTTTCTGGAGAGAGAAATGTGCTTGTGACAAACGAACGAACAAACGTAACGTATTTTCCAAACGAAAACACTGCTACGTCTCAGCAGTACGGTAATGTTGCTACGTTTCAGCAACTCGGTAACACTGCTACGTCTCAGCAGTACGGTAATGCTACAGTTCAGCAGTACGATCATGTCGATACTTCGCAACCACTTGGTTATGCAGCTACGTCTCAGCAGCACGCTTAGTTGGTTACGCGAATGTAAAGTAAGCGCAATTAAAAATTTTAAAGTACCTACAAACGTAAGAGAAGTAAGAAGATTCCTTGGTCTCACAGGTTTCTTCAGAAAATTTATTGAAAATTATTCATTAATATCACGTCTTTTAACAGAACTGCTACGCAAAACGGAGGCGAATACAATTAGTTGGGGAGAAGCCCAGCAACATGCATTTATCGAACTAATCGAAAAACTATGTAGCGAACCTGTTCTCACTCTATACGATTTTTCGGATAACACGAAGTACACACCGATGCTTGTGCTTTAGGCCTAGCAGGAGTCTTACTGCAGTTACATAATGACAAAGATTGGCGTCCCGTTTGTTATTTTAGTCGACACTGTACCAACGCTGAGAGTAAATACCACAGTTACGCATTGGAAACGGTTGCAGTAGTAGAAACACTCCAAAGGTTCAGAGTCTACCTTTTGGGAAAATCATTCCGTCTGGTGACCGATTGCTCAGGTATTGCCAAGGTTAAAACGAAAAAAGAACTCATTCCACAGGTGGCGCGCTGGTGGATTACGACTGCGAATTTGTTCATCGAGATGGTAGCAAAATGGCTTATGTAGATGCGTTGAGCCGTGCTCCAAGTTTACCCCCGGAAGGATCATTAGATGAATTTGTTACAACCATAACTTCAGAAATCGACGACTGGTTGTTAACAATGCAACTACAGGACGTGCCAATACGTGCCGAAATAATCGCAGTACTGAAGGGAAAGCGTCACAGTGATCAACTGAAGCAACTACGTACTGATTATGGCATCGAAAATCATCGCCCTTATCGAAAAACGGAAAACACTATCGCGTTTGTTGTGCCAAAGGCAGTTAGATGGCGCATTGTTAAAAGTTGTCATGATGATGGCCTACACTTCGGTCTTGATAAAACCATTGAGAGGATTCAAAAACGATTTTGGTTTCCAAAGATGAGGAAATACGTGAAGGACTATATTTCCACATGCATCCAATGCTGCTACTATAAGTCTAAAGGAGGAAAGCCTGAAGGTCGCGTGCATTACAACGATGTTCAACCGGTTCCTTTTCGTCGACTTCACGCGGATCATTTGGGTCCTTTTATTCGAAGCAAACGAGGAAATACTCATATACTGGCTATATCTGATTCATTCAGTAAATTTCTAATTGTGAAAGCAGTTAAAAGTACAAAATCATTACCGGTTCTATCAACACAAAATGAAGTTTCTAGTTACTTTGGCTTGCCAAATTTTATTATAACAGACCGTGGAACAGCGTTTACGTCAAAATTGTAACTGTAACTGTAAGCAAAACCATATCCAACAAGTTAAGAATGCTGTACGAACACCCCGTGCAAATGGTCAAGTGGAACGCGCCAATCAAATAATTCTCAATTATATACGAACGATGAACGAAAATCCAAAGGACTGGGATCTGACTCTTATAACCTTCAATTAACCGTCAACTCGCAGAAAAACAGTACCACTGGATTCAGTCCAATTGATTGATTTAAACGCTATTGATGTCGTGCAGAACCTTACTGCAGCGATACACGCAGACCTGGATAACCCAACCCATATTCCAACGAAACAGTCACCGAAATTCGAAGTCAAGCCGCAGCCAATATCGCATCAGAAAGAGCTAAATGGAAGAAACGTTTTGATGCCAAACACGCTAACCCCTTTGTTTATTCCACAGGTGATCTTGTAGTAGTGGAAAACGAACCAGCCGCGACAGGCGAATCGCGTAAACTGGAACCACGATACCGAGGTCCTTATAAAGTGGCCAAAATACAGGATTGGCCGAGCTGTCACCAGACAGTTTATAAATATACTGATTCAGCCCTGGGCGAGCGACGTGATGCTCAACCCCTGGTGTTATCGATAAGTATCAAAAGAGTTGGTAACAAAACGTTGACGAGAAAGGGTGCGAACGAATAAGCTCCTACGATCGGTGGTAACGAACGGCCATCACGAACGAATGCAACGGCATCGCTTTGCAAACGTCATTTTATTGTTTAGGTAATAAACGTATATTAATTACCTACCTAAACGTACGAGTCTGGCATTTCTATTGTTCCCGTAAGCCGCACTGCCCGCCGAAGCCTTCCTGACAGCTTCTCCATCTACAATCTTCTACTGGGTAATGTGATTTACAACCAACATTCTCAGAAGTAGGTTTTAGGTGTGACAAATGCTTTAAAAATACTGTAGATATTAAAAAGATTTTGCATGTTGTTTCAGGTGTTGACGGATTCAGAATGAATCGTCTCTCTTTATTTAATAATGGACTTAGCCTAAAGTACATAATGAAGTTTGGAGTTCTGTCGCTTAGAGTAGCGGCTGAACGGGAGTATATAGCATGTCATATGTATTTGTATATATGTATATATATGTAAGGATGGTGCATAATTGAAAAGTACTTACGGTATCGTTCTCACGCTACGGCCAGTCCGCATAAGTGGCGGATCCTATTACTGCACATATGTATATTTGTTATTGTATAAACATAGCAACAAAGTGTCGTTATGTTATGAGGTGTTACTCTTACTTTATAGTTGAGCATATTACCACTTGTTATGTTGTATACTCTACAATACAGTGGTATATGCTGATTTGGAATACATCATACTACATTTATGAATAGGTGCAACGTTGGATAGTTGTTCCCCTCAAGCTTCTTTGAACACTCATCAAAAGAAGTTTTACCAATGCGCTTAAATCGCTTAAATTCATATTTTGAATCCTACTTTTTTTATTCTTTTCAAATAATATGTCGTATATTTCCATCCAGTTCAACTCAATTGATTTGAATTGGTGGAATATCGTATTCCAACGTGGTGGACAGTAGTTCTTTAAGGTGCTTTTTAAAAAGAAGTTTTGACCAGTCTTTTTAAAATACTTCACAAGTTTGCTGCAGCGATCCACTGTCTTCTCCAATTCTGGCACCTCATCCACAGCTTTACCAATAACATTGTGCATCAAATGGTTTACACAGTTCCCTGTTAACCCCCTAAATGCAGCCTTCATGTTAGCGCCTCCGTCGGTGACTAATATTGGTTCATCCATTTGCAAATCACACCCAAATTCGCGTAAAATATTTTAAATTTTGTTTTTAATTTTGTCACCTAAAAACAATAGGGTTATAAAATTCATTTTCAATAAAAAATAAAATTTAATAAATCTTACCGGTACAGGATCTTCCTTGCATTGATTTTACTGCAAGCAGGCGGTTGTTAAGGGTTCCTTCTGCGACAAAATGAATCGTCAACGATATATATGATACTTTGAAGAAGTCGTCTGTCCATATATCCGAAGTTATGCTATATCCAAGTTTCGTATGATCAACTACTTCTTTGTTTATTTCATTAAAATGATATTCGTAGAGAGCTTCGATGTTTCGTGAGATGGTAGTGGGATGCTGCAATAATGATTCAACATTAACATTTTTCCGGAAGTTCGCACCAACAGATATAAAAATCAGGGCTATGTTTTTTAGTACTGAGTCCGCAATAATATTAAAGGATCGACTTTTTTAATTCTGCATCTACAACAACATCACGATGGTTGCGTTTACGACTATTTGCCATTATGTAGCATTTGTGCTTTACTAAATTCGATGTGCTTTTTTCGAATTTATACACGTTTTTGCACACACCACTACGTCAGGGTTTTCTAAGCCGTTTTCGTCCACTATTTGAGAAAAGGTGTCCAAACTTTGCTTCGACCTCTTTTAAGCGATGGCTTAAGTTTGTTCGCCAATAATTTTAATTTGATATTCGATCGTTCGCATTTATTGCATTTGCGTCATTTTCTTTGGCAGCCATGTCTTCGTTGTTCAAAATATTATACTCATCTGTACAGATGAATGACAAAACATTTTATTTATTTTATTTATGTACAGTTAACTTATAATGTAAAATTACATAGCTAACTAAAATTATAGAGTGCTGGCTGCTGGGGCCTTCGACTCTCTAGTTTTGATTATATTAGGTTTACAATTTTAGTTTGGGAGAGGAACTTAAGGATAATATTTACATTTTTTGGAGTTGGCTGGGAAAGGAGTTGAATTGGGTCAAGATTTTTGAATATTTTATTATAAGAGGTTTTTAGGGATTGACATTCTTTTAGGATATGGCGTAGTGTTATTTTTGTACTATTGCAGAATGGACATGAAGAATTTAATGTTGGATCGAGGTAGTGTTGGTGGGTGATGTTGGTGTGGCCAAGTCTAAGTCTTGCGATTTTAATTTGTTGGGATCTAGACGTGTTTTTTGGGGCTTTATATTCCTGCGGGTCGAGAGTTTGGTACCAGTTGGATGTGTTGTGTATTGTGTTTCTTGTAAGTGTTTTGAGGGAGTTTATTAAGTATTTGTTTATGTCTTGAAAGTTTTGATTTGGGGTTAGTATGAGTGGAAGAACGGTAGCATTTTTCGCAGCAAGGTCGGCTAACTCGTTACCCTTAATGCCTACATGGCCAGGGATCCAGATGATTTTAAATTTTGGTTGGTATTTGGTGAGGATGTTTCGGATAGAGGATGCATAATAGGATGAGTTGTTGATGTTTTCTATTGCGTCTATGGTTGAGAGGGAGTCGGTGTATATGGCATATTTGCCGGGCTTGTGTATAAAAATATTGAGAGCTTCTGAGATCGCGATAATTTCAGCAGAAAAAAATTTTGAGTAAAATGGTATTAAGCCTGATTTTATTATTTTGTGTTCGTTGGTTATGGCGTAAGATGTGATTTTGTTTATTTGGGAGCCGTCTGTGAATATGGATTTGTATTTTTTGTTGTCGTCAAGGATTTGTTCAAATAATTTGTTGTATATGAGAGGAGGAGTTGAGGTTTTTAGATACTCTCTGAGGGAGGAGTCCGTTAAAAGAGTGTTTAGGTGCCATGGTGGGGTATGTATTGTTGGGTTACTGGGATAATGTTTGTGTGGGATATCGAAGATTTTGGCAGTGCTGATGATTCTGTCTATTGTTGATTGGAATTTAACTTTCTTGTTATGTTTATAGTTTCTTATTATATTGATGATTGGGGAGTTGTGTGAGTTTGTTAGTGATTTGCAGAGTTTGGCTGTGGCAATTTGATTTCGTATGTGTAGTGGGGGTATTTGGGCTTCGTTAAGCATATTGTTGGTAGGTGTGGTTCTGAAGGCACGGAGCGATAATCTTAATGCAGAATTGGTGATTGAATTAAGGGGTCGGATTTTATGTGGTCGTGAAAATTGTATTTGTTGTTGATGTGGATACCTAAGAGTTTCAAGCAGTTAACATTTGTTAACTGATAGTTAGTTGTAAGTATGTGGCATGAGCAGTTGTGTTTGCGACAGATGTGTAGGTGTTTGCATTTTGTAGTAGATAATTGCGCTCCAGAGTAATCGCACCAATCTGATATTTGTGAGAATAAAGTGGTTAGGTCAATGTTTTGGTTTTTGGTATTAGGGATATTAACGAAAAGATTAAAGTCGTCAGCATATGCGCTTACTTAGATGTTTTTGTGAAGGGATATGATTGAGTTGAGTTTGTTGAAAGCGATGGTGAAGAGGATAACCGAGAGGGGGGACCCTTGTGGTATACCATTATGTAAAGGGCGTGCCATAGAATAGTTGTTTCCTATTTTTGTTATGATTTTTCTGTTTGTCATAAAGTTTTTTACGTAGCTGAAAATATTGGGTCCGATGTTCCATATTTTGAGTTGGTCGAGTATCGTGTGTATTCCTATTCTGTCAAATGCTTTTGTGAAGTCAAGGGAGACGATTGATGCGTGTTTTCTTTTTGAGAGCGTTCTACATATGAGATGGTCTAGAAAGCCGACTTGACTGTTGTGTATAAGTTTGCTGTTGTTGACAAACCACCACAGTCTTTTTGCAACAATTTTATCCAGGACTTTAGATAAGCAGGGGTTTAATGAAATTGGTCGGTAAGAGTTTAGTTCGGATTTAGGTGAGGATGGTTTAAGTATTGGGATAATAATGCTAGTCTTGTACGATTGTGGGATAAAATTTTTTAGGATTAAATTTTGAAGATGAATTATTCGGGTCTTAGTTTTTTTTGTCTAAGTTCTTTATCATAGCATAGTTAATTCTGTCTTGGCCAGGTGTTTTGCCAGTTAGTGATTTGATTGCTGCATTGAATTCTAATATTGAAATATCATTTTCTATGGCTAATGCTTTTTTGTTAACTGTGTGTGTGGGTTTTAGTGCTAAAGTAGTGCGTTTAGCTGAAGAACAGTTTATAGGGAAGTTGTTGTCGTTGGCTGCGTCTGACCAGTTTTTGCAAAAAATGTTCGCGATTTCCGATCTGTCGGTGGTGTACTGGGATGAGATTGGATTGAGGATGCAGTGGATGTTTTTGAGGGGATTGAGGCCGCAAAAGCGCTGAATGTTGTGCCAAATTTTTTGTGATGATGTTTGTGGATTGATTTGTGCTGTAAAGGTATTTGTGCTTGCTATTTTTGCTGTTTTTAACATGCGTCGGTATATGGCATTGTCATATTTATATTTAATTATGTTTTCTGTGTTAATGTTGCGTTTTAGTTTTCTCCACGATCGTACCTTGTTGTTACGTAGCAATTGGAGTTGATTGTTCCACCAGGGAACGTTCTGTTGGTGTTGGAGGAATGATTGAGGGATTGAAAAGTGAGCTGCGGTGCGAATGATTTTTTGAATGTTGGCTGTTTCTTTGTTTATATTGTTACTGCTTGGAGTTGATTCAGTTAGTTTTTGAGTATATTTTGCAAATAGAGGCCAGTCTGCGCTATCGGTTTTGAATCGTGGTCTGTAATTGGGTCTGTCGGTGGGGTTTGGCGTAAATAGTTTAATAATTATGGGGGCGTGGTCGCTACCGTGGAGATCTTCTAACACTTCCCAGCTGCTTTCGAGAATAAGTTCGGGGGAGCAGAGGGTGAGGTCTAGGTGAGTAAGTGTGTTGTGTGTACTGAGGTGTGTTGGGGTGCCGTCATTGAGAAGGATAAGGTTGGAAGAAGTGATAAATTTGGCTAGCGTTTTGCCTCTTTTGTTATTGGTTTTTGAGCCCCACATATGGTGCCAGCTGTTGAAGTCACCAGTTATTATTTTTGGCTTATTTGTGTTTTGAAGGAAAAGATCTAGCTGGTATGTGGTAAATTTTTTTTGCGGCGGTATGTAACATGAGATTATTTTGAATGGGATTTTAGATAGGATTTCAACTTCGATAGAGTCAAAATCTTGATTAAGTGGGAATAATTTGTGTTCTAGACTGTTGTGAATGAGTAGAGCCACGCCTCCGGAAGCGATCGTGGATGAGTTCTTGGTGTAGATGGTATAGTTGATTGGGGTAGGGATTGGTGAAGTGGTTTTAAAATGGGTTTCTTGAAGGCTTAATATTTGTGGGGAGAATTTTTTAATTAATAGTTGTAACTGATCGTAGTTGTTGAGGTAGCCGTGACAGTTCCATTGAATTATCTTAATCATAACTTAAGGGGGAAGTTTTCTTTTTTTTTTTTTTATTTTTGTATTGTTTGTTTTGTTTAAGCGATCAGTATGGATATTTTGTGTTTTTGTTATTCTAAGATGTCTTCAGTAATCATGTCGGAATCGTTATCTTTGCTGCTTGAATTGTGTATAGACTTAATGTTGCTTATTGTAGTTTTTTTTGAGTTTTTAGATTTGAGTGTAGTTGCAAGTGTTGGATTATTGTTGTTTTTTTGAAATATTCTAATTTTTCTTTCGTTGATTATTTGGGAGCTTAATTGAGGTGGTGAGTTTAATTTTGTGGCTTGAGTTTTTGTTGATGTTGTGGCGCTTACGTTGATGTCTTCTTCGTATTGTACAAGTTTTCTTTGGGGTTGCTGCACATGTGTTTGGTGGGATGGTAATTTAGCTGTTGCGGCGTAGGATGATTGTGGGAGTCTTGTATATTTGGGAGTGGGAGTTCATTGTATATTTGTTGAGCTTCTCTGATTGTTGTCTTTTCGATTGTACGTATGGCTTGAATTTCTTTATTTTTAATAAAGGTAGGGCATTTGGGGTCGAAGATGCTGTGCTGATGATTCTGCAGATTGCTCTCTTTGCAGTTTATACAGGTTATGCTTCTTCTGTTTGCTTGTGTTCGATGCTTTCGCAGTCTAGGCACATTTTTTCACTTTTACAAAATTTAGTTGGGTGTCCAATTCGACCACACTTGCGGCATCGGTAGGGTAGTGGAATGTACGGGCGTATGTTGACTTTTTGATAGCCAATTTTAATGTCTGTTGGTAGGTCAATTGTGCCGAAAGTAAGAATTATTAAGCCGGTTTCTTGTAGTTTATCTTGTTGTCGTTTTAGTATTTTTTTAACTTCAGTAACTTTGGATTCTTTAAGTTCTTGCAGTATAACTTCTTCTTGAACTTCGCGGAGATTGTTACAATATATGACACCTTTGGAATGGTTGCGAGTATTGTGTTCAGACACTTCTACATTTGTTGTATTATCTAATGCGATGAGTTGTATGAGTTTCATGGCTTGTGACATTGATTTTGTTTTAATTTCGTACGATCCGTTTGCTAAGAGTTTGCACTCTTCCACTTCACCACTGCATAGGTTGTCTATAGTTTTTTTAATTTGGAAAGGCGAATAATTTGCAAGTGTTTTGTCTTCGTCGGTGCGTTTCATTATTAAGTATTTGGGGCCGATACATAGATTAGTTAGAGGTTTTGTATTATCAATTTTAAATTGTAAGCTATTTGACCTGCTATGCAGGTCTGGTGGTTGTCGCATGCTGCAGTTGATGTTGTAATTTTAGTTAGGTTGTTGTTTTTTCGTTTTTGTTAGAAGTAAATTGTTACACACTGTCATTTTGTTTTTGTAAGTTTTTTGTGTTTTGTTTTGAGTTGTTCGTTTTACAAGTTAAGTGACATAAGCGTGGACGTCTGCTCTGCTTGACTGAATAATTCGAACTGTGATGACAAAACATATTCACTGTTCCACTGGTGTACAACATGAAAAAAAGTGACATATACTGTACACAATTACAAAGAGTATATTTATTACTGTCACTCATTCTAAGTGAATGTGCCCCTAGTAAAGCCTGAAGATCCTTATCACCCTACCATTGAAGTTACTATTTCTTACAATTCCGTTTATAATTCACAATACACAATTACAAAGAGTATATTTATTACTGTCACTCATTCTAAGTGAATGTGCCCCTAGTAAAGCCTGAAGATCCTTATCACCCTACCATTGAAGTTACTATTTCTTACAATTCCGTTTATAATTCATTTAATAACATCTCAAATTCTCGTCGTAGATGTTTTCGTAAAACAAATTTCAATCTTCTTAACAGCCCTTTTTTCTCTTTTGATTGGTCATTACTATTTAAGTGCTGTGATATAGATTTTGCAGTGAATTTTGTATACCCTTGCAAAAAGGGTATATTAATTTTGGTCAGAAGTATGCAACGCATAGAAGGAAGCATCTCCGACCATATAAAGTATATATATTCTTGATCAGCACGACGAGACGAGTTCAAATAGCCATGCCCGTCCGTCTGTCCGTCCGTCCTGGATCGACGTGAACTCCTCCTAGACCTTAAGAGCTACAGAGCTGAAATTTTGCATGTAGGCTTGTATATACTGCACAGTTTGTTTATCTCGGATTTAGCCGGATCGGACCACTGTATCATAACTCCCATACAAACGGCAAAGTCACGAACTGTGACTTTTCTCAATAACTTCGTTATTTTCTGAGCTATCGTCGTGAAATATTGGCCAGACTTTTACACATATAAACCACTGCGCCAAATTTGATCAATATCGGGTAACTATATAAAATAGTTCCCATAGGAACGATCATTTAAAAACAGTGACTTTTGTCAATAACTTCGTTACCTTTGACGCGATTGCTTTCAAATTAAGGATTTGTTAGTTTAATATATTTGAAATAATTGTGCCGAATTTGAAAAAAAATCTGGTGACTATATCATATGGCTCCCATATGAACGATCGGTCGAAAACAGTGTCTTTTGTCAATAACTTCGTTACCTTTGACGCGATTGCTTTCAAATTAAGGATTTGTTAGTTTAATATATTTTAAATAATTGTGCCGAATTTGATAAAGATCGGGTGACTATATCGTATAGCTCCAATTAGAACGATCGGTGGAAAACAGTGAGTTTGATTATTCACTTCGTTATTTCGTATGCTAAAATTGTAGGGCGTTCTTTCGCAAACATTGGCCTTTTTAGATAAAACGATTTTTCCTTTGATGGCTATAGGTAAGGAAAGGGCTACCAAAAAATTAGCAAGGGTATACAAACTTTGACTTGGTCGAAGTTAGCCCCGGCCTCTGGTTTAACTCTGCTCTTAATTCTCTAATTGAAAAATGCGTTCCTTATGCGCAAATTATTGTGTAGCCAAATCTCAATTTTGTCTTTTAAAGACTCTATGCTATAATAATTATATCGTTCGCTGTAAGGTTGAATTTTATAAGAACCCCAAAAGATTTTATAACTTTGCTAATTCCAAAAGACGCTCTAATTTGCTACCTTCCACCTTCAGACTTAATAACCAGACTGCTAATATTGATTCAGATATTGCAGATCTGTTTGCTAAATTCTTACAGTCGACTTATTCTACTACTGCTTCGGATCCCACACCTTATCCCTTCACAATCCCACATTTAAATTGTATGTTTTTTCCTAGTATTACTGAAGACTGTATAATCTCTAGCTTTTCATCTATGACGTCTTCCTTCGTAAAAGGTCTCTTTTCGTTCCTCGATATCTAAAGCCGTTCGAGTTACGTCATACTGTTATTTACCTTGTTTATAAATGATTTGCCTTTGGCCTTGGCTTATTCACGCGTGCTCATGTTTGCGGATGACGTCAAGATTTGTTAGTACTTGCAATCATATCTCGATGCGTTCTGTGATTGGTGCCACCATAATAAATTACACCTTAATGCCTCTAAGTGCTCTTTTATGACTTTCAGTAATTTGTCTCCATTCCTAGCTCATTACTCTATTAAGTCTGTTCTGTTAGATTGTGTACCATCATTTAAAAAACTTTCATTTAATGTTCATATATCTTCAATTGTCAATAGAGACTGCATAGTCTTCTTGGCTTCATTAAACGTTGGGCTAAAGAATTTTATGATCTCTATGTAAGAAAGTTTTAATACACTTCGTTAGTACTCTAGAATATTGCTCGCTAGTGTGGAATCCTCAATATGATGTTCACCGGCGTAGTATTGAATCGGTACAGAAGCAATTCCTTAAGTTTGCGTTACGCGGTCTTAATTGGGACCCGAATCTTCGCCTACCTTTTTATTCTGACAGACTTCTTCTTATTAATCTTCCTTCACTTTACAACCGTAGGCTCGTATTTGGCATTCTCCTTCTACATAAAGTAGTCAACGGCGAAGTCATTTCTACCAATTTACTAGATACGCTATATTTTTGTGTTCCCTCACGTCGGACCAAAAACTTTTTTCCTCTTCACCTTAGTAGATGTCTGACTAACTACTCTCTTCACGAACCTAATCGTGTTCTTTGCCAATCTTTTAACAACCTTTCTCACCTTATTTATTTCATCTTTCTGTCACTTCTCTTCGCGCTATACTATTTACACATATACAGCGAAACCACTGAAAATATTCTGGACTCGGATTGGCTGCAACTCATCCCTGACCACATTGGCTGTGAATCGGGGCATACCTGGCACCTTGTGCAAATAAAACTACTCCACCGGGTCGGGGATGCTTAGTTGTGCATAAAGCTAAGCTTTTGTTTTTGTTTTTAATTTTGTCACTTAAAAACAATAGGGTTATAAAATTCATTTTCAATAAAAAATAAAATTTAATAAATCTTACCGGTACAGGATCCTCCTTGCATTGATTTTACTGCAAGCAGGCGGTTGTTAAGGGTTCCTTCTGCGACAAAATAAATCGTCAACGATATATATGATACTTTGAAGAAGTCGTCTGTCCATATATCCGATGTTATGCTATATCCAAGTTTCGTATGATCAACTTCTTCTTTGTTTATTTCATTAAAATGATATTCGTAGAGAGCTTCGATGTTTCGTGAGATGGTAGTGGGATGCTGCAATAATGATTCAACATTAACATTTTTCCGGAAGTTCGCACCAACAGATATGAAAATCTGGGCTATGTTTTTTAGTACTGAGTCCGCAATAATATTAAACGATCGACTTTTTTTAATTCTGCATCTAAAACAACATCACGATGGTTGCGTTTACGACTATTTGCCATTATGTAGCATTTGTGCTTTACTAAATTCGATGTGCTTTTTTCGAATTTATACACATTTTTGCACACACCACTACGTCAGGGTTTTCTAAGCTGTTTTCGTCCACTATTTGAGAAAAGGTGTCCAAACTTTGCTTCGACCTCTTTTAAGCGATGGCTTAAGTTTGTTCGCCAATAATTTTAATTTGATATTCGATCGTTCGCATTTATTGCATTTGCGTCATTTTCTTTGGCAGCCATGTCTTCGTTGTTCAAAATATTATACTCATCTGTACAGATGAATGACAAAACATTTTATTTATTTTATTTATGTACAGTTAACTTATAATGTAAAATTACATAGCTAACTAAAATTATAGAGTGCTGGCTGCTGGGGCCTTCGACTCTCTAGTTTTGATTATATTAGGTTTACAATTTTAGTTTGGGAGAGGAACTTAAGGATAATATTTACATTTTTTGGAGTTGGCAGGGAAAGGAGTTGAATTGGGTCAAGATTTTTGAATATTTTATTATAAGAGGTTTTTAGAGATTGACATTCTTTTAGGATATGGCGTAGTGTTATTTTTGTACTATTGCAGAATGGACATGAAGAATTTAATGTTGGATCGAGGTAGTGTTGGTGGGTGATGTTGGTGTGGCCAAGTCTAAGTCTTGTGATTTTAATTTGTTGGGATCTAGACGTGTTTTTTGGGGCTTTATATTCCTGCGGGTCAAGAGTTTGGTACCAGTTTGATGTGTTGTGCATTGTGTTTCTTGTAAGTGTTTTGAGGGAGTTTATTAAGTATTTGTTTATGTCTTGAAAGTTGTGATTTGGGGTTAGTATGAGTGGAAGAACGGTAGCATTTTTCGCAGCAAGGTCGGCTAACTCGTTACCCTTAATGCCTACATGGCCAGGGATCCAGATGATTTTAAATTTTGGTTGGTATTTGGTGAGGATGTTTCGGATAGAGGATGCATAATAGGATGAGTTGTTGATGTTTTCTATTGCGACTATGGTTGAGAGGGAGTCGGTGTATATGGCATATTTGCCGGGCTTGTGTATAAGAATATTGAGAGCTTCTGAGATCGCGATAATTTCAGCAGAAAAAACTGTTGAGTAAAATGGTATTAAGCCTGATTTTATTATTTTGTGTTCGTTGGTTATGGCGTAAGATGTGATTTTGTTTATTTGGGAGCCGTCTGTGAATATGGATTTGTATTTTTTGTTGTCGTCAAGGATTTGTTCAAATAATTTGTTGTATATGAGAGGAGGAGTTGAGGTTTTTAGATACTCTCTGAGGGAGGAGTCCGTTAAAAGAGTGTTTGGGTGCCATGGTGGGGTATGTATTGTTGGGTTACTGGGATAATGTTTGCGTGGGATATCGAAGATTTTGGCAGTGCTGATGATTCTGTCTATTGTTGATTGGAATTTAACTTTCTTGTTATGTTTATAGTTTCTTATTATATTGATGATTGGGGAGTTGTGTGAGTTTGTTAGTGATTTGCAGAGTTTGGCTGTGGCAATTTGATTTCGTATGTGTAGTGGGGGTATTTGGGCTTCGTGAAGCATATTGTTGGTAGGTGTGGTTCTGAAGGCACCGAGTGATAATCTTATTGCAGAATTGGTGATTGAATTAAGGGGTCGGATGGTAGATTGAGGGACAGATCCAAACAGGGGGAGACAGTAGTCAATTTTCGAAATTATTATTGCTTTGGTGACGTTGATTAGGGAGGATGTGTGACAGTTGAATTTATGATTTTATAGGCATTTTAATATCTTTTTTTCTAACGAAGCTTTTAGGGATTTTATGTGGTCGTGAAAGTTGTATTTGTTGTTGATGTGGATACCTAAGAGTTTCAAGCAGTTAACATTTGTTAACTGATAGTTAGTTGCAAGTATGTGGCATGAGCAGTTGTGTTTGCGACAGATGTGTAGGTGTTTGCATTTTGTAGTAGATAATTGCGCTCCAGAGTAATCGCTCCAATCTGATATTTGTGGTTAGGTCTATGTTTTGGTTTTTGGTATTAGGGATATTAACGAAAAGATTAAAGTCGTCAGCATATGGGCTTACTTAGATGTTTTTGTGAAGGGATATGATTGAGTTGAGTTTGCCTTTTTTGAAGCCGACTTGACTGTTGTGTATAAGTTTGCTGTTGTTGACAAACCACCACAGTCTTTTTGCAACAATTCTATCCAGGACTTTAGATAAGCAGGGGTTTAATGAAATTGGTCGGTAAGAGTTTAGTTCGGATTTAGGTGAGGATGGTTTAAGTATTGGGATAATAATGCTAGTCTTGTACGATTGTGGGATAAAATTTTTTTAGGATTAAATTTTGAAGATGAATTATTCGGGTCTTAGTTTTTTTGTCTAAGTTCTTTATCATAGCATAGTTAATTCTGTCTTGGCCAGGTGTTTTGCCAGTTAGTGATTTGATTGCTGCATTGAATTCTAATATTGAAATATCATTTTCTATGGCTAATGCTTTTTTGTTAACTGTGTGTGTGGGTTTTAGTGCTAAAGTAGTGCGTTTAGCTGAAGAACAGTTTATAGGGAAGTTGTTGTCGTTGGCTGCGTCTGACCAGTTTTTGCAAAAAATGTTCGCGATTTCCGATCTGTCGGTGGTGTACTGGGATGAGATTGGATTGAGGATGCAGTGGATGTTTTTGAGGGGGATTGAGGCCGCAAAAGCGCCGAATGTTGTGCCAAATTTTTTGTGATGATGTTTGTGGATTGATTTGTGCTGTAAAGGTATTTGTGCTTGCTATTTTTGCTGTTTTTAACATGCGTCGGAATATGGCATTGTCATATTTATATTTAATTATGTTTTCTGTGTTAATGTTGCGTTTTAGTTTTCTCCACGATCGTACCTTGTTGTTACGTAGCAATTGGAGTTGATTGTTCCACCAGGGAACGTTCTGTTGGTGTTGGAGGAATGATTGAGGGATTGAAAAGTGAGCTGCGGTGCGAATGATTTTTTGCATGTTGGCTGTTTCTTTGTTTATATTGTTACTGCTTGGAGTTGATTCAGTTAGTTTTTGAGTATATTTTGCAAATAGAGGCCAGTCTGCGCTATCGGTTTTGAATCGTGGTCTGTAATTGGGTCTGTCGGTGGGGTTTGGCGTAAATAGTTTAATAATTATGGGGGCGTGGTCGCTACCGTGGAGGTCTTCTAACACTTCCCAGCTGCTTTCGAGAATAAGTTCGGGGGAGCAGAGGGTGAGGTCTAGGTGAGTAAGTGTGTTGTGTGTACTGAGGTGTGTTGGGGTGCCGTCATTGAGAAGGATAAGGTTGGAAGAAGTGATAAATTTGGCTAGCGTTTTGCCTCTTTTGTTATTGGTTTTTGAGCCCCACATATGGTGCCAGCTGTTGAAGTCACCAGTTATTATTTTTGGCTTATTTGTGTTTTGAAGGAAAAGATCTAGCTGGTATGTGGTAAATTTTTTTTTGCGGCGGTATGTAACATGAGATTATTTTGAATGGGATTTTAGATAGGATTTCAACTTCGATAGAGTCAAAATCTTGATTAAGTGGGAATAATTTGTGTTCTAGACTGTTGTGAATGAGTAGAGCCACGCCTCCGGAAGCGATCGTGGATGAGTTCTTGGTGTAGATGGTATAGTTGATTGCGGTAGGGATTGGTGAAGTGGTTTTAAAATGGGTTTCTTGAAGGCTTAATATTTGTGGGGAGAATTTTTTAATTAATAGTTGTAACTGATCGTAGTTGTTGAGGTAGCCGTGACAGTTCCATTGAATTATCTTAATCATAACTTAAGGGGGAAGTTTTTTTTTTTTTTTTTTTATTTTTGTATTGTTTGTTTTGTTTAAGCGATCAGTATGGATATTTTGTGTTTTTGTTATTCTAAGATGTCTTCAGTAATCATGTCGGAATCGTTATCTTTGCTGCTTGAATTGTGTATAGACTTAATGTTGCTTATTGTAGTTTTTTTTGAGTTTTTAGATTTGAGTGTAGTTGCAAGTGTTGGATTATTGTTGTTTTTTTTGAAATATTCTAATTTTTCATTCGTTGATTATTTGGGAGCTTAATTGAGGTGGTGAGTTTAATTTTGTGGCTTGAGTTTTTGTTGATGTTGTGGCGCTTACGTTGATGTCTTCTTCGTATTGTACAAGTTTTCTTTGGGGTTGCTGCACATGTGTTTGGTGGGATGGTAATTTAGCTGTTGCGGCGTAGGATGATTGTGGGAGTCTTGTATATTTGGGAGTGGGAGTTCATTGTATATTTGTTGAGCTTCTCTGATTGTTGTCTTTTCGATTGTACGTATGGCTTGAATTTCTTTATTTTTAATAAAGGTAGGGCATTTGGGGTCGAAGATGCTGTGCTGATGATTCTGCAGATTGCTCTCTTTGCAGTTTATACAGGTTATGCTTCTTCTGTTTGCTTGTGTTCGATGCTTTCGCAGTCTAGGCACATTTTTTCTCTTTTACAAAATTTAGTTGGGTGTCCAATTCGACCACACTTGCGGCATCGGTAGGGTAGTGGAATGTACGGGCGTATGTTGACTTTTTGATAGCCAATTTTAATGTCTGTTGGTAGGTCAATTGTGCCGAAAGTAAGAATTATTAAGCCGGTTTCTTGTAGTTTATCTTGTTGTCGTTTTAGTATTTTTTTAACTTCAGTAATTTTGGATTCTTTAAGTTCTTGCAGTATAACTTCTTCTTGAACTTCGCGGAGATTGTTACAATATATGACACCTTTGGAATGGTTGCGAGTATTGTGTTCAGACACTTCTACATTTGTTGTATTATCTAATGCGATGAGTTGTATGAGTTTCATGGCTTGTGACATTGATTTTGTTTTAATTTCGTACGATCCGTTTGCTAAGAGTTTGCACTCTTCCACTTCACCACTGCATAGGTTGTCTATAGTTTTTTTAATTTGGAAAGGCGAATAATTTGCAAGTGTTTTGTCTTCGTCGGTGCGTTTCATTATTAAGTATTTGGGGCCGATACATAGATTAGTTAGAGGTTTTGTATTATCAATTTTAAATTGTAAGGTATTTGACCTGCTAAGCAGGTCTGGTGGTTGTCGCATGCTGCAGTTGATGTTGTAATTTTAGTTAGGTTGTTGTTTTTTCGTTTTTGTTAGAAGTAAATTGTTACACACTGTCATTTTGTTTTTGTAAGTTTTTTGTGTTTTGTTTTGAGTTGTTCGTTTTACAAGTTAAGTGACATAAGCGTGGACGTCTGCTCTGCTTGACTGAATAATTCGAACTGTGATGACAAAACATATTCACTGTTCCACTGGTGTACAACATGAAAAAAAGTGACATATACTGTACACAATTACAAAGAGTATATTTATTACTGTCACTCATTCTAAGTGAATGTGCCCCTAGTAAAGCCTGAAGATCCTTATCACCCTACCATTGAAGTTACTATTTCTTACAATTCCGTTTATAATTCATTTAATAACATCTCAAATTCTCGTCGTAGATGTTTTCGTAAAACAAATTTCAATCTTCTTAACAGCCCTTTTTTCTCTTTTGATTGGTCATTACTATTTAAGTGCTGTGATATAGATTTTGCAGTGAATTTTGTATACCCTTGCAAAAAGGGTATATTAATTTTGGTCAGAAGTATGCAACGCATAGAAGGAAGCATCTCCGACCATATAAAGTATATATATTCTTGATCAGCACGACGAGACGAGTTCAAATAGCCATGCCCGTCCGTCTGTCCGTCCGTCCTGGATCGACGTGAACTCCTCCTAGACCTTAAGAGCTACAGAGCTGAAATTTTGCATGTAGGCTTGTATATACTGCACAGTTTGTTTATCTCGGATTTAGCCGGATCGGACCACTGTATCATAACTCCCATACAAACGGCAAAGTCACGAACTGTGACTTTTCTCAATAACTTCGTTATTTTCTGAGCTATCGTCGTGAAATATTGGCCAGACTATTACACATATAAACCACTGCGCCAAATTTGATCAATATCGGGTAACTATATAAAATAGTTCCCATAGGAACGATCATTTAAAAACAGTGACTTTTGTCAATAACTTCGTTACCTTTGACGCGATTGCTTTCAAATTAAGGATTTGTTAGTTTAATATATTTGAAATAATTGTGCCGAATTTGAAAAAAAATCTGGTGACTATATCATATGGCTCCCATATGAACGATCGGTCGAAAACAGTGTCTTTTGTCAATAACTTCGTTACCTTTGACGCGATTGCTTTCAAATTAAGGATTTGTTAGTTTAATATATTTTAAATAATTGTGCCGAATTTGATAAAGATCGGGTGACTATATCGTATAGCTCCAATTAGAACGATCGGTGGAAAACAGTGACTTTGATTATTCACTTCGTTATTTCGTATGCTAAAATTGTAGGCCGTTCTTTCGCAAACATTGGCCTTTTTAGATAAAACGATTTTTCCTTTGATGGCTATAGGTAAGGAAAGGGCTACCAAAAAATTAGCAAGGGTATACAAACTTTGACTTGGTCGAAGTTAGCCCCGGCCTCTGGTTTAACTCTGCTCTTAATTCTCTAATTGAAAAATGCGTTCCTTATGCGCAAATTATTGTGTAGCCAAATCTCAATTTTGTCTTTTAAAGACTCTATGCTATAATAATTATATCGTTCGCTGTAAGGTTGAATTTTATAAGAACCCCAAAAGATTTTATAACTTTGCTAATTCCAAAAGACGCTCTAATTTGCTACCTTCCACCTTCAGACTTAATAACCAGACTGCTAATATTGATTCAGATATTGCAGATCTGTTTGCTAAATTCTTACAGTCGACTTATTCTACTACTGCTTCGGATCCCACACCTTATCCCTTCACAATCCCACATTTAAATTGTATGTTTTTTCCTAGTATTACTGAAGACTGTATAATCTCTAGCTTTTCATCTATGACGTCTTCCTTCGTAAAAGGTCTCTTTTCGTTCCTCGATATCTAAAGCCGTTCGAGTTACGTCATACTGTTATTTACCTTGTTTATAAATGATTTGCCTTTGGCCTTGGCTTATTCACGCGTGCTCATGTTTGCGGATGACGTCAAGATTTGTTAGTACTTGCAATCATATCTCGATGCGTTCTGTGATTGGTGCCACCATAATAAATTACACCTTAATGCCTCTAAGTGCTCTTTTATGACTTTCAGTAATTTGTCTCCATTCCTAGCTCATTACTCTATTAAGTCTGTTCTTTTAGATTGTGTACCATCATTTAAAAAACTTTCATTTAATGTTCATATATCTTCAATTGTCAATAGAGACTGCATAGTCTTCTTGGCTTCATTAAACGTTGGGCTAAAGAATTTTATGATCTCTATGTAAGAAAGTTTTAATACACTTCGTTAGTACTCTAGAATATTGCTCGCTAGTGTGGAATCCTCAATATGATGTTCACCGGCGTAGTATTGAATCGGTACAGAAGCAATTCCTTAAGTTTGCGTTACGCGGTCTTAATTGGGACCCGAATCTTCGCCTACCTTTTTATTCTGACAGACTTCTTCTTATTAATCTTCCTTCACTTTACAACCGTAGGCTCGTATTTGGCATTCTCCTTCTACATAAAGTAGTCAACGGCGAAGTCATTTCTACCAATTTACTAGATACGCTATATTTTTGTGTTCCCTCACGTCGGACCAAAAACTTTTTTCCTCTTCACCTTAGTAGATGTCTGACTAACTACTCTCTTCACGAACCTAATCGTGTTCTTTGCCATTCTTTGCCATCTTTCTGTCACTTCTCTTCGCGCTATACTATTTACACATATACAGCGAAACCACTGAAAATATTCTGGACTCGGATTGGCTGCAACTCATCCCTGACCACATTGGCTGTGAATCGGGGCATACCTGGCACCTTGTGCAAATAAAACTACTCCACCGGGTCGGGGATGCTTAGTTGTGCATAAAGCTAAGCTTTTGTTTTTGTTTTTAATTTTGTCACTTAAAAACAATAGGGTTATAATATTCATTTTCAATAAAAAATAAAATTTAATAAATCTTACCGGTACAGGATCCTCCTTGCATTGATTTTACTGCAAGCAGGCGGTTGTTAAGGGTTCTCTCTGCGACAAAATAAATCGTCAACGATATATATGATACTTTGAAGAAGTCGTCTGTCCATATATCCGATGTTATGCTATATCCAAGTTTCGTATGATCAACTACTTCTTTGTTTATTTCATTAAAATGATATTCGTAGAGAGCTTCGATGTTTCGTGAGATGGTAGTGGGATGCTGCAATAATGATTCAACATTAACATTTTTCCGGAAGTTCGCACCAACAGATATGAAAATCTGGGCTATGTTTTTTAGTACTGAGTCCGCAATAATATTAAACGATCGACTTTTTTAATTCTGCATCTAAAACAACATCACGATGGTTGCGTTTACGACTATTTGCCATTATGTAGCATTTGTGCTTTACTAAATTCGATGTGCTTTTTTCGAATTTATACACATTTTTGCACACACCACTACGTCAGGGTTTTCTAAGCTGTTTTCGTCCACTATTTGAGAAAAGGTGTCCAAACTTTGCTTCGACCTCTTTTAAGCGATGGCTTAAGTTTGTTCGCCAATAATTTTAATTTGATATTCGATCGTTCGCATTTATTGCATTTGCGTCATTTTCTTTGGCAGCCATGTCTTCGTTGTTCAAAATATTATACTCATCTGTACAGATGAATGACAAAACATTTTATTTATTTTATTTATGTACAGTTAACTTATAATGTAAAATTACATAGCTAACTAAAATTATAGAGTGCTGGCTGCTGGGGCCTTCGACTCTCTAGTTTTGATTATATTAGGTTTACAATTTTAGTTTGGGAGAGGAACTTAAGGATAATATTTACATTTTTTGGAGTTGGCAGGGAAAGGAGTTGAATTGGGTCAAGATTTTTGAATATTTTATTATAAGAGGTTTTTAGGGATTGACATTCTTTTAGGATATGGCGTAGTGTTATTTTTGTACTATTGCAGAATGGACATGAAGAATTTAATGTTGGATCGAGGTAGTGTTGGTGGGTGATGTTGGTGTGGCCAAGTCTAAGTCTTGTGATTTTAATTTGTTGGGATCTAGACGTGTTTTTTGGGGCTTTATATTCCTGCGGGTCAAGAGTTTGGTACCAGTTTGATGTGTTGTGCATTGTGTTTCTTGTAAGTGTTTTGAGGGAGTTTATTAAGTATTTGTTTATGTCTTGAAAGTTGTGATTTGGGGTTAGTATGAGTGGAAGAACGGTAGCATTTTTCGCAGCAAGGTCGGCTAACTCGTTACCCTTAATGCCTACATGGCCAGGGATCCAGATGATTTTAAATTTTGGTTGGTATTTGGTGAGGATGTTTCGGATAGAGGATGCATAATAGGATGAGTTGTTGATGTTTTCTATTGCGACTATGGTTGAGAGGGAGTCGGTGTATATGGCATATTTGCCGGGCTTGTGTATAAGAATATTGAGAGCTTCTGAGATCGCGATAATTTCAGCAGAAAAAACTGTTGAGTAAAATGGTATTAAGCCTGATTTTATTATTTTGTGTTCGTTGGTTATGGCGTAAGATGTGATTTTGTTTATTTGGGAGCCGTCTGTGAATATGGATTTGTATTTTTTGTTGTCGTCAAGGATTTGTTCAAATAATTTGTTGTATATGAGAGGAGGAGTTGAGGTTTTTAGATACTCTCTGAGGGAGGAGTCCGTTAAAAGAGTGTTTGGGTGCCATGGTGGGGTATGTATTGTTGGGTTACTGGGATAATGTTTGTGTGGGATATCGAAGATTTTGGCAGTGCTGATGATTCTGTCTATTGTTGATTGGAATTTAACTTTCTTGTTATGTTTATAGTTTCTTATTATATTGATGATTGGGGAGTTGTGTGAGTTTGTTAGTGATTTGCAGAGTTTGGCTGTGGCAATTTGATTTCGTATGTGTAGTGGGGGTATTTGGGCTTCGTGAAGCATATTGTTGGAAGGTGTGGTTCTGAAGGCACCGAGTGATAATCTTATTGCAGAATTGGTGATTGAATTAAGGGGTCGGATGGTAGATTGAGGGACAGATCCAAACAGGGGGAGACAGTAGTCAATTTTCGAAATTATTATTGCTTTGGTGACGTTGATTAGGGAGGATGTGTGACAGTTGAATTTATGATTTTATAGGCATTTTAATATCTTTTTTTCTAACGAAGCTTTTAGGGATTTTATGTGGTCGTGAAAGTTGTATTTGTTGTTGATGTGGATACCTAAGAGTTTCAAGCAGTTAAGATTTGTTAACTGATAGTTAGTTGCAAGTATGTGGCATGAGCAGTTGTGTTTGCGACAGATGTGTAGGTGTTTGCATTTTGTAGTAGATAATTGCGCTCCAGAGTAATCGCTCCAATCTGATATTTGTGGTTAGGTCTATGTTTTGGTTTTTGGTATTAGGGATATTAACGAAAAGATTAAAGTCGTCAGCATATGGGCTTACTTAGATGTTTTTGTGAAGGGATATGATTGAGTTGAGTTTGCCTTTTTTGAAGCCGACTTGACTGTTGTGTATAAGTTTGCTGTTGTTGACAAACCACCACAGTCTTTTTGCAACAATTTTATCCAGGACTTTAGATAAGCAGGGGTTTAATGAAATTGGTCGGTAAGAGTTTAGTTCGGATTTAGGTGAGGATGGTTTAAGTATTGGGATAATAATGCTAGTCTTGTACGATTGTGGGATAAAATTTTTTAGGATTAAATTTTGAAGATGAATTATTCGGGTCTTAGTTTTTTTGTCTAAGTTCTTTATCATAGCATAGTTAATTCTGTCTTGGCCAGGTGTTTTGCCAGTTAGTGATTTGATTGCTGCATTGAATTCTAATATTGAAATATCATTTTCTATGGCTAATGCTTTTTTGTTAACTGTGTTTGTGGGTTTTAGTGCTAAAGTAGTGCGTTTAGCTGAAGAACAGTTTATAGGGAAGTTGTTGTCGTTGGCTGCGTCTGACCAGTTTTTGCAAAAAATGTTCGCGATTTCCGATCTGTCGGTGGTGTACTGGGATGAGATTGGATTGAGGATGCAGTGGATGTTTTTGAGGGGATTGAGGCCGCAAAAGCGCCGAATGTTGTGCCAAATTTTTTGTGATGATGTTTGTGGATTGATTTGTGCTGTAAAGGTATTTGTGCTTGCTATTTTTGCTGTTTTTAACATGCGTCGGAATATGGCATTGTCATATTTATATTTAATTATGTTTTCTGTGTTAATGTTGCGTTTTAGTTTTCTCCACGATCGTACCTTGTTGTTACGTAGCAATTGGAGTTGATTGTTCCACCAGGGAACGTTCTGTTGGTGTTGGAGGAATGATTGAGGGATTGAAAAGTGAGCTGCGGTGCGAATGATTTTTTGAATGTTGGCTGTTTCTTTGTTTATATTGTTACTGCTTGGAGTTGATTCAGTTATTTTTTGAGTATATTTTGCAAATAGAGGCCAGTCTGCGCTATCGGTTTTGAATCGTGGTGTGTAATTGGGTCTGTCGGTGGGGTTTGGCGTAAATAGTTTAATAATTATGGGGGCGTGGTCGCTACCGTGGAGGTCTTCTAACACTTCCCAGCTGCTTTCGAGAATAAGTTCGGGGGAGCAGAGGGTGAGGTCTAGGTGAGTAAGTGTGTTGTGTATACTGAGGTGTGTTGGGGTGCCGTCATTGAGAAGGATAAGGTTGGAAGAAGTGATAAATTTGGCTAGCGTTTTGCCTCTTTTGTTATTGGTTTTTGAGCCCCACATATGGTGCCAGCTGTTGAAGTCACCAGTTATTATTTTTGGCTTATTTGTGTTTTGAAGGAAAAGATCTAGCTGGTATGTGGTAAATTTTTTTTGCGGCGGTATGTAACATGAGATTATTTTGAATGGGATTTTAGATAGGATTTCAACTTCGATAGAGTCAAAATCTTGATTAAGTGGGAATAATTTGTGTTCTAGACTGTTGTGAATGAGTAGAGCCACGCCTCCGGAAGCGATCGTGGATGAGTTCTTGGTGTAGATGGTATAGTTGATTGGGGTAGGGATTGGTGAAGTGGTTTTAAATTGGGTTTCTTGAAGGCTTAATATTTGTGGGGAGAATTTTTTAATTAATAGTTGTAACTGATCGTAGTTGTTGAGGTAGCCGTGACAGTTCCATTGAATTATCTTAATCATAACTTAAGGGGGAAGTTTTCTTTTTTTTTTTTTTTTTTTTTTTGTATTGTTTGTTTTGCTTAAGCGATCAGTATGGATATTTCGTGTTTTTGTTATTCTAAGATGTCTTCAGTAATCATGTCGGAATTGTTATCTTTGCTGCTTGAATTGTGTATAGACTTAATGTTGCTTATTGTAGTTTTTTTTGAGTTTTTAGATTTGAGTGTAGTTGCAAGTGTTGGATTATTGTTGTTTTTTTGAAATATTCTAATTTTTCATTCGTTGATTATTTGGGAGCTTAATTGAGGTGGTGAGTTTAATTTTGTGGCTTGAGTTTTTGTTGATGTTGTGGCGCTTACGTTGATGTCTTCTTCGTATTGTACAAGTTTTCTTTGGGGTTGCTGCACATGTGTTTGGTGGGATGGTAATTTAGCTGTTGCGGCGTAGGATGATTGTGGGAGTCTATGTCTTTCATTGTATATTTGTTGAGCTTCTCTGATTGTTGTCTTTTCGATTGTACGTATGGCTTGAATTTCTTTATTTTTAATAAAGGTAGGGCATTTGGGGTCGAAGATGCTGTGCTGATGATTCTGCAGATTGCTCTCTTTGCAGTTTATACAGGTTATGCTTCTTCTGTTTGCTTGTGTTCGATGCTTTCGCAGTCTAGGCACATTTTTTTCTCTTTTACAAAATTTAGTTGGGTGTCCAATTCGACCACACTTGCGGCATCGGTAGGGTAGTGGAATGTACGGGCGTATGTTGACTTTTTGATAGCCAATTTTAATGTCTGTTGGTAGGTCGATTGTGCCGAAAGTAAGAATTATTAAGCCGGTTTCTTGTAGTTTATCTTGTTGTCGTTTTAGTATTTTTTTAACTTCAGTAACTTTGGATTCTTTAAGTTCTTGCAGTATAACTTCTTCTTGAACTTCGCGGAGATTGTTACAATATATGACACCTTTGGAATGGTTGCGAGTATTGTGTTCAGACACTTCTACATTTGTTGTTTTATCTAATGCGATGAGTTGTATGAGTTTCATGGCTTGTGACATTGATTTTGTTTTAATTTCGTACGATCCGTTTGCTAAGAGTTTGCACTCTTCCACTTCACCACTGCATAGGTTGTCTATAGTTTTTTTAATTTGGAAAGGCGAATAATTTGCAAGTGTTTTGTCTTCGTCGGTGCGTTTCATTATTAAGTATTTGGGGCCGATACATAGATTAGTTAGAGGTTTTGTATTATCAATTTTAAATTGTAGGGTATTTGACCTGCTATGCAGGTCTGGTGGTTGTCGCATGCTGCAGTTGATGTTGTAACTTTAGTTAGGTTGTTGTTTTTTCGTTTTTGTTAGCAGTAAATTGTTACACACTGTGATTTTGTTTTTGTAAGTTTTTTATGTTTTGTTTTGAGTTGTTCGTTTTACAAGTTAAGTGAGATAAGCGTGGACGTCTGCTCTGCTTGACTGAATAATTCGAACTGTGATGACAAAACATATTCACTGTTCCAGTGGTGTACAACATGAAAAAAAGTGACATATACTGTACACAATTACAAAGAGTACATTTATTACTGTCACTCATTCTAAGTGAATGTGCCCCTAGTAAAGCCTGAAGATCTTTATCACACTACCATTGAAGTTACTATTTCTTACAATTCCGTTAATAATTCATTTAATAACATCTCAAATTCTCGTCGTAGATGTTTTCGTAAAACAAATTTCAATCTTCTTAACAGCCCTTTTTTCTCTTTTGATTGGTCATTACTATTTAAGTGCTGTGATATAGATTTTGCAGTGAATTTTGTATACCCTTGCAAAAAGGGTATATTAATTTTGGTCAGAAGTATGCAACGCATAGAAGGAAGCATCTCCGACCATATAAAGTATATATATTCTTGATCAGCACGACGAGACGAGTTCAAATAGCCATTTCCGTCCGTCTGTCCGTCCGTCCGTCCGTCCGTCCGTCTGGATCGACGCGAACTTCTCCTAGACCTTAAGAGCTACAGAGCTGAAATTTTGCATGTAGGCTTGTATATACTGCACAGTTTGTTTATCTCGGATCTAGCCGGATCGGACCACTGTATCATAACTCCCATACAAACGGCAAAGTCACGAACTGTGACTTTTCTCAATAACTTCGTTATTTTCTGAGCTATCGTCGTGAAATATTGGCCAGACTATTACACATATAAACCACTGCGCCAAATTTGATCAATATCGGGTAACTATATCAAATAGTTCCCATAGGAACGATCATTCAAAAACAGTGATTTTTGTCAGTAACTTCGTTACCTTTGACGCGATTGCTTTTAAATTAAGGATTTGTAAGTTTAATATATTTTAAATAATTGTGCCGAATTTGAAAAAAAATCTGGTGACTATATCATATGGCTCCCATATGAACGATCGGTCGAAAACAGTGTCTTTTGTCAATAACTTCGTTACCTTTGATGCGATTGCTTTCAAATTAAGGATTTGTTAGTTTAATATATTTTAAATAATTCTGCCGAATTTGATAAAGATCGGGTGACTATATCGTATAGCTCCAATTAGAACGATCGGTGGAAAACAGTGACTTTGATTAATCGCTTCGTTATTTCGTATGCTAAGATTGTAGGCCGTTCTTTCGCAAACATTGGCCTTTTTAGATAAAACGATTTTTCCTTTGATGGCTATAGGTAAGGAAAGGGTTACCAAAAAATTAGCAAGGGTATACAAACTTTGACTCGGTCGAAGTTAGCCCCGGCCTCTGGTTTAACTCTGCTCTTAATTCTCTAATTGAAAAATGCGTTCCTTATGCGCAAATTATTGTGTAGCCAAATCTCAATTTTGTCTTTTAAAGACTCTATGCTACAATAATTATATCGTTCGCTGTAAGGTTGAATTTTATAAGAACCCCAAAAGATTTTATAACTTTGCTAATTCCAAAAGACGCTCTAATTTGCTACCTTCCACCTTCAGACTTAATAACCAGACTGCTAATATTGATTCAGATATTGCAGATCTTTTGCTAAATTCTTACAGTCGACTTATTCTACTACTGCTTCGGATGACGTCAAGATTTGTTAGTACTTGCAATCATATCTCGATGCGTTCTGTGATTGGTGCCACCATAATAAATTACACCTTAATGCCTCTAAGTGCTCTTTTATGACTTTCAGTAATTTGTCTTCATTCCTAGCTCATTACTCTATTAAGTCTGTTCTGTTAGATAGATGATGGTACCATCATTTAAAAAACTTTCATTTAATGTTCATATATCTTCAATTGTCAATAGAGACTGCATAGTCTTCTTGGCTTCATTAAACGTTGGGCTAAAGAATTTTATGATCTCTATGTAAGAAAGTTTTAATACACTTCGTTAGTACTCTAGAATATTGCTCGCTAGTGTGGAATCCTCAATATGATGTTCACCGGCGTAGTATTGAATCGGTACAGAAGCAATTCCTTAAGTTTGCGTTACGCGGTCTTAATTGGGACCCGAATCTTCGCCTACCTTTTTATTCTGACAGACTTTTTCTTATTAATATTCCTTCACTTTACAACCGTAGGCTCGTATTTGGCATTCTCCTTCTACATAAAGTAGTCAACGGCGAAGTCATTTCTACCAATTTACTAGATACGCTATATTTTTGTGTTCCCTCACGTCGGACCAAAAACTTTTTTCCTCTTCACCTTAGAGATGTCTGACTAACTACTCTCTTCACGAACCTATTCGTGTTCTTTGCCAATCTTTTAACAACCTTTCTCACCTTATTTATTTCATCTTTCTGTCACTTCTCTTCGCGCTATACTATTTACACATATACAGCGAAACCACTGAAAATATTCTGGACTCGGATTGGCTGCAACTCATCCCTGACCACATTGGCTGTGAATCGGGGCATACCTGGCACCTTGTGCAAATAAAACTACTCCACCGGGTCGGGGATGCTTAGCTGTGCATAAAGCTAAGCTTCCTTCTTCAACTAATTATTATCTGTCTTTTAGCTTAAGCTTTGTCGTCGACTGCTATGTTAGTTGACGTAAATAAATAATTAATAAATTTGTTTGAATTGCCTTAATAAGCGTCATCCAGCCTTAAAGTGTGCTTCATTGAATAGATATCGTCATTGTGGAGGTTCACATCACACAAACATGCATAAGGATTCAAAATTCCAGGGAAATTATCAACCAGATGGACCTTCTCTTCATCATCAATCGCAACAAATCATTCATAATACACATGACGAAAGTAAAATTTTTGCAACATCGATGTTGACTCGCCGCGCTCGCCGGGGATTACTTCCAACAGCAATTGTTCTTATTCAAGACAAACTTGGAGGGTTTCAGTTTGCAAGAGCATTACTTGATTCGTGATTTGAGCATATCTTTATAACTGAAGAATTACCCAAAAGGCTTTAACTTCCCTTTCGTTACGATCATTATGCGATTGCTGGAATCGGTGAAATACATACACATATGAAACATTCCGTATCTACCAAAATTCGTTCAAGAATATCTCCAGATCAATGGAATATGGAGTTTATCGTGACTAAATCTATATCTCTACCTCAGCCTGAAAAGAGACTAGATGTGTCAAATTGGGTCATTCCCAAAGAAATTGAGTTAGCCTTTTCTTTTATAAGACCGGAATGGTAGATTTATTGCTTAGCGTAAATGAGTTTTTTGATCTACTTAAGACGGGTAAAATTAGTTTAGGAATTGGTCTTCCTCATCTAGTCGAAAATGCATTAGGATGGAACGTCGGGGGTAAGATTGCTGAACCTGTATACTCCTCGGATAACATGAAACCCTGGTGTTCAAATATTCCCGAATTGGATGTATCTGACGGCGAAGATACTCGAATCGAGGGCGATCCGAATGCAGGATTGGCCGAGCTGTCACCAGACAGTTTATAAATATACTGATTCAGCCCTGGGCGGGCGACGTGATGCTCAACCCCTGGTGTTATCGATAAGTATCAAAAGAGTTGGTAACAAAACGTTGACGAGAAAGGGTGCGAACGAATAAGCTCCTACGATCGGTGGTAACGAACGGCCATCACGAACGAATGCAACGGCATCGCTTTGCAAACGTCATTTTATTGTTAAGTCTCAATTAGTTAATAAACTAATATTAATTACCTACCTAAACGTACGAGTCTGGCATTTCTATTGTTCCCGTAAGCCGCACTGCCCGCCGAAGCCTTCCTGACAGCTTCTCCATCTACAATCTTCTACTGGGTAATGTGATTTACAACCAACATTCTCAGAAGTGGGTTTTAGGTGTGACAAATGCTTTAAAAACACTGTATATATTAAAAAGATTTTGCATGTTGTTTCAGGTGTTGACGGATTCAGAATGAATCGTCTCTCTTTATTTAATAATGGACTTAGCCTAAAGTACATAATGAAGTTTGGAGTTCTGTCGCTTAGAGTAGCGGCTGAACGGGAGTATATATATGTCATATGTATTTGTATATATGTATATATATGTAAGGATGGTGCATAATCGAAAAGTACTTACGGTATCGTTCTCACGCTACGGCCAGTCCGCATAAGTGGCGGATCCTATTACTGCACTTATGTATATTTGTTATTGTATAAACATAGCAACAAAGTGTCGTTATGTTATGAGGTGTTACTCTTACTTGGTATATGACCACATTATGAATAGGTGCAACGTTGGATATTTGTTCCCCTCAAGCTTCTTTGAACACTCATCAAAAGAAGTTTTGCCAATGAGCTTACATCGCTTAAATTCATATTTTGAATCCTAATTATTTCATTTTTTTCAAATAATATGTCGTATATTTCCATCCAGTTCAACTCAATTGATTTGAATTGGTGGAATATCGTATTCCAACGTGGTGGACAGTAGTTCTTTAAGGTGCTTTTTATAAAGAAGTTTTGACCTGTCTTTTTAAAATACTTCACAAGTTTGCTGCAGCGATCCACTGTCTTCTCCAATTCTGGCACCTCATCCACAGCTTTACCAATAACATTGTGCATCAAATGGTTTACACAGTTCCCTGTTAATCCCCTAAATGCAGCCTTCATGTTAGCGCCTCCGTCGGTGACTATTATTGGTTCATCCATTTGCAAATCACACCCAAATTCGCGTAAAATATTTTAAATTTTGTTTTTAATTTTGTCACCTAAAAACAATAGGGTTATAAAATTCATTTTCAATAAAAAAAAAAATTTAATAAATCTTACCGGTACAGGATCTTCCTTGCATTGATTTTACTGCAAGCAGCTGGTTGTTAAGGGTTCCTTCTGCGACAAAATGAATCGTCAACGATATATATGATACTTTGAAGAAGTCGTCTGTCCATATATCCGAAGTTATGCTATATCCAAGTTTCGTATGATCAACTACTTTGTTTATTTCATTAAAATGATATTCGTAGAGAGCTTCGATGTTTCGTGAGATGGTAGTGGGATGCTGCAATAATGATTCAACATTAACATTTTTCCGGAAGTTCGCACCAACAGATATAAAAATCAGGGCTATGTTTTTTAGTACTGAGTCCGCAATAATATTAAAGGATCGACTTTTTTAATTCTGCATCTACAACAACATCACGATGGTTGCGTTTACGACTATTTGCCATTATGTAGCATTTATGCTTTACTAAATTCGATGTGCTTTTTTCGAATTTATACACATTTTTGCACACACCACTACGTCAGGGTTTTCTAAGCCGTTTTCGTCCACTATTTGAGAAAAGGTGTCCAAACTTTGCTTCGACCTCTTTTAAGCGATGGCTTAAGTTTGTTCGCCAATAATTTTAATTTGATATTCGATCGTTCGCATTTATTGCATTTGCGTCATTTTCTTTGGCAGCCATGTCTTCGTTATTCAAAATATTATACTCATCTGTACAGATGAATGACAAAACTTATTCACTGTTCCAGTGGTGTACAACATGAAAAAAAGTGACATATACTGTACACAATTAAAAAGAGTACAGTTATTACTGTCACTCATTCTAAGTGAATGTGCCCCTAGTAAAGCCTGAAGATCCTTATCACCCTACCATTGAAGTTACTATTTCTTACAATTCCGTTAATAATTCATATAATAACATCTCAAATTCTCGTCGTAGATGTTTTCGTAAAACAAATTTCAATCTTCTTAACAGCCCTTTTTTCTCTTTTGATTGGTCATTACTATTTAAGTGCTGTGATATAGATTTTGCAGTGAATTTTGTATACCCTTGCAAAAAGGGTATATTAATTTTGGTCAGAAGTATGCAACGCATAGAAGGAAGCATCTCCGACCATATAAAGTATATATATTCTTGATCAGCACGACGAGACGAGTTCAAATAGCCATGCCCGTCCGTCTGTCCGTCTGTCCGTCCGTCCGTCCGTCTGGATCGACGCGAACTCCTCCTAGACCTTAAGAGCTACAGAGCTGAAATTTTGCATGTAGGCTTGTATATACTGCACAGTTTGTTTATCTCGGATTTAGCCGGATCGGACCACTGTATCATAACTCCCATACAAACGGCAAAGTCACGAACTGTGACTTTTCTCAATAACTTCGTTATTTTCTGAGCTATCGTCGTGAAATTTAATATTGGCCAGACTATTACACATATAAACCACTGCGCCAAATTTGATCAATATCGGGTAACTATATCAAATAGTTCCCATAGGCACGATCATTCAAAAACAGTGACAAAAACAGTGACTTTTGTCAATAACTTCGTTACCTTTGACGCGATTGCTTTCAAATTAAGGATTTGTTAGTTTAATATATTTTAAATGATTGTGCCGAATTTGAAAAAAATCTAGTGACTATATCATATGGCTCCCATATGAACGATCGGTCGAAAACAGTGTCTTTTGTCAATAACTTCGTTACCTTTGACGCGATTGCTTTCAAATTAAGGATTTGTTAGTTTAATATATTTTAAATAATTGTGCCGAATTTGATAAAGATCGGGTGACTATATCGTATAGCTCCAATTAGAACGATCGGTGGAAAACAGTGACTTTGATTAATCACTTCGTTATTTCGTATGCTAAGATTGTAGGCCGTTCTTCGCAAACATTGGCCTTTTTAGATAAAACGATTTTTCCTTTGATGGCTATAGGTAAGGAAAGGGTTACCAAAAAATTAGCAAGGGTATACAAACTTTGACTCGGTCGAAGTTAGACCCGGCCTCTGGTTAAACTCTGCTCTTAATTCTCTAATTGATAAATGCGTTCCTTATGTGAATATCTCTACCAACTCCAGTGCGCCAGATTGGTTTACACGTAGACTCTCTAATCTCCGTAACATTAAATCAAGATATTTTTATTTTAAAAAAACTGGTTCGCGACTTGACTGCAAATTATGGTGTAGCCAAATCTCAATTTTGTCTTTAAAGACTCTATGCTACAATAATTATATCGTTCGCTGTAAGGTTGAATTTTATAAGAACCCCAAAAGATTTTATAACTTTGCTAATTCCAAAAGACGCTCTAATTTGCTACCTTCCACCTTCAGACTTAATAACCAGACTGCTAATATTGATTCAGATATTGCAGATCTGTTTGCTAAATTCTTACAGTCGACTTATTCTACTACTGCTTCGGATCCCACACCTTATCCCTTCACAATCCCACATTTAAATTGTATGTTTTTTCCTAGTATTACTGAAGACTGTATAATCTCTAGCTTTTCATCTATGACGTCTTCCTTCGTAAAAGGTCTCTTTTCGTTCCTCGATATCTAAAGCCGTTCGAGTTACGTCATACTGTTATTTACCTTGTTTATAAATGATTTGCCTTTGGCCTTGGCTTTTTCACGCGTGCTCATGTTTGCGGATGACGTCAAGATTTGTTAGTACTTGCAATCATATCTCGATGCGTTCTGTGATTGGTGCCACCATAATAAATTACACCTTAATGCCTCTAAGTGCTCTTTTATGACTTTCAGTAATTTGTCTTCATTCCTAGCTCATTACTCTATTAAGTCTGTTCTGTTAGATTGTGTACCATCATTTAAAAAACTTTCATTTAATGTTCATATATCTTCAATTGTCAATAGAGACTGCATAGTCTTCTTGGCTTCATTAAACGTTGGGCTAAAGAATTTTATGATCTCTATGTAAGAAAGTTTTAATACACTTCGTTAGTACTCTAGAATATTGCTCGCTAGTGTGGAATCCTCAATATGATGTTCACCGGCGTAGTATTGAATCGGTACAGAAGCAATTCCTTAAGTTTGCGTTACGCGGTCTTAATTGGGACCCGAATCTTCGCCTACCTTTTTATTCTGACAGACTTCTTCTTATTAATATTCCTTCACTTTACAACCGTAGGCTCGTATTTGGCATTCTCCTTCTACATAAAGTAGTCAACGGCGAAGTCATTTCTACCAATTTACTAGATACGCTATATTTTTGTGTTCCCTCACGTCGGACCAAAAACTTTTTTCCTCTTCTCCTTAGTAGATGTCTGACTAACTACTCTCTTCACGTACCTATTCGTGTTCTTTGCCAATCTTTTAACAACCTTTCTCACCTTATTTATTTCATCATCTGACCACATTGGCTGTGAATCGGGGCATACCTGGCACCTTGTGCAAATAAAACTACTCCACCGGGTCGGGGATGCTTAGTTGTGCATAAAGCTAAGCTTCCTTCTTCAATTAATTATTATCTGTCTTTTAGCTTAAGCTTTATCGTCGACTGCTGTGTTAGTTGACGTAAATAAATAATTTATAAATTTGTTTGAATTGCCGTAATAAGCGTCATCCAGCCTTAAAGTGTGCTTCATTGAATAGATATCGTCATTGTGGAGGTTCACATCACACAAACATGCATAAGGATTCAAAATTCCAGGGAAATTATCAACCAGATGGACCTTCTCTTCATCATCAATCGCAACAAATCATTCATAATACACATGACGAAAGTAAAATTTTTGCAACATCGATGTTGACTCGCCACGCTCGCCGGGGATTACTTCCAACAGCAATTGTTCTTATTCAAGACAAACTTGGAGGGTTTCAGTTTGCAAGAGCATTACTTGATTCGTGATTTGAGCATATCTTTATAACTGAAGAATTAGCCAAAAGGCTTTAACTTCCCTTTCGTTACGATCATTATGCGATTGCTGGAATCGGTGAAATACATACACATATGAAACATTCCGTATCTACCAAAATTCGTTCAAGAATATCTCCAGATCAATGGAATATGGAGTTTATCGTGACTAAATCTATATCTCTACCTCAGCCTGAAAAGAGACTAGATGTGTCAAATTGGGTCATTCCCAAAGAAATTGAGTTAGCCTTTTCTTTTATAAGACCGGAATGGTAGATTTATTGCTTAGCGTAAATGAGTTTTTTGATCTACTTAAGACGGGTAAAATTAGTTTAGGAATTGGTCTTCCTCATCTAGTCGAAAATGCATTAGGATGGAACGTCGGGGGTAAGATTGCTGAACCTGTATACTCCTCGGATAACATGAAACCCTGGTGTTCAAATATTCCCGAATTGGATGTATCTGACGACGAAGATACTCGAATCGAGGGCGATCCGAATGCAGGATTGGCCGAGCTGTCACCAGACAGTTTATAAATATACTGATTCAGCCCTGGGCGGGCGACGTGATGCTCAACCCCTGGTGTTATCGATAAGTATCAAAAGAGTTGGTAACAAAACGTTGACGAGAAAGGGTGCGAACGAATAAGCTCCTACGATCGGTGGTAACGAACGGCCATCACGAACGAGTGCAATGGCATCGCTTTGCAAACGTCATTTTATTGTTAAGTCTCAATTAGTTAATAAACTAATATTAATTACCTACCCAAACGTACGAGTCTGGCATTTCTATCGATCCCGTAAGCCGCACTGCCCGCCGAATCCTTCCTGACAGCTTCTCCATCTACAATCTTCTACTGGGTAATGTGATTTACAACTAACATTCTCAGAAGTAGGTTTTAGGTGTGACAAATGCTTTAAAAACACTGTAGATATTAAAAAGATTTTGCATGTTGTTTCAGGTGTTGACGGATTCAGAATGAATCGTCTCTCTTTATTTAATAATGGACTTAGCCTAAAGTACATAATGAAGTTTGGAGTTCTGTCGCTTAGAGTAGCGGCTGAACGGGAGTATATATATGTCATATGTATTTGTATATATGTATATATATGTAAGGATGGTGCATAATCGAAAAGTACTTACGGTATCGTTCTCACGCTACGGCCAGTCCGCATAAGTGGCGGATCCTATTACTGCACTTATGTATATTTGTTATTGTATAAACATAGCAACAAAGTGTCGTTATGTTATGAGGTGTTACTCTTACTTCATAGTTGGGTATTTGACCACTTGTTATGTTGTATACTCCACAATACAGTGGTATATGCTCATTTGGAATACAACATACTACATTTATGAATAGGTGCAACGTTGGATAGTTGTTCCCCTCAAGCTTCTTTGAACACTCATCAAAAGAAAATTCAATTTTTGAATCCTACTTATTTCATTCTTTTCAAATTATATGTTGTATATTTCCATCCAGTTCAACTCAATTGATTTGAATTGGTGGAATATCGTATTCCAACGTGGTGGACAGTAGTTCTTTAAGGTGCTTTTTATAAAGAAGTTTTGACCTGTCTTTTTAAAATACTTCACAAGTTTGATGCAGCGATCCACTGTCTTCTCCAACTCTGGCACCTCATCCACAGCTTTACCAATAACATTGTGCATCAAATGGTTTACACAGTTCCCTGTTAACCCCCTAAATGCAGCCTTCATGTTAGCGCCTCCGTCGGTGACTAATATTGGTTCATCCATTTGCAAATCACACCCAAATTCGCGTAAAATATTTTAAATTTTGTTTTTAATTTTGTCACCTAAAAACAATAGGGTTATAAAATTCATTTTCAATAAAAAATAAAATTTAATAAATCTTACCGGTACAGGATCCTCCTTGCATTGATTTTACTGCAAGCAGCTGGTTGTTAAGGGTTCCTTCTGCGACAAAATGAATCGTCAACGATACATATATATGATACTTTGAAGAAGTCGTCTGTCCATATATCCGAAGTTATGCTTTATCCAAGTTTCGTATGATCAACTACTTTTTTGTTTATTTCATTAAAATGATATTCGTAGAGAGCTTCTATGTTTCGTGAGATGGTAGTGGGATGCTGCAATAATGATTCAACATTAACATTTTTCCGGAAGTTCGCACCAAAAGATATAAAAATCTGGGCTATGTTTTTTAGTACTGAGTCCGCAATAATATTAAACGATCGACTTTTCTAATTCTGCATCTACAACAACATCACGATGGATGCGTTTACGACTATTTGCCATTATGTAGCATTTGTGCTTTACTAAATTCGATGTGCTTTTTTCGAATTTATACACATTTTCGCACACACCACTACGTCAGGGTTTTCTAAGCCGTTTTCGTCCACTATTTGAGAAAAGGTGTCCAAACTTTGCTTCGACCTCTTTTAAGCGATGGCTTAAGTTTGTTCGCCAATAATTTTAATTTGATATTCAATCGTTCGCATTTATTGCATTTGCGTCATTTTCTTTGGCAGCCATGTCTTCGTTATTCAAAATATTATACTCATCTGTACAGATGAATGACAAAACATATTCACTGTTCCAGTGGTGTACAAAATGAAAAAAGGGACATATACTGTACACAATTACAAAGAGTACATTTATTACTGTCACTCATTCTAAGTGAATGTGCCCCTAGTAAAGCCTGAAGATCCTTATCACCCTACCATTGAAGTTACTATTTCTTACAATTCCGTTAATAATTCATTTAATAACATCTCAAATTCTCGTCGTAGATGTTTTCGTAAAACAAATTTCAATCTTCTTAACAGCCCTTTTTTCTCTTTTGATTGGTCATTACTATTTAAGTGCTGTGATATAGATTTTGCAGTGAATTTTGTATACCCTTGCAAAAAGGTTATATTAATTTTGGTCAGAAGTATGCAACGCATAGAAGGAAGCATCTCCGACCATATAAAGTATATATATTCTTGATCAGCACGACGAGACGAGTTCAAATAGCCATGCCCGTCCGTCTGTCCGTCTGTCCGTCCGTCCGTCCGTCCGTCCGTCCGTCCGTCCGTCTGGACGACGCGAACTCCTCCTAGACCTTAAGAGCTACAGAGCTGAAATTTTGCATGTAGGCTTGTATATACTGCACAGTTTGTTTATCTCGTATCTAGCCGGATCGGACCACTGTATCATACAAACGGCAAAGTCACGAACTGTGACTTTTCTCAATAACTTCGTTATTTTCTGAGCTATCGTCGTGAAATATTGGCCAGACTATTACACATATAAACCACTGCGCCAAATTTGATCAATATCGGGTAACTATATCAAATAGTTCCCATAGGAACGATCATTCAAAAACAGTGACTTTTGTCAATAACTTCGTTACCTTTGACGCGATTGCTTTCAAATAAAGGATTTGTTAGTTTAATATATTTTAAATAATTGTGCTGTAAACACCTATTTATTGAGTTAAAAACATAAGGATTAGTTTAGAGTCTTCAGATTTAATTTCTAAGTTTTCGGCAGTTTCGGCAGTTTTCGGCAGTTGGTGCGTCTAGCTCGTTCAAGCGTCATCGGAAGAAGAGAGAGAAAACTTTCAGTGCGGCACCAGGCCGATACCGATATTTTCCATAGGCGACTTAATACTAACAAACGATACTTATTACTAACAATCGATACTTATTACTAACAATCGATACTTATTACTAACAATCGATATTACAATACTGGTTTCGACATATGCGTGAGTATTTAAAAGACTTGTAAATAATTGGGATCTTAGAACTCGGCCGTCCTGACGAAGGATCGACCTCGATCCCAGTGGCCAACCAGGGGGTAAACAACAACATCAACTGGCCAGGTTAAATTTCACCTCATCAGCAGCGGCAGTTGCAGCAACTCATGCTGTCCTCGGTCGGCGTCGTCAGTTGCTCGTCCGTACTGGAGGAGGCAGAAGCAGCAGGCGTGATGACTGTAGCGGAAGACGGCACGGAGGGCACTACGGCAGGCATGTCTTCCCCTTGGTCAGCGGCCAAGGGAACGTCAGAGTCGGTAGAATGCGGCCAACAGTATGCATGGCGGCATGCAAGGCATCGAGCAGGGCAGCAGACGTCATCGTCAGATGAAGAGCAGGAGTAATAACGGAGGTACCAGTGGCTCGAATCGCCATTGACTGTACTGGCAGCGGTAGGCTCGGAAGCGGCAGCCGAGACAGCAGCGGGAACTGCAGGGGCCGGCATGGAAGCACGTACAGCAGCAGCTGGTCTTGTAGCGGCAAGCCTGGAAGCGGTGAATATGTAAGCTGCGGGTACTGCAGCGGCAGGTCTGGAAGTGGCGGCTACAGCAGTAGCGGGTATGGCAACGGCGGACGCGGCAGCAGCGGGTACTGCAGCGGCAGGCATGGAGGCAGTGGGTACTGTAGCGACAGGCCTGGAAGCGGCGGGCACAGCAGGAGCTGGCACAACAGCGGCGGGCACAGCAGCGGCAGAGGCGGGTGCGACAGCGGCGGGCACAGCGACAACCGGTACTGCATCGGCAGGCACATCAGTGGGCACATGAGCAGTGGGTACAGCAGCAACAAGTACTGCAGCGGCAGGCACATCAGTGGGTACGGCAGCGGCGGGCGCGGCAGCAGCGAGTACTGCAGGGGCGAATATTGCCGCAGCGGGGCCGAGTATGGCGGCAGTTGGCACAGCAGGGGCGGATGTGTCAGCAGTGGGCCCGGCAGGGGCGGATGTGTCAGCAGTGGGCCCGGCAGGGGCAAGTACGGCAGCAGTCGGCCCGGCAGGGGCGAGTATATCAGCGGTTGGCCCAGCAGGGGCGGATGCGGCAGTGGTTGACCCAGCAGGGGCGGATGCGGCAGTGGTTGACCCAGCAGGGGCGGATGTGTCAGCAGTGGGCCCGGCAGGGGCGGATGTGTCAGCAGTTGGTCCAGCAGGGGCGAGTATATCAGCGGTTGGCCCAGCAGGGGCGAGTGGGGCAGCAGTTGGCCCAGCAGGGGCTAGTATAACAGCAGTTGGCCCAGCAGGGGCGGATGTGTCAGCAGTTGGGCCAGCAGGGGCGAGTATATCAGCTGTTGGCCCAGCAGGGGCTAGTATAACAGCAGTTGGCCCAGCAGGGGCGGATGTGTCAGCAGTTGGCCCGGCAGGGGCGAGTATGTCAGCAGTTGGCCCGGCAGGGGCTAGTATAACAGCAGTTGGCCCAGCAGGGGCGGATGTGTCAGCAGTTGGCCCAGCAGGGGCGAGTATATCGGCGGTTGGCCCAGCAGGGGCGAGTATGTCAGCAGTTGGCCCGGCAGGGGCTAGTATAACAGCAGTTGGCCCAGCAGGGGCGGATGTGTCAACAGTTGGCCCGGCAGGGGCGAGTATGTCAGCAGTTGGCCCGGCAGGGGCTAGTATAACAGCAGTTGGCCCAGCAGGGGCGGATGTGTCAGCAGTTGGCACAGCAGGGGCGAGTATATCAGCTGTTGGCCCAGCAGGGGCTAGTATAACAGCAGTTGGCCCAGCAGGGGCGGATGTGTCAGCAGTTGGCCCGGCACGGGCGAGTATGTCAGCAGTTGGCCCGGCAGGGGCTAGTATAACAGCAGTTGGCCCAGCAGGGGCGGATGTGTCAGCAGTTGGCCCAGCAGGGGCGAGTATATCGGCGGTTGGCCCAGCAGGGGCGAGTATGTCAGCAGTTGGCCCGGCAGGGGCTAGTATAACAGCAGTTGGCCCAGCAGGGGCGGATGTGTCAACAGTTGGCCCGGCAGGGGCGAGTATGTCAGCAGTTGGCCCGGCAGGGGCTAGTATAACAGCAGTTGGCCCAGCAGGGGCGGATGTGTCAGCAGTTGGCCCAGCAGGGGCGAGTATATCGGCGGTTGGCCCAGCAGGGGCGAGTATGTCAGCAGTTGGCCCGGCAGGGGCTAGTATAACAGCAGTTGGCCCAGCAGGGGCGGATGTGGCAGTGGTTGACCCAGCAGGGGCGGATGTGTCAGCAGTGGGCCCGGCAGGGGCGGATGTGTCAGCAGTTGGTCCAGCAGGGGCGAGTATATCAGCGGTTGGCCCAGCAGGGGCGAGTGTGGCAGCAGTTGGCCCAGCAGGGGCTAGTATAACAGCAGTTGGCCCAGCAGGGGCGGATGTGTCAGCAGTTGGGCCAGCAGGGGCGAGTATATCAGCTGTTGGCCCAGCAGGGGCTAGTATAACAGCAGTTGGCCCAGCAGGGGCGGATGTGTCAGCAGTTGGCCCGGCACGGGCGAGTATGTCAGCAGTTGGCCCGGCAGGGGCTAGTATAACAGCAGTTGGCCCAGCAGGGGCGGATGTGTCAGCAGTTGGCCCGGCAGGGGCGAGTATGTCAGCAGTTGGCCCGGCAGGGGCTAGTATAACAGCAGTTGGCCCAGCAGGGGCGGATGTGTCAGCAGTTGGCCCAGCAGGGGCGAGTATATCGGCGGTTGGCCCAGCAGGGGCGAGTATATCAGCGGTTGGCCCAGCAGGGGCTAGTATAACAGCAGTTGGCCCAGCAGGGGCGGATGTGTCAACAGTTGGCCCGGCAGGGGCGAGTATGTCAGCAGTTGGCCCGGCAGGGGCTAGTATAACAGCAGTTGGCCCAGCAGGGGCGGATGTGTCAGCAGTTGGCCCGGCAGGGGCGAGTATGACAGCAGTTAGCCCGGCAGGGGCTAGTATAACAGCAGTTGGCCCAGCAGGGGCGGATGTGTCAGCAGTTGGCCCGGCAGGGGCGAGTATGTCAGCAGTTGGCCCGGCAGGGGCTAGTATAACAGCAGTTGGCCCAGCAGGGGCGGATGTGTCAGCAGTTGGCCCAGCAGGGGCGAGTATATCGGCGGTTGGCCCAGCAGGGGCGAGTATGTCAGCAGTTGGCCCGGCAGGGGCTAGTATAACAGCAGTTGGCCCAGCAGGGGCGGATGTGTCAACAGTTGGCCCGGCAAGGGGCGAGTATGTCAGCAGTTGCTGGCAGGGGCTCGTATAACAGCAGCGCAGCAGGGCGGATGTCAGTCAGATTTTGCCCAGCAGGGGCTAGTATCAAAACTTTCACTCGTTGCAGAGAACGGACGTGTTTTTTTTGCGCTTATCAACTTTTATTTTTTTCTCGCGATTAACTTCTTTTCTATAACTTATTAATAAATTCATTACCGGCTAATATTTCCAGCATCCGAATTTTATTTTCATTTCGCGAATTCTTGCTGTCGCTTTTGTGCATTTGTTTAAATTTAAATAAAATCAAAACTTACAGCAATACTTGCGTTAGCGGTGTTGTTGTTTTGTTTATCTCTTTTTGCTTTTGTGTCGTTACCGTTTTAACTAACTCTCGCGCTCTTGCGTACAAATTGTTATTGCATGTGTTCAATTTGACGCGCTCTCCCGCTCTTTCCTATTCTTGTTTGATTTGCGCTCTCGTCTTTTGCCTACCCGCGACTCTGTGATACGTGTTTTTTGTTTTTGTGTATTTTTGTAATTTCTTTTCTTTAGTTGTGAAGGCTTACTCTGCACATTAACCCTTGTGTCAGAACTGGTCAGTATATTCTTATACACAGATTTTTAACATTTAGAATTTTTATTTTTTTTGTATTTTCCTTTTTTAATTAAATTAATTAAATTTTGATAAAATGGTTGTCTGCTCAAAAAATAATTGCATAGTGGCCACTCATCCGGTTGACTCCCATGATTATATTCTTTGTTGGCTGTGTGACAATGCGGTTCACGTTAAGTGTGCAGGTTACACAGGCAGAATCAAGGAGTCTATTGCTAAAGGCGGTGGCTTAAAATATGGATGTGATGCTTGCCGTGGGGTCGAGAATGAGATGCGCTCTTTCATGAGGCGGACTAGAGATAGTTTTGACACTTTAAGGGCAGGTTTTAATAAACTCCAAGCGGAGTTTAATGCGGTGGAGACTCAGTTCAGGAGTTTATCGCTTATGAATGAGTCTCTGAAACGTAAAAGGACCAGTCCTTGGGGTGTTTCAGTATCTGTAGATCCGCCAGCGTCTCTTATCGTCCCCGACCGGTCTCATGCACCGTCCACTCCTAATGTACAGCAGTTGATATCGTTTAAGAGCCCGGTTGTGAATGCTATTAGTAAGGAATTACCGGTATCACCTGGGAATGATCTCTTAAAAACGATGCCTATTGTAGTGTCCGATGTGTCCGGGCAATTACCCATTCCAATGGAAATTGCCGATAGTTCCAAAAGTATTGAGGGCCCCGTAAACAAGTTGACTGCCGCAGTGGGTGACTTGTCCAACGTTACTGCTACGGCTGATGCTTCGGGACCGCGGCCTCTCGTTGGCATACCACCAAAGAAACATATATTTGTTTCTAGGCTAGACCCTGTTGTCACATCTGATGATGTAATAGCCTATATTCGGAAGAAAGTTAACGTCTCGAATATTGCGGTGGAGAAGTTTAAATTTTCTTATTCTCGGGACATTTCGTCCTTTAAAATTAGTGTTTCTCCCAATATTTTCGACACTATATGTCGAGAAGATTTTTGGCCGAAACATATAATAGTTAAGGAATATACTGTAAAAAAGAAAAATCGGCAACCGATTCGCTTGCCAACAACAACAACTAATACTATTCCTGCCACATCAGCATCTGCTGGTGTGTCAAAAAACTAGCTTCGTCCCTTAACCTGGGTTACCAGAACGTTAGAGGACTGAAATCCAAACTTCCTAATCTCTATGTAGATAGTCTTTCTTTTGAACATAACATTCTAGCTTTTACAGAGACGTGGCTAAAACCTGACATTGCTGATGCATCGGTGTTTTCCACAAACTTTTCTATATTCAGACGTGACCGGATTTCTCGCGTAGGCGGTGGCGTTCTAATAGCTGTTGATGCTGCTTTATCACCTGAAATGATTCAATTTTCTAGTACCCAGGAGATTGAGTTTGTCGGTGTTAAAGTAAATTTTAAATCTTTTAATGCTTTTATTACTTGTTCCTATATTCCACCATTGTCAGACATGGTGGTATATTTAAATCATTTAGAGGCAATTCAGTTTGTCTCCTCTTTAGTTTCCAGTCAAGACATGCTCATAGTTGTAGGTGATTTTAATTTACCCGCTTTAGTATGGTCACTAACAGATGAATCTACCATGTTGCTGCCCTCTTTGTCACATGACTTTATTGACGGCCTTCTAGGCTTATCTTTATCCCAAGTCAATCCTGTCTTAAATTCTAATGGAAAATCGTTAGATCTTATTTTTGTAGAGGATACTTCTTATTGTGAGGTTTCTAGGATCGAACCATTTGTTCTTCCAGAAGACAAATTTCATCCTACATTAAATTTAAAAATTGATCTGCCCTTGCTTTCACCATTACTTGGTTCAAATGAGTTTCCTCTAACTAGGTGCTTTCGTAAGACTGACTTTGTCACCCTTAACGAAAACATTACTAATACCGATTGGTCTTATCTGTACAATTGTAGAGATATGAACTCAGCTGTTCGTTTTTTCTATGATACTCTGAATTCACTCTTTGATATTTGTGTGCCTCTTGGTAGGCTGGAGCGGCTTAACAAACCTCCCTGGTTCTCTCGTGAGTTATCCAATTTGAAAAATGTGAAGACACGGTATTATAAGAAGTTTCAAAAAACACGTCGTTCATCAGATTATGCTCTGTATACAGTCGCTCGTTCAAAATTCATGATGCTTAATACACAATGCTATAAGGATTATCTTCAGCGGTGTAAGCTTCAGTTTTCTTCTGACCCTAAACAATTTTATAATTTTGTCAATTCTAAACGTAAGACCTCCGTGCACCCATCTTTTTTGTCTTTTCAAAATAAAAAAGCGAGCACTGATCAGACAATTGCCGATATGTTTGCGAGTTTTTTCAAAACAACTTATTCCTCAACGGAATACCGAGCAAGTCCGTATCCTTCTCATTTAAAAAAGGCTAATTGCATTTTCAATCCAGTGTTTGATGAAAGTTCTATTCTTAGCGAACTTAAATCAGTTAAACCTGTTTATTCTCCGGGGCCAGATGGTCTTCCTGGATGTGTACTCAGGTTCTGTGCAAACGCATTATGCAAACCCATTTTAAAATTGTTTCTATTGTCTGTCGAATCTTCCTCTTTTCCATCTATTTGGAAGGAGTCGTATATCATACCTCTGCATAAAAATGGCAAAAAGTCCGAAGCCTCTAACTATAGAGGTATCTCAAAATTGTCCGCTATTCCGAAAGCTTTTGAGAAAATTATAACTTCTCAATTGCAACATTTTTGCAGTTCTATTATTTCGCCATCCCAACATGGGTTTGTGAAACGTAGATCTACAACCACTAACCTTTTAGAATTTACATCAATAATTATTAAGGGGTTCAAAAATAGTAAACAAACTGATGTTATGTAAGGTAATGACTTTTTTCGTAACTCTCCTCAACTGGTCACTTATTTTCTAAACAATAGTCCTTTAGAACGTCTAAATAATATGAATGATTTGGGCGTACTTATGGACCATAAGTTAAATTTTAACACCCATATTTCCACCACGGTCGCAAAGGCCATGAGTGTATTGGGTTTCATTAAAAGATGGTCAAAAGAATTTGATGACCCCTATACAACTAAAGTTCTTTTTACTTCGCTTGTCCGTCCTATTTCACAGTATATTGGATCTTGTATTTGGTCACCTCAATTTGAGTCGCACCAAATTAGACTTGAATCCGTTCAAAAGTAGTTCTTGCTATTTGCTCTTCGTGGCTTAAGCTGGGATCGCAATGTCAATTTGCCTTCGTATTCTAGTAGACTTCTCTTGATTAACCTTCCTTCCCTAACTAACCGTAGAATTATGCTTGGTGTTATTTTTATGCACAAGCTCCTAATTGGTGATATCGACTCGCCTGAGTTATTAGCTCAGGTAAATCTGTCGGTACCATGTAGACGGAGTAGACATCCTTTGATCCCTTTATCCCTTAGTCGTTGTTCTTCTAACTATGCCCTGCATGAACCTTTTAGGGTCCTCTGCTCTGATTACAACCTTCTATTCCCTGTAATTGGCTCAGAGATTTCTATTAATATGATTAAAACTTCTATCCTATCCCATTTAGTTAATAGATAGCTATAGTATTTTTTAGTTATTTGTTTGTCTGTTTATTCTATTGTGTATTTGTCCACGCGATTCGTGCCGTGCGTTATACGGCTGCACCCCTCGGTCGGTCGGGTGGGAGGTGGGCAGTTATCTGCTTGGGCTCGCGCGTAACAGGCTTTGTCCTGGTGTCGTAGGGGCCACTTGAACGTACTGCGCATAGTATCGTCAACGTCCGCTATATAACAGCAGTTGGCCCAGCAGGGGCGGATGTGTCAGCAGTTGGCCCGGCAGGGGCGAGTATGTCAGCAGTTGGCCCGGCAGGGGCTAGTATAACAGCAGTTGGCCCAGCAGGGGCGGATGTGTCAGCAGTTGGCCCGGCAGGGGCGAGTATGACAGCAGTTAGCCCAGCAGGGGCTAGTATAACAGCAGTTGGCCCAGCAGGGGCGGATGTGTCAGCAGTTGGCCCGGCAGGGGCGAGTATCTCAGCAGTTGGCCCAGCCGTGGCGAGTATAGCAGCGGCGGGACCGGCAGGGGCGGATGTGGCCGCAGTCGGCACAGCAGCTCTCGGTACTGCAGCAGCGGCGGCTCCAGTGGCAGCCGGTACCGCAGCGGCAGTCACAGCAGTGGGTGCACCAGCAGCGTTGGGCGTGGAGGAGGCCATCTTAGTCGCAGAACGTGTGGCCTGCGTCGGAGGCGATGAAGTTCCATCAGGTTTGGCGGCAAGCGACGACAGTGCCGATTCTTCACTGTCTCGTGTGGCGGTGCCCCGTCGGCGAGTTTGCCCGACTGTGAATGACGGCGGTACCTCGACTCCGCTTGCGCGCAGAGCTCTCGTCATCTCCTCCTTAGTAACTCCCATCGTGGAGTAGGTCAGGACAATTTTCCTTAACTAAGCATAACTTGTCAAAATTGGTGGCGTGCACAGAAATATATCTATTTCCGTCTAGTAATCCCACTTCTGAGTTGTAAACACCTATTTATTGAGTTAAAAACATAAGGATTAGTTTAGAGTCTTCAGATTTAATTTCTAAGTTTTCGGCAGTTTCGGCAGTTTTCGGCAGTTGGTGCGTCTAGCTCGTTCAAGCGTCACCGGAAGAAGAGAGAGAAAACTTTCAGTGCGGCACCAGGCCGATACCGATATTTTCCATAGGCGACTTAATACTAACAAACGATACTTATTACTAACAATCGATACTTATTACTAACAATCGATACTTATTACTAACAATCGATATTACAATACTGGTTTCGACATATGCGTGAGTATTTAAAAGACTTGTAAATAATTGGGATCTTAGAGTGCCGAATTTGAAAAAAATCTAGTGACTATATCATATGGCTCCCATATGAACGATCGGTCGAAAACAGTGTCTTTTGTCAATAACTTCGTTACCTTTGACGCGATTGCTTTCAAATTAAGGATTTGTTAGTTTAATATATTTTAAATAATTGTGCCGAATTTGATAAAGATCGGGTGACTATATCGTATAGCTCTAATTAGAACGATCGGTGGAAAACAGTGACTTTGATTAATCACTTCGTTATTTCGTATGCTAAGATTGTAGGCCGTTCTTTCGCAAACATTGGCCTTTTTAGATAAAACGATTTTTCCTTTGATGGCTATAGGTAAGGAAAGGGTTACCAAAAAATTAGCAAGGGTATACAAACTTTGACTTGGTCGAAGTTAGCCCCGGCCTCTGGTTAAACTCTGCTCTTAATTCTCTAATTGATAAATGCGTTCCTTATGTGAATGTCTCTACCAACTCCAGTGCGCCAGACTGGCTTGCAAGTAGGCTCTTTAATCTCCGTAACATTAAATCAAGATATTTTAAAAGTTTTAAAAAAACTGGTTCGCGACTTGATTTTGCAAATTATTGTGTAGCCAAATCTCAATTTTGTCTTTTAAAAACTCTATGCTACAATAATTATATCGTTCGCTGTAAGGTTGAATTTTATAAGAACCCCAAAAGATTTTATAACTTTGCTAATTCCAAAAGACGCTCTAATTTGCTACCTTCCACCTTCAGACTTAATAACCAGACTGCTAATATTGATTCAGATATTGCAGATCTGTTTGCTAAATTCTTACAGTCGACTATACTATACTATAGCTTCGGATCCCACACCTCATCCCTTTACAATCCCACATTTAAATTGTATGTTTTTTCCTAGTATTACTGAAGACTGCATAATCTCTAGCTTTTCATCTATGACGTCTTCCTTCGTAAAAGGTCTCTTTTCGTTCCTCGATATCTAAAGCCGTTCGAGTTACGTCATACTGTTATTTACCTTGTTTATAAATGATTTGCCTTTGGCCTTGGCTTATTCACGCGTGCTCATGTTTGCGGATGACGTCAAGATTTGTTAGTACTTGCAATCATATCTCGATGCGTTCTGTGATTGGTGCCACCATAATAAATTACACCTTAATGCCTCTAAGTGCTCTTTTATGACTTTCAGTAATTTGTCTCCATTCCTAGCTCATTACTCTATTAAGTCTGTTCTGTTAGATTGTGTACCATCATTTAAAAAACTTTCATTTAATGTTCATACATCTTCAATTGTCAATGGAGACTGCATAGTCTTCTTGGCTTCATTAAACGTTGGGCTAAAGAATTTGATGATCCCTATGTAAGAAAGTTTTAATACACTTCGTTAGTACTCTAGAATATTGCTCGCTAGTGTGGAACCCTCAATATGATGTTCACCGGCGTAGTATTGAATCGGTACAGAAGCAATTCCTTAAGTTTGCGTTACGCGGTCTTAATTGGGACCCGAATCTTCGCCTACCTTCTTATTCTGACAGACTTCTTCTTATTAATCTTCCTTCACTTTACAACCGAAGGCTCGTATTTGGCATTCTCCTTCTACATAAAGTAGTCAACGGCGAAGTCATTTCTACCAATTTACTAGATACGCTATATTTTTGTGTTCCCTCACGTCGGACCAAAAACTTTTTTCCTCTTCACCTTAGTAGATGTCTGACTAACTACTCTCTTCACGAACCTATTCGTGTTCTTTGCCAATCTTTTAACAACCATTCTCACCTTATTTATTTCATCTTTCTGTCACTTCTCTTCGCGCTATACTATTTACACATATACAGCGAAACCACTGAAAATATTCTGGACCCGGATTGGCTGCAACTCATCCCTGACCACATTGGCTGTGAATCGGGGCATACCTGGCACCTTGTGCAAATAAAACTACTCCACCGGGTCGGGGATGCTTAGTTGTGCATAAAGCTAAGCTTCCTTCTTCAATTAATTATTATCTGTCTTTTAGCATAAGCTTTATCGTCGACTGCTGTGTTAGTTGACGTAAATAAATAATTTATAAATTTGTTTGAATTGCCTTGATAAGCGTCATCCATCCTTAAAGTGTGCTTCATTGAATAGATATCGTCATTGTGGAGGTTCACATCACACAAACATGCATAAGGATTCAAAATTCCAGGGAAATTATCAACCAGATGGACCTTCTCTTCATCATCAATCGCAACAAATTATTCATAATACACATGACGAAAGTAAAATTTTTGCAACATCGATGTTGACTCGCCGCGCTCGCCGGGGATTACTTCCAACAGCAATTGTTCTTATTCAAGACAAACTTGGAGGGTTTCAGTTTGCAAGAGCATTACTTGATTCGTGATTTGAGCATATCTTTATAACTGAAGAATTACCCAAAAGGCTTTAACTTCCCGTTCGTTACGATCATTATGCGATTGCTGGAATCGGTGAAATACATACACATATGAAACATTCCGTATCTACCAAAATTCGTTCAAGAATATCTCCAGATCAATGGAATATGGAGTTTATCGTGACTAAATCTATATCTCTACCTCAGCCTGAAAAGTGACTAGATGTGTCAAATTGGGTCATTCCCAAAGAAATTGAGTTAGCCCATTCTTTTATAAGACCGGAAAGGTAGATTTATTGCTTAGCGTAAAGGAGTTTTTTGTTCTACTTAAGACGGGTAAAATTAGTTTAGGAATTGGTCTTCCTCATCTAGTCGAAAATGCATTAGGATGGAACGTCGGGGGTAAGATTGCTGAACCTCAATCAACTCAACACTACACTTGTAAGTTAACTCAACAGCAAAACCTTACTATATTATTAGAAAACTTTGGAAAATGGATGAAATACATGGAATTCAAAATAAAGGTGTTTCGTTAACCTCAGAAGAACAAGCATGTGAAACTCACTTTCAGGTGAACACACAATTCCTGGATTCAGGCGCATACAGGTTGGGTTGCCGTTCAAGTAATCGCCTACGAAACTTGAAGACTCGTTCTCCTGTGCAAAAAGACGTTGTCTTCAACTCGAAAGACGGCTTTCATCTCAACACCAATTAAAGGAAATGTACATCGAATTTTTGTATGAATATTTTAAGTTGAATCACATGGTACCTCCGCTTCGTTAGACAATTTGCAATCGGGAAATCATTACATAATTCCTCACCATTGTGTCCTTAGACAGCAGAGCTCATCAACTTAACTTCGCGTAATTTTTGACGCGTCGTTGAAATCATCATCAAATATATCATTAAATGATATACTTATGGTTGGTCCAACTATTCAACAAGATCTGATCCTAACATAACTCTCGTTTCGTTTGTATCGCCATGCCATTACTGCTGACATAATAAAAATGTACAGACAATTTCTCGTCGCACCTGAGGATAGAAGTCTCCAACAAATTTTGTGGTGAAAGTCACCGCAAGAATCTATTCAACTATTTCAATTGAATATTGTTACCTATAGGATGTGGTGCGCTGTATTTCTCGCATTCAGGTCTTTAAAGTTTTTTTCAGAAACGTATAAGGAGTTATTTCCAATTGGATCTGCTGTATTAGCTGAGGATATGTACTTCGACAATCTACTTTATGGAGCTGACTCGATCGAAGAACTCAGAGCTAAGACGAATAAAGTTACCAAATTGCTCTCCAAAGCAGGCTTAGAATTGACAAAGTGGAATTTTAGTGGGGCACCAACAGATTATGAATATAATCTCAATATTGACAATAGTGATGTCACCAAGGCTCTTGGCATGCCGTGGCTGCCAACTGAAGATCTTATATTATTTCGATTTGATCTTCCATTAACTGCAATACCAACAAATCGGAAAATAGTATCGATCATGTCCAGGCTCTATGATCTACTAGGATTATTAGCTCCAGTCGTAGTACGCTTCAAAATCCTGATCCAAGACTTGTGGATCAAGCGCTTGGACTGGGATGACCCGTTGCCAGAGATCATACGGACTACATGACAAGAACTTGAAGCTCACTTATCTAATCTTGACATGGCTTGCGTAAATCGATTTGTTAACACATCACCATCACATCATAACAAAAAATAAGTGTGAAATCCATGGATTTTCGGATGCCTTAAATCGAGCATATGGATGTTGCATATATGGGTATTGGACAACGCAAAATATGTAACTTCATTGATCACTTCGATATCGAGAGTTGCGCCCATCCAATCACAAACTATACCTCGTTAAGAGCTTTGTGCTTCCGTTCTACTCTGCCAAACATGGACTAAAATCAAACACAAATTAAATTGCCTTGTCAGCAAAACATATTTTTGGACAGATTCAACTGTCCTTCTTCATTGGATTAATATGCACCCATAAACTCTAAAATGCTTTATGGCCAATCCCGTATCAACCATACAAACTGAATCGCAGGATATTATTTGGAGTCACGTGCCTGGAAAGGATAATCCAGCCTACATTGTTTCACGTGGCTGTGCAGCCCGCGATTTGATGCAGTCAATTTGGTTTCATGGACCAATGTGCTTAACTTTTAATACATGACATGGGCTGAAATCTGAAAGAAAGACAGATAACGAGCCCAAAGAATCAGAATTGAAAAACACCCTTGTATTGAAATGTAGCACTAGTTATAAAGAAAAGAGCATAGTTGAGCAGATCATTAGTAGACCATGAACGTTTCGTATGATTGTGGGAGTCTTAGCATACGTTTTACGAGTTTTCCTATTAACCGCGATAATACGATAAAGGCTACAAAAGGCATTTCAGTAGAAGAATTTAAATTGGCTTTTAATCATATTAACTCTTCTATTCAGAGCGATGTGTTTGCGAAAGAACTAAAAGACTTACAAGCAGGACGAAGTCTGAAGCCGGAGATACAAAAATTAAATCCATTCATCTCAATTGAACAGATAGGTACTCAAAATATTCGACTTTTCCGTGTTGGAGGCCGTCTTGCAATGGCTGACATACCATTGGACGCTAGAATGCCGTTATTGCTTCCAAAGACTCATTTCACTTATAAATATATTGAAGATCTTCACTTGCGAAACCTTCACGCGGGAGCGTGAGTGGATCCATGTTTCTATTTCCACTATTTCTTGCTTCGTACCGCATTCGAACCAAAGTTCCTTACGAAACGTATTTGGCCATACTTGTTTGCTTTTCTTCAAAAGCTATTTATACAGAATTAATCTCAGACCTATCAGCTAATAATTTTATTCTCTATTTGAAGCGTTTCATCGGACGACGTGGCATATCCAAAAGGATTTATTGTGACAATGCCACCAACTTTGTCGGTGCATGTTCGCAACTTGAAGGCTTTAAACGGCAATTCTGTTCAGAACTAAATGCAAGAAATCTGGAGGAATTCAGCCGAAATGCCGGCTTTGAATTCAACTTCACAGAATTCAAAAAAACTGTTCAAGATAATGTTCATTAGATAATGTTGTTTTAGAGCGAGAACAGATTAGCTAGCAATTTAGCCCCCCGGCAGTACCTCATTTCGATGGTATATGGGAAGCTGGGGACAAGTCGGTTAATTATCATCTGCTAATAGTCATTGGAGACAGTAACTTCACATATGAGGAACTTGCAACATTGTTGTGCCAAATAAAAGCCGTGCTAAATTCACGTCCTTTGTTAATTGAAAGACCAACATTAGAAGCAGGCGAGTCCATATCAGAAAAAATTGGACATTTAGGCAGATCGAAATTAATTCAGAAAATGAAAAAAGATTTCTGGTTAAATTGAAAAACGAATATCTATATACTCGTCAGCAAAGAAAAAAGTGGCGACGAAATGAAATTCACAAAGGCAGGGTCGATAAAGTAAGAGTTGTAAATATCACATTGCAGGAAGGATGAATTACAAGACCTATTAATAAAACCTGTCCACTTGTTGGGGTAAAATCGTCCGAAGACGTTGAGGAGAATCGATATCGGAAAAGTACCAGATTCGGTTATCTGTCCAAAGTAGCAATGTTGATGTTGCTTTGTCAACTTTCGAATGCAGCAAGCATTAAAGATAATCGACCAAAAATAATTGTAAAAGAACTAAACACAACAGCCGCATTATATTTAGATCCAATAGGTGAAGTGGAAGTAGTAGCGTCCTCATGGGATCTAGTAATATACTATGACATGTCGGGATATTTTGAAATGCTTATTAAAGGTAACAGGTTGATTCTAAAACAACTAAAACAACACGATAAAACGAATTACGGAAATCGAAGAAAATAATAGATCGTCCATGAGACAAAATAAGCCAAAAAGCAAACGAGCACCGTTTGAATTCAAGGGTTCACTGTATCATATATTATTAGGCATCATGGATGCAGATGACAGAGTACAAATGGAAGAGAACATGAGTAGTTTACTGACAAATCATCAAAATTTGATACACCTAGAAAAAAAAACAGTCTTCGATAGTAGACTCTACGGCAAACATTCTTAAGACAACAATAGATGAAATAACAACATGAACAACCGGATTGATAGTGTGACAGAAGTACTAAAAGAATGCTGTTGGAGGAGAACTACTGAATTTAAAATCACTAATTTAATTATTCTGAAATATTAATCTTTAATTGCTCTCTTCTTGTGTTTCCCTTTACATTGTAGTTTGAAAACTTTCTCTCATAGCACATATCTTTAAGAATTTACTGCACCAATAGAACTCGAATGCAACATTTTGGCGACCGTGACAGGACAGAATTCGTCGTTTCATAATTTCTTAAGCCGCCACAAGTTTTCAAAAAGGGAAAGAGGTTACAAGAGGCAATCAATCATCAAACACCGGTTTGGACATCTAGGAAACAAAGACGACATCATGAATTCATAGGACCACGTTTAAACTCTCCACATACTGCAGTAAAGTCATTGGAATAAAACCACAAGTATTCAATCAAATAATTACTGTACCCGCACAAGTACAATAATAGAAACCGAACAGTTATATTTTCGTCGTTTGTCATTCCACTCTTTACACATATAAAGACACAAGAGTGAGTGCCTGCGCCAACTGTACAGTAAGTACAGTTAAATTTGCGAACATACATATACATAGAATTATTCAACATTCGCATTAATTCTGCTACTTTGAGGTGTTGCTAGCGTTAATTGAGGCATTGTAGGCAAAGACGGTTCAAATACTCCCGTAAGCTCAAAGGGAACAGACAAACTAACAAATCTTAGAACCCAGCGGAATTAGTTTGAAAATTATATTCGAAATTTACATGAAAAGATCATATCTACCGGTGACCAGGAAGATGCCGATACCCTAGATTGCAGACTTCAAATTCTTGAATCTCATTATCGGCAAATTACTCATATTCAAACACAAATTGAAAATTTGCACGTAATTGATAAAGAGCGCAGTAATTTGGATGAAACGTACATAAAGGTCAAGGTAAATTTATTGTCTCTTCTGCAGAGAAAACGTTCAACGGGACCAGTAAACGCATCGGATATGAGTTTTATGAGTTCTTCAATGTCTTCTCCAGTGGTTCAAGGTCAACGATTGCCTAATCTCAAGTCACCCAGTTTCGATAGCAAATATTCAGCGTTTAAGAGATTCGAATCGTCTTTCCTGAATCTAATTCACAACGATCACCACAGCCCAACAATTGATAAGTTCAATTATTTTCTCGATTGTTTATCAGATTAGAAGATTATCAAGATTAGAAACTCGCTACGGCAACGACGTTCTAATTTTGCATGATAGTATATCGGATGTGGTCAATTTACCATTAGTCAAGCAACCAGAAGCAAGACTTTTGCAGAAGCTCATTGATAATGCGTCCGCTAAACGCGGATCACTTCTTACACTAGGATCGACTGAGGAAATAATGAATACCATCGTGATTCATATCATTCTTACGAAGGTAAGAGACCAAAGGAGTCTACGACGAAAAAAAAGCTTCGACAAACGCTGCCAGCTCCTAGAAAGTCATCGGACAGGTCAACTCGGCCAGCGCAATAGTTCCCAGAAGGAAAACGACCATCAACGTCAATATAAACTCTCAATGCTTACAATGCCATTTGACGGCGCACTGTGTTAGTAATTGTAAGTCAATTGGAGAGTTATCGCTACAACAAAGGTTCGATACAGTCAAACGGACCAATGCATGTCTTAACTGTCTGCGCAATGGACATCGCGTCAAAGATTGTCCCTCACTCTTCCGGTGCAAAGTGTGCCGATCAGATCATCACACATTATTGCATCAATTCGCCCCAACCCAATATCATCATCGGTTCAAACTTCGTTATTTGGTCCGCCAACTTTGCCGTTATTAAAGAAAATATGTGCTCAGCAACCACACGAGCATATAGATACATCAAATTGGACCATACTGGAACTGGGAGAGAACGATGTGCCGACGGACTGAGGGACGCGCCCTGAAACCTGGCCCTCTTTCGGGTCGGAGATTCAATCAAAAATTTAGAGCTTCTGAATTGAATCTCCATCGCCAAAAGCTTTTCTTGGAGCTTATGAACGCCAGCTGACAGTTTTAAACGCATCCCCAGTCCGTTTCATAAAACTACGCATCTTGAGCTCCAACCCACGACACGAATCACAGCTCCATTTAAGGCCGCCACCCTGTGCAATACTATCCCGCACCTTGACTCTATAACCAGCAGATTTAAAGTGCATTACATTGTCACACAGCCAACAGTAAAGAAAGTCTTCACTGGTCTTGCTGGGATTATTACAATTATATTTGCAACATACAGACATTATTAAATAATTGATTTATCACAAACAACTTATAAATCAATATGTTAATAAAAAGGGAAAAATGTATATGTTAAGAGAGGTGTATACAAACCAAATCAAAAGCTAACTGCAATATGCAAATTAGAAAGAGAAAACAAGAAAAAAAGAGAATATTTTTTTTGTATTACAACACACAACAACAAAAACTAGTCACAAGCGCGAAGTTAACGGCCGCGAGCACGATCAAAAGAGAAAGCAGAAGAATAGAGAGCACCAACACCACACAAACAAAAGCAAACTATGAACTAAAAATTGAGAGCGCGGGTGGGAGCAAAAAATAGAACGAAATCAGAAACTAAGCAGCGCAACAACAAAATTATATTTGCGTTTGTTAAAGTTTTGATATTGATATAAGTAAATGATAATAAATTTAATCAAACTTCGCGATGAGTATAGCGTTTATTAAAAATTGGTAAAGGCAATGAATTTAAATGAAATATTATAAATTAACTTCACGAAAGAACAAAAGACAGTAATTAAGCGAGACAATGTTGTAATATGTAATTATTATTATTATTTAAATTATTATATTATTATTATTTTTCTGTTGCAACATTTTTGAATGATACGAAATTATTGAGACTCAAGGTAACCGTATATACTTTGTTGTTTAGCACTAAGTATCTGGAGGTGCCTGGGAGTTTCCCGTAGTGGCTTGTGCTTTTCGAACATAGGTGTTGTTATAACCATTCTGTTGGTTATTTGTGTTCTGTCTTTTATTATTATGCCCACCTCCACGGCCGCATCTTCGTGTCTTTTGTGTATGAAACACAGTTATTGGGGATTCTCTGCAGATTTTTTTTTGCTGTTAAAAGGTCTACTGATTAACCCTTGAAGAATGTTGATAGTTTTTGTATTACTTCATCAATCGTTGTTTCAGAATTTAGGGTATTACCCGCTTGACCTTTTAATTTGGATTTTACAATTTCGATGGTTTTGCTTCGTGCGTTTCAACCTGGTCGCTGTGTTTATGAATTCTATCACTGTTTGCGTCATTTTATTTTCTGTACTAAGTAAACTTACACTGGAGTTCAAATCAGAAACTTCTTTGAATGTTATCTGATCTCGCTTCAATGCCGATGTTGCTTTTTCCTTGCAATCATTGTAGAAGGCTAGAGCTGCTGCTTGATGGTTTTTGGTAAGGTAGTTGTAATGGGTCTTTAGAAGAAGCCTGATTTTTTCTAAGAGCTTTTTTATATTTTTTGTATGCTTTTCTATGGTGCCCTCAGATATATTTCTATCCTGGAAGAGGCACTTGATTGATTTGTGGACTTCCTGTTTAATTTCACGAGCTTCTTTGAGAATATCTTCCCACTCTGTCATAATGGGAAATTCCGCAATTGGTCAAGGTCATTGGCTCGACCTATTTATCCTTTCTTTACGCTTTAGATATGGAGAAAAAATTCTTCCCATTCCTTGCTTAAAGATTATAAATTAAGTATATTTAACTTTTCTTCATGCTCTTATGATATATTTATATCATTACGCAGATTCAAAAGTAAACTTTTTTATTTTACTCTTCTATATCTATTATTTCTACATCTGAGTCTGTTAAATCTATTGTTTTTGAGCTCGATTCTGATATGTCTATCAGCGCGATTGAGTCCTGGAAAAGTTCGTGGACCCATCCGGGCACGGAACTTAAAGGAGTTTTTGGTAACAATCTACTAAAAGATACTTTAATGGATTTTTCCATAAGATCTACAATATTTTTTTTTATTTTTGTAGTTGCTGGCTATCCAACCTTATTTCCTTGTATTTGTGATTTGTTTCACCTGATTGTAACAAATCAAAGAAAGGTAAATATTTTTGTAGCTTTTTTGTTTCTATTTTATCCATATTCTACACTAACTTGCTAGTGTACTCCATTCCATTGTTCAATGAAACAATTGAGCTTCTAGCGGTGCATGCGCAGCATCAATATGTCTGTTGTTCCCGGTATTGGGTGTGTTTCGCTGATACTCTTTATTACCACATAGGGTAATGTGCTTAACACGATGCCCTACTCGATTTTTGTACAACCGAATAGTGGGCTCACATTACTCTGGAATGTGTTAATGTATTCGTTTTTGAAATTATATATTGTAATAAATTCCCTATGCTTTTGCAATATTATCAATGAGTTTAACCTGAAATCTGGATGCTTACTATATATATTTTCAATAATTTCTGTCACATTGTGTGTTAATAATTTTGACATTATTGACCACATTGGCCGTATTATCTTTTGCTTGGGTATCGTTACTACCGAAATTTTCTTGATTTATAGTTGCTTGTGTACATATGTATTTTTAGATCTTATCTACATCATTAGCTTGGCTCTAAGCTCTAGTTACACATTCATTGTGTAACAGATAAGCCTTATATATATATGCGCACAATATTATGACAAATATCAATAGTAGTATGTTTGTTAATCTCATATCAGCATTTGATGATTCAATTTTATTTATGACGTTTGCAGTGGAGTCCACTGATTTTGTTTCGATTAACCACATTGTGGGTATAACGGATATATCATCTGTTTGAAGCTAATTCTAAATGCAGATTTTCATGTAGCCTTGTAGCAATTTAATTCTATTTGCCATGTAGAAATTGAAAAGATTTTATGTAGAAACTAAAAATGTAATAATTAAAAGGTTTTGTTTATTTTATTTTCATTATATTGTATCATTATTATTTCATTAGACGAATATATATATGTATATATATATTTAATTTTTTTTCTTTTATTATTTTATTTTTTACTCAATTTCATGTTTTGTTTTCTTTTTTACTCGTTTTTTTTTTTGTTTAAAAAAAAATTATAATTTTATAGTTGATCAACACAATGATCTCCTGGCTATTATCTAATACTTCTGCTCTCTGACGTGACGGTCGTGTTTTTGCTTAGCTCCTGAGTTTTTATTAATATATATTGATTTCTCTCAATTTTTAATTGTGCCTAGTTTTTTTCGCTTTCGCTTGGGTCGTTTGCTTGAAACCCTTGTGTTTTATTTGCATAATTCGCCAAATTAAACAGTTTTTTTTTTCTTTTTCGTGATTAGTGTTTGGTGCATTTTAAATTTTTGTATATTTTTTTTGTTGTTCTCTCTCGTCATTGCTTCTGCAGTTGCTCCCCACATCGCCCCCATCATACCATCAGTGCTAGTGGTTTTGTTGTTCTCTCTGCTTTGTGCTTGTGCTTAGCTTCTCTCCCGCGTAATCACTTTTGTAAAGCCGCCTCTCAAAGCTCGTCTTATAACTGTTCTTGCACTCTCTCTTGTGCTGTGTACTCTAGCTGTCTCTTTGTTTTATTTGTAATTATTGATTTTTTATCGATAATTATCTTTGTGCTGTTTATTTAAATTTTTCTATATATTTTTATACCCTTGCAGAGGGTATTATAAAATTGGTCAGATGTTTGTAACGCACAGAAGGAGACGTTTCCGACCCCATAAAGTATATATATTCTTGATCAGCATGAGAAGCTGAGTCGATATAGCCATGTCCGTCTGTCCGTCTGTCTGTGCGTACGCGTTTTACTCAGCCATCTTAAGAGCTATTTGTGGGCTTTTTATTACCCGGGTGAGATAAAGTATGAAAATTGTAAGAATCGGACCACTATATCATATAGCTCTAAAACAAACATTTTTGCAAAAATTGGAGTATCCCCATGAAATTGGGGATAGTATTTGAAATACAATTTATTTCAAATACTATCCCCAATTTCTATTTATCCGATCAGATTAAAATTTTGGGATCTGGACCACTATATCATATAGCTCTAGAACAAACATTTTTGCAAAAATTGGAGTATCCCCATGAAATTGGGGATAGTATTTGAAATAAATTGTATTTCAAACACAAGTTACAGTCAATACAAATCGGTTCAAATGATGACGTAGTAGACAGCAAGCAGCGCTGCCGGCAGCAAACACCGCTGCTTGCTGCCTACTACGTCTTCATCAAATCAAACAGAGCACATGCATACACACACACAGACGCAGCGCTACAAGAACTGTATGTGTATGCGTGTTGTGCTTCGATTAGGGAATGATGCAAGAAGAAGACAAATTTTTATAACAAGAGAAATAATTTGAATGTTTTGTTTGTGTATTGATGAATTCAGTTGCAGGGAAAGAAATTTCAAAATGACTGCAAGGGTATATAAATTTCGGCATTGCCGAAGTTAGCTTCTTTGATATTTTTTTTTGCCTTGTGTTTCTTTTGGCTTTTCAATGGCTTGTTGTCTACCCAATTGCAAGCATTCTGATCGTTTTGACGATCAGTATAGAGCAATATCGTGTTGGCTTTGCGATAATCTTATTCACTTAAAATGTGCTGGCCTCAACGGCCGTGATTACCACAAATTTTCTGGTTTGTCTGTGTCTAAGCCTGAGCTTGGCTTAATGCGCTGTACAGGGATCTTCGTTTAAAGTTTCTTTCTCTAAATAAAATGGCCAAACAGCTGTCTAATGAGTGTGACTCTAGCATACATTTATTGTCGCAATTCAAGTTTGGTCCACCCACTAAAGAATTGCCCAAGAAATGTACCCTTGAGTTGCCTCATAAGCAGTCGCCCACACTCTCTATTACATCTTCTCCCATTTTACTTTCGCCTACACCATCTTCTTGTCCCTCTACACTACAAGCCCTGGTGTACCTCAATCTATCCCTCACGGGAACTCTGATCAACTTTTGGCCAGGGGGCCTAGAGTTTGCGCCCAATAAGCGCTCCCGTCCTTTGCCACCTTCCTAATGTATCTTCTGCTTCAAAAAACTAATAACGTCTAGTCTTTGCATTCATTATCAAAATGTAAGAGGACTTCTTACCAAGCTGTGGAAATTATTCTGTGATAGCCGAACGTTTTCGGCTGACATATTAGCTTTCTCTGAAACTTGGCTTAATTCCTCTGTTTTGGATAATGAAATTCTTTCTAATAACTTTATATCTTATAGGCTTGATCGTGTTGGTCGACGTGGCGGTGGAGTACTCATTGCTGTCAACTCGAATCTGTGTTCAAGTGTCGATTGATCTCCCCTTAAGTGTTGAGTTTATTTGCGTCGAAGTTACATGTTCTAACTTTAGCTTATATATCTCTTGTTCATATATTCCTCCAACTTCTGATATCATGATCTACATGCACCATGCTGATGCTTTGCGAACTATTTTAAGTCGTCTTAAAGATCGCGATTTTTTTATAGCTTTAGGTGATTTTAACTTGCCTAATGTTTCTTGGCTTGTTGATGATAATCTATCTTTCTTAATTCCTTCATCTCAACATGTTTTTCTTGATAGCCTACTTGAATGTCCGCTATATCAGTTGAATTCTGTTCTTAACTCTTCTAAAAGAATCCTCGATCTTGTTTTTGTCTCTGATCCCACTGTTAGTGCTGTATTCCAAACACAGCCCCTTGTGAAGCCTGAAGATCCTTATCACCCTACCATTGAAATTACTATTTCTTACAATTCCGTTAATAATTCATTTAATAACATCTCAAATTCTCGTCGTCGATTGGTCATTTCTATTTGAGTGCTGTGATATAGATTGTGCAGTAAATTTTTTCTACTCTGCTCTTAATTCTCTAAATGATGCGTTCCTTATGTGAATGTCTCTACCGTCTCCAGTGCGCCAGTCTGGTTCACACGTAGGCTCTCTAGTCTCCGTAACGTTAAATCGAGATATTTTAAAAGATTTAAAAAAACTGGTTCGCGACTTGACTATGCAAATTATTGCATAGCCAAATCTCAATTTTGTCTTTTAAATACTCAATGCTGCAATAATTATATCGTTCGCTGTAAGGTTGAATTTTATAAGAACCCCAAACGATTTTATAACTTTGCTAATTCCAAAAGACGCTCTAATTTACTACCTTCCACCTTCAGACTTAATGACCAGACTGCTAATAATGATTCAGATATTGCAGATCTGTTTGCTAAATTCTTTCAGTCGACTTATTCTACTACTGCGTCGGATCCCACACCTTCCCTTCACAATTCCACATTTAAATTGTATGTTTTTTCCTAGTATTACTGATGACTGTATTATCTCTAGCTTGTCATCTATGACGTCTTCCTTCGTACCCGAGCCTGATAATATACCTAGTTGCATCCTTAAAATGTGTTCGATTTCCCTATCTAAGCCTTTATCTCGGTTATTCTTTATATCGAGTGAGACTTGTAGCTTCCCTGATATTTGGAAGGAGTCTTTTATTATTCCTCTTTTTAAAAAGGGTAACAAATGGGATATTTCTAACTATCGTGGCATTGCCAAACTTTCGGCAATACCTAAGCTGTTTGAGAAAATTATTACGTCTTTCCTTCAACACCTATCCAGATCCACTATTTCTCCTTGTCAGCATGGCTTCATGAAAGGTGGTTCGTCGTTTACCAATCTTTTAGAATTGACTACCCTTGTACACCATGGCTTCCGTAAAAAGTGTCAAACTGATGTTATTTATACTGACTTTAGTAAGGCTTTCGATACGGTTGATCATTCTATGCTTCTCATGAAACTTAACATCATGGGTTTTTCCGCGAAACTATTGGCTTGGTTAAAGTCGTATCTTATTGGCAGAACCCAAAAGGTGTCTTTTCGTTCCTCGATATCTAAAACTGTTCGAGTTACGTCAGGTGTCCCCCAAGGCATTCATCTGGGCCCACTGTTATTTACCTTGTTTATAAACGATTTGCCTTTGGCCTTGGCTGATTCACACGTGCTCATGTTTGCGGATGACGTCAAGATTTGTTATTCATATAATGATCCTTCTTTCCAACAGTACTTGCAATCAGATCTCGATGTCAATAGAGGATGCAGTCTTCTTGGCTTCATTAAACGTTGGGCCAAAGAATTTGATGATCCATATGTGACAAAGGTTTTAAACACTTCGTTAGTTCGCCCTACTTTAGAATATTGCTCACCAGTGTGGAACCCTCAATAAGATGTTCACCAGCGTAGTATTGAATCGATACAGAAGCAATTCCTTAAGTTTGCGTTACGCGGTCTTAATTGGGACCCGAATCTTCGCCTACCTTCTTATTCTGACAGACTTCTTCTTATTAATCTTCCTTCACTCTACAACCGTAGGCTCGTATTTGGCATTCTCTTTTTACATAAAGTAGTCAACGGCGAAGTCATTTCTACCAATTTACTAGATAGGCTATATTTTTGTGTTCCCTCACGTCGGACCAAAAACTTTTTTTCCTCTTCACCTTAGTAGATGTCTGACTAACTACTCTCTTCACGAACCTATTCGTGTTCTTTGCCAATCTTTTAACAACCTTTCTCACCTTATTTATTTCATCTATCTGTCACTTCTCTTCGCGCTATACTTTTTAATTATCTACAGCGTAACCACTGAAAGTATTCTGGACTGGATATTGGATTGGCTGCAACTCATCCCTGACCACATTGGCTGTGAATCGTTGTTGCAAATAAAACACCTCCACCGGGTCGGGGATGTTTAGTTGTGCATAAAGCTAAGCTACATTCGTGAATTAATTATTATCTGAATTTTAGCTTAAGCTTTTCCGTCGACTGCTGGGTTAGTTGACGTAAATCAATAAATAAATAAATAAATAAATAAATAAATAAATAAATAAATAAATTATTATTCACTCGCAGGTGAATTTACAAAATTCCTGCATATAATTTGTACAGCCTTCCAGCATGTACTCTAATCGGGCGAGTTCTCGCTCAATTTTTACAAGTATGTGTAAAAAAAATTGGTAGTGCGCTCTTTGTAGCGATGCCGGTCCATTGTTGAGGCGCGTTCAAGTTACCGGTGCTGGTCCACGCCCAGGCCGGGAAGATCGTATGCTGTCTTCTGTATTTTGCGCTCCTTGTAGCGCTGTCGGTCCACTGCTTAGACGCGTTCAAGTTGCCGGTGCTGGTCCACCCACTGGCCGGGATTTCACGCAGTAAGTGCGCAGCAAACGTTGTAAAATGGACCTTCACAGTCCGCGGGACATTGCCTCTTATATTCTGGGATAGCTGTTGGAACGAGGGGAGTTATTGGTGTGTATATATTTTTAATCTGGCGGTAGGTGCAGGATGGGTTTTGTTTTTTATTTATTAATTGCTCTAGTTGTGCTTCACGAAACGATCGCTTTTCATTTATGCAAACAGAATCGTTCCATGCTGGCGGGTTATCTTCAAGATTTCAAGATTTTGGTGAGACGGTCAATTTCCGACCTCAGTCTTTGTTTAACACCGCCGCGCTTTTTGTGTCGTTTTTGATTTTTATCCATCCGCACTCTACTCACTCAGATATTAGTTTGTTTTTGTCTCCCGACAACTATCCCCCCCATCGCTGTTGTCTTAGTTTTTGCTTTGTAATTGTCTCGTTGCTGGAAATTTTGTTGCTGCTGCTGCTATTGTTGTTGGTGATGGTTTTGATTTATTTGTTGCTGTTCCTCACAGTCACCGTCGCCATGTAGATATTAAAAAGATTTTGCATGTTGTTTCAGGTGTTGACGGATTCAGAATGAATCGTCTCTCTTTATTTAATAATGGAGTTAGCCTAAAGTACATAATGAGGTTTGGAGTTCTGTCGCCCAGAGTAGCGGCTGAACGAGAGTATATAGCATGTCATATGTATTTGTATATATGTATATATATGTAAGGATGGTGCATACTCGAAAAGTACTTACGGTATCGTTCTCACGCTACGGCCAGTCCGCATAAGTGGCGGATCCTATTACTGCACATATGTATATTTGTTATTGTATGAACATAGCAACAAAGTGTCATGTTATGAGGTGTTGGGTATATGACCACTTGTTATGTTGTATACTCTAGAATACAGTGGGCATATGCTCATTAGGCATACAACATACTACAATACTTCTATTATGAAAGACTTTGGAGTTTTGACCCTCTTTATGAAGAGGAATTAAATATGATTCTTTCCAAAAATATAGAAAAGGTGGAGATGTAATGGACGTTTAAAATACCTTAAGTATTGGCACAACCAGGTATTCCATTCACACCAGTTGCGTACAACGGTTTAAGGGAACTAATCAGAATCGCACGATTCAAGATAAAATTGACGGGTGCACTGAAGTCATATTCAACGGATTGACGAAGTTATATAGTAACAGCTGATTCCTAGAAAGCGAAGCGAAAAGAGGAAAGCTTAATGATTTAAGGGGTGGGACGGGTGTTCCAAAATTTAAAAAAATTTTTTTTTATTTATTTAAAAAACAAAAAATTAATCGGAGGTGGGAGGATTTAATGATACTTTAACCAAATTTTAATGGTTTTTGGATTCAATATATAGTGAACACTTCAAGATGTTTTTTTTCTAATACGTTCTGGGAAAGCGTTTGGTTTTTTAAATTTTTTCTCATTAAAAAATTTTAAAATATTGGTGTAAGTATACTAAATAATGTCCAAAAGGTTTTAATAAATTTGTTCAAACCACATTTGCAACTTTTTTGGTAACTCTTTCCTTAGTAATAGCCATAAAAGTGAAATAAGTTTTATCTGAAAAGGCTAATGTTTGTTAAAGAACGGCCTACAATCTTAGCATACGAAATAACGATCAAAATCACTGGTTTTTACCGATCGTTCCTATGGGAGCTATATGATATAGTCACCCGATCTATATCAAATTCGGCACAGTCATTAACAAAAACATTAAACTAACAAATCTGTAGTTTGAAAGCAATCGCATCAAAAGTAACAAAGTTATTGACAAAAGTCACTGTTTTCGACCGATCGTTATTATGGGAGCTATATGATATAGTCACCCGATCTTAACAAAATTTGTCATAGTTGTTTATACACATATAAATGAAGGAAGTAAGTCGTCTCGCCGACTTAGATATACCATACACCAGTTAAACAAATATTTCAAATTTATAATAACAAATGCATTTACGTTTTTTTTTTTTTCCAAAAATTGTGATTACATGCTTTTTAGAAGCAGATCTCGGTATCTCGCCTTCGCAAGGTTACTACCCTAGCGCTTCCACCAGCCAACGGCCAACTGGAAAAATGTTTATATGCATAACTTGGTTATTTTTAGTTCGATTTTGATCTAATTTGGCATTTTGCTGGGTATTAGTATCAAATTCATTAGTACCAAGTAGTAGTATTTGATTACAAAAGGTAAAAAATTACGTGAGATAATCGAGTTTTTTCAAATTACGGGGCAGGAAAGGGGCGTGGCAAAATCTTTGCATATACAAAATATGCGCATTTATTAAGCAAATATACACACTAAATTTGACGTCTCTAGCTATTATAGTGTTTAAGAAAATCAAATTTGTTTAAATTTCGTGGGCGGAGGGGGACGTGGAAAAAATTTTAAATAAACTTGACCACCGTAGGTATTACACTAGTCTTCGCACCAAATTTGGTGACTCTAGCTCTTATAGTCTCTGAGATCTACGTGTTCATACGGACAGACGGACGGACGGACGGACATGGCTAGATCGACTCGGGTGTTGATCCTGATCAAGAATATATATACTTTATGGGGTCGGGAAATTTTGGCGACTTTAATATACCATTTCACCCTATAGTTATATGGTATAACAACTATGCCATTTATTACACATAAAAAATTTACCAATATTAAATTTCACAATAGCTTAGAAAATAAAGAAGTTATTGAGAAAAGTCACTGTTAGTGACTTTGCCGTTTGTATGGAAGCTGTATGATCTAGTGGTCCGATCCGGCTGAATCTGAGATAGACAACCCCTGCAGTATGTACAAGTCTACATGCAAAATTTCAACTAGCTCTTACGATCTAGGAGGAGTTTGCGTTGATCCAGATGGGCGGACAGACGGACGGTCGTGGCTATTTGAACTCGTCTCTTTGTGCTGATCAAGAATATATATACTTTATATGGTCGGAGATGCTTCGTTCTATGCGTTGCACACTTCTGACCAAAATTAATATACCGATTTTGCAAGGGGGTAGAAATATACAAATTGAAGTTAAGAAGGTCCAGATTTTTCCCTGTTTGGATATGTAACCACAAAAGTCGTTTGTTTGTTTATTTATATTGCTCTATTATATATTTTATTCTCTATATATACAGAATCGCCTCAGTATTCAGGTATAATTTTAGTCATCCAATGAAGCAAATCGCTGGGAATGCCAAGTTGGCGCGACTTATTTAAAAGCATAAGTCAGTAAGTCACTTTAATCAAGTGAGAAGTAGATTTGAACACTTTCGTGCTTGTAGAGGCGCTTTTATTATTATTTTTTTTTTGTTAAAACGGACATACTGCAGTGACATATTTAAAAAAAATATGCTTATTGGTACCATCCAATAAAAGAAGCTTTATCAAGTTTTACATGGGAATAGAGAAATTATACTAACTTGGACAAATATATTACAAATTAGATAACATGACAAATTGCATTCATATTTGTTGGAGAACTCCTGAATTTAAACTCATTAATTTAATTATTCCGAAATATTAACCATTGGGTTAAATAGCTAAACTATGGATATATCGCAAGCTCAAGGAGAGTTCAATCTAGCATCACTGTTGGCTCTCTTCTTGCGGTTCCCTTTACACTTCACTTTGAATTACTCTCTCTCTCTCTCGTAGCATATAAGAATTTATGAAATCACTGTAACAAGCGAACTCGAATGCGACGGACGCATGACGTGACAGGACATTATGCTTGCTGTTAAATAAGTTTTTGTTCAATTGCATCCAAGTTGGACTCGTCGTTTCATAATTTCGTAAGCCACCACAAGTTTCCGATAATAGATTGCAAGAGGCAATCAATCATCAAACACCCGTTGAGACATCTAGAAAGAAAGGTGGACATCATAAACCACGTTTAAACTCTCCACATACTGCAGTAAAGTCATTGGAATGAAACCGCAAGTATTCAATCAAACAATTACTGTACTCGCACATGTACAATAAAAGAAAACCGAACAGTTATATTTTCGTCGTTTGTCATTCCACTCTCTACATACTCAAACACGAGCGTGAGTGCCTGCGCCAACTGTACATCAAAAACCCGTTAAGTTTGCGAACATAGGTATATGTATGTACATATAACTAATCAACATTCGCGTTGGTTCTGCTACTTAGAGGTGTTGCTGGCTTTTATTGAAGCATTATGGGCAAAGACGGTTCAAACACTCCCGTAAGCTCAAAGGGAACAGACAAACTAACAAATCTTAGAGCCCAGCGGACTCAGTTTGAAAATCATATTCGAAATTTACATGAAAAGATCATTGCTACTAGCGAACAAGAAGATGCCGATACACTAGACTGCAGACTTCAAATACTTGAATCTCATTATCGGCAAATTACTCATATTCAAACACAAATTGAAAATTTGCACGTCATTGATAAAAAGCGCAGTAATTTGGATGAAATGTACATAAAGGTCAAGGTACATTTATTGTCTCTTTTACAAAGAAAACGTTCAACGGGTCCAGTAAACACATCGGATATGAGTTTTATGAGTTCTTCCATGTCTCCTACAGTGGTTCACAGTCAACGATTGCCTAAACTGAAATTACCCAGTTTCAATGCAAATATTCAGCGTTTAAGAGATTAAAATCGTGTTTCCTGAATCTAATTGATAACGATCACCACATGCCAACAATTGATAAGTTCAATTATCTTCTTGAATGTTTATCGGGACCTGCACTTGAGGTCGTGCAGTCGTTCCAAGTCACCGAACAAAACTGCAGTCCAGCTTGGTCAATATTAGAAGCTCGCTACGACAACGACGCACAGTTGGGCCTTTTGCTCGGATAGCGTTGCAAAAATACGTTTTTTCATAATCGCGTTTGGCAAAAATTATATATGCAATCGATAGGAAATACTTCAGAGATTGTGAATCCAAAAATTTTTGAAATCGGTTGAGAGTCATGGGTGCTAGAGGCTCCCAAAGTTGAGACATTTTTAGTGAATAGGAAAAAATGATAATTTTTAAAAAAAAATCGCAACTTTAAAACTGAATATTGGGCGATTTCAACAATCAATCTTGAATTTTTTTTATCTGAAAATAGGTGAAATAGGTCACAAGTGTATGGCGGGTGCCAATTTCTTCAGGGGTCTGGTGAGTGAGGAATGAAATTGAAACGCGCGCAAATCTTCGTTTATAATTAATTTTGGTTTATTTATTTTCTTTACAAAATGTCCCGACACACACGAAAATGTTTCGGGTTGGAAAAATACAATATCGGAAAAAAAGCACAGTGAAAGAACGGGTGTTCGGGTTAGATGCTCGTACTGGATTGAATATGGCGATTTACTGGAGAACCCTTCGTCACCTTCCTCAGTATGACAGAATTCGGTTTTTGGAAAAAACCCTACCCCTCACACTCTGCTGTTCACCCGGTGGCGTGAACATACCGCCCCCCTTGCAACAAGTTGCAATTGCCTCGCTGGACATGTCTAAGGATGGGGGATGGCAGCGTTCTGGATCGCCAAGACACGGGTGGAGATGGAGGGGGAACTTTGGATGTGGATGATGATGACCTCTGGATAGAAGTCCGAATGAAAGGCGGGTGCCTTTCGGGTCTTTGCTCTTTGGACGCTTTGGGTTGGATGTGCAAGAGCGTGTGGTGTTGCTTGCCACATCGATGGCATCCTGCTGTGCTCCTGCAGGAACCATTGGAATGCTCATGAGCCAAACAGTTTGGGCCGTATCCGTTGCTCAAGACTACCCGTAGCCTGTCGTCAGCTCGTAGTCCTCGAAACTGTCGGCACTGACGGAGCGCGTGTGCCCCTTGACAAACGCGGCACCTGAAGCAATTGGAACTGCGTTCTAAATCCGATGGTGCTGCTGCCTTTAGAGACATCTTCGGACTGCTGGAGGAGGTGGACCGAGACCTTCTGGGTTTTCCAGTAACGGATCCACAGAGAACCCATCCGAACATCGTCTCGATCCCCACGAAAGAATCACCAACATTCTTGATGATTCGTTCCCCGATGATAGTGGGAAGGAGCTCGGCTCCAAGCACCAAATCCACAGGAGCTTTTTGGTGAAATTGCGGATCAGCGAGCGGAAGGTCAAGCGAATCCTGCTTCACCTTATTCGGGACGGCGCAGGACGGAAGTGCTTCAGCTACACTAGGCAGCACCACGGCGACTGCTTCGAACTGTCGCAGCGGTTCGTCAGGAGGAGAAATCTGTAAGCGGCACACTTTGTCGCCGCTACCCGCATCGCATTGCCCAATGCCGCGAATGCTAGTTGATACGTTGCAGCTTGGAGGATTAATCAATTCAAACATTCTTTGGGAAATAAAGGATGCTTCGGATCCCATATCAATCAAAGCGCGGATTTGAAACTGCTTGCCACGATGATGAATAGTTACCCTCGCAGTACCCAGGAGGCCAGTGTTGCGAGTGGATGCGAAGTAACTTCCCACGTTTACATGGGGGCTGCTGGAAGAATCGGAGGACGCAGGATTCGGAATTATACAAGCATCAGGTGCTGAGCTCTCTTGCACTTGAGTGGAAAAGGCCTGAGTTCGTGCCGTAGGTTTTCGGCTCACGGATGGAAAGGCCTGACCGCTAGAGCTTGGTTGAAGGACATCTGTGGCCTCTAGTACACGGTGGCGATCAGTTAGGAATCGATTCAGGTCGTCCCAGGATGAGACGGAGGTCTTATTTGGAACGGACTGTTCCCACAACAGAAGGGTGGCTTTGGGCATTTTGCTCGTACAGATTGCTATGAGAAGGATATCCCAATTGTCTGTACGAGCCCCGGAAAGCTCAAGACCGGTTAAGCAACCTTGAATTGACGTCTGCAGTTCTCTCAACGCTTTGCCAGACTCTTGGGTTACAGCTGGGATCTGTAGAAGCTGCTTGGCTTGGCTCATAATCAATAATCGATTATTTTCGTATCGCGCAGTGAGGTTATCCCACGCGGACTGGAACCCTTCATTGGTCAAGGGTGACCTAGAAACAATGGCTCTGGCTTCACCGCGAGTTTTGCAACTTAAGTGGTACAGTTTCTCCACTTGGAGAATGGATAAAAATCGCGGTAAACAAATCACGGAATGTAGGCCAAGCCAGGCTGTCTCCGTTGAAGATTTCGACTTCACACGGGGGAACTGTGTGGCTTTGATGGGTGGAATCGACGGAGAGTCTGACTGGTGGGGGAACCGTTTTTGCTGACAGCTGCTCGATTCGCTCTCCAAACAAAGTCCTGCCTCGAACATATACCATATAACAATATTCATGTTTAGCTTTAATTGTAGCTATGTGCTTCGGACTATCTTCCTTCTTTTGAGCCGTCAAGGCCTTATAACATCGTGAAAACTCTGCCTCGACTTGTGCCCAAAGCGACTTAAGCCGGTCTAAGTGTATTTTAATGGAGACGAGTGGCACATCGTCCGCTAAAGCCTGGGCCTCGCGAGCCTCGAACGCCGTTAATGCCTCGCACACGGCAACAAAGTCGGAAAGAGACATCGTAGAGTGTTCTCTGAGCTATTACGAATCGAATAAAAACAAAAAACTGCTTGGAATTAGAGCTCTCAAGCGAGGAGATCGAAACGAAGCTGTAGGTGGACTGTATAATTTAAGGATAGAGGAGTGAGAAGGAAAAATGTCTCCTCGTTTTAATGAACACAATGGATAAATGAAATTAGAAGAATTTATAATTTTCCTCGCAGTTGTGTGAATAATTATAAGGATATATAATCACTTGGATATTAAAATTTATACAATGTGGAAATTTGTTGAAATTTATAAGAGTATAAAAAAAAACAAAAATATGGAGAAATTGAGATCAGTAGGATTACTTTTCAATGGAGGGCAAAAAACTCGGAATTAATGTTCGTTAAACGGACTAGATAAATTTCATGGATCTGTGAGGAAAAAATCAAAAATGCTCCAAGACAAAATACTAATTCCATATGAATAAAATTGTACTTATTTTTCGTTAGAAAATATTTTGCGAATTAAATTCAATCAGTCGATTGAAATATTTTTTGCACAATACGTATATATATGTATACATACATATATGTACATACATATGTATTGTTATGCAATTGGACTTTTAGACATTCAGAATTTAAAAGAATGGGAAAAAGGCACTTCATAAACCATGTAACCTTTGGAACAGGTCAGGTATGTACATACAAGTATACAAAAGTGTGTAGGTCGCTATGGAAGAGCGGGAAACCTCACACTTTTATAAGTTTGCAATGGGGTGAATGAGATTTTTATTAAGAAATGTTGTACTTATCAGGAATTCCGCCGATGCAAGCTGGAAGAGCGGAAGGATATCCGGCTCGAAGGACCAATGTTCGTAGCGGGGCGGAAGGATCCAAATAGGTCACAAGTGTTTGGCGGGTGCCAATTTCTTCAGGGGTCTGGTGAGTGAGGAATGAAATTGAAACGCGCGCAACACTTCGTTTATAATTAATTTTGGTTTATTTATTTTCTTTACAAAATGTCCCGACACACACGAAAATGTTTCGGGTTGGAAAAATACAATATCGGAAAAAAAGCACAGTGAAAGAACGGGTGTTCGGGTTAGATGCTCGTACTGGATTGAATATGGCGATTTACTGGAGAACCCTTCGTCACCTTCCTCAGTATGACCGAATTCGGTTTTTGGAAAAAACCCTACCCCTCACACTCTGCTGTTCACCCGGTGGCGTGAACAAGTATGTTCTTTATGAATAGCATGTTTCATAAATTTTAATAATTACTTAAATCGTTATTGAACTAGAAGCGTTTAAAAAATGTACTAAATATTGGCATTTTTTGAACTTTGGTGGAATAAAACTAGCAAGGATCAACGAGTATCAATACCGTTCTACATACACTAGGTAGGTGAAATACCTATCAGATGTACATATATAGTCCCAATATGCGGAGACGTGCGACACCGATGTGTAAGCCATAAAACTAAGGCAACCTCGCCTAAAAAATGCGCTACAGGTATAAGGAAGAAGAAGAGCGCATGCGTATTGGCCTGTAGCTTCTTTGTATTTAAATGATAACATTGCGTAATGCTGTTTTGCAAATACTACCTGTTTACAAATATGCCTTTCTACAATGATAAATTGCTAATTACCTGGTTTGGAAAAACTAAACAAGACAGGTAAATGTTATTTAAGTTGATGAAAAATTTGTCCTAATTGGATGTAAATATTAAGTTTTTTACATAATTAATGCAAAAAGGGTAATACCGACTTTTCGTTCTACCTAGTTAATTCAAAAAATATAGAATAAAGAGCTAATTATTCCTCTCGTTTGCGACAGTTTATTTTTAACTTCATAAGTGGAAACAACTTAAATCAGGACTGAATAGTATTTGTCAATAAAATTCAAGACAGTTTTATTTATTTGTTCAAAAATGTTGTTAAAGAATGAAGGGATTTTGAAAGTTTTCCACGAGTGTGAAAACTAAAATGATTTTGAAATGGGATTGCTAAAGGAGATGAGCGTTTCATTCAAAAACGCTAGTACGGAGCTTAAGGTAAAAATCAAATATACGCATTCTAATTTAAGGCGAAAGTGGATCGCAAGCGGCAGAAATCTGGCAAATTTCGTGAAAAAAAATGAAGTTTGGCTTGAGGAGTATACATTCGTAGATTCGGAGCACGAAGATGATCAACCATCAACTAGCCGAGGAAGAGGAATATGGAATTTCTCCGTTGCATTGCAGAATAAAATGTATGGATTTTATTCTAAAGCTAGCTTACACACTTCCTCGGCCAGGAGAAACAAAAACGGGTAAAACATCTCGTGAGGATATTCAGAGCAGGAAGGAGATTATACAAGCTGAATTCTCTCGGAAGCTGGGACTGAAAGTTGACTGCCCAAAGTACGGATACGGAAACACGAATGGTGGAAATACTTCAAGGAGATTTTTTGAAAATGATGAAGTGACATCTTTTACAACAGGTGTTAGTCAAGAGATCATTAAGAGGTTGGCTGTTATCTTGAATGTTATAAATTGCAAGGAACTGGTAAATGGTGAAAAATTTGGCGAATATACTTTAAAGACTGCTCATCTTTTGACTGAATTGTATCCGCAAAAAAAACTTACCCCAACGGTACATAGGATTTTAGCTCACGGAAAGGATTTAATAGAATATCAGTGTTTACCAATGGGAGAGCTATCCGAAGAAGCACAGGAATGTAAAAACAAGGACTACAAAAGGTTTAGATACACTAATACATTAAAAATTTCTCGTCTAAGACAAAATGAAGATCTTTTTAACACGCTAGCAGCCTCTTCGGACCCACTTATTGCATCACTGAGACACGTGCGATCACGAAAGGATTTGGAAAATAGCAACTATAGTCCCGAAATGTTGAGTTTATTAGATATTGATGTAAATATTGAAAATTATTTTGAAGAAAATCAGCCATCAATAGCAAATTTTCAAAATTCAAAAAAACCGGGTTTCGATCCATTTTTAAAGGAAAAACATGCTTGGAAATATTTTCTGACTTTGACCTTGAATGTTACAGCACCACGAACACCCAGCACTTTTGACAAACATTCATTTTGAAGCTTAAGGTATTCTTAATCATATGCTTTTTAAATTTTTGAAATCGCTTTATTGGTTTAGACGCTACGATTTTTGCAATGCTAAATGCCAGATGGCCCCAGTGTGCGACGTTCTAATCTTCCATGATTGTATATCGAGTCCGTTCAATTTACCATTAGTCAAGCCAGTGGCATAGCCAGAAAATTTTTCGGGGGGTGGTGTTGTCATGTTTTAGGATGAAAGATATTGAGCAAAATTCCAAATATGAAATATGACTTAGTTAATGTTTATGAGTTTCGGGGGGTTCTATCACCAACCCTCCCCCCCTATACGCGGATCACTTCTTACACTAGGATCAACTGAGGAAATAACATCATGATTCACATACTTCTTACGAATGTTGATGCTGAGACCAAAGGCGTCCACGACGAAAAGCAAACCTTCGACAAGCTTTCAATGTGGGAGGAATTCTGCACAAGTCTTCATCGCCTAGTTCCTAGAAAGTCATCAGACAGGTCAACTCGGTCAGCGCAATAGTTCACTAGGAGGAAAACGACCATCAACGTCAAAGGCATTCCTCAATATTAACTCTCAATGCTTACACTGCCATTCGACGGCGCACTATGTTAGTAATTGTAAGTCATTTGGAGAATTATCGCTACAGCAAAGGTTCGATACAGTCAAACGGACCAATGCATGTCTTAACTGTCGCGAACTGGACATCGCGTCACGGATTATCCCTCACTCTCCCGGTGCAAGGTGTGCCGATCGGCTCATCATACGTTATTGCATCAATTCGCCTCCACCCCGATAAAAAACCTAACTAATTTACAAAGCACTTCGTTATTAACGAACACTGATAAAAAGGGAATGCTTCCTACAGCATTGATTCACATAATGGATGAGTCTGGCCAATTACATACTGTACGGGCACTTTTAGATTCATGTTCTGAACTTAATTTTATTACAGAAAAGACTGCCAAGCGGCTAAATCTGGATAGGACTCGCGTATCTCAAGAATTCAGCGGCATTACCGGAAGCAGTCAAGGCACTAAACACAATGCGTTTGCCACAATACGTTCTGGGCATTCATCATTTAAGTAGTCCGCCAACTTTGCCGTCATTAAGAAAATTTGTGCTCAGCAACCAAAAGAGCATATCGATACATCAAATTGGACCATACCTACGGATATCAATCTAGCCGATCCGTATTTCAATGAGCCCCACAAGATACACATTTTAATAAACACTAATGGGCTGTTTGCAGCAATCCTCGATGGTCAGCAAGGCTTGAGCGAAAACATGCCATATTTAATCAACACGGAATATGGTTGGATAGTTGGTGGAAATTCGGAAACCACACACGAAAGGCCTCGACAACAATGTTTATTGGTACACGTCAACCCATCACTTGATCTTCTAGGAATGCGTAAGCCATTTTTGTAAAAATGCAATTGTAAAATCTGATGGAAGACTCCAAATTCGACTTCCATTTAAGGAACCCCCAGAGAAGTTGGGATTCTCCTACGACAACGCAGTACGGTGTTTCAAATCCTTAGAAAATCGTCTCGACCGCGACGATCAACTAAAACAAGCATATGTAGATTTCATCAACGAGTACGTAAAACTTGGCCACATGTCTCTCAAACCTGTTGCAAGCCAGAACGAACCGCATTATTACATACCTCCTCATTGCGTGTTGCGTCCGCAAAGCATTACTACGAAACTTAGAGTTGTGTTTGATGCTTCGGCTAAAACATCATCGGGAAAATCATTAAATGAGCTGTTAATAATTGGCCCCACAATTCAACAGGACCTATTTATAACATTTCTATCATTCCGTCTGAACAGGTATGCACTTACAGGCGACATAGCCAAGATGTATCGCCAATTTGTCATAGATCCAAGAGACCGGAGATTTCAGCGCGTTGTATGGCGACCAACAAAAACAGAAGAACTAAAAACTTACGAGCTCAACAACGTGACATATGGCATGTCAGCTGCACCCTTCTTAGCTATCAGAGGTGTTCACCATATTGCCGATTTGTACTCACATGATCATCCTATAGGAGCTAAAACATTACGCAACGACTTATATGTGAATGACTTGCTAACCGGAGCTGATAGCGTAACCGAGCTTCAACACATTAAAAATGATATAGTAGACATCTTAGCACAGGCTGGGTTGCATCTTCCAAAATTTAGTAGCAACTGCAAGGAAATTACGAAAACTTCAGAGGACGAAGTATTTATCGCCATGGAAGATCAAGACACTACCAAAACTCTGGGAATGACGTGGATGCCCAGCAGCGACATCTTTACATTTCGATACATTTGTGACCACCAAGAACCATTTACCAAACGATCAATTCTTTTAGTAGTAGCAAGAATGTTTGACTTGCTGGGATTCATAAGTCCGGTCATTGTTCGGTGCAAAATTCTTATGCAAGACTTGACACTCAAGGGCCTAGATTCGGATGAGCCTGTCGATGGTCGAATTAAGGAAAGATAGAAAGAACTTTTACAGGATATTAAAGACTTATCAAATCTACAAATACCACGATATGTAAACACATCAAAAACGTATCGATGCGAAATACACGGATTCTCTGACGCATCCGAAAGAGCGTATGGATGCTGTTTTTATGTTCGATCAGAATTCCCGAGTGGAGTCAAAGTCACTCGTTGCGAAATCAAAAATAGCACCTACCAAGACACAGTCATTGCCTAAGTTAGAACTGTGCGGAGCATTGTTGCTCAGTCGGACTTGGCGCAAATTCGAAAGGACATTAAAATTATACATCGACAAGGTATACTTTTGGACCGATTCAAAAATTGTTCTGCAATGGCTGAAACTTCATGCATCAACACTAAATTGTTTTGTAGCAAATAGAGTATCAGAGTTACAACAACACACGGAAGAAATAATATGGAAGCACGTCCTTTCTACTAAGAATCCAGCAGACATTGTTTCTCGTGGTTGTCGGACATCACAGCTGCAAACAAGCATGTGGATAACAGGGCCAACATTTTTAAAATTGTCTAAGGCCGAATGGCAAATTCTTAGGGAACCCCTTCCGCCGCCTATTGAGGTAAGAACCAAGTCAGCACTTCTTTGTAGCAGAGCAGACAACGCTAATTCACAATCTATTCTAGATATGATCAAAAATAATATATTGATATATATCATCGTATATTCGAATCGTTCGAATTGTTTCATACCTCTATCGCAGCGTGAACAAAGTGAAGCCTGTTCGCACTCTAAGTTCATCATCAATAGCCGATATTCGCATTACTGAGACAGAAATGTATCAATCGTTTTGGAAAATTGTTGCACTAATACAACAAGAATGTTATGCTGATGAAATATCTTTACTTAAAACCAAACAAACCTTAACACCGTGTCTACAGCGTTTGACACCATTCATGCACTCAATGACATTTGGACAAACTGCAGTATGTGTAATAAGAGTCGGAGGACGTCTTGAAAACGGAGACCTTCCATTCAACGCCAAGCATCAGGCCCTGCTACCTCAAAATCATCGTTTTACCAAGCTATACATCGAATTCTTGCACAACAAAAATCTTCATGCTGGCCCAAAGTTTATTTTATCTCTTTTACGAGAACGAATTTGGGTAATCAACGCACGAGCGTTGATTAGAAAAGTTGTGCGAAGCTTCATCCGCTGCTTTCACTTTAAACATCGCCTCATAACTCAACTGATGAGCAATCTACCTGCTGATCGACTACGAGCTGAAAGACCATTCCTAGTAACAGGAGTAGATTTTTGCGGCCCTTTTTCACGTCTTACCGGATTCGCGGAAGGCCGCAGTACAAAACATATGCGACAGTTTTTGTATGTTTTGCTTCAAAGGCAATTCATATTGAATTAGTCTCCGAATTGTCAACAAATGCATTTCTGCTTTGTATACGTAGATTTGTAGCGCGCCGTGGTGTACCATTGCGCATGGTTTGCGACAACGCCACAAACTTTGCTGCTATAAGGCGAGCTGAGTTTAAGTCAAAATTGTTTACCTCAGACGTCATAGGTCACATAAAAACATATAGTTCAATTAAAGGATTTAACTTTTGCTTTATTCCCCCTAGAGCGCCACACTTTGGCGTCCTCTGGGAAGCGTCAGTAAAATCAGCGAAGACACTGGCTCTGAAGAATATTTCAAACGCATCTCTTACTTTCGAGGAACTACTCACTGTGTTCTCGGATGTGGAAGCTATCCTTAATTCAAGGCCAATAGCACCCACTTCAGATGACCCCAACGATTTCAATGCTCTCACTCCTGGGCATTTGCTGATTGGAACCGAATTAACGTCAGTACCAGAATCATTACTTTACCATTCCACGGACCCTCACGGAACGGAACTTCGGTATCTGGATAGGTGGCAGCGAGTGACCTATTTGAAACAACAATTCTGGACACTGTGGGCACGGGATTATGTTCATAACTTACAACAACGCAGCAAATGGATTTACGGAAAACCAAATGTGGCCTTGGGACAACTAGTTATAGTACACGAAGACAACGTGCCGGCTCAACATTGGCCTTTAGCAAGAGTAGTGTCTGTAAATGCCGGACCTGATGACAAAATTCGAATGGTCGAACTTAGGACTGCAAAAGGAATCTTCAAAAGGCCAATTCACAAGATCTCTCCGCTTCCAGAATCATTTATTTGAAAGTTGGTTCTTTCAACAGGGGGAACATGTTGGAGGAGAACTCCTGAATTTAAACTCATTAATTTAATTATTCCGAAATATTAACCATTGGGTTAAATAGCTAAACTATGGATATATCGCAAGCTCAAGGAGAGTTCAATCTAGCATCACTGTTGGCTCTCTTCTTGCGGTTCCCTTTACACTTCACTTTGAATTACTCTCTCTCGTAGCATATAAGAATTTATGAAATTACTGTAACAAGAGAACTCGAATGCGACGGACGCAAAAAATAAATGTAAAACTACATAACGTCGTCTAATCTGTTTCGGGAAGAATGTGGCAAGGGAAGTTTGAATCATCGAATCCAACCGAGTAGCAATTTATTATATGGCCTAGAAATTGGCCAACAATATTGTTAATATTTTTTAGTTGTCAAAGAGATGTATTCTAATTTACAATGCCAGGGCAACAAAGGCATTCAGGCTAAAATTCATATATATGTACATGTAAGCATTTCATTACATATTTACAAGAAGGGGAAAGGATAACAGATTAGATATGTGCTGTGGATATGAGCGGGATTTATTCTTGTGCGCTTGCATTTGGATAATTCGTGAGACATGTGGGAAATTGCTCTAATGTTTTTAAGATGGCTTTTAACCCATAAATTTTGAATGCCATATATCCAAGCCGGGGCCAAAATAACCTTTTTTTTGTTGTCCAAAAAATCTCGAAAAATCCAAAAATCAATTTAAACATGAGGTCTTAGACATCAATACTTTTATAACCAGCTGTTGTGTTGTAAAAAGAAACACATGGAAGTTGGATAGACGATTGGCAAAAGAGACGTTGACACCTTTGAAAACGATTATTCCAATGTTGTAGTTGTTGGTCCAGCTTGAAATTTTGTTTAGATATCCTTAGAGAATCTCAGAATAAGATGTGTTGAAGGGATTACGATAATGGCTGAATCATCAGCTTGTATCAGCATGTGGCACGTTAGGCTACGAAAATACTGCAATTGAGATGTTCTTATTTTTTAAAATGCTTTTAAAATCCCCCTATTATGAAGGACTGGAGTTTTGCCCCTTTTTTTTTTGAAGAGGAATTAAATATGATTCTTTCCAAATATATTGGAAAGATGGAAATGTAGCGGACGTTTAAAATACCTTAATAAGCAGGAATTCCATTCAGACCAGTTAAGTACAACGGTTTAAGGGAACTAATCAGAATCGCACGATTCAAGATGAAATTCACGGGTGCACTGAAGTCATACTCAACGCATTGACAAAGTTATATAGTAACAGCTGAGGATTCCGAGAAAACCGATGTTTTTAACGCCGAATATAATCCTTACAGCATTGTGAATTTATCACCAGAAAGATCCCCTTTTCGCCTAACCGAAAGTCTAATAACTTAAGGGGTGGGTAGATGTTTCCAAATTTTTTTTTTTAATTTTCTTTTTATTTTGTTTTAAGAAAAAAAATTAATCGGAGACTATAGGTGGGAGGTTTTAATTATACTTTAACTAAATTTTAATGGTTTTTGGATTCAGGTAAGTTCAGACCAAGATAAAGTGAACACTTCAAGTTGTTTTTTTCTAATACGTTCTGGGAAAGGCTTTGTCACCGAGGAAAATTTGGATTTTTGTTTTAAGTATGTAGCAATTTGTAGATCCTTCCTTGACCGGGTTCCATTAGGTTTAAAGAATGTAAGATCGGACACGTCTGTGCCGTTTGATTGTAGTTTTTAGATTGATTCTTTATTCCAAATTATTCTTTTGCTTAAGCTAATTTTACATATATATTCTTATGCTGCGACTTATGCGATAGCTACAAAAGAGAGGGAGAGTGTCAGTACATACATACATACTGTTGGAGCGCATGCATCAAAGTGCTTGGTCAGCGGTCACACGCTGGCCTGGCTCTAGCTCATGTTACGCTTGTGCATACAGTACATAAGCATGAACATACAAATGTACATACATATATGTTCATGCTTAATTGTATGTTTATGTGAATATGTTTATGTGAATAATTTTATGTGAATACTTCAATGTATATATTGTGGAGTTATTGTAATGATTATTGATATAGAAAGGTAAAATAAAGGTAAAGTAAAGGTGTATCTTACGAGGAAAAAAATTTTTTTTTTGTTTTTCTTTTCTTTCTCTTGTTTTTAGAAATTGCATGAATTTGTTTTCAATAATAGATGAATCCACAAAGATTTTTTTTTATATTTGTTTTTGTTTTTTTTTTTTTTTTTTTTTTATGGTTGATTATTTTTTCGGTTGATCATTCCGAAAACGGTTTTAGTCTGTTTTTATGAACCTTCTGGTTTTTATTCTTATCATCTGCTATTAGTATATTGTCATTTTCTTCTATACTCACTACCTTATAAGGCCCTATATATTTAGCATCTAGTTTATGACCTATTTCTTTTCTTAATAAGACTTTATCTCCTATTTTTAAATCAAAATCGGAAATATATTTGTAGTAATATTTCTTATTCTTTAACTTATGGTTTTCTAACATAATCCTAGCTCTTTTATATGCTATTTCTATTCTAAATTTTATTTCCTTAGAGTAGTTGTCTAAATTGTATATTGGATCTATTCTATCTATTTTGTTAAAATCTATTAACTGATTTGGTGGTCTTCCAAATACTAGTTCGTATGGATAATATTCATGCACTGCCGAGGGTGTTGTGTTGTAACAATAAGTGAAATATTGTATCCAAGCATCCCAATCGGACTTATCTGCTGATATGTATGAACGAATATATTCATTGAATGTTCTATGACTTCGTTCTATTGTCCCTAAAGTCTGGTGGTGGTATGCTGTAGATGTCAGATTTTTAATCCTCATGTACTTGCATATATCTGTTATAATCTGATTTTCATACTCAGTTCCCATGTCCGTAATGAGTGTTTTCATTGGACCGTACTGTAGTATACAATTTTCGAATATAGCTTTAGCTACATTACTTGCACTCTTAGATGCGACTGGAATGGCTATTAAGTATTTTGTCAGATCGCATATCATTGTGACAATATACTCATTTTCATTATCTGATTTTGGTAGCGGACCTATTGTGTCCACTATAACTTTATCAAAAGTCTTCGCTGGTGTTTCTGTTATTATCATAGGAGTCTTCGTATGTGTCGTCGTTTTTCACACCTGGCATTTATGACATCTCCTTATGTACTCTTTTATATGGCGTCGCATATTTTTCCAATAGTAGTGTCTTTTCATTTTTGCCAGTGTTCTGGTAATGCCAGTATGACCTCCTTGAATTGGATCATCATGATATGTAGACAGTATTGCTTCTTTTTCTTTTTCATTTGCTATTAGGGTCACCGGCCGGAGTAGCGCTACTCTTAATGTTTTCAATATAGTATTGCCCATATTTTTAAAAGAATCAATTGAAATAATTTCAAAGATCTTTTCGCTCGGTGCCAATTTTAGTTGGCTGATTTCAAGTATACCGGCTTGCATTTCAAGCCTTTGGAAGAACTGACCTAAGTCGAGAATTCCATTGGTATACAAATCGCTAACTTCAATTCTTGCCATAACTTTCTTTCCACGTTGCAGTGAACATTTAGATTCTGTTATTCGCAAGGTCACTACTTTCCGTACCTCGTCATTATTGATGACTTCGTATACGTTGGGCCTAGAAGCATTTTGAAGTTTTTGCCTTGGCAAAAGTTCTTTTTTATAAGCTGCGCAGCTTCTAGCCGCATGCGTGTTAGTTTTGAACTCGGGTTGACCATGTAGAATAAATATGTTAATGGTCTATGGTCTGTTCGCACTGTGAAATGTTTTCCATATATGTATGGTCGAAAATGTGTTATTGCCCAATGTATTGCTGCTAGCTCTTGTTCTGTAGTACTTTTGTTGCTTTCACCTTTAGTGAACGCTCTTGATGCATATGAAACTGGAAGCTGGAGTCCATTATAGTTTTGTGTTAAAACTGCTCCACATGCTTGTTTGCTTGCATCTGTGATTATGCAAAATTCTTTGCTGAAATCTGGGTACTGCAATAGATTAGGTTGAACGAGCTTTTCTTTTAAGTATTGGAATGCATTTTCGCATTCTGCTGTCCATTCGAATGGAACATTCTTTTTACATAATCTTGTTATGTGCCGGGAATATGCGGCGAAATTTTTTATAAAACGTCGATAATAATTACAAAATGCCACGTAACATCTAGCACTATCTGCATCATGTGGGACTGGATAATTCTTGATGACGTCAAATTTTGTGTCGTCTGGTAAGATTCCTTTGTCTGTGCATTTGTGACCTAGGAATGTCACCTCATGCATAAAAAATGAGAATTTTTCTGGATGCAGTTTTAGATTGTTTTTTCTGCAAAGTTTAAAAACATCTACTAAATTTTTAATCATATGTTGTTCAGAACAACCGATAACGATTAAATCATCCATATAGAGGAAAGCTTGGCTGGGCTCAAGCCCCGAGAATGCTATTGTCATCATTCTCTGAAATGAATTAGGTGCTATATTTAGACCGAAAGGTAATCGCGTGAAGCGATATGAGCCATTGCTCGTTGAAAAAGACGTTATATCTCTTGATTTTTCTTCTAGTTCTATTTGGTGAAAACCTGACATTAAGTCAAGGCAAGAAAAATATTTTGCTCTTCCCAGTTGATTAAGAATATCATCAATTCTGGGGAGCGGAAACTTATCTGACAGCAATTTTTTGTTTATTTGACGATAGTCAATTACTAATCGCCAGTTTTTTTCCTTAGATCCGGAAGTGTTTTCTTTGGGACTAGTAAGAGTGGGCTATTATAAGGCGAAACAGACGGTTCAACAATACCCTGTTCAATTAACTTTCCAACTTGTCGCTGGATCTCGTCTATTTGGCTATGCGGACTCCGGTAATTTTTCACATATACCGGTTCATCATACTTAAGTCTTAATTTTTGTTTATAAAAATTATTTGTTGTGATCGGTTCGGTGTCAAGTCCGAACACATCACTATACTCAGTGCATAACTCTTCAAGTTTGTCTTTGAATAGTGTTGGGAAATTTTTCTTCAATTTATGAATTACAGATTCTTTTCTTATATCTTTGGTATTTTGAACTATATCGTAGTTCGAAAGTGATTCAAATTTTAAATTGTTAAAGCCTACTATTTGGCATTTATCTGTAGTATTTAAGAGTTGGACAAAAGTACTTTGGGTTGTTGCAATAGTGTTTGCAACATAAACACCCGGTTTAATTTCCTGATTCGGAATTAGAATGTTACCTTCTGCTGAAGATAGTTCTATTTTGCGTACCACTTGGGATCTTGCTGGTAGAAGTGTTGAGTTATTACCAGAATTGAATGTTATTGGAACATAGATTGGGTACGTTAATTCTTGTGGTCTAAACCAATCTTCTGAATTGCCGTAATCTAATTTGCAATTAATAGTTTTTATGAAATCTAATCCTATTATTCCATCGCATGGGATTGCGAAATCTGAATGAAGCAGATGAAATTCGTATGGAATAATGTATTTATCTGTCTGTAATTCTATTGAGACTAGGCCTTTGGAGTTTATTACTCCTTCTCCTATGCCTCGAATGTCTACGGTTTTGTTTACTTGGATGTCGTGAAATACATCAGAATTTTCTTTTATTATTGAAATATCTGCACCGGTATCAATTAGGAATGTTATTTTCTTATTGGTTTTAACGTTCTTAAATGATACAAAATTATTAAGACTTAGGTTAATAGAGTAGACTTTATTTTTTAATTTTGAGCATTTGGAGGAGCTTGTCCGTTTCCCTGGTCCATTTGGGTAATTCGGACATTTGTGTTGTTATTACCATTCTGTTGGTTATTTGTGTTTTGTCTATTATTATTGTGTCCACCTCCACGGCCGCCACTTCGGTAGCGTGAATAATTTTGGACTCGTTTGGCTCTGTGGGCATGGCTATTGCTCCAATTCGAATTGTTATTGTTCCAATTCGAGTTGTTTCTCCAATTACCATTATTCTTATAGCGGCGTCTACCGCGGTCATTATGCTGGGCATAAAAAATGGTATTATTTTGGGAACTTCCTGTGGAGCCCGACTCTACTGAAAGAGTGGTAAATCTAGTGATGGCTTCTTTAGCTGAATCAAAGTTTCCTGATTCCTGATTAATATCTGGACTCTTTGACTTTTGGTATGACTTACCATAGCATTCACTGCCATTTTGGTAGTGTATTTTATTGCTTGTTCAGTTGGAAGACCATCCGAAATATATGCGCCTTTAAGGGCGTCGGTCAACTCAGTAATCTCCTTTGTGTATGAAGCACAGTTACGGGGGGTTTCTCTGCAGATTTTTAATTTTTGCTGTTAAAAGATCCACTGATTCACCCTTGAAGATTGTTGATAGTTTTCGTATTACTTCATCAATCGTTGTTTCAGAGCTTAGAGTATTACCCGCTTGACCTTTCAATTTTGATTTTATGATTTCGATGGCTACTGCTTCATGCGGTTCTTTTATGGTGTCAAGTACGCGAAGCGCCCCAATGAAACCTGGTGGATTTTTAATATCACCATCGAAGTATGGTAGCAGCCTGCTGGCTGTGTTTATGAATTCTACCACTGTTTGAGTCATTTTGTTGTTTTCTTTTGGAATCGCTGGTTTGTTAAGAATTATGTTTGATTGATCAGAGCTCACTGATGGTTCTTCTTGACCTATTTCTTCATCAGCCATTAGTTGCGTTTTTTTTTCCAGTACTTTTGAAGTTTCCAAATCAGATGTTTGTTTAAATTCAATATTGTGTCTGGTTAGCACAGTTATTGCTTTTTGTTTGTAATCACTGTAGAACGCATTTGCGGCTGTTTTTTGCCCTGCCTTTAGTTTGCTATAGTGCTCAGTTAATACTGCTCTAATAGCTTGGAGCTTTTCAGTTATTATTTTCGTGTGTTTGGTTACTGTGTCTTGGGATGTTTCTCTGTTTTGCGAGCGGCACTTACAAGATTTAGTTAATTCTTGTGCGTGTATTCTAGCTTTTCCTATTATCTCATCCCAAGTAACCATAGTTTGTTAAAAATAACAAAAGTTTCGAAAATGTTTATGGTTGTTTTTTTTTTTTTTTTTATTCTGTATCTATTATTTCTACATCTGAGTCGGTAAGATCGATTGGTTCTTTACTCGATTCTGATATGTCTATCAGAGCGATTGAGTCATTGAAAAGTTCGTGGACCCATCCGGGCACGTCTTTACGTAAAGGAGTCTTAGCTAACAAGCTAAGCTACTTTTATGGATTTTTCCATAAGATCTACAATATTTTTTTCAAATTTGTAGTTGTGGGCTATCCAATACCTTATTTCCTTGTATTTGTGATTTGTTTCACCTGATTGTATCAGGAAATCGAGGAAAGGTAAATATTTTTGTAGCTTTTTTGTTTCTTTCTTATCCATATTCTACACTTACTTGTTAGGCCTATTAGTACGGATGTATTTATATATTAAAAAATCATTTAGGCTTACTGCCTTGGTTCCTCCATTAGGTAGAAACGATATGTGCCTGCTTCATTTGAAAAACAGCATACATATGGTACTGTGAGGATGAAACTCATCTGTACCCTAGAGCCTCCTTGAACTGGGAAATCTTCTCCCGTTATATTGAGGTAAGCTGATCTAATTTGTACCAAGCATATTGAGTTTTGTGGTGAATTGATCTGCTCATTTCTAAAAACCTCAATTAAATCTTGGACAATACTGGGATGCCTAGCGTTTATTTTTTGAAAATATCTATCTAGAGCGGCCATTATTTTTCAGATTTTCCTTTAATCTATAGTCGCTTGTGTGCATATGTATTTTTAGACCTTATCTAGGTCATTAGCTTGGCTTAGGGCTCTTTTGGTTACACATTTATTGTGCAATAGGTAAGCTTTATATAAAACATATGCGCACATTACTACGACAATTATCAATAACAATATGCTCGTTAACCTCAAATCAGTATTTGATGATTCGATTTTATTTATTACATTAGCAGTGGAGTCCACTGATTTTGTTTCTATTAACCCCATTGTGGGTATAAGAGATATATCATCAAATTTACTTATGGAATTATCGAACATATGGAGTTTATTAAAAAAATTTTTTTTTTTGTATAATTCTAATAATAATCTCACTGACTAACGCTCCTATATGAGACTATTTTAATTTAATAAAATGAATATGACAAATACGGGGAAAAGAGAGAAAAAAAATTTATATATAGGAACAAGAGCCCCTAAAAACAGCTCAAAACCTTTTGTTTAGAAATTATTTAAAAAAAAAAAAATTTTTTTTTTTTATATATGTATTTCAAGCTTCTGTCTTATTTGCTTGAATACGAATATTGTTTAACATATAAAAAAAATTTTTATGGATTCATGGTTATTAATTTTTATTTAAAAATTTATTATTATTAGAGCGAAGCTCTCTTAGGCGCGTTGGGGTAGGAAATTTTTTTAAAAACACACGAACACGTTCGGCACCTCTGCGTGTAAGCCGAACGGCTGCCGAAGTCCTCTCACAAACAAATCAAAATCATGAGGGTGGGTTTAGTTTCTCTCAGCATTTCGAGAGAGAACACACATGAAAAAATTGATCGCTGCTTTGTTTTTCTATCTTTTTCTTGCATCAGATTATCGGCTGCGATCGTTTTCTTGATTTGATATAGAATTTTATGAATTTTCATTTTTTGCAGTGTAAAGCAACATACGCACACAAGCAAGTCCACACATACAACTACACTTTTTAAGCAACATACGCACACAAGCCAGTGCACACATACAACTACACTTTTTAAGCGCTCTCTTTGTTCCGGGCCCTGGAATAGTCTATCTAAATAGTTGCTCAGTTCTCGGGGTGGGGGCGATACTCAAATCATAATAACAGTCATTCAGTGAAGTAAACAATCAAGCGTGCAGTGTGAAAATTAAACCGTATTAGATGGCTCAAAATAAACGATCTTTCGAGGAAGATGATTCCAAACCAAGAAAAAAGTCTAACATACCCGTGAACCAGCCTCCCATTGCGACAACGTAAGTATATTGAAATTTGTCATCGACTACTTTTTTTTGCATTGCCGTCAAGTTGGCGCCAATTGCAAAATGAGAAAGAGGAAATGTTGATAACAAATTTGTTTGTTTGTTCGATTATCGATTATCGATAAAGATATTGAACAATCGATTGACATCAGCTGAGAAAAGTGCAGGTAAATTATATATGTATGTAAATAAGCTAAAGTTATGTTTAATTTTATGTTATTTTTATTTGAATATGAAAAGTCCTCTCCGCCCACCTACACCCAAAAATACAGTTCTCAGCTGTGCGCGTGCCAATAATTTTCTATACAAACAAATTTGTTATCAACATTTCCTCTTTCTCATTTTGCAATTGGCGCCAACTTGACGGCAATGCAAAAAAAGTAGTCGCTGACAAATTTCAATATACTTACGTTGTCGCAATGGGAGGCTGGTTCACGGGTATGTTAGACTTTTTTCTTGGTTTGGAATCATCTTCCTCGAAAGATCGTTTATTTTGAGCCATCTAATACGGTTTAATTTTCACACTGCACGCTTGATTGTTTACTTCACTGAATGACTGTTATTATGATTTGAGTATCGCCCCCACCTCGAGAACTGAGCAACTATTTAGATAGACTATTCCAGGGCCCGGAACAAAGAGAGCGCTTAAAAAGTGTAGTTGTATGTGTGCACTGGCTTGTGTGCGTATGTTGCTTAAAAAGTGTAGTTGTATGTGTGGACTTGCTTGTGTGCGTATGTTGCTTTACACTGCAAAAAATGAAAATTCATAAAATTCTATATCAAATCAAGAAAACGAACGCAGCCGATAATCTGATGCAAGAAAAAGATAGAAAAACAAAGCAGCGATCAATTTTTTCATGTGTGTTCTCTCTCGAAATGCTGAGAGAAACTAAACCCACCCTCATGATTTTGATTTGTTTGTGAGAGGACTTCGGCAGCCGTTCGGCTTACACGCAGAGGTGCCGAACGTGTTCGTGTGTTTTTAAAAAAAATTTCCTACCCCAACGCGCCTAAGAGAGCTTCGCTCTAATAATAATAAATTTTTAAATAAAAATTAATAACCATGAATCCATAAAAAATTTTTTTTTATATGTTAAACAATATTCGTATTCAAGCAAATAAGACAGAAGCTTGAAATACATATATTAAAAAAAAAAATTTTTTTTTTTTTAAATAATTTCTAAACAAAAGGTTTTGAGCTGTTTTTAGGGGCTCTTGTTCCTATATATAAATTTTTTTCTCTCTTTTCCCCGTATTTGTCATATTCATTTTATTAAATTAAAAAAGTTATTCATTTTATTAAATTAAAATAGTCATATAGGAGCGTTAGTCAGTGAGATTATTATTAGAATTATACAAAAAAAAAATTTTTTTAATAAACTCCATATGTTCGATAATTCCATAAGTAAATTTGATGATATATCTCTTATACCCACAATGGGGTTAATAGAAACAAAATCAGTGGACTCCACTGCTAATGTAATAAATAAAATCGAATCATCAAATACTGATTTGAGGTTAACGAACATATTGTTATTGATAATTGTCGTAGTAATGTGCGCATATGTTTTATATAAAGCTTACCTATTGCACAATAAATGTGTAACCAAAAGAGCCCTAAGCCAAGCTAATGACCTAGATAAGGTCTAAAAATACATATGCACACAAGCGACTATAGATTAAAGGAAAATCTGAAAAATAATGGCCACTCTAGATAGATATTTTCAAAAAATAAACGCTAGGCATCCCAGTATTGTCCAAGATTTAATTGAGGTTTTTAGAAATGAGCAGATCAATTCACCACAAAACTCAATATGCTTGGTACAAATTAGATCAGCTTACCTCAATATAACGGGAGAAGATTTCCCAGTTCAAGGAGGCTCTAGGGTACAGATGAGTTTCATCCTCACAGTACCATATGTATGCTGTTTTTCAAATGAAGCAGGCACATATCGTTTCTACCTAATGGAGGAACCAAGGCAGTAAGCCTAAATGATTTTTTTATATATAAATACATCCGTACTAATAGGCCTAACAAGTTAGTGTAGAATATGGATAAGAAAGAAACAAAAAAGCTACAAAAATATTTACCTTTCCTCGATTTCCTGATACAATCAGGTGAAACAAATCACAAATACAAGGAAATAAGGTATTGGATAGCCCACAACTACAAATTTGAAAAAAATATTGTAGATCTTATGGAAAAATCCATAAAAGTAGCTTATAGTAGATTGTTAGCTAAGACTCCTTTACGTAAAGACGTGCCCGGATGGGTCCACGAACTTTTCAAGGACTCAATCGCTCTGATAGACATATCAGAATCGAGTACAGAACCAATAGATCTAACCGACTCAGATGTAGAAATAATAGATACAGAATAAAAAAAAAAAAAACAACCATAAACATTTTCGAAACTTTTGTTATTTTTAACAAACTATGGTTACTTGGGATGAGATAATAGGAAAAGCTAGAATACACGCACAAGAATTAACTAAATCTTGTAAGTGCCTCTCGCAAAACAGAGAAACATCCCAAGACACAGTAACCAAACACACGAAAATAATAACTGAAAAGCTCCAAGCTATTAGAGCAGTATTAACTGAGCACTATAGCAAACTAAAGGCAGGGCAAAAAACAGCCGCAAATGCGTTCTACAGTGATTACAAACAAAAAGCAATAACTGTGCTAAACAGACACAATATTGAATTTAAACAAACATCTGATTTGGAAACTTCAATAGTACTGGAAAAAAAAACGCAACTAATGGCTGATGAAGAAATAGGTCAAGAAGAACCATCAGTGAGCTCTGATCAATCAATCATAAGTCTTAACAAACCAGCGATTCCAAAAGAAAACAACAAAATGACTCAAACAGTGGTAGAATTCATAAACACAGCCACCAGGCTGCTACCATACTTCGATGGTGATATTAAAAATCTACCAGGTTTCATTGGGGCGCTTCGCGTACTTGACACCATAAAAGAAACGCATGAAGCAGTAGCCATCGAAATCATAAAATCAAAATTGAAAGGTCAAGCGGGTAATACTCTAAGCTCTGAAACAACGATTGATGAAGTAATACGAAAACTATCAACAATCTTCAAGGGTGAATCAGTGGATCTTTTAACAGCAAAAATTAAAAATCTGCAGAGAAACCCCAGTAACTGTGCTTCATACACAAAGGAGATTACTGAGTTGACCGACGCCCTTAAAGGCGCATATATTTCGGATGGTCTTCCAACTGAACAAGCAATAAAATACACTACCAAAGTGGCAGTAAATGCTATGGTAAGTCATACCAAAAGTCAAAGAGTCCAGATATTAATGGAATCAGGAAACTTTGATTCAGCTAAAGAAGCCATCACTAGATTTACCACTCTTTCAGTAGAGTCGGGCTCCACAGGAAGTTCCCAAAATAATACCATTTTTTATGCCCAGCATAATGACCGCGGTAGACGCCGCTATAACAATAATGGTAACTGGAGAAACAACTCGAATTGGAACAATAACAATTCGAATTGGAGCAATAACGATGCCCACAGAGCCCAACGAGGCCGAAATTATTCACGCTACCGAAGAGGCGGCCGTGGAGGTGGACACAATAATAATAGACAAAACACAAATAACCAACAGAATGGTAATAACAACACAAATGTCCGAATTACCCAAAGTGACCAGGGAAACGGACAAGCTCCTCCAAATGCTCAAAATTAAAAAATAAAGTCTACTCTATTAACCTAAGTCTTAATAATTTTGTATCATTTAAGAATGTTAAAACCAATAAGAAAATAACATTCTTAATTGATACCGGTGCAGATATTTCAATAATAAAAGAAAATTCTGATGTATTTCACGACATCCAAGTAAACAAAACCGTAGACATTCGAGGCATAGGAGAAGGAGTAATAAACTCCAAAGGCCTAGTCTCAATAGAATTACAGACAGATAAATACATTATTCCATACGAATTTCATCTGCTTCATTCAGATTTCGCAATCCCATGCGATGGAATAATAGGATTAGATTTCATAAAAACTTTTAATTGCAAATTAGATTACGGCAATTCAGAAGATTGGTTTATACTTAGACCACAAGAATTAACGTACCCAATCTATGTTCCAATAACATTCAATTCTGGTAATAACTCAACACTTCTACCAGCAAGATCCCAAGTGGTACGCAAAATAGAACTATCTTCAGCAGAAGGTAACATTTTAATTCCGAATCAGGAAATTAAACCGGGCGTTTATGTTGCAAACACTATTGCAACAACCCAAAGTACTTTTGTCCGACTCTTAAATACCACAGATAAATGCCAAATAGTAGGCTTTAACAATTTAAAATTTGAATCACTTTCGAACTACGATATAGTTCAAAATACCAAAGATATAAGAAAAGAATCTGTAATTCATAAATTGAAGAAAAATTTCCCAACACTATTCAAAGACAAACTTGAAGAGTTATGCACTGAGTATAGTGATGTGTTCGGACTTGACACCGAACCGATCACAACAAATAATTTTTATAAACAAAAATTAAGACTTAAGGATGATGAACCGGTATATGTGAAAAATTACCGGAGTCCGCATAGCCAAATAGACGAGATCCAGCGACAAGTTGGAAAGTTAATTGAACAGGGTATTGTTGAACCGTCTGTTTCGCCTTATAATAGCCCACTCTTACTAGTCCCAAAGAAAACACTTTCGGGATCTAAGGAAAAAAACTGGCGATTAGTAATTGACTATCGTCAAATAAACAAAAAATTGCTGTCAGATAAGTTTCCGCTCCCCAGAATTGATGATATTCTTGATCAATTGGGAAGAGCAAAATATTTTTCTTGCCTTGACTTAATGTCAGGTTTTCACCAAATAGAACTAGAAGAAAAATCAAGAGATATAACGTCTTTTTCAACGAGCAATGGCTCATATCGCTTCACGCGATTACCTTTCGGTCTAAAAATAGCACCTAATTCATTTCAGAGAATGATGACAATAGCATTCTCAGGGCTTGAGCCCAGCCAAGCTTTCCTCTATATGGATGATTTAATCGTTATCGGTTGTTCTGAACAACATATGATTAAAAATTTAGTAGATGTTTTTAAACTTTGCAGAAAAAACAATCTAAAACTGCATCCAGAAAAATGCTCATTTTTTATGCATGAGGTGACATTCCTAGGTCACAAATGCACAGACAAAGGAATCTTGCCAGACGACACAAAATTTGACGTCATCAAGAATTATCCAGTCCCACATGATGCAGATAGTGCTAGACGTTTCGTTGCATTTTGCAATTATTATCGACGTTTCATAAAAAATTTCGCCGAATATTCCCGGCACATAACAAGATTATGTAAAAAGAATGTTCCATTCGAATGGACAGCAGAATGCGAAAATGCATTCCAATACTTAAAAGAAAAGCTCGTTCAACCTAATCTATTGCAGTACCCAGATTTCAGCAAAGAATTTTGCATAATCACAGATGCAAGCAAACAAGCATGTGGAGCAGTTTTAACACAAAACTATAATGGACTCCAGCTTCCAGTTTCATATGCATCAAGAGCGTTCACTAAAGGTGAAAGCAACAAAAGTACTACAGAACAAGAGCTAGCAGCAATACATTGGGCAATAACACATTTTCGACCATACATATATGGAAAACATTTCACAGTGCGAACAGACCATAGACCATTAACATATTTATTCTCCATGGTCAACCCGAGTTCAAAACTAACACGCATGCGGCTAGAATTGGAAGAGTACGACTTTACAGTAGAGTATTTGAGAGGTAAAGATAATTTTGTGGCAGACGCCTTATCGCGGATAACTATATCCGAATTAAAAGATATGAGTACAAAAGTCCTGAAAGTCACTACCAGGCAACAAAGTAGACAGAAAAACTGCGCAGTTAATAAGAAGAACTTTTGCCAAGGCAAAAACTTCAAAATGCTTCTAGGCCCAACGTATACGAAGTCATCAATAATGACGAGGTACGGAAAGTAGTGACCTTGCGAATAACAGAATCTAAATGTTCACTGAAACATGGAAAGAAAGTTATGGCAAGAATTGAAGTTAGCGATTTGTATACCAATGGAATTCTCGACTTAGGTCAGTTCTTCCAAAGGCTTGAAATGCAAGCCGGTATACTTGAAATCAGCCAACTAAAATTGGCACCGAGCGAAAAGATCTTTGAAATTATTTCAATAGATTCTTTTAAAAATATGGGCAATACTATATTGAAAACATTAAGAGTAGCGCTACTCCGGCCGGTGACCCTAATAGAAAATGAAAAAGAAGCAATACTGTCTACATATCATGATGATCCAATTCAAGGAGGTCATACTGGCATTACCAGAACGCTGGCAAAAATCAAAAGACACTACTATTGGAAAAATATGGGACGCCATATAAGTAAAGAGTCATAAAGCAGGTGTCAAAAATGAGCACATACGAAGACTCCTATGATAATAACAGAAACACCAGCGAAGGCTTTTGATAAAGTTATAGTGGACACAATGGTCCGCTCCAAAATCGATAATGAAAATGAGTATATTGTCACATTGATATGCGATCTGACAAAATACTTAATAGCCATTCCAGTCGCATCTAAGAGTGCAAGTAATGTAGCTAAAGCTATATTCGAAAATTGTATACTACAGTACGGTCCAATGAAAACACTCATTACGGACATGGGAACTGAGTATAAAAATCAGATTATAACAGATATATGCAAGTACATGAAGATTAAAAATCTGACATCTACAGCATACCACCACCAGACTTTAGGGACAATAGAACGAAGTCATAGAACATTCAATGAATATATTCGTTCATACATATCAGCAGATAAGTCCGATTGGGATGCTTGGATACAATATTTCACTTATTGTTACAACACAACACCCTCGGCAGTGCATGAATATTGTCCATACGAACTAGTATTTGGAAGACCACCAAATCAGTTCATAGATTTTAACAAAATAGATAGAATAGATCCAATATACAATTTAGACGACTACTCTAAGGAAATAAAATTTAGAATAGAAATAGCATATAAAAGAGCTAGGATTATGTTAGAAAACCATAAGTTAAAGAATAAGAAATATTACGACAAATATATTTCCGATTTTGATTTAAAAATAGGAGATAAAGTCTTATTAAGAAAAGAAATAGGTCATAAACTAGATGCTAAATATATAGGGCCTTATAAGGTAGTGAGTATAGAAGAAAATGACAATATACTAATAGCAGATGATAAGAATAAAAACCAGAAGGTTCATAAAAACAGACTAAAACCGTTTTCGGAATGATCAACCGTAAAAATAATCAACCATACATTAAAAAAAAAAAAAAAAAAAATAAAAAAAAAAAAAAAAAAATCTTTATGGATTCATCTATTATTGAAAACAAATTCATGCAATTTCTAAAAACAAGAGAAAGAAATTGTCTGAAGAGACACAAAAAAAAAATTTTTTTCTTAAGATACACCTTTACTTTACCTTTATTTTACCTTTCTATATCAATAATCATTACAATAACTCCACAATATTACGTTATTCTCTAAAAAGGGGAGGTGTAGTATATTCATACAAATAATCATTCAATACAATAAGCTCAACTTGTAACACTTTGTTGCAAGTATAAACAATTAAACATATACGCATTAAAATATAATTGTGCACTTGAATATGTTCATGTGCATACATTGAAGTATTCACATAAACATATTCACATAAACATACAATTAAGTATGAACATATATGTATGTACATTTGTATATGCACATACATATATTCACATAAGCACTGTATGCACAAGCATAACATGAGCTAGAGTCAGGCCAGCGTGTGACCGCTGACGAAGCACTTTGATGCATGCGCTCCAACAGTATGTATGTATGTACTGACACTCCCTCTCTTTTGTAGCTGTCGCATAAGTCGCAGCATAAGAATATATATGTAAAATTAGCTTAAGCAAAAGAATAATTTGGAATAAAAAATCAATCTAAAAACTACAATCAAACGACACAGACGTGTCCGTTCTTTTATTTTTAAACCTAATGGAACCCGGTCAAGGAAGGATTTACATGGCGACCGTGACATGGTCCTAAAGGACCTACAAGGATACTACAAAGAGAAACTATTTTCTAATGGAAATATATCTCTACATATATATAGAAGTATATAAATACTTCCTATAATTCAGCAGTGCAGAGAAACTTGAAGCTGCTAATCAAAAAAAAAAAAAAATGCTTTTTGACTATGCAAATACTACTAAACAAAAAAAAAAGCGTGCAAAGAAATTATGATATAAAGCAAAAAAGAGGGGAAAGAAATTTTTTAAGTCAATAATACAACAGCAACAACGACATCAAAAAAAAAAAAAAAAAAAAAAAAAAAACCAACACCAACCAACCAACAGAAAAACAAAACTACGGATGAACAACGGTGACGATATTCCCTTTGCGGAATCTGCTCCTATCGAGCAAAGGGATGCACCGACGCTAAAAAAAGTTAGAGCTGTATCCCAACGATGGACCGCGCCCACGACAATAGATGAGTACCGGGCCCGCAACGCCAAATCCAACAAGGCCAGAGAAGACCAAATGTTGAGAACAAATTTGTTTGTATCCAGAAAATTATTGGCACCGACAGCTGAGAACTGTATTTTTGGGTGAGGTGGCGAAGACTTTTCATATTCAAATAAAAATAACATAAAATTAAACATAACTTTAGCTTATTTACATACATATATAATTTACCTGCACTTTTCAGCTGATGTCAATCGATTGTTCAATATCTTTATCGATAATCGATAATCGAACAAACAAACAAATTTGTTATCAACATTTCCCTTCTCATTTTGCAATTGGGCCAACTTGACGGCAATGAAAAAAATAGTCGATGACAAATTTCAATAACTTACGTTGGCAATGGGAGGCTGGTTCACGGGTATTGTTAGACTTTTTTCTTGGTTTGGAATCATCTTCCTCAAGATCGTTTATTTTGAGCCATCTAATACGGTTTAATTTTCACACTGCACGCTTGATTGTTTACTAACTGAATGACTGTTATTATGAAGCTGTGGAAGTATCGCCCCCACCCTAGAGAACTGAGCAATATTTAGATAGACTAACTTCCAGGGCCCGGAAAAAGAGCTAAAAAAGAAAGTTGTACGTATGCACTTAATTTGTGTATGTTAGTTAAAGGTTTTGCATTTGGACTTCTTGTAATTTTTTTGCTTTACACTCAAAAAATTAAAATTTACTAAAAAATTAATATCAAATTGAAAACGAAAGTGCAGCCGATAATCTGATGCTATAATTTGAAAACAATTACTAACAATGTGGTTGAAGAATTTTTCTTTTATTATTTTAATTAATAAACACTAAATGACATGTATACTTGAATTGTGAGCCAACCACATACTCTATAATTTTTCCACGTCTCTGGCTGCTGTGCAAGACACAGTTGAGATAAATTTTTTTTCTTTCGTTTTCAAAAAAAAAAAATAATAAATTTTTAAATAAAAATTAATATCCATGAATCCATAACAATTTTTTTTTATATTTCAAACAATATTCGTATTCAAGCAAATAAGACAGAAGCTTTGAAATACATATATAAAAAAAAAAATTTTTTTTTTTTTTTAAAATAATTTCTAAACAAAAGGTTTTGAGCTGTTTTTAGGGGCTCTTGTTCCATATATTTTTTTTTTCTCTTTTCCCCGTATTTGTCATATTCATTTTATTAAATTAAAATAGTCTCATATAGGATCGTTAGTCAGTGAGATCATTATTAGAATTATACAAAAAAAATTTTTTTTAATAAACTCCATATGTTCGATAATTCCATAAGTAAATTTGATGATATATCTCTTATACCCACAATGGGGTTAATAGAAACAAAATCAGTGGACTCCACTGCTAATGTAATAAATAAAATCGAATCATCAAATACTGATTTGAGATTAACGAACATATTGTTATTGATAATTGTCGTAGTAATGTGCGCATATGTTTTATATAAAGCTTACCTATTGCACAATAAATGTGTAACCAAAAGAGCCCTAAGCCAAGCTAATGACCTAGATAAGGTCTAAAAATACATATGCACACAAGCGACTATAGATTAAAGGAAAATCTGAAAAATAATGGCCACTCTAGATAGATATTTTCAAAAAATAAACGCTAGGCATCCCAGTATTGTCCAAGATTTAATTGAGGTTTTTAGAAATGAGCAGATCAATTCACCACAAAACTCAATAAGCTTGGTACAAATTAGATCAGCTTACCTCAATATAACGGGAGAAGATTTCCCAGTTCAAGGAGGCTCTAGGGTACAGATGAGTTTCATCCTCACAGTACCATATGTATGCTGTTTTTCAAATGAAGCAGGCACATATCGTTTCTACCTAATGGAGGAACCAAGGCAGTAAGCCTAAATGATTTTTTTTTAATATATAAATACATCCGTACTAATAGGCCTAACAAGTTAGTGTAGAATATGGATAAGAAAGAAACAAAAAAGCTACAAAAATATTTACCTTTCCTCGATTTCCTGATACAATCAGGTGAAACAAATCACAAATACAAGGAAATAAGGTATTGGATAGCCCACAACTACAAATTTGAAAAAAATATTGTAGATCTTATGGAAAAATCCATAAAAGTAGCTTATAGTAGATTGTTAGCTAAGACTCCTTTACGTAAAGACGTGCCCGGATGGGTCCACGAACTTTTCAAGGACTCAATCGCTCTGATAGACATATCAGAATCGAGTACAGAACCAATAGATCTAACAGACTCAGATGTAGAAATAATAGATACAGAATAAAAAAAAAAAAACAACCATAAACATTTTCGAAACTTTTGTTATTTTTAACAAACTATGGTTACTTGGGATGAGATAATAGGAAAAGCTAGAATACACGCACAAGAATTAACTAAATCTTGTAAGTGCCTCTCGCAAAACAGAGAAACATCCCAAGACACAGTAACCAAACACACGAAAATAATAACTGAAAAGCTCCAAGCTATTAGAGCAGTATTAACTGAGCACTATAGCAAACTAAAGGCAGGGCAAAAAACAGCCGCAAATGCGTTCTACAGTGATTACAAACAAAAAGCAATAACTGTGCTAAACAGACACAATATTGAATTTAAACAAACATCTGATTTGGAAACTTCAATAGTACTGGAAAAAAAACGCAACTAATGGCTGATGAAGAAATAGGTCAAGAAGAACCATCAGTGAGCTCTGATCAATCAATCATAAGTCATAATAAACCAGCGATTCCAAAAGGAAGCAACAAAATGACTCAAACAGTGGTAGAATTCATAAACACAGCCACCAGGCTGCTACCATACTTCGATGGTGATATTAAAAATCTACCAGGTTTCATTGGGGCGCTTCGCGTACTTGACACCATAAAAGAAACGCATGAAGCAGTAGCCATCGAAATCATAAAATCAAAATTGAAAGGTCAAGCGGGTAATACTCTAAGCTCTGAAACAACGATTGATGAAGTAATACGAAAACTATCAACAATCTTCAAGGGTGAATCAGTGGATCTTTTAACAGCAAAAATTAAAAATCTGCAGAGAAACCCCAGTAACTGTGCTTCATACACAAAGGAGATTACTGAGTTGACCGACGCCCTTAAAGGCGCATATATTTCGGATGGTCTTCCAACTGAACAAGCAATAAAATACACTACCAAAGTGGCAGTAAATGCTATGGTAAGTCATACCAAAAGTCAAAGAGTCCAGATATTAATGGAATCAGGAAACTTTGATTCAGCTAAAGAAGCCATCACTAGATTTACCACTCTTTCAGTAGAGTCGGGCTCCACAGGAAGTTCCCAAAATAATACCATTTTTTATGCCCAGCATAATGACCGCGGTAGACGCCGCTATAACAATAATGGTAACTGGAGAAACAACTCGAATTGGAACAATAACAATTCGAATTGGAGCAATAACGATGCCCACAGAGCCCAACGAGGCCGAAATTATTCACGCTACCGAAGAGGCGGCCGTGGAGGTGGACACAATAATAATAGACAAAACACAAATAACCAACAGAATGGTAATAACAACACAAATGTCCGAATTACCCAAAGTGACCAGGGAAACGGACAAGCTCCTCCAAATGCTCAAAATTAAAAAATAAAGTCTACTCTATTAACCTAAGTCTTAATAATTTTGTATCATTTAAGAATGTTAAAACCAATAAGAAAATAACATTCTTAATTGATACCGGTGCAGATATTTCAATAATAAAAGAAAATTCTGATGTATTTCACGACATCCAAGTAAACAAAACCGTAGACATTCGAGGCATAGGAGAAGGAGTAATAAACTCCAAAGGCCTAGTCTCAATAGAATTACAGACAGATAAATACATTATTCCATACGAATTTCATCTGCTTCATTCAGATTTCGCAATCCCATGCGATGGAATAATAGGATTAGATTTCATAAAAACTTTTAATTGCAAATTAGATTACGGCAATTCAGAAGATTGGTTTATACTTAGACCACAAGAATTAACGTACCCAATCTATGTTCCAATAACATTCAATTCTGGTAATAACTCAACACTTCTACCAGCAAGATCCCAAGTGGTACGCAAAATAGAACTATCTTCAGCAGAAGGTAACATTTTAATTCCGAATCAGGAAATTAAACCGGGCGTTTATGTTGCAAACACTATTGCAACAACCCAAAGTACTTTTGTCCGACTCTTAAATACCACAGATAAATGCCAAATAGTAGGCTTTAACAATTTAAAATTTGAATCACTTTCGAACTACGATATAGTTCAAAATACCAAAGATATAAGAAAAGAATCTGTAATTCATAAATTGAAGAAAAATTTCCCAACACTATTCAAAGACAAACTTGAAGAGTTATGCACTGAGTATAGTGATGTGTTCGGACTTGACACCGAACCGATCACAACAAATAATTTTTATAAACAAAAATTAAGACTTAAGGATGATGAACCGGTATATGTGAAAAATTACCGGAGTCCGCATAGCCAAATAGACGAGATCCAGCGACAAGTTGGAAAGTTAATTGAACAGGGTATTGTTGAACCGTCTGTTTCGCCTTATAATAGCCCACTCTTACTAGTCCCAAAGAAAACACTTTCGGGATCTAAAGAAAAAAACTGGCGATTAGTAATTGACTATCGTCAAATAAGCAAAAAATTGCTGTCAGATAAGTTTCCGCTCCCCAGAATTGATGATATTCTTGATCAATTGGGAAGAGCAAAATATTTTTCTTGCCTTGACTTAATGTCAGGTTTTCACCAAATAGAACTAGAAGAAAAATCAAGAGATATAACGTCTTTTTCAACGAGCAATGGCTCATATCGCTTCACGCGATTACCTTTCGGTCTAAAAATAGCACCTAATTCATTTCAGAGAATGATGACAATAGCATTCTCAGGGCTTGAGCCCAGCCAAGCTTTCCTCTATATGGATGATTTAATCGTTATCGGTTGTTCTGAACAACATATGATTAAAAATTTAGTAGATGTTTTTAAACTTTGCAGAAAACACAATCTAAAACTGCATCCAGAAAAATTCTCATTTTTTATGCATGAGGTGACATTCCTAGGTCACAAATGCACAGACAAAGGAATCTTGCCAGACGACACAAAATTTGACGTCATCAAGAATTATCCAGTCCCACATGATGCAGATAGTGCTAGATGTTTCGTGGCATTTTGTAATTATTATCGACGTTTTATAAAAAATTTCGCCGAATATTCCCGGCACATAACAAGATTATGTAAAAAGAATGTTCCATTCGAATGGACAGCAGAATGCGAAAATGCATTCCAATACTTAAAAGAAAAGCTCGTTCAACCTAATCTATTGCAGTACCCAGATTTCAGCAAAGAATTTTGCATAATCACAGATGCAAGCAAACAAGCATGTGGAGCAGTTTTAACACAAAACTATAATGGACTCCAGCTTCCAGTTTCATATGCATCAAGAGCGTTCACTAAAGGTGAAAGCAACAAAAGTACTACAGAACAAGAGCTAGCAGCAATACATTGGGCAATAACACATTTTCGACCATACATATATGGAAAACATTTCACAGTGCGAACAGACCATAGACCATTAACATATTTATTCTCCATGGTCAACCCGAGTTCAAAACTAACACGCATGCGGCTATAATTGGAAGAGTACGACTTTACAGTAGAGTATTTGAGAGGTAAAGATAATTTTGTGGCAGACGCCTTATCGGGGATAACTATATCCGAATTAAAAGATATGAGTACAAAAGTCCTGAGAGTCACTACTAGGCAACAAAGTAGACAGAAAAACTGCGCAGTTAATATAGAAGAACTTTTGCCAAGGCAAAAACTGTAAAATGCTTCTAGGCCCAACGTATATGAAGTCATCAATAATAACGAGGTACGGAAAGTAGTGACCTGGCGAATAACAGAATCTAAATGTTCGCTGAAACATGGAAAGAAAGTTATGGCAAGAATTGAAGTTAGCGATTTGTATACCAATGGAATTCTCGACTTAGGTCAGTTCTTCCAAAGGCTTGAAATGCAAGCCGGTATACTTGAAATCAGCCAACTAAAATTGGCACCGAGCGAAAAGATCTTTGAAATTATTTCAATTGATTCTTTTAAAAATATGGGCAATACTATATTGAAAACATTAAGAGTAGCGCTACTCCGGCCGGTGACCCTAATAGCAAATGAAAAAGAAGCAATACTGTCTACATATCATGATGATCCAATTCAAGGAGGTCATACTGGCATTACCAGAACACTGGCAAAAATCAAAAGACACTACTATTGGAAAAATATGGGACGCCATATAAAAGAGTACATAAGGAGATGTCATAAATGCCATACGAAGACTCCTATGATAATAACAGAAACACCAGCGAAGGCTTTTGATAAAGTTATAGTGAACACAATAGGTCCGCTACCAAAATCAGATAATGAAAATGAGTATATTGTCACATTGATATGCGATCTGACAAAATACTTAGCCATTCCAGTCGCATCTAAGAGTGCAAGTAAAGTAGCTAAAGCTACATTCGAAAATTGTATACTACAGTACGGTCCAATGAAAACACTCATTACGGACATGGGAACTGAGTATAAAAATCAGATTATAACAGATATATGCAAGTACATGAAGATTAAAAATCTGACATCTACAGCATACCACCACCAGACTTTAGGGACAATAGAACGAAGTCATAGAACATTCAATGAATATATTCGTTCATACATATCAGCAGATAAGTCCGATTGGGATGCTTGGATACAATATTTCACTTATTGTTACAACACAACACCCTCGGCAGTGCATGAATATTGTCCATACGAACTAGTATTTGGAAGACCACCAAATCAGTTAATAGATTTTAACAAAATAGATAGAATAGATCCAATATACAATTTAGACGACTACTCTAAGGAAATAAAATTTAGAATAGAAATAGCATATAAAAGAGCTAGGATTATGTTAGAAAACCATAAGTTAAAGAATAAGAAATATTACTACAAATATATTTCCGATTTTGATTTAAGAATAGGAGATAAAGTCTTATTAAGAAAAGAAATAGGTCATAAACTAGATGCTAAATACATAGGGCCTTATAAGGTAGTGAGTATAGAAGAAAATCACAATACACTAATAGCAGATGATAAGAATAAAAACCAGAAGGTTCATAAAAACAGACTAAAACCGTTTTCGGAATGATCAACCGAAAAAATAATCAACCATAAAAAAAAAAAAAAAAAAAAAAAAAAAACAAAAAAATATAAAAAAAATCTTTGTGGATTCATCTATTATTGAAAACAAATTCATGCAATTTCTAAAAACCAGAGAAAGAAAAAGAAAAACAAAAAAATTTTTTTTCTCGTAAGATACACCTTTACTTTACCTTTATTTTACCTTTCTATATCAATAATCATTACAATAACTCCACAATATAACGTTATTCTCTAAAAAGGGGAGGTGTAGTATATTCATACAAATAATCATTCAATACAATAAGCTCAACTTGTAACACTTTGTTGCAAGTATAAACAATTAAACATATACGCATTAAAATATAATTGTGCACTTAATTTTTATTTAAAAATTTATTATTATTAGAGCGAAGCTCTCTTAGGCGCGTCGGGGTAGGAAATTTTTTTTAAAAACACACGAACACGTTCGGAACCTCTGCGTGTAAGCCGAACGGCTGCCGAAGTCCTCACACAAACAAATCAAAAGCATGAGGGTGGGTTTAGTTTCTCTCAGCATTTCGAGAGAGAACACACATGAAAAAATTGATCGATGCTTTGTTTTTCTATCTTTTTCCTGCATCAGATTATCGGCTGCGATCGTTTTCTTGATTTGATATAGAATTTTATGAATTTTCATTTTTTGCAGTGTAAAGCAACATACGCACACAAGCAAGTGCACACATACAACTACACTTTTTAAGCAACATACGCACACAAGCCAGTGCACACATACAACTACACTTTTTAAGCGCTCTCTTTGTTCCGGCCCTGGAATAGTCTATCTAAATAGTTGCTCAGTTCTCGGGGTGGGGGCGATACTCAAATCATAATAACAGTCATTCAGTGAAGTAAACAATCAAGCGTGCAGTGTGAAAATTAAACCGTATTAGATGGCTCAAAATAAACGATCTTTCGAGGAAGATGATTCCAAACCAAGAAAAAGTCTAACATACCCGTGAACCAGCCTCCCATTGCGACAACGTAAGTATATTGAAATTTGTCAGCGACTACTTTTTTTGCATTGCCGTCAAGTTGGCGCCAATTGCAAAATGAGAAAGAGGAAATGTTGATAACAAATTTGTTTGTATAGAAAATTATTGGCACGCGCACAGCTGAGAACTGTATTTTTGGGTGTAGGTGGGCGGAGAGGACTTTTCATATTCAAATAAAAATAACATAAAATTAAACATAACTTTAGCTTATTTACATACATATATAATTTACCTGCACTTTTCTCAGCTGATGTCAATCGATTGTTCAATATCTTTATCGATTATCGATAAATTATACAAAACTTGAGTCGCATACGAAAGATCCCGTTTTGAAGTTATTCGAAAAGTTTTGTATTATGTATTTCCCGAATTAGAACTTTTCCTATTTGTTTTTTCATAGGTTAGGGTCATTCCACTTCTCGTAAATTAAAAATTTTCGAAAATAAAAAATTTCTGATTTGAAAAATTTCAGTGTTTTCTAATTTGAAAGTGAATAAGAACTGATATCATAGTATTCATTAGTCGTTCATCGTATTAGTTTAAAATTTTTGTAAGTTTCCAGTATGAATTGGCGGGAAATTCAAATTCTACATTGTGAACAAAATTTTCAGGAAATTGAAATTTTCAGAATTTAAAAATTATGAAAGCTAATAATGACAAATTTTATGAGTTACAATTGCGAAATTGAAAGAACGTTTTTCTACAGTGCCAGAACAATCACGACTAATGCCCAGGAAAAAATCAAAAAACGTAATCGAGAATATAGCAAACGCTATAGGTTCCGATTGAAAGTGAAACAACTTCAACTCGCCACTTCAATACTTGACCAAGGCCCAGGAAACATTGGCTGCATCTCGCCTACAACTGTGAAAGAATTACAAAAGGCAGGAAGGTAATTTATTACACGATGAATAATTTGACGTTATCTACAATTTGTATGATCACATCCACATCAAAACCGAAACGAACTTTACACAAATATAATGAAAAGAAAAGTTGAAAACAAGCATTTTTTTTTACGAAGTTAGGATTTTCCAAGGAAAATGCGTTCTTTGAATATAGAAAATGTGCAATGACATTATCATCAATATCGTTGCTATACATTAAGAGGTTATCAAACCTTTCGAAATGAGCTATCATACGTTTGCTTATGTATGATCTGCTCCGACGCTGACGTGGATCTGCTCATATGACAAATTGATTTCTTATCAAAAGAAGAATAATTTCAATTTACGTTTTACAGTAATATCGACAAAGAAGTAAGGTCTTCTCCAGTTTATGATGGGTGAAGGGAAATGCCAAAAGAAACAAACCAGACAGAAATACAAACACAGCATCACAACTCCCTTACTTCAACATACCACGGTCCTTTTCGCGTTTATGAAGAATCTGCATTTTGTGCCGAGCCTAGAGCACAATTATATAACGACAGAAACATTTCCGCTGAAGGAAACTGCCTCTTTTATTCTCTGATAAAGATTTTAGGACTCAAAATATTGCCTCTAGCACTGAGAAGACAACTTAGAGAGTCACGTTTTTTACAATCATGCAGAGATCCTGAGAACACGAGACAAATACTTCTCAGTAACAATCAATATGGCGATGTCGATTGTATACACATCTTTACAACAGAATATAATCGAAATGCATGCGTCCATCTACACTATACTCATGGCAATAACACTGATCGAGTAATTTACTGCCACTTTCGTGTCAATGATTCACCTAAGTTCATTCATTTACATCTTCGTGGTCTTCATTTTACGCCATATAAGCCGATTTCGCAAATACTTCCACACGAAGCAAGAGAAACTCATGATAAAGAACTCTCAAAATCTACTGAATCAACCTCAGATGCAGATGAACCACTCATAGCACCCAACGTGGCGATTGACGAGAACAATGATTTTGCACAGACTAATGTATTAGCTCCAATTTATACAAATTATAATCAGCACGCTAAGGGGCATCTAGATTTTGCCAAAAAATTCAAAAATAATAGTTTTGGACATTCATGTGGAGTTTGCGACCGACTTTGGTGGAAAACCGATTTACAATCAAGTTCTGATCAACACGAGGAGATTTTGCACATCATTACTCCGGTAATCTTTCGTTAATACATTTTTTTGACAGTTTTTGTAGGAATAGTTGTTATTTCTCTAATTATGTGGGTTTTTTAACAAATTTCTTTTGGCGTTACCTTTTAGGGTTACATCCCGAGTACTACTGTGAAACTATGCTATACGTGTAAATCAACAATGGACAGAAAGAGAATTCCAATATTTTCGACTTACAATGGGTTTTCTTATCCAATAATCCCATTTGCCATTTGCATTTGCCACAGTTAGACAATAATCAATGCGCTCAAGAAGTAAACATTGATGATATTAGTGAACACGTCCCGATTGAAGATAATGTCACCGCTCAACAACAAACTATGTTGTGGAATGAAGATAAATTTCTACACATGGCACCTGGCGAGGAGGCGAATCCGATAAGCATATTGTTTGATGAATATGCGGAAGAACTTTCATTCCCAACTATCTACGGTGGACACTTCAGAACGTATAAGGAGGGAATCAAAGTAACATCATTTATGCAAGCTACCAGCGAACTACGTCGTACTGATCGCAGAGGTGCTGACCCAGAACATCTTTTATATATGGCAGTTAAGATCATGAGACAACGAGTTAGGGATAGTGTTACAGTAGCTTTCAAACACGTCGGCTGTAATACAAATATTATCTTGTAATAGTCTGATACTTATATCAATAATTGCATTGAAAGTAATCTTGCTTTTCTTCGTTGTATTCCAAATTCAGCTTGGTATTGGGCAGATCGAAAAAAGGAATTATTTGCAATGCTGAGATGCTTTTATGACCTTGAGTGCTAATGAAACGGGCTGGACAGATTTGCTGAAATTGCTATATAAATTGAAACAAAATGGGGCAGATGTTTCAGATGAATTTATATCAGAAATGAATTATATGCAGAAAGCTAAATTAGTTAATGATGATGCCGTTACGTGTGCCATTTATTTCAATAAACTTGTAAATACTCTATTAAGTATTTTGCAGTCAAAAACGAGGAGTCCATTCGGTAAATACAGGATTGTCGAATATTTCAAACGCATTGAATTTCAACATCGAGGAAGTCCGCACGCTCACATTCTCCTATGGTTAGAAAATACACCCGCAGATCTAAAAAGTAATAACGATGATGTCATCAAAATGATAAACGAATTAGTTTCTGTATCAGCGTCAGAGGCATCCGGACTAATCAAACTACAGACTCATAAGCACACGTTTACGTGCTACAAACGTATGGATCCGAATAAAAAAGAAAACTGTAGATTTGGAGCTCCCTTTATGCCAACACGAAAAACAATAAGACTAATACCAATGTTGCCAACTGATCCTGATTTTTCTGAAGACGATTTTAAAAAATATAAGAAGCACTATGGAATACTTCGAAGAAACTTGGAAAACCATGATTTTACCGATTTCGACCATTTTTTTGCTTATAATAACATTGTCTCAGATGAAAATTATTATAATATTCTTCGTGCTGGAATCACAAAACCAAAGCTCTTTTATCGCCGAGCACCATCTGAAAAGTGGCACAATACATTCAATCCATTTGTTTTGCATACTTTGCGGTCTAATACGGATTTTCAAATCATCCAAGATGAGTACGCTTGCGCTGCATACATTGTTGAATATGTTAACAAACACAACAGAGGTAATAGCAATTTACAACGCCAAATCATTGCGATTATGGACGAAAATCCAGACTTTGATATTGTTCAAATAACAAGGAAGATGAGTGTTGATGTACTAAATAGTATTGAGATGTCAGCACAGGAAGCTGCTTGGTTTCTATTACGTGAACCCATGGCGAAATCATCGGTCGCAACTGTTTATGTACCCACAATATACCCCACCGAACGTCAGAGGATAAGAAAAACCCTGAAGGAATTGGAAAATTTGGCTGATGATTCTACCGATATATGGAAACAAAATTGGTTTGATAAATATGAGAGAAGACCAGAAATTCTAAATGATGTAACTTTATCCCAGTTTGTTGCAAATTATTACATAAACCATAAAAAAGAATATACTAAAAAACACAAACCTAGAATCATCAGATACAGGAACTACGATATGACCGACAGCTATAACGATTATAGACGAGAAATGGTTTTATTGCATATACCGTTCAGAAGTGAAGATAACGACGTTCTTGCAGAAAATAAATTCGTTCAAATCTATGAAGATAATAAAAAAATGATATTAGAACGCAGAAAGGAGTTTGAACATAATATGGATATTGAGAAAACTTTGGAAATTTACAAACAGATGCACCGAGAAGATGATGCCGACAGTGAAGAGGAAGAACGTAATCAGGCTAACGTTATCTTCGAACCTGATCCTTATGAGAGAATGATTGGGAATCCAGACGGCCACATTAATGCTGATGTACAAGGTGCTGCACTCAGTAAACTTGGTGCGATTGCAAAACAAAGGGAAAATTTGATGGAGAGGCAAGAATTTATCGATTTAATGACATCAGCAAACAGTGGACAACAGAAACTATTAATGCATATTATTCATCATCTACAAACACCAAATGAGTCACCATTCCAAATATTTTTCACTGGCCCAGCTGGTTGTGGTAAGACATTTGTGATTAGGCTTATTATGGAGATATACAACAGGTTTACTGACATTGATGGCTATTATAATGCTTACATAGCATGCGCTTCAACAGGCAAAGCTGCTGTGGCGATTGGTACATACAGCTCTCAAGATAACGCTTTCAAAATTCCTGCCGTTGTCATCCGAAAATCTCCAATTATATAGATCTCTCTTCAAGTATGTGAAAGTACTGATCATTGATGAAGTTATTGAAGAATTGTTAACGAAGATCGATAACCGTTTGAAACAAATTGCTGGATACCATAATTCTGAATTTGGTGGTATAGACGTCATTTTAATCGGCGATTTACGGCAATTACCACCAGTCCGAGCAACTCCAATCTACAAACCTATCAAATCCCGGATGGTGGGGCCTCATCTGTGGCGCAGTTTGAAATATTATCAACTTACTGAGGTCATGAGACATGCCAATGCTGCTTTTGCTTCTATCCTCACTAAAGTAGGCAACGGCGACATTTTAGAACGAGAAGAATTGGAGCTGATTGAATCTAGATTTTTTACTAAAGTTGAAACTCAAATACGGTGTCCTGACGGTGTTCGCCTGTTTTGGCAAGTTAAAGATGTCGACAATTATAACAATCATATTTTACAGCAGTCTCCAGATAAATACATTTCCACCGCCAATGACGTCATTACTGGAGCTGGAAATGCAACACGAGAAGCTACTTTTAGACAAGTCCTTCACACAAAGGCTTTGATTGATACTGGAAGCTTACCTTATCAAATTACTTTTGTCAGAGGTAAATACTATATTATATCCACTAATATCGATGTGTCAGATGGCTTAGCAAATGGTGCACTTGGGCAGTTGGTGCACGTACCACTGAACGAAGACAACATTGTATGCAGAGTTTGGTTACAATTTCCAGGTTTTCCAAACATTGGGAAACAACTGAGACAAAAAGCTACTCGTTTAGTTGTACAAGAGAAAGTAAGAAATTTTGCTGTGCCCATTGAATTGCGAACTGCAAATATTTCTCTGTCAAGGGATAAAAAGGTTACTGCCCGACGTAAACATTTTCCTCTGATCGCGGCTTGAGCAATGACCGTCCACAAATCACAAGGTGGAACGTTTCAACAAATCGTTTATGAATATCATAAAATGCATTCGCAATCAATGGTTTATGTTGCACTATCGCGCGTGACGAGCTTAGATGGGTTGTTTATTGTGACGCCCGATGATGATAGCAAGAAATTCAGATTTCATCACAATCGACGGGAAACAGTAACGAGTGCATCTCTTATACGAGAATTTCAAAGATTGTCATTAAAAACTTTGGAGACTAGGGTTGACGTGATGGCGAATGTCCTGACTAATAATAAAGGAATTTCGTTATATACATTCAACTGCCAGAGTTTGCAAAGTCATAGACTCGACTTAACAGATGTCGTTTGTGAAATGAGTAATATTCTATTACTAACCGAGACGTGGATGAAGAACGATAATGTAATAGATATTCCGAATTTCAAGTGCATTGTGCATTATAAACGACCAGCGGTTCGAACTGGAGGAGTAGCAATCTATGAAAATCGAAATGATACAGTTACCATTGTCACCGCAGATATGGATATAATCATGAGGAGTAATACAGATTCATTGTTGCGAAATTCAAGTATCGGGGACATTTGTGCCGCCACATGCAGGATGGAGGACGATACTGAACTAGTTATAGTAGTCCTTTACATATCGCCGGGTAATAGACTAGAGGACATAATTTTGTTCATCCACCGAACACTTCTGGAGTATACTGAGGAAGGTTCTCGTTTACTTGGACAAAATTTTCAAAAACTCCCACTGATTTTGGCTAGAGACTTCAATGTTAATTTTGCAGATGAAAAGTCTGCGCCGCTGAAAACTTTTCTTTTCGAAGAATTAAATTTAACAATGAGCAGTAATCCTGCAGACCCTACAACAAGATATAACACAACCATAGATGCTGTTTCACAAACATACATTTCATATTTCAGTTACCATAAACCAATCATTTCCGTGATTGAGTATGGGAACAATTAGGTTCAACGAAAATATTCGGGAAAATATTTAAACGAGCCAAATTTAAACGAAGATAAACATTATTGCTTTCATGTTTTGGTCATGTGCAAGTTTAATAAAAATATGTTTATCAAAAAAGCCACTGTAAATAAAGTTTTGTAATACTGCGATGAGCTGAAATATATTATATTTTATCAGAAAAATACTATTGCTTCCATTTGTTGTTCATGTTCATTCATTTCTGTTCCTGTTAGTTCCTGCCTACTTTTTCGTATGGTTTTTAGGCCACACTCTAATTGGACAGCTTTAATGCCGCACAATTGTACATTGGTTGTTTTAATTCTATAAAAAAAAATCAAAGAAGCTAACTTCGGCAATGCCGAAGTTTATATACCCTTGCAGTTATACTTTAATCCGATAAGAAAGGTGAAGTTTCACACATGAACATAATAAGTTGTCGTATTAATAAAATGTTGAATTCAAAAGACATTTAAAGATTGTTAAGCAATATAAATCTTTATTTGAAGTTATAAATTATTCAGGCGTTCCCTCGGGCCAAAGAAATATTACAAAATACTGCAAAAATACTAAATAAGAACAAACCCGATAGTATTTTTTGGCAAATAAGACTTTACGTATTCATATAACTTTAAATTTTAAAAAATTCATAAAAGAATGCATTGTTTATATCCGCTGATTTATATTATTATGTTAAAGAAACATATTTTATGTTCCTCTAACAAACATACTGAATATTTGCTAAAGGGTCTGATAGAGCGGGATAATATCGATATTTTTAGTGTTATCGATACAATCGATGGTTAAAACCATTTATTGAAAAATTTTTACTATTTAAGATATAATTTTTGGAAATTAAATAATTAGATTATTACAGGTTTACTTATTCCTAAAGAAGACTTTAAATGAAAACTGTGTGTATGTACATATGTAGATACATACATATGTATGTTTCGAAATGCAAAATTTATGTACATACATACATACATCCACACATATGTATGTGCACATGTACATATGTATATACATATGTACATATATTCATTCATTACATTTATTAATTTAAATATAATAAAATATTATTTTGAATTGTTTCATCTTGTTATATATGTACATATATGTATATTATAGATACATACATACATACATACGCTTGGCACGAATGTGTGTGTGCGCTTTACTGCTCTGTTGACTTCGAACAATGACGTAGTAGGCTGCTGGCCTCTAAGCACAGCCGATTTATATTGGCTGTAACTTATGTTTTATTTATCCGATCTTATTCAAATTTTGGAATATGATCTCTTACGTGAAGTTTTATCTCATTCGTAAATTTGGTATAGATGCTCCCACTGCTTCACCGGTTTTTCGTATAGCACTTAATGATATAGTAGTCCGATCCTCACAATTTTCATACTTTATCATCTCTCGGCTAAAAGTAGCTCAAATATGAAATTTCATTCCGATAGCTCTTAAGATGCCGGCGTGAAGTTGATTTGCACAGACGGACGGACGGACAGACGGACATGGCTATATCGACTCAGCTTCTCATGCTGATCAAGAATATATATACTTTATGGGGTCGGAAACGTCCCCTTCTGTGCGTTACAAACATCTGACCAATTTTATAATACCCTCTGCAAGGGTATAAAAATGTGCATCGCAGTACACTCAAAAAAAATGTGCGACGCAGCGCATAATTGTTTATTTAAATTTCGTTTTTTTTTTGTTAGCTTCTAGCATCAGCTGGTCGTCGCCGGCACGCTGATGCTCCATCGATGGCGTAAAAAGCGGCCTGCTTTTCACGCTTGTAGTCTCAGCTGCTGATGTCCAAGGCCTCTGAGCTCAGGCAGTTCCGGTGCCGGTCATCGCACCAGATTTGTTGATACCGACACTTCCTTTCCTTGGGGACTTCCTTTAGAGTCCCGTAGCAATGTCTGCATGTATACTCGCAGTATGCTGAGTATAATGGGCCCTCGCAGTCGTTTGGGCAGACCTTTTTTATTCCTGGTAATTCCTTCACAGTTTGTGGACTTATTTTTATCTTTGGTTTTGCCACGTTTTGTATCGTAGAGTATGGGATTCTGGTTGTTGTGGTTTTATTTTTCCTTTCGTTTAATTGGTTTTTTATAAACTCTACCTCGGCGTGTAATTTTACCGAGGTATTCCAATTGATTCTCTCTGGGCTATATAGTAGCCTCAATATTTGAGCCTTTTTGGCTTTCAATTTTTTACCACACCAGATTTTTTTCCCATCACTCTACTTACTGTGATTTTATTTCTTCCTTGTTCATTTTCCTGTAGTTCCTGTGTAGTTGAAAATATTTTTTTTTTTCTTCTTCTTTTAGAAAAATCCTTTGCTCCTCCAACGCAGATTTGCGTGGATTTTAATGGGTCTCCACTTTCTTTTGTTGATTTGTCACAGTGGTGACGGTCGCCAGGTCACTATGTTAATTTGTGACCACTGTCGCGGTCGCCATGTAGATCCTTCCTTGACCGGGTTCCATTAGGTTTAAAGAATGTAAGATCGGACACGTCTGTGCCGTTTGATTGTAGTACATATATAGTTTTACATATATATTCTTATGCTGCGACTTATGCGACAGCTACAAAAGAGAGGGAGAGTGTCAGTACATACATACATACTGTTGGAGCGCATGCATCAAAGTGCTTGGTCAGCGGTCACACGCTGGCCTGGCTCTAGCTCATGTTACGATTGTGCATACAGTACATAAGCATGAACATACAAATGTACATACATATACATATGTTCATGCTTAATTGTATGTTTATGTGAATATGTTTATGTGAATACTTCAATGTATACACTGATACAATGTATACATGAACATATTCAAGTGCACAATTATATTTTAATGCGTATATGTTTAATTGTTTATACTTGCAACAAAGTGTTACAAGTTGAGCTTATTGTATTGAATGATTATTTGTATGAATATACTACAAATTATTTCATTTGACGAATGTTTAAATTTTTTGATAGCACACTTTTTTTACCAATGTTTGTGCTAAATTTCGTGGAAAAATAATGAATAGTTTTTAAGATGTGGCAGTTTCCCTTAGAGGCCTTTTGTAGGAAGAGCCTTGCGGTGATATTTCCCCAGGTCGAACAGGTCAACTGAAACCATAAAAGTAAACAAATTTCATTACTTTTGTGTAGTTCCTTGTGCATACGGGAACGTTTTATGGTAAAAATTAACGTTTTGGTTGCTAAAAATTTCACTAAAAAATTCATTTCGGCGAAGAAAAAAAAATTGTGCGTGAAAAGTCGATTGTTCAAGCAGAGAAAAATTTCACTGCAGACAAAAAAAAATTTCAAGAAAATCGGATTAGTAGTTTTCCGCCAATCCATATCACCGCAAAGTCATTTTTTAAAGAACACGATTTCGAGATATTCACGTTTAAACTTTAAAGTTCAGTTCTGGGCCGCGACGAGGTGCGCCGTCAGAATGGCAGTAACTTTTTTTCTACTACTCGAATCTCTATGAAAATTTAGGAAAATGTTATTAAAGAGTTGTTCTTTAAGATAAAGCAATAAAAAAAATTTCCTATTTTTTGAAAATACAAAAGGTATATAACCCCTTAATGACAAGGACTGCAATGGTACATAAACTTCGGCATAGCCGAAGTTAGCTTCTTTCATATCTGTATATCTTTGCAAAATGGGTATATTAATTTTGGTCAGAAGTGTGCAACGCATAGAAGGAAGCATCTCCGACCATATAAAGTATATATATTCTTGATCAGCACGACGAGACGAGTTCAAATAATCATGGACCAACGCAAACTACTGCTAGTCCGTAAGAGCTACAGAGTTAAAGTTGCATGCAGGCTTGTATATACTGCAGGGATTGTATATCTCGGATTCAGCCGGATCGGACTACTGTGTCAAATAGCTCCCATACAAACGGAAAAGTCTTGACCAGTGACTTTTCTTAATAGCTTCATTATGTTCTAAGCAATTTTCGTGAATTTTAATAATATTAAGTTTATTACAACTGCGAAATTTTGTTACGATCGGATGACCATATCATATAGCTCCCATAAGAGCGATCGGTCGAAATTAGTGACTTCGTTACCTTTGACGCGATTGCTTTCAAATTAAAGATTTGTTAATTTAATACATTTGTTATTGACTGTTCCGAATTTGATAAAGATCGGGTGACTATATCATATAGCTCCAATAGGAACGATCGGTGGAAAACAGTGATTTTGATCGTTATTTCGTATGCTAAGATTATAGGCCGTTGGTTAGCAAACATTAATCTTTTTAGATAAAACTTATTTCACTTTGACTATAGCTATAGCTATAGGAAAGAGTTACCAAAAAAGTTGCAAGGGTACACAAACTTTGACGCGGTCGAAATTAGCTCCGGCCCTCTGGTTTTTATTCTTTTATCTTAAAGTACAGTCTCTGAAGAATGTTATTCAATGTTATTTTTGTATTGATCCAACCAATATTATCAAAGTTATAGCGCCTTCTATCAATATTTCAACGCGATTATCTCGGAATCATGATTTTCAAAAAGTGTCGTTGAGGTGACCACTAAGGTTTTCAAAAAAATTTTTTTTTTTTTAGTTGTTCGAAATTGAGTTGGTATTTACTTTTACGAAGGATGACTTTTTGCCGTGTGCAAACAAAATTTTTCGATATTTTGATCGTTCAAGTACATCAGAATACTAATAAAATGATTGTTTTGTTTTGATTCAGCGAAGAAGCGTTTTGCGGAAATTTTAATAACTTTTATAATTATTAACATTTTTTCATTTTGTCAAGCTTGTTCAATGAAAGACGTTAGTATTTCTTGAATTTATTAATTGTTTATTTATTTATAATCAAATAGGCACTAGCACATAAACCAGTGACTAATAGTCGTCGCAACCAACACATAAATTGGGTGGACTTCGGAGCGAGATTACAAAGGTAGAGATGGGGGCCAAAGACACAGCGATGCACACCCGATGTAGCTACAATTGGTATCTGATCTTACAAAGAATAATGCATATCTTTTATAGTAAAACTAGATAGCTCACTAGTGCATAGTTCGACATAGTGTTAGGTCACCAAAATACGTCTTTATTGATAATAGCTAACTATAGCAACTTGATGAACTAGGTCTTTATTGTTAACTGCTGACCATATCAGATCTACTTATGATTGATGAGCCATCGATATCTATAATCGGGTTACATACTTATATTGGCATACAATTCCATTTGTCTTAATGTTATCTTATTTTATATAATCTAAACACCAACATACTCCCGGCCGTTGAACACCTGTTCAACGTTATCCAACGTTGACCGTTGCTGCAGCGGGAGTCGGTATAGGATTGACGATCCTCCTCTGCTCTGGATCATTGTGCCTTGGGGTTCGGGAGCATCTCCTTATTCCAAATACCATCACAAGAACCAATGGTATAGTTAGTGCTACGTAGGAGACGACAACATGGTGTGCCGGCTGGCTGGGGTCTTCTGGTAGCTTCCAGTGTTGCTTAGTTTCCAGTTTTCCTTGAATGTTGCTTAATTGGTCGTAGCTTATTTGCATCTTCGTGAATTGTGTTGTTGTTGGCGCTACTTTTGTTGGACCAATGCTGAAGTTGCCAAATCGGACATATGACAATTTCATTGTGTCTGTCGTAGTAATACGGTGACCTGTTATTCGTATAACAGAACTCCTTGCTGTACACGTCGGGTCTAGAGTTAACAATCCAGTCTTCTTGATAGTAACACTTTGTATCTTATCGTCTCAGGTCACTGCGAGTTGAATTGGTCTGGTGGTGGCAAAAATCCACTGATTTTCGTGATACATGTCGTACCAGACAAATGACCTGTTTGTGTGTTGTATTTGACAGGTTGATGATTTTGTGTTTTTGAATAGCTGGAACTCACAGTTGCTATTAGCCGTATACGTCGTTTGTTTATCAAAACAGATATATTGCTCCTTGTTGAGCTGGTGACATTGTTCCAAATCGGCTCTTGAGAGCCCAATGTACTGATTTTGTTCCTTGTTGACAGCAATGAGGGGAATTTTAATGTTCATGATTACAATCCCAGGAGTTCCAATTGCTGGAATGGGTACCAGGTTATACAGTTGCACTGCCTGCGTTGTCACTAATGGAAACGTGACCTTAAATATCACATGATTGTTTGCGATTGTGCCTTGTGCCTTCATTAAGCCATATAATTGCAAGACATCGTTATCTGGAACTGGCAAATCCAAACCGAACGGAAGATGTCTCTTAAGTTGGTTCAGATGTTCCCGAAGCTGGCCTAGTGATAGTAGTAACGGGCTTATTTTTCTATGATGGGCATCTGTAAATACTCGGGAAATTTCGGTTTGAATTCGTTGCAAATTCCCTGCAATAACTGTCATCTGAGTAGTTAGCGTGATGTACCATTGCAATGCCTTTACTGCATTGTCCTGGACCTTGGTCATGTCGTTCATTTGTTGTTCCATTAGTTTCATCTGATTTTCAATCGTGGCTTCGTATCGCTTAATGATATTTATCGTTGAGTCAATTACAGATGTCTGATTTTGCAGCAAGTTCAATAAGTAGTCTTCATTTGATTTAACATTTCTTATGGTGCCTGACATCTCTGTTGCATATTTTGAGTCCAGCACACCAAATAATTATATTTAACGGCGATCGTCGATGGCGTTCTATGTGAAGGAGATCATTTCCTGTCCGGAGCTCTGAGTTGACATGCTCAAAGTGCCTCTGCATTGCGGTGCATGCCTCTGGAACCTTCATTAACACGCATATTTCTCCAACCTTTACTAATCCGTCTGAAAATGTCTTCAGGTCGGCCCAATATGGTTCGAGATCGTAAAATGCCACAATAGTCCAGTCAGACGTTGCCATCCTTCCTGTGCCAATACTTTCATAGTATATGCCTGGTTTGGGGTTGAATCGAGTTATGTTAGTCCTTTGAGCAAATACCAGAGGAAGTAACAACAGCATTAGGCAGATCGTCATTGCTAACGGTGGCAGATCGATCGATCCATCCAGGCCTGGATACAATTTAACAATTCGTCCAATTGGCCACTGTAAGATTGGCACATTATCCTCCTTTAAAATTACCATCATGCCTTCTTTGACATTGTTATAGGTTTTTTTCCATTTAGATGTACCCTGCAATTCTTGTAGGTATTCTTGAGACCATTGTGTCCAGAATGTATGCTTAAGCCGTTGCACTAATTCCCATTGCTCTGGAATCGATCGCTGTGTTACTGGCTCTGCATCTGGTTGGGCTACTAATGGTTCTCCGATCAATAGATGGCCTGGGGTTAGAGCTGTCAAGTCGTTGGGGTCGTCTGAGTTTGGGGTTAACGGACGAGAGTTCAACACTGCTTCAACATTGACAATGATGGTAGCCAGTTGCTCAAACGTTAAGTTTGCTGTCAATACGTTTTTCAACAGTAAATGCTTAGCGGTTTTTAACACAGCTTCCCATTATCCTCCGAAATGTGGAGACCGTGGCGGTATGAACTTAAGTTGCACTCCTTTTTGATTGCAAAATTCCTTAATACTACCTGATGCCGTTTCTGAGTGTATTGTATCGGTCAGCTCCTTAAGTTGGTTGTATGCTCCGACAAAGTTTGTTGCATTATCGCAGTATAATGTCTGGCATCTTCCTCTGCGCCCAATAAAGCGCTGAAGGGCGCCCACAAATGAGGAGGTGGACAGGTCTCCAACCAACTCCAAGTGTGCTGCCTTGGTTGCAAAGCATACAAATACTGCAATGTAAGCTTTGTCGGGATGTTTTCGCCGAACCTTACGGTGGATCCAGAATGGTCCACAATAGTCTACTCCGGCGTTGAGAAAGGGTCTATTCTGAGATACCCGATGCTCAGGTAAGTCGCCCATGACTTGTTTGAAGAACTGAGGCCGGTGCTTGGTGCATACTACGCAGCCCTGAATTACATTCCGGACCATTGGTTTCACCTTGATGATGTGGTACTGTTGCCGAGCTATTCCGCGCAATGCCTCATGTCCACAATGAAGATTCTCTTCATAAAGTTTCCGTAGTATCATTTTTACCACCGGATCATTATACGGCAAGAGATATGGATTCCTTGTTTCCATTGATACTGGTGCTTGTTGTAGCCGAGTTGCTACTCGTATGATTGAATGTTCATCCAGTATTAGTGGCAATGTTGCCACCGTGCTTTTGCGATCTAGCGGTTGATCAGGTCGTTTCTTTAAGTGTCGTAATTCATATGCGAATCCTGTTTCTTGAATTTGCTTAATAATTACTCTACGTGCTTGGTCTAACTCTTCCAACTCTAAATGAGCCGTTGGTTTCTTGTTTTGCTTGTAACAAAACCGTAGCACATACGCCACTATTCGCTGTAGCCGGTAAAATGAATTTCTGTGATTTACCGTATATATCCACTCACTCGTGTTGTTGGCAGTGGCAATCACCATGCTGAATACCTTGGTTTTCTTCTCAGCGGTATCCATTGTGTGCTCTGTAGGCTTAAATGGTGCTGGCCAGCCACGTTTTGGTCCATGCAAAAATAGTGGTCCATATAACCATAATGTATGTGTGCTAAGCTGGGCTGCTGATATGCCTCGAGACAGAACATCTGCTGCGTTGAGCGCTGATGACACATGACGCCATTGCCTTGGATGTGATACTGCATGTATTTTGGTCAACCGATTAGCCACAAAAAGTGTGGAAATGTGATGCCCGTGAATTAATCCAAGAGAGTACTACTGTTGAGTCTGACCAGAGAAATGATTCTACACTTTCCGATCCTAATTGAAGATCCTGTCGTACTCTATCCGTAAGTTCAGCTCCAAGTACAGCTGCACATAGTTCCCGCCGGGGCAGTGTCTGCTTTTCAAGGGGAGCCACTCTTGACTTGGCACACAACAATCTGACCGAAACTTGGCCATTTTTAAAGGTTGATCGGACATAAACTGCCGCTCCATAAGCCTTTTCTGATGCATCAACAAATGTATGTAGTTTCTTTGTAGTGGGAACCTTACCATTAAAAATATGCCTTGGAATTTTCATGTGGTTTAGTGCCATCTCAATTCGTTCGGTAGCAACATGTTGAAGAAACATTTTCGCTCTTACCACTATCGGTGCGAACAGTCCTAGAGGATCGAAGATTTGACCGACTTCAGATAGTACCACTCTTCTGCTTATTCCTATTGTATGTTTTTAAGCCTTTCCACATAATTGAGCTTCTTTGGGTGCCCATATGATTCCCAATGTTTTGACACTTGTTGTAAACTATCTGCTCCTGTGAGACAGTCATCAACATAAAAGTCATTTTTTAATGCTAATGCTCCAGACGACAATTTTTCCATGTTTTTCAGTGCCAAATATTCCAGACACTTCGTCGCTAGATATGGGGCTGATGTGGTTCCATAAGTTACCGTTTTTAAACGATAAAACTTTAGTTCTTGACTTGGATCCTCTCTCCACACAATCATCTGATTGAATTGATCGGCAAGGTTTATCCAAACTTGACGATACATTTTTTCAATGTCGGCAGTGAACACATATTTGTGTGTCCTGAACCGCAGAAGAATTAAGAAGAGTTGACTCTGTACAACTGGTCCAGGATATAAAATGTCGTTCAGTGATTTTCCTGACGACGTTTTGCATGACGCATCAAATACCACTCTTAACTTGGTGGTGGTTCTTTCTGGCTTTAGTACACAGTGATGTGGTATAAAGTAATGGTTCTTGGGAATTTTTTCCACCATTACCTGCTTCATATGTCCGAGCTGTTCATATTCTGACACAAATTTTACATACTCCTTTGTTATGTCAGAGCTCATTCGCCTCTCTAACGACATGAATCTTCTTATGGCTACTTCCCGAGATTCTCCAAGAGATGAAGCCTCTTCAGCAAATGGAAGCTTTACAATTAGTCGATTGTCCGCCGCCGTGTGTAGGTTATCGAGGAAGAATTTTTCACAATACTCTTCCTCCGGACTCTTGTACCGTTTCATTGGCTCAAGTGTGTCTATCTGCCAGAATCTTTCTAGAGATTCCTTTGGATTCGTCATGCCTACCATACATGTGATTGAAGCTGACGTTGACATATTAATTCTGCCAGCAATAATCCATCCAAACTCTGAATTTTGTAATGTTGGACGGTTTCGATTGCCCCGTCTTCTTTCTGGTAGCAGTATAGCATAGTGATTATCAGCTCCCAACAGTATATCAATTTTTCCTGGTTTATCAAATGTAGGGTCAGCTAATTAAATGTTGTCTGGCAATTTGACTTTCTGCGTTATTTGTTCTGTAGGTTGGTCACCTATCATGTGTGGCAATACAACTGCAGACGCAGATGTAGCAACTTGGTTGCCTGTTTCTAAATGCAACATTGTGTTATGTTTTTTATCGCATTTGAAGCATCCCCTCCAAGAGCAATTTTTAGCCATATGGTCCGGTTTTAAGCAATTGACACACAATTTGTGTCTCTGTACCCAATTAAGCCGCTCTGCTGCGGATTTCGTTTTAAACTTTTGTGCTTTGCCTTCTCGCAGAAAGCACACAAGGAACTGTTTGTCCCAGATGCTGCCGCGCATGTCTTTCTTGGGTCTAGTTTTTCAATAAGGCAATTTTCGATTCTTGGTTTCCCAATCGCCTCTAATGTTAGGAAGCGCTGTTTCAAGAATGGTAGGAAATCCTTTACTTCCTGTAGCTCCCTGGTGTTGGACAGAGATTGCTCATATAGTGCGTGGTTGAATCTATCCAATTTCCTTGTCATATGAAACATTATGACAGCATCTGACGATTCCATATTGACGCCTACATTTTTTAAAGCTTGCAAAGATTAAAAAATATTATCATGCAAATTCTTTATAGAAGCTGCGTCATTACGCACATTTGGGTGATCAAACAGCTTTGCCAGTATGGTTGTTACTAGAACTCTTTTATTATTAAATCGTTCCTTAAACACTGACCAAGCAGTGTTGTAATTGGCTTCTGTTAATTTCAGTTGCCGTATCAATCTCTCTGCTTCTCCAGAAAGGTTTGATTTTAAGTACCACATTTTCTCTATTGTGGACACATTTGACTCATGAACCACCTTTTTATAGATGTCATGAAATTGTTGCCATCTCAGGTAATCCACATCAAATTTTGGAATGGGAATTTTGGGTAGTTGCAATGATTGTATTGATTGCAATACAGGCGGTGATTGTATTACTACATTTTCTGCTGGTGCCACACAGAATTTTAGCATTGTATTTTCTGCGGCTACAAACGTAGATATATTATATCCTGCTTCGGCTGGATTTTCCGCTAGTCGATGAATCTCATAATGGATTTCTTCAATTTGCCTCCATAATTTGTCGACTACCGATTTGTAGTTCATTTTTTCTTCAGGCACAATTTGACTTAATGTCCTGGACAATGAATCCAGCAGCGCACTTTGTTTGCAAACCAGTGGTTTGATCCCGGCTCGGTCTTCTTCTCGTTTGCGAGCTTGTCTCTCTAATTTTATCTTTGCCAAATGGTCCTTCCAATCTTCCACTATATTAGTTACAACCGCCTTCGTTTTGCTGAAATAGTCCGTTACAAAGTAGTCATCTTCAGTTGGCACGTTGTTTAATTTGTCCATTAACTCCTTATGACTTTTCTCAAAGTTCTCCCACATGTATTCCAGAAGCTCAAGTTTCTCCTCGAAATAAGATGGCTTCATTTTCCTGGCGAACGAATCCTTTTTGGTATTCCGAATGAAAGCCTGAATTGCTTCTCCTCGTTATGTCTGCTGCTTATAAAACTCCTCCATGTTTTTATATTCTTATGTAATTGCTTATTTGTACTAGTACTTGACCCGATGGGAGTTTATTTATTTTGTCAAAGACAGGGAACGCTCCGACTCGTTCCTAAAATTGGTCAAGTGTAGCACAAATAAGAATAAGAAATAAATCGAAGTCGTCTTTTGATTTGTGCGTTACCAATAGTTAATTTTTATTTCCAATATACCTATTCTTTTACACTGATAAACGCCACTACAGTGAAACCATTTTTTTTTTTAGTTTCTTTTCTTTATTATATATTTTCAAAAATTGCTGACCAATGCCAAACTATATACTCGTGCGTACTACCTGGGTTACTGACCGAGTTAACTAGGTCAGAGATTGCTGTCGCCAGAGAATGCAACAGAGTTTATAAGTTGATCAAACTTTTATTTTATGAAAATAACTTTTTTATGATTTGGTCGCCTCGTTGACACAAATCGTGTTAATTGTATTTACCAAAGTGATCGCCTAGTTGATCAACTTTTATTCAATGGGTATGCATTGCTACCCCGTTGCGGAAAACTAACTCCTAGTTTTCCAATAAATTGTTTTAGTCGCCAAAGTGGCTACGCAACGATTGCCAAGTTAATCAATTGCGATGTTTTTAATCGGGACCCCAGATTGATGTGAAATGTTCATCAATTTGTGCCCTCGCTTAGGACTGTTCTGTGTCCAAAGCGTGCAAAGAAAGTAGTCGCCTAGTTGACCAGTTTCCTTGTTGTTGAGAGATTGGTCGCCTGAGTTATCCAAACCAGTTCTCACTTGATGACGGTTTCACATAGTCTGTAACTTATTCAACTAGGAGCCTCCAATGTCGGGGTCACCAAAATGATCAATGAAAGACGTTAGTATTTCTTGAATTTATTAATTGTTTATTTATTTATAATCAAATAGGCACTAGCACATAAACCAGTGACTAATAGTCGTCGCAACCAACACATAAATTGGGTGGACTTCGGAGCGAGATTACAAAGGTAGAGATGGGGGCCAAAGAAACAGCGATGCACACCCGATGTAGCTACAATTGGTATCTGATCTTACAAAGAATAATGCATTTCTTTTATAGTAAAACTAGATAGCTCACTAGTGCATAGTTCGACATAGTGTTAGGTCAGCAAAATACGTCTTTATTGATAATAGCTAACTATAGCAACTTGATGAACTAGGTCTTTATTGTTAACTGCTGACCATATCAGATCTACTTATGACTGATGAGCCATCGATATCTATATTCGGGTTACATACTTAAATTGGTATACATTTCCATTTGTCTCAATGTTATCTTATTTTATATAATCTAAATACCAACATACTCCCGGCCGTTGAACACCTGTCCAACGTTATCCAACGTTGACCGCAAAATTGCTGGGGGCTGGATTTGCTGCTGCGGGAGTCGGCATAGGATTAACGATCCTCACGGTTGTCTGCTCTGGACCATTGTGCCTTGGGGTTTGAGAGCATCTCCTTGTTCCATATACCATCACAAGAACCAATGGTATAGTTAGTGCTACGTAGGAGACGATAACATGGTGTGCCGGCTGGCTGGGGTCTTTTGGTAACTTCCAGTGTTGCTTAGTTTCCAGTTTTCCTTGAATGTTGCTTAATTGGTCGTAGCTTATTTGCATCTTCGTGAATTGTGTTGTTGTTGGCGCTACTTTTGTTGGACCAATGCTGAAGTTGCCAAATCGGACATATGACAATTTCATTGTGTCTGTCGTAGTAATACGGTGACCTGTTATTCGTATAACAGAACTCCTCGGGTCTAGAGTTAACAATCCAGTCTTCTTGATAGTGACACTTTGTATATTATCGTCACAGGTCACTGCGAGTTCAATTGGTCTGGTGGTGGCAAAAATCCACTGATTTTTGTGATACATGTCGTACCAGACAAATGACCTGTTTGTGTGTTGTATTTGACAGGTTGATGATTTTGTGTTTTTGAATAGCTGGAACTCACAGTTGCTATTAGCCGTAAACGTCGTTTGTTTATCAAAACAGATATGTCGCTCGTTGATATGTCGCTGGTGGCATTGTTCCAGATCGGCTCTTGAGAGCCCAATGTATTGATTCTGTTCCTTGTTGACAGCAATGAGGGGAATTTTAATGTTCATGATTACAATCCCAGGAGTTCCAATTGCTGGAATGGGTACCAGGTTATACAGTTGCACTGCCTGCGTTGCCACTAATGGAAACGTGACCTTAAATATCACATGATTGTTTGCGATTGTGCCTTGTGCCTTGTGCCTTCATAAGGCCATATAATTGCAAGACATCGTTATCTGGAACTGGCAAATCCAAACCAAACGGAAGATGTCTCTTAAGTTGGTTCAGATGTTCCCGAAGCTGGCCTGGTGATAGTAGTAACGGGCTTATTTTGCTATGATGGGCATCTGTAAATACTCGGGAAATTTCGGTTTGAATTCGTTGCAAATTTTCTGCAATAACTGTCATCTGAGTAGTTAGCGTGATTTACTGCATTGTCCTGGACCTTGGTCATGTCGTTCATTTGTTGTTCCATTAGTTTCATCTGATTTTCAATCGTCGCTTCGTCTCGCTTAATGATATTTATCGTTGAGTCAATTACAGATGTCTGATTCTGCAGCAAGTTCAATAAGTAGTCTTCATTTGATTTAACCTTTCTTATGGTGCCTGACATCTCTGTTGCATATTTTGAGTCCAGCACACCAAATAAGCCGTTCGCAATGTTCCCAATTATATCTAACGGCGATCGTCGTTGGCGTTCTATGTGAAGGAGATCATTTCCTGTCCGAAGCTCTGAGTTGACATGCTCAAAGTGCCTCTGCATTGCGGTGCATGCCTCTGGAACCTTCATTAACACGCATATTTCTCCAACCTTTACTAATCCGTCTGAAAATGTCTTCAGGTCGGCCCAATATGGTTCGAGATCGTAAAATGCCACAATAGTCCAGTCAGACATTGCCATCCTTCCTGTGCCAATACTTTCATTGTTTGAATCGGTTGAATCGAGTTATGTTAGTCCTTTGAGCAAATACCAGAGGAAGTAACAACAGCATTAGGCAGATCGCCATTGCTAACGGTGGTAGACCGATCGACAAACGTCTTTTTGTCTCTGGTTCTGCGGTGTCCTCGATACCAGTGTTTTCTTGGGAATTCGATCCTATGTCATCTGCCTCGATTTTACGTTTTATCCCCGTCTCTCTAAGCAAGGGAGCCAATTTGTGGATAGCCCACTTCTAGGTAACTCTGGCTGTTTTACCGGCAACCACGCGGACGTATCCATCCAGGCCTGGATATAATTTAACAATTCGTCCAATTGGCCACTGTAAGATGACAGGTCTCCAACCAACTCCAAGTGTACTGCCTTGGTTGCAAAGCATACAAATACTGCAATGTAAGCTTTGTCGGGACGTTTTCCCCGAACCTTATAGTGGATCCAGAATGGTCCACAATAGTCTACTCCGGCGTTGAGAAAGGGTCTATTCTGAGATACCCGATGCTCAGGTAAGTCGCCCATGACTTGTTGGAAGAACTGAGGCCGGTGCTTGGTGCATACTACGCAGCCCTGAATTACATTCCGGACCATTGGTTTCACCTTGATGATGTGGTACTGTTGCCGAGCTATTCCGCGCAATGCCTCATGTCCACAATGAAGATTCTCTTCATAAAGTTTCCGTAGTATCATTTTTACCACCGGATCATTATACGGCAAGAGATATGGATTCCTTGTTTCCATTGATACTGGTGCTTGTTGTAGCCGAGTTGCTACTCGTATGATTGAATGTTCATCCAGTATTAGTGGCAATGTTGCCACCGTGCTTTTGCGATCTAGCGGTTGATCAGGTCGTTTCTTTAAGTGTCGTAATTCATATGCAAATCCTGTTTCTTGAATTTGCTTAATAATTACTCTACGTGCTTGGTCTAACTCTTCCAACTCTAAATGAGCCGTTGGTTTCTTGTTCTGCTTGTAACAAAACCGTAGCACATACGCCACTATTCGCTGTAGCCGGTAAAATGAATTTCTGTGATTTACCGTATATATCCACTCACTCGTGTTGTTGGCAGTGGCAGTCACCATGCTGAATACCTTGGTTTTCTTCTCAGCGGTATCCATTGTATGCTCTGTAGGCTTAAGTGGTGCTGGCCAGCCACGTTTTGGTCCATGCAAAAATAGTGGTCCATATAACCATAATGTATGTGTGCTAAGCTGGGCTGCTGATATGCCTCGAGACAGAACATCTGCTGCGTTGAGCGCTGATGACACATGACGCCATTGCCTTGGATGTGATACTGCATGTATTTTGGTCAACCGATTAGCCACAAAAGTGTGGAAATGTGATGCCCGTGAATTAATCCAAGAGAGTACTACTGTTGAGTCTGACCAGAGAAATGATTCTACACTTTCCGATCCTAATTGAAGATCCTGTCGTACTCTATCCGTAAGTTCAGCTCCAAGTACAGCTGCACATAGCTCCAGCCGGGGCAGTGTCTGCTTTTCAAGGGGAGCCACTCTTGACTTGGCACACAACAATCTGACCGAAACTTGGCCATTTTTAAAGGCCTGTGAGACAGTCATCAACATAAAAGTCATTTTTTAATGCTAATGCTCCAGACGACAATTTTTCCATGTTTTTCAGTGCCAAATATTCCAGACACTTCGTCGCTAGATATGGGGCTGACGTGGTTCCATAAGTTACCGTTTTTAAACGATAAGACTTTAGTTCTTGACTTGGATCATCTCTCCACACAATCATCTGATTGAATTGATCGGCAGGGTTTATCCAAACTTGACGATACATTTTTTCAATGTCGGCAGTGAACACATATATGTGTGTCCTGAACCGCAGAAGAATTGAGAAGAGTTGACTCTGTACTACTGGTCCAGGATATAAAATGTCGTTCAGTGATTTTCCTGACGACGTTTTGCAGGACGCATCAAATACCACTCTTAACTTGGTGGTGGTACTTTCTGGCTTTAGTACACAGTGATGCGGTATAAAGTAATGGTTCTTGGGAATTTGTTCCACCATTACCTGCTTCATATGTCCGAGCTGTTCATATTCTGACATAAATTTTACATACTATTTTTTTATGTCAGGGCTTATTCGCTTCTCTAACGACATAAATCTTCTTATGGCTACTTCCCGAGATTCTCCAAGAGATGAAGCCTCTTCAGCAAATGGAAGCTTTACAATTAGTCGATTGTCCGCCGCCGTGTGTAGGTTATCGAGGAAGAATTTTTCACAATACTCTTCCTCCGGACTCTTGTACCGTTTCATTGGCTCTAGTGTGTCTAGCTGCCAGAATCTTTCCAGAGATTCCTCTGGATTCGTCATGCCTACCATTTTGTAATGTTGGACGGTTTCGATTGCCCCGTCTTCTTTCTGGTAGCAGTATAGCATAGTGATTATCAGCTCCCAACAGTATATCAATTTTTCATATCAAATGTTGGGTCAGCTAATTGAATGTTGTCTGGCAATTTGACTTTCTGCGTTATTTGTTCTGTAGGTTGGTCACCTACCATGTGTGGCAATACAACTGCAGACGCAGATGTAGCAACTTGGTTGCCTGTTTCTAAATGCAACATTGTGTTATGTTTTTTATCGCATTTGAAGCATCCCCTCCAAGAGCAATTTTTAGCCATATGGTCCGGCTTGAAGTAATTGACACACAATTTGTGTCTCTGTACCCAATTAAGCCGCTCTGCTGTGGATTTCATTATAAACTTTTCACATTGGAAGAGTTTGTGCTTTGCCTTCTCGCAGAAAGCACACAAGGAACTGTTTGTCCCAGATGCTGCCGCGCATGTCTTTCTTGGGTTTAGTTTTTCAATACTGCGATTTTCGATTCTTGGTTTCCCAATCGCCTCTAATATTAGGAAGCGCTGTTCCAAGAATGATAGGAAATCCTTTACTTCCTGTAGCTCCCTGGTGTTGGACAGAGATTGCTCATATAGTGCGTGGTTGAATCTATCCAATTTCCTTGTCATATGAAACATTATGACAGCATCTGACGATTCCATATTGACGCCTACATTTTTTAAAGCTTGCAATGATTCAAAAATATTATCATGCAAATTCTCTATAGAAGCTGCGTCATTTCCCACATTTGGGTGATCAAACAGCTTTGCCAGTATGGTTGTTACTAGAACTCTTTTATTATTAAATCGTTCCTGCAACACTGACCAAGCAGTGTTGTAATTGGCTTCTGTTAATTCCAGGTGCCGTATCAATCTCTCTGCTTCTCCAGAAAGGTTTGATTTTAAGTACCACATTTTCTCTATTGTGGACACATTTGACTCATGAACCACCTTTTTATAGATGTCATGAAATTGTTGCCATCTCAGGTAATCCCCATCAAATTTTGGAATGGGAATTTTGGGTAGTTGCAATGATTGTATTGATTGCAATACAGGCGGTGATTGTATTACTACATTTTCTGCTGGTGCCACACAGAATTTTAGCATTGTATTTTCTGCGGCTACAAACGTAGATATATTATATCCTGCTTCGGCTGGATTTTCCGCTGGTCGATGAATCTCATAATGGATTTCTTCAATTTACATCCATAATTTTTCGACTACCGATTTATAGTTCATTTTTTCTTCAGGCACAATTTGACTTAATGTCCTGGACAATGAATCTAGCAGCGCACTTTGTTTGCAAACCAGTGGTTTGATCCCGGCTCGGTCTTCTTCTCGTTTGCGAGCTTGTCTCTCTAATTTTATCTTTGCCAAATGGTCCTTCCAATCTTCCACTATATTAGTTACAACCGCCTTCATTTTGCTGAAATAGTCCGTTACAAAGTAGTCATCTTCTGTTGGCACGTTGTTTAATTTGTCCATTAACTCCTTATGACTTTTCTCAAAGTTCTCCCACATGTATTCCAGGAGCTCAAGTTTCTCCTCGAAATAAGATGGCTTCATTTTCCTGGCGAACGAATCCTTTTTGGTATTCCGAATGAAAGCCTGAATTGCTTCTCCTCGTTATGTCTGCTGCTTATAAAACTCCTCCATGTTTTTATATTCTTATGTAATTGCTTATTTGTACTAGCGATGTTTTTAATCGGGTCCCCAGATTGATGTGAAATGTTCATCAATTTGTGCCCTCGCTTAGGACTGTTCTGTGTCCAAAGCGTGCAAAGAAAGTAGTCGCCTAGTTGACCAGTTTCCTTGTTGTTGAGAGATTGGTCGCCTGAGTTAACCAAACCAGTTCTCACTTGATGACGGTTTCACATAGTCTGTAACTCTTTAAACTTGGAGCCGCCAATGTCGGGGTCACCAAAATGTTCAATGAAAGACGTTAGTACTTCTTGAATTTATTAATTGTTTATTTATTTATAATCAAATAGGCACTAGCACATAAACCAGTGACTAATAGTCGTCGCAACCAACACATAAATTGGGTGGACTTCGGAGCGAGATTACAAAGGTAGAGATGGGGGCCAAAGACACAGCGATGCACACCCGATGTAGCTACAATTGGTATCTGAACTTACAAAGAATAATGCATTTCTTTTATAGTAAAACTAGATAGCTCACTAGTGCATAGTTCGACATAGTGTTAGGTCAGCAAAATACGTCTTTATTGATAATAGCTAACTATAGCAACTTGATGAACTAGGTCTTTATTGTTAACTGCTGACCATATCAGATCTACTTATGACTGATGAGCCATCGATATCTATATTCGGGTTACATTCTTATATTGGCATACATTTCCATTTGTCTTAATGTTATCTTATTTTATATAATCTAAACACCAACAAAGCTGTTTTTGAAAATCAGTGTAAAAAGTTTTTAATAAAAATATGTCAGGCATAAGGCATGAACCTTTACAAAAAACCAAACTTTTACCCATTTCCCGCACCACAACATATATAAACCCTTAATTAAGCGACTGACGATCTACCTAATGAATTCAAAAATAATTTGTAAAAACGCTCTCTTGTAAAAATAACAAATAGGGCTCGATGTATTCTTGCACTTTTTTCTCTACGGTAATAACCATACACACACACTTTCACACAGAGTGGACATCCGCAGGGCTCACAGGCACCATCCCCATACATACTGGTTAACCAATCCTATCGCCGAGGCCAGGAAATGATGCTTGCGCGCAAGGCGCGCCTATCAAAGAGCCCGGGGCAGTATTAGCTCTTCACATCTCGGGGATGAACTTGCAAATAGACGCCGCGAACTAAAACGTGCTATTAAGGACAGCAAACGCCGTTGGTTACTGCAAATATGCGATGAAGCCTCGATCGACATTTGGGGCATTGCGTTGTAGTATACTAGCTATTAAAGTCATAAAACAAAACTAAAAGGGGACGTTAGACTACTAGTTACTAATGAAAACACTATAAATGGTATAATCCAAACATTAAAGAAAGAAATTAAGGGTGAAACAGTTCAGGTAGCAGAGGCAAGATTAATGAATTTAAAATAAAATGGCAAGAACGCCAATTCATTTATGTCAGAAATAGAAAATCTTACTAAATCATTGAAATGCGCATTCATAACAGACAACGTAAACCCTGAAACAGCAAACAAATATGCAACTCAAACAGCAGTGAAATCAATCATAAAGAACTGCGATAACGAAAAGGTCAGAACGATAATAGAAGCAGGCAATTTTACTGAAATGAATGATGTTGTAGCTAAATTTGTAAATACATCTACAAATATCGAACAAGATCACAGCGTGTTTTATACTAAAAGAAACAATTACACAAATAGGAACTCGTACAATAATAATAGAAATTATAATAATAATTACCAAAATAGAAACGCAAATGATAATACTAACTATAACAATACTAGGAATTACAGTAATAATTATAATCGAAGAAATTATAACAATAGAAATACCAAAACTAATTATCCTCCTAAAACACAACAAAATAATAATGTCAGATTTACAAATGTAGAAGAAAATTCGGAAAACTCCAAAAGTCCTCTGGTGTAAAAAATCGAACAAATAAAATATATAATTTAAATTGCAACCTTAATAGCTACATAACTTTAAACTTTGACGATTTAGGGACAATAAAATTGCTATTAGACACAGGAGCTGATGTATCACTAATAAAACAAGAAATATTAAGAAAAGACAATACAGTTAACATACAAAAACGGACAAAACTTAGTGGAATAGGCAAAGACGTCTTATTTACAATAGGCGAAACGAAACTAAAGATAAGCAACCTCTTAACGGTACACACCTTCCAAGTAATAGAAAATGATTTCCCCATCCCATGTGACGGAATCTTGGGGCTTGACTTTATAAAAAATTCAATTGCACACTCAATTATTCCACCAACAAATTGATAATAGATCCATATAAATCAAGATATAAAATTATAATCAATATAGGGATCAGTCAAAACACACATGTATTCCATATCCCACCTAGAACAGAAAAAATTGTACGCATTACAATATCCTCAAACAATAATAACATCTTTATCCCTAATCAAGAATTACACCCGGGGGTATTCGTCGCAAACACTATTGCTTCTAAGACTAACCCATATGTCCGCATATTAAATACTAACAACACAGACGTGCAAATTACAAATATAAACCTATTAAATGAAAAACTGTCCGATTATGAAATCTTAAAAATAGACAAACAACATGATTCAAAACATAAATCCACAATAATGAACAAACTAGCACCCCATTTTCCCGATTTCGTGAAAGAACCTCTACATAAATTATGCTCAGAATTTGATGATGTATTCGCAATAGAATCTGAACAAATATCGTCCAACAATTTCTATAAACAAAAATTAAGACTCAAAGACACAACACCAGTCTACACCAAAAACTACAGGATAGCACACAGTCAAAAAAACGAAATCAATAAACAAGTGGACAAATTGATCAATGATGATATTATTGAACCATCAATGTCTGAGTTCAATAGTCCGATTTTATTGGTTCCTAAAAAGTCGCTACCTGGCAGCAAGGAAAAACGGTGGAGATTGGTAGTTGATTATAGAAAAATTAACAAACAACTAGTAGCGGATACTAGAATGGACGATATCCTTGACCAGCTAGGACGCGCTAAATACTTCTCTTGTTTAGACTTAATGTCACGATTTCATCAAGTAGAATTAGAAGAAAAATCTCGGGACATAACATCATTTTCCACAGATAAAGGCTCATTCAGATTCATGCGATTACCATACGGATTAAAAATTGCACCAAACTCGTTTAAAAGAATGATGTCCCTTGCATTCACGGGTCTATCACCATCCCAAACATTCCTTTACATGGACGATCTAATTGTAATTGGGTGCTCTGAAAGTCACATTATTAGAAACTTAAGGGATGTTTTCGAAACCTGCCGAAAATATAACTTAAAATTGCACCCTGACAAATGCTTTTTCTTCAGAAATGAAGTTACTTTTCTAGGACACAAATGCACAAATAAAGGAATTTTACCAGGCGAAAGCAAGTTCAAAACGATTCAAGATTACCCGACTCCCAAGAATGGCCAAGAAGGCAAAAGATTTGTAGCATTCTGTAATTATTACTAGATTCATTCCAAACTTTGCATACCAAGCACAATTTATCAGTAGATTATCTAGGAAAAATGTAGAATTTATCTGGGATGCAAACTGTCAAGCAGCTTTTGAATACTTAAAAAACAAATTATTAAGCCCACAAATACTCCAATATCCTGATTTTAATAAAAAATTCTGTATCACAACTGATGCAAGCAAGATCGCATGTGGAGCCGTCCTCAGCCAAGAATTTGATGGACTCCAATTACCCATATCATACGCATCTAAGGCATTCACAAAAGGCGAAAGCAATAAGTCAACAATCGAGCAAAAATTAACGGTACATACATACAATACATTGGGCAATTCAATATTTCAAACCATACATATACGGAAAAAAATTCCTAATCAGAACTGACCATCAGCCATTAACATACCTATTTTCTCTAAAAAACCCATCGTCAAAGCTTACTAGAATAAGGCTAGATTTAGAAGAGTTCGATTTTACTATAGAACACATCAGGGGACAAGAAAATTTCGCAGCGGATGCTCTCTCCAGAATTGAATTTGAAAACATAAAAAACATAGAAACTAATAAAATACTTAAAGTAGCAACAAGATCAGAAACAAAAAAATTAACACATAAGGAAAACAACATTAACAATAACAAAATAGAAACACCAAGAATATATGAAATAATAAATCCTATTGAAGCCAAGAAAATACGCACAAATTAAATTCAAAAAATGCAAATGTTTTATTACCAAAAATAAAGAAAAATTACTCTCCTTCAACATAGGCGATTTGATCATTAATGGAAGAATAGATCTAGATCGATTCCTTCCAAGGCTTGAAAAAGAAGCCGGTGCTCAAAGAATCTATAAACTGAAGATAGACATGTCAGAAAAACTATTTAGGTCACTTACACCTAATGAACTAAATCAAAAAGGAAAAGACACATTAAAACATTTAGAAATAGCAGTTCTACCTCAAGTAAAAGTAATAACGAATAAAGAAGAAATAAGAAATACATTAAATAAATATCATAATGACCCAATAGAGGGAGGTCACTGCGGGGTAAACAGAACACTAGGAAAAATAAAAAGAGATTTCTTTTGGAAAAATATGTCTCGGGATGTTGCAACATACATCAAAAATTGCGAAAAGTGCAAACTAGCCAAAGTAACCAGACACAACCACTCCCCATTGGTCATAACACCAACCCCTGCAACCACTTTTGACACAATAATAATAGATACAATTGGACCATTACCAAAAACAATAAACGGTAATGAATACGCAGTTACTATTATCTGCGATCTGTCCAAATATCTCATATCAATACCAATACCAAACAAAAGTGCAAAGGCGGTTGCAAAGGCAATATTTGAAAAATTCATTTTAATTTACGGCTCAGTGAAAACAATTCTAACAGACATGGGAACAGAATATATGAATTCAATACTAATAGAACTTTGCAAAAATTTTAACATAACTAAAATTAATTCCACGGCGCACCATCATCAAACTCTTGGAACAGTAGAAAGAAGCCATAGAACTTCCAATGAGTACATCAGGTCATATATATCCATTAAAAAAGACGATTGGGATGAATATCTAGCATACTTCACATATTGGTTTAACACCACTCCATCCACCGTACATGGTTATGCACCTTTTGAACTAGTCTTTGAAAAACATCCTAGAACTGTCCCATTCTCGTCTGAAACGGTAGAACCCATTTACAACATTGATGATTTCAATAAAGAAATAAAATTTAAATTACAAATAGCACAAAATGGAGCGAAACTGCTTATCGAAAAATTTAAAGCATTACAAAAAGAAACATATGATAAAAACACAAAAAAAGTATCGCTAACTGAAGGACAAGAAATACTTTTAAAAAATGATACAGGACATAAATTAGATAACAAATACACTGGCAAATATACAATACAGAGCATAGGTCCTAACAATAATATAGTAATAGCGGATGATAAAAACAAAAAGTAAACAGTACATTTAGATTGAATAAAAATAATATAAACAGGATATGAGAAAAATATAAATTTTTCTTTTTTTAAAAAAAAGGAGGTATAGTATACTTTTAGGGATAAGATTAGGCCACATACTTTTAGGGATAGATTGTAAGTAATTGGAACTTAAGCATAATGTCTAGCTTTAAGTACCGTTAAGGACACTAGCCATAAGACCAATGTAAACGATCTCCTATAAATACCGGGCTTGCGGCCCCAATAAATCACTTCAAGTCAAACCTTGCCTTCGCCTATTTCAGCGTATCAAATGGCCGTTGAAAGGATGAAAGCCGTTAGACGAGAAGCGAGGGCCACATGGCGAATATAGTGCAAACGCTCTTTCCAGATACGTCATATATGATCACAATCATATACTGATCACAAATGCACGACCAAAAAGCCTGAAAAGTTCACCCAGGTGTACCCGAAATGCTTTGAGGAATGCATTTTCCCAGACATTTGGAAAGAACAAGACCTTGCGCTCATACCAAAGCCAAGCAAGCCTCAAGATGACCCGTCTGCATACAAACCACTATGCATGCTATACTCAGCAGCTAAACTGCTAGAAAAACAAATCTGCACGAGACTGGAGAGTGCGATTGCTGTAGCTGGTGATCTCTTGCCGATGCAATTCGGTTTTCGCAAGGCCAAATCAACAATGCACGCATTGGCAACAGTTGAAACAGCGAGAAAATCAATTGAAGGACAGCGATGCAAAAACGGTGGTAAAAAAATACTGTTTAGTAACCACACTTGACGTGAAGAACGCTTTCAACACAGCTAAGTGGAGCCGCGTTATCGAAGCGCTAAGTATGTTCCACGTGCCGATCCCGCTCATTGCCTTAATAAAATTGCGAAATTGCAAACTACGATATAGCACAAAGAGTGGCGATCGATTTCATGTACGAGGTGGTGTTCCACAGTGCTCGGTGCTTGGCCCGATATTGTGGAATGCTATGTATGACGGCATCCTACGAATAACCCTCCCGACTGACTGCCATATGATCGGATTTGCAGATGACGTGGCTGTCTTAGTGGTGGTAAAGCACCTCTCAAAAACAGAAGACGGTCACATCGATTGGCTTAGCAAAACAGTGGCTTGCGAACGCAGGACTAGAACTTGTAGATCGAAAACCGGAACCAGCAGCTGGCAAATATTGTGCTAGACACATGCACAATCCACTCAACTAGAGCAATCAGGTATTTGGGACTTTTCTTGGATACACGCCTGTGTTGCAGTATGGGCGCATGCGATGCAGACGAAGTCGTACAGACGAGGATTAGAGGCAACATACCGCCTTGGAGCGCTTCGCCGTGGTTTCCGCATAATTTCGGATGACGCGGCCCTCGTAATATCACTTACTTGCTAAAGAAGTGCAAAACACTTTTAGAAGTCGGCAGAGTGCGAAATGGTCACCTTCAGCCATAAAGAAGGCAACTGCAGAAGCCAGGCGATCAAACCTAGCAGCGTGGCAACAACGCTGGGCAGCCTCGCAAAAGGGCAGATGGACCTTTAAGCTTATCCCGAATATACATACATGGGTAAACAGGCGACATGGCGAAATCACTTTCGAACTCACCCAGCTCCCTAGCGGCTGGACAGCCTCGCAAAACGGCAGATGGACCTTTAAGCTTATCCCGCATATACATACATGGGTAAACAGGCGACGTGGTGAAAACACTTTAGAACTGACCCAGCTCCCTAGCGGCCATGGATGCTTCAGGTCATACCTGTTCCGATTTGGACACGAGTCCAGTGCAGAATGCACCCTGTGTAGACAAGTAAATGATGATCACATCCCAATTGGCGTGGTCGGCGGTGTGCACATATGCTGCATCAACGATAAGCAAACTGCGAGAGCTGCAGAGAGAGAGCGCAATACTGTCTTGTCTATATCTTTTGCCATTTTTGATACAGTTTTTTCCTATTTCAACACAAGTGTTCTTAATAACTCTACAACTGAAGAAGGCAATGTTAGCAAATAGTAGTTCACATGTATGCTGAATTAATAAATTGAATGAAGAAAACAAATGAACAGAATAAAAATATACAAATTGAAGTTAACAAGATTCAGATTTTTCCGTTTGGATATGTAACCATCAAAGTTGTTTGTTTGTTTATTTATATTGCTTACACACGTGGTGAAATTCCTTAGAGGCGCCTTAGTATTCAGGTATAATTTTAGTCAGAAAATTATGATTTAGAGAATCCAATGAAGCAAATCGCTGGGAATGCCAAGTTGGCGCGACTTATTTAAAAGCAGAGTATATATAGAGCCTTGCATAAGTCAGTAAGTCAGTTCAATCAAGTGAGAAGTAGTGTAGTATATTCATACCAAAAATCATTCTACACAAAGGGCCCAACTTGTAATATTTTGTTGCAAGTATAAACAATAAAATATGTACGCAATAAAATATAAGTGTGCACTTAAATGTGTTTATGTGTATATATTCACGTTTGCAACAATGCACAGTCGTAACATGAGCTAGGGCCAAGCGAGCGTGTGAACGCTGACCAAGCACTTTGATGCAAGCGCCCCAAATAATATGTATGTATGTATTGACACTCTCCCTTTCTTTTGAAGCTGTCGCCTAAGTCGCAGCATACGAATATCTATGTAACATTGGTTAAGCAAAAGAATATTTTTGGAAATAAAAATCAATCTGAATATTATCACCAAGCGAAACTGACGTGTTTATTTCCCAAACTCTAAACCAAGTGGAACCCGATCATTACATGGCGACCTCGATAATAGGTCAAAAATAGACCCAAGGACAAAAATTTTTGTGTATGTGTGTGTGTGTGTGAAGAAGAAAAATATATATACAAAAAAATCACGAAAATGAGAAATGGCAGCGATGCATAACTACTTCCAAAGAGTTACCACACAAAGCCCGAGCATAAGAAACGATATAATTGAGGTATTTCGTAGTGAGCAAAGCCATTCCACTCAAAGCTCGCTAACTGTAGTGCAAATAAGAACCGCATACTCCGATCTAGCTGGAGAAAAATTCCCAGTAAGAGGAGGCACAAGAGTACAAATGTGCTCCTGTACCAAATGTATGCTGCTACACAATCGCAGCTGGTACATTCCATTTTTATCTAATGTACTGAAAAAAAATATAAATAATCATTTTTTTGAAACAAACATAATCAAAAAAAAAAAAAAAAAAAAAACCACACACACACAAAACTAAATAAATAAATAATTAAAAAACAAAAAATCAAAAAAGCACGTTCACATACTCCTTTTTTATGTCAGGGCTCATTCGCTTCTCTAACGACATAAATCTTCTTATGGCTACTTCCCGAGATTCTCCAAGAGATGAAGCCTCTTCAGCAAATGGAAGCTTTACAATTAGTCGATTGTCCGCCGCCGTGTGTAGGTTATCGAGGAAGAATTTTTCACAATACTCTTCCTCCGGACTCTTGTACCGTTTCATTGGCTCAAGTGTGTCTATCTGCCAGAATCTTTCTAGAGATTCCTTTGGATTCGTCATGCCTACCAAACATGTGATTGAAGCTGACGTTGACATATTAATTCTGCCAGCAATAATCCATCCAAACTCTGAATTTTGTAATGTTGGACGGTTTCGATTGCCCCGTCTTCTTTCTGGTAGCAGTATAGCATAGTGATTATCAGCTCCCAACAGTATATCAATTTTTCCTGGTTTATCAAATGTTGTCTAGCAATTTGACTTTCTGCGTTATTTGTTCTGTAGGTTGGTCACCTATCATGTGTGGCAATACAACTGCAGACGCAGATGTAGCAACTTGGTTGCCTGTTTCTAAATGCAACATTGTGTTATGTTTTTTATCGCATTTGAAGCATCCCCTCCAAGAGCAATTTTTAGCCATATGGTCCGGTTTTAAGCAATTGACACACAATTTGTGTCTCTGTACCCAATTAAGCCGCTCTGCTGTGGATTTCATTATAAACTTTTCACATTGGAAGAGTTTGTGCTTTGCCTTCTCGCAGAAAGCACACAAGGAACTGTTTGTCCCAGATGCTGCCGCGCATGTCTTTCTTGGGTTTAGTTTTTCAATACTGCGATTTTCGATTCTTGGTTTCCCAATCGCCTCTAATGTTAGGAAGCGCTGTTTCAAGAATGGTAGGAAATCCTTTACTTCCTGTAGTTGAATCTATCCAATTTCCTTGTCATATGAAACATTATGACAGCATCTGACGATTCCATATTGACGCCTACATTTTTTAAAGCTTGCAAAGATTAAAAAATATTATCATGCAAATTCTTTATAGAAGCTGCGTCATTTCCCACATTTGGGTGATCAAACAGCTTTGCCAGTATGGTTGTTACTAAAACTCTTTTATTATTAAATCGTTCCTTCAACACTGACCAAGCAGTGTTGTAATTGGCTTCTGTTAATTCCAGGTGCCGTATCAATCTCTCTGCTTCTCCAGAAAGGTTTGATTTTAAGTACCACATTTTCTCTATTGTGGACACATTTGACTCATGAACCACCTTTTTATACATAGATGTCATGAAATTGTTGCCATCTCAGGTAATCCCCATCAAATTTTGGAATGGGAATTTTGGGTAGTTGCAATGATTGTATTGATTGCAATACAGGCGGTGATTGTATTACTACATTTTCTGCTGGTGCCACACAGAATTTTAGCATTGTATTTTCTGCGGCTACAAACGTAGATATATTATATCCTGCTTCGGCTGGATTTTCCGCTAGTCGATGAATCTCATAATGGATTTCTTCAATCAGTACGTTCAAGTGGCCCCTACGACACCAGGACAAAGCCTGTTACGCGCGAGCCCAAGCAGATAACTGCCCACCTACCACCCGACCGACCGAGGGGTGCAGCCGTATAACGCACGGCACGAATCGCGTGGACAAATACACAATAGAATAAACAGACAAACAAATAACTAAAAGATACTATAGCTATCTATTAACTAAATGGGATAGGATAGAAGTTTTAATCATGTTAATAGAAAACTCTGAGCCAATTACAGGGAATAGAAGGTTGTAATCAGAGCAGAGGACCCTAAAAGGTTCATGCAGGGCATAGTTAGAAGAACAACGACTAAGGGATAAAGGGATCAAAGGATGTCTACTCCGTCTACATGGTACCGACAGATTTACCTGAGCTAATAACTCAGGCGAGTCGATATCACCAATTAGGAGCTTGTGCATAAAAATAACACCAAGCATAATTCTACGGTTAGTTAGGGAAGGAAGGTTAATCAAGAGAAGTCTACTAGAATACGAAGGCAAATTGACATTGCGATCCCAGCTTAAGCCACGAAGAGCAAATAGCAAGAACTGCTTTTGAACGGATTCAAGTCTAATCTGGTGCGACTCATATTGAGGTGACCAAATGCAAGATCCATACTCTAAAATAGGACGGACAAGCGAAGTAAAAAGAACTTTAGTTGTATAGGGGTCATCAAATTCTTTTGACCATCTTTTAATGAAACCCAGTACACTCATGGCCTTTGCGACCGTGGTGGAAATATGGGTGTTAAAATTTAACTTATGGTCCATAAGTACGCCCAAATCATTCATATTATTTAGACGTTCTAAAGGACTATTGTTTAGAAAATAAGTGACCAGTTGAGGAGAGTTACGAAAAAAAAAGTCATTACCTTACATTTGGTAGTGTTAAGATTTAGTAGATTAAACTGGCACCAGGATTGAAAATGTTTAAGATCAGCTTGTAGCCGACTAAATGAATCTGTATCTTTATAAGTAAGACAAAGCTTAACATCGTCAGCATACATAAGCACATGCGAATGAACAATGACTGATGGAAGATCGTTAATGAACAGTGTAAAAAGCAGAGGGCCAAGAGGACTACCTTGAGGTACACCAGAAGTCACAGGAATGGAATCGGAAAAAGAAGATTTAAAAAGTACCTTCTGTTTTCTATTTGTTAAATATTCTCGAACCCAAGAGAGGAAAAGGTGTGGAAACCCAATGTCGCTCAGCTTACAAAGTAATAGGGTATGATTAACGGAATCAAAGGCTTTGCTGAAGTCAGTGTATATAACATCAGTTTGTTTACTATTTTTGAACCCCTTAATAATTATTGATGTAAATTCTAAAAGGTTAGTGGTTGTAGATCTACGTTTCACAAACCCATGTTGGGATGACGAAATAATAGAACTGCAAAAATGTTGCAATTGAGAAGTTATAATTTTCTCAAAAGCTTTCGGAATAGCGGACAATTTTGAGATACCTCTATAGTTAGAGGCTTCGGACTTTTTGCCATTTTTATGCAGAGGTATGATATACGACTCCTTCCAAATAGATGGAAAAGAGGAAGATTCGACAGACAATAGAAACAATTTTAAAATGGGTTTGCATAATGCGTTTGCACAGAACCTGAGTACACATCCAGGAAGACCATCTGGCCCCGGAGAATAAACAGGTTTAACTGATTTAAGTTCGCTAAGAATAGAACTTTCATCAAACACTGGATTGAAAATGCAATTAGCCTTTTTTAAATGATAAGGATACGGACTTGCTCGGTATTCCGTTGAGGAATAAGTTGTTTTGAAAAAACTCGCAAACATATCGGCAATTGCCTGATCAGTGCTCGCTTTTTTATTTTGAAAAGACAAAAAAGATGGGTGCACGGAGGTCTTACGTTTAGAATTGACAAAATTATAAAATTGTTTAGGGTCAGAAGAAAACTGAAGCTTAAACCGCTGAAGAAAATCCTTATAGCATTGTGTATTAAGCATCATGAATTTTGAACGAGCGACTGTATACAGAGCATAATCTGATCAACGACGTGTTTTTTGAAACTTCTTATAATATCGTGTCTTCACATTTTTCAAATTGGATAACTCACGAGAGAACCAGGGAGGTTTGTTAAGCCGCTCCAGCCTACCAAGAGGCACACAAATATCAAAGAGTGAATTCAGAGTAACATAGAAAAAACGAACAGCTGAGTTCATATCTCTACAATTGTACAGATATGACCAATCGGTATTAGTAATGTTTTCGTTAAGGGTGACAAAGTCAGTCTTACGAAAGCACCTAGTTAGAGGTAACTCATTTGAACCAAGTAATGGTGAAAGCAAGGGCAGATCAATTTTTAAATTTAATGTAGGATGAAATTTGTCTTCTGGAAGAACAAATGGTTCGATCCTAGAAACCTCACAATAAGAGGGCACAAAGAGGGCAGCAACATGGTAGATTCATACTAAAGCGGTTAAATTAAAATCACCTACAACTATGAGCATGTCTTGACTGGAAACTAAAGAGGAGACAAACTGAATTGCCTCTAAATGATTTAAATATACCACCATGTCTGACAATGGTGGAATATTGGAACAAGTAATAAAAGCATTAAAAGATTTAAAATTTACCTTAACACCGACAAACTCAATCTCCTGGGTACTAGAAAATTGAATCATTTCAGATGATAAAGCAGCATCAACAGCTATTAGAACGCCACCGCCTACGCGAGAAATCCGGTCACGTCTGAATATAGAAAAGTTTGTGGAAAACACCGATGCATCAGCAATGTCAGGTTTTAGCCACGTCTCTGTAAAAGCTAGAATGTTATGCTCAAAAGAAAGACTATCTACATACAGATTAGGAAGTTTGGATTTCAGTCCTCTAACGTTCTGGTAACCCAGGTTAAGGGACGAAGCTAGTTTTTTGACACACCAGCAGATGCTGATGTGGCAGGAATAGTATTAGTTGTTGTTGTTGGCAAGCGAATCGGTTGCCGATTTTTCTTTTTTACAGTATATTCCTTAACTATTATATGTTTCGGCCAAAAATCTTCTCGACATATAGTGTCGAAAATATTGGGAGAAACACTAATTTTAAAGGACGAAATGTCCCGAGAATAAGAAAATTTAAACTTCTCCACCGCAATATTCGAGACGTTAACTTTCTTCCGAATATAGGCTATTACATCATCAGATGTGACAACAGGGTCTAGCCTAGAAACAAATATATGTTTCTTTGGTGGTATGCCAACGAGAGGCCGCGGTCCCGAAGCATCAGCCGTAGCAGTAACGTTGGACAAGTCACCCACTGCGGCAGTCAACTTGTTTACGGGGCCCTCAATACTTTTGGAACTATCGGCAATTTCCATTGGAATGGGTAATTGCCCGGACACATCGGACACTACAATAGGCATCGTTTTTAAGAGATCATTCCCAGGTGATACCGGTAATTCCTTACTAATAGCATTCACAACCGGGCTCTTAAACGATATCAACTGCTGTACATTAGGAGTGGACGGTGCATGAGACCGGTCGGGGACGATAAGAGACGCTGGCGGATCTACAGATACTGAAACACCCCAAGGACTGGTCCTTTTACGTTTCAGAGACTCATTCATAAGCGATAAACTCCTGAACTGAGTCTCCACCGCATTAAACTCCGCTTGGAGTTTATTAAAACCTGCCCTTAAAGTGTCAAAACTATCTCTAGTCCGCCTCATGAAAGAGCGCATCTCATTCTCGACCCCACGGCAAGCATCACATCCATATTTTAAGCCACCGCCTTTAGCAATAGACTCCTTGATTCTGCCTGTGTAACCTGCACACTTAACGTGAACCGCATTGTCACACAGCCAACAAAGAATATAATCATGGGAGTCAACCGGATGAGTGGCCACTATGCAATTATTTTTTGAGCAGACAACCATTTTATCAAAATTTAATTAATTTAATTAAAAAAGGAAAATACAAAAAAATAAAAATTCTAAATGTTAAAAATCTGTGTATAAGAATATACTGACCAGTTCTGACACAAGTGTTAATGTGCAGAGTAAGCCTTCACAACTAAAGAAAAGAAATTACAAAAATACACAAAAACAAAAAACACGTATCACAGAGTCGCGGGTAGGCAAAAGACGAGAGCGCAAATCAAATAAGAATAGGAAAGAGCGGGAGAGCGCGTCAAATTGAACACATGCAATAACAATTTGTACGCAAGAGCGTGAGAGTTAGTTAAAACGGTAACGACACAAAAGCAAAAAGAGATAAACAAAACAACAACACCGCTAACGCAAGTATTGCTGTAAGTTTTGATTTTATTTAAATTTAAACAAATGCACAAAAGCGACAGCAAGAATTCGCGAAATGAAAATAAAATTCGGATGCTGGAAATATTAGCCGGTAATGAATTTATTAATAAGTTATAGAAAAGAAGTTAATCGCGAGAAAAAAATAAAAGTTGATAAGCGCAAAAAAAACACGTCCGTTCTCTGCAACGAGTGAAAATTTTGTTGTAGTTCATTTTTTCTTCAGGCACAATTTGACTTAATGGCCTGGACAATGAATCCAGCAGCGCACTTTGTTTGCAAACCAGTGGTTTGATCCCGGCTCGGTCTTCTTCTCGTTTGCGAGCTTGTCTCTCTAATTTTATCTTTGCCAAATGGTCCTTCCAATCTTCCACTATACTAATTACAACCGCCTTCATTTTGCTGAAATAGTCCGTTACAAAGTAGTCATCATCTGTTGGCATGTTGTTTAATTTGTCCATTAACTCCTTATGACTTTTCTCAAAGTTCTCCCACATGTATTCCAGGAGCTCAAGTTTCTCCTCGAAATAAGATGGCTTCATTTTCCTGGCGAACGAATCCTTTTTGGTATTCCGAATGAAAGCCTGAACTGCTTCTCCTCGTTCTGTCTGCTGCTTATAAAACTCCTCCATGTTTTTATATTCTTATGTAATTGCTTATTTGTACTAGTACTTGACCCGATGGGAGTTTATTTATTTTGTCAAAGACAGGGAACGCTCCGACTCGTTCCTAAAATTGGTCAAGTGTAGCACAAATAAGAATAAGAAATAAATCGAAGTCGTCTTTTGATTTGTGCGTTACCAATAGTTAATTTTTATTTCCAATATACCTATTCTTTTACAGTGATAAACACCACGACAGTGAAACCATTTTTTTTTTTTTTGAGTTTCTTTTCTTTATTATATATTTTCAAAAATTGATAACCAATGCCAAACTATATATTCGTGCGTAATACCTGGGTTACTGACCGAGTTAACTAGGTCAGAGATTACTGACGCCAGGGAATGCAACAGAGTTTATAAGTTGATCAAACTTTTATTTTATGAAAATAACTTTTTTATGATTTGGTCGCCTCATTGACACAAATCGTGTTAATTGTCCTAGTTTTCCAATAAATTGTTTTAGTCGCCAAAGTGGCTACGCAACGATTGCCAAGTTAATCAATTGCGATGTTTTTAATCGGGACCCCAGATTGATGTGAAATGTTCATCAATTTGTGCCCTCGCTTAGGACTGTTCTGTGTCCAAAGCGTGCTACGCATCGATTGTGTAGTGTGATGTGTTAGTTAATCAATTGCGATGTTTTTAATCGGGACCCCAGATTGATGTGAAATGTTCATCAATTTGTGCCCTCGCTTAGGACTGTTCTGTGTCCAAAGCGTGCAAAGAAAGTAGTCGCCTAGTTGACCAGTTTCCTTGTTGTTGAGAGATTGGTCGCCTGAGTTAACCAAACCAATTCTCACTTGATGACGGTTTCACCAAGTCTGTAACTCTTTCAACTTGGAGCCGCCAATGTCGGGGTCACCAAAATGTTCAATGAAAGACGTTAGTATTTCTTGAATTTATTAATTGTTTATTTATTTATAATCAAATAGGCACTAGCACATAAACCAGTGACTAATAGTCGTCGCAACCAACACATAAATTGGGTGGACTTCGGAGCGAGATTACAAAGGTAGAGATGGGGGGCCAAAGACACAGCGATGCACACCCCATGTAGCTACAATTGGTATCTGATCTTACAAAGAATAATGCATTTCTTTTATAGTAAAACTAGATAGCTCACTAGTGCATAATTCGACATAGTGTTAGGTCAGCAAAATACGTCTTTATTGATAATAGCTAACTATAGCAACTTGATGAACTAGGTCTTTATTGTTAACTGCTGACCATATCAGATCTACTTATGACTGATGAGCCATCGATATCTATATTCGGGTTACATTCTTATATTGGCATACATTTCCATTTGTCTTAATGTTATCTTATTTTATATAATCTAAACACCAACAAAGCTGTTTTTGAAAATCAGCGTAAAAAGTTTTTAATAAAAATATGTCAGGCATAAGGCATGAACCTTTACAAAAAACCAAACTTTAACCCATTTCCCGCACCGCAACATATATAAACCCTTAAATAAGCGACAGACGATCTACCTAATGAATTCAAAAATAATTTGTAAAAACGCTCTCTTGTAAAAATAACAAATAGGGCTCGATGTATTCTTGCACTTTTTTCTCTACGGTAATAACCATACACACACACTTTCACACAGAGTGGCCATCCGCAGGGCTCACAGGCACCATCCCCATATATACTGGTTAACCAATCCTATCGCCGAGGCCAGGAAACGATGCTTGCGCGCAAGGCGCGCCTATCAAAGAGCCCGGGGCAGTATTAGCTCTTCACATCTCGGGGATGAATTTGCAAATAGACGCCGCGAACTAAAACGTGCTATTAAGGACAGCAAACGCCGTTGGTTACTGCAAATATGCGATGAAGCCTCGAGCGACATTTGGGGCATGGCGTATCAAATGGCCGTTGAAAGGATGAAAGCCGTTAGACGAGAAGCGAGGGCCACATGGCGAATATAATGCAAACGCTCTTTCCAGATAGGTCATATATGGCTCCCAGGGAAATGCTGCATATCGATCTCACTGATCACATGAGTGTCAGCACAGATGAGCTGCTAGCGGCTGTTGCACAAATGCACGACCAAAAAGCCTGAAAAGTTCACCCAGGTGTACTCGAAAGGCTTTGAGGAATGCATTTTCCCAGACATTTGGAAAGAACAGGACCTTGTGCTCATACCAAAGCCAAGCAAGCCTCAAGATGACCCGTCTGCATACAAACCACTATGCATGCCATACTCAGCAGCTAAACTGCTAGAAAAACAAATCTGCACGAGACTGGAGAGTGCGATTGCTGTAGCTGGTGATCTCTTGCCGATGCAATTCGGTTTTCGCAAGGCCAAATCAACAATACACGCATTGGCAACAGTTGAAACAGCGAGAAAATCAATTGAAGGACAGGGATGCAAAAACGGTGGTAAAAATATACTGTTTAGTAACCACACTTGATGTGAAGAACGCCTTCAACACAGCTAAGTGGAGCCGCGTTATCGAAGCGCTAAGTATGTTCCACGTGCCGATCCCGCTCATTGCCTTAATAAAATTGCGAAATTGCAAGCTACGATATGGCACAAAGAGTGGCGATCGATTTCATGTACGAGGTGGAGTTCCACAGTGCTCGGTGCTTGGCCCGATATTGTGGAATGCTATGTATGACGGCGAGTGACAGAGTGCGAAATGGTCACCTTCAGCCATAAAGAAGGCAACTGCAGAAGCCAGGCGATCAAACCTAGCAGCGTGGCAATCACGCTGGACAGCCTCGCAAAAGGGCAGATGGACCTTTAAGCTTATCCCGGATATACATACATGGGTAAACAGGCGACATGGCGAAATCACTTTCGAACTCACCCAGCTCCCTAGCGGCTGGACAGCCTCGCAAAAGGGCAGATGGACCTTTAAGTTTATCCCGCATATACATACATGGGTAAATAGGCGACGTGGTGAAAACACTTTAGAACTGACCCAGCTCCCTAGCGGCCATGGATGCTTCAGGTCATACCTGTTCCGATTTGGACACGAGTCCAGTGCAGAATGCACCCTGTGTAGACAAGTAAATGATGATCACATCCCAATTGGCGTGGTCGGCGGTGTGCACATATGCTGCATCAACGATAAGCAAACTGCGAGAGCTGCAGAGAGAGAGAGCGCAATACTGTCTTGTCTATATCTTTTGCCATTTTTGATACAATTTTTTCCTATTTCAACAGTTAATAAATGAATTAAAAAAAAAAAAAAACCCAAGTGTTCTTAATAACTCTATAACTGAGGAAGGCAATGTTAGCAAATAGTAGTTCAAACATAGTTCATCCTTCAGAGCTAGGTTTGTAGCACATGTATACTGAATTAATAAATTGAATGAAAAAAACAAATGAACAGAATAAAAATATACAAATTGAAGTTAACAAGATTCAGATTTTTCCGTTTGGATATGTAACCATCAAAGTTGTTTGTTTGTTTATTTATATTGCTTACACACGTGGTGAAATTCCTTAGAGGCGCCTTAGTATTCAGGTATAATTTTAGTCAGAAAATTATGATTTAGAGAATCCAATGAAGCAAATCGCTGGGAATGCCAAGTTGGCGCGACTTATTTAAAAGCAGAGTATATATAGAGCCTTGCATAAGTCAGTAAGTCAGTTCAATCAAGTGAGAAGTAGTGTAGTATATTCATACCAAAAATCATTCTACACAAAGGGCCCAACTTGTAACATTTTGTTGCAAGTATAAACAATAAAATATGTACGCAATAAAATATAAGTGTGCACTTAAATGTGTTTATGTGTATATATTCACGTATGCAACAATGCACAGTCGTAACATGAGCTAGGGCCAAGCGAGCGTGTGAACGCTGACCAAGCACTTTGATGCAAGCGCCCCAAATAATATGTATGTATGTATTGACACTCTCCCTTTCTTTTGAAGCTGTCGCCTAAGTCGCAGCATACGAATATCTATGTAACATTGGTTAAGCAAAAGAATATTTTTGGAAATAAAAATCAATCTGAATATTATCACCAAGCGAAACTGACGTGTTTATTTCCCAAACTCTAAACCAAGTGGAACCCGATCATTACATGGCGACCTCGATAATAGGTCAAAAATAGACCCAAGGACAAAAATGACTAGCACCTTACCGGAATCCGGAAGGCTTGGATTTCCTGACGGCTGTACCTACCGTAAAAAGGGATTATAATCATTTTTTTCAAACAAACATAATCAAAAAAAAAACCACACACACACAAAAATAAATAATTAAATAATTAAAAAACAAAAAACCAAAAAAGCACGTGCTGAGGACTAGCACCGAACCGTCACATCCGGAAGGCCTGAATTTCCCGACGACTGTACCTACCAAAGAGGTATTAGAGGTGTGTCCAAACGAAGAATAGCTGAGTAAGGGTCAGGCTAAGGGATGAAAGGAAGTTCCTACAGGACCTTCTCCACACAGCACTGGATGACAAGGACCGACAACACTACACAGAGTGCCTCATGAACAATACAGTTCAACTTAATTATTTATTTATTTACTTACGTCAACTAACACAGCAGTCGACGAAAACGCTTAAGCTAAAATACAGATAATAATTTATTCACGAAGGTAGCTTAGCTTAATGCACAACTAAACATCCCCTACCCGGTGGAGGTGTTTTATTTGCAACAAGGTGCCAGCTATGCCCCGATTCACAGCCAATGTGGTCAAGAATGAGTTGCAGCCAATCCAATATAAATAACCAATAGCCAATCCAGTATAAATAACATCAGTTTGACACTTTTTACAAGGGTAGTCAATTCTAAAAAGTTGGTAAGCGACGAACGACCTTTCATGAATCCATGCTGACAAGGAGAAATAGTGGATTTGGATAGGTGTTGAAGGGAAGACGTAATACTTTTCTTAAACAGCTTAGGTATTTCGGAAAGTTTGGCAATGCCACGGAAGTTAGAAATATCCGATTTGCTACCCTTTTAAAAAATCAGAATAATAAAAGATTCTTTCCAAACATCAGGAAAGCTACAAGTCTCACTCGATATAAAGAATAACCGAGATAAAGGCTTAGATAGGGAAATCAAACACATTTGAAGGATGCAACTAGGTATATTATCAGGCCTAGGGACGAATGAAGACGTCATAGATGACAAGCTAGTGATAATAAAGTCCTCAGATGTACTAGGAAAAAACATACAATTTAAATGTGGGATTGAGAAGGGAAGGGATGTGGGATCCGAAACAGTATTTTTTTTTTTTTTTTTTTTTAAATTTTTTATTTATTTTACGTCAACTAAGTCAGCAGTCGACGAAAAAGCTTAAGCTAAAATACAGATAAAAATTAATTCATGAAGGTAGCTTAGCTTTATGCACAACATCCCCGACCCGGTGGAGGTGTTTTATTTGCAACAAGGTGCCAGCTATGCCCCGATTCACAGCCAATGTGGTCAGGGATGAGTTGCAGCCGATCCAATATCCAGTACAGAATACTTTCAGTGGTTACGCTGTAGATAATTAAAAGTATAGCGCGAAGAGAAGTGACAGATAGATGAGGAGAAATAAGGTGAGAAAGGTTGTTAAAAGATTGGCAAAGAACACGAAGAGGTTCGTGAAGAGAGTAGTTAGTCAGACATCTACTAAGGTGAAGAGGAAAAAAGCTTCTGGTCCGACGTGAGGGAACACAAAAATATAGCGTATCTAGTAAATTGGTAGAACTGACTTCGCCGTTGACTACTTTATGTAGAAAGAGAATCCCAAATACGAGCCTACGGTTGTAAAGAGAAGGAAGATTAATAAGAAGAAGTCTGTCAGAATAAGAAGGTAGGCGAAGATTCGGGTCCCAATTAAGACCGCGTAACGCAAACTTAAGGAATTGCTTCTGTACCGATTCAATACTACGCTGGTGAACATCATATTGAGGGTTCCACACTGGTGAGCAATATTCTAGAGTAGGGCGAACTAACGAAGTGTTTAAAACCTTTGTCACATATGGATCATCAAATTCCTTGGCCCAACGTTTAATGAAGCCAAGAAGACTGCATGCTCTATTAACAATTGAAGATATATGAATATTAAAAGAAAGCTTTGGGTCAAACATAACGCCTAAGTCTTTAAATGATGGTACACAATCTAACAGAACAGACTTAATAGAGTAATGAGCTAGGAACGGCGACAAACGACTGAAAGTCATAAAAGAGCATTTAGAGGCATTAAGGTGTAACGTGACACCAAACACAAAACGCATCGATATCTGATTGCAAGTACTGTTGGAAAGAAGGATCATTATATGAATAACAAATCTTGACGTCATCCGCAAACATGAGCACGCGAGAATGAGCCAAGGCCAAAGGCAAATCGTTTATAAACAAGGTAAATAACAGTGGGCCCAGATGACTGCCTTGGGGGACACCTGACGTAACTCGAACAGTTTTAGATATCGAGGAACGAAAAGACACCTTTTGGGTTCTGCCAATAAGATACGACTTTAACCAAGCCAATAGTTTCGGGGAAAAACCCATGATGTTAAGTTTCATGAGAAGCATAGAATGATCAACCGTATCGAAAGCCTTACTAAAGTCAGTATAAATAACATCAGTTTGACACTTTTTACGGAAGCCATGGTGTACAAGGGTAGTCAATTCTAAAAGGTTGGTAAGCGACGAACGACCTTTCATGAAGCCATGCTGACAAGGAGAAATAGTGGATCTGGATAGGTGTTGAAGGGAAGACGTAATAATTTTCTCAAACAGCTTAGGTATTGCCGAAAGTTTGGCAATGCCACGGTAGTTAGAAATATCCGATTTGTTACCCTTTTTAAAAAGCGGAATAATAAAAGACTCCTTCCAAATATCAGGGAAGCGACAAGTCTCACTCGATATAAAAAATAACCGAGATAAAGGCTTAGATAGGGAAATCGAACACATTTTAAGGATGCAACTAGGTATATTATCAGGCCCGGGTACGAAGGAAGACGTCATAGATGACAAGCTAGAGATAATACAGTCTTCAGTAATATTAGGAAAAAACATACAATTTAAATGTGGAATTGTGAAGGGATAAGGTGTGGGATCCGAAGCAGTAGAAGAATAAGTCGACTGAAAGAATTTAGCAAACAGATCTGCAATATCTGAATCATTATTAGCAGTCTCGTCACTAAATCTGAAGGTGGAAGGTAGTAAATTAGAGCGTCTTTTGGAATTAACAGAGTTGTAAAATCTTTTGGGGTTCTTATAAAATTCAACCTTACAAATTGAGATTTGGCTACACAATAATTTGCATAGTCAAGTCGCGAACTAGTTTTTTTAAATATTCTAAAATATCTAGATTCAATATTACGGAGATAAGAGAGCCTACGTGTGAACCAGACTGGCGCACTGGAGATGGTAGAGACATTCACATAAGGAACGCATTTATCAATTAGAGAATTAAGAGCAGAGTAGAACAAATTCACTGCACAATCTATATCACAGCACTCAAATAGAAATGACCAATCAAAAGAGAAAATAAAGGTGTTAAGAAGATTGAAATTTGTTTCTCGAAAACATAGACGACGAGAATTTGAGATTAAATGAATTATTAACGGAATTGTAAGAAATAGTAACTTCAATGGTAGGGTGATAAGGATCTTCAGGCTTCATAAGGGGCTGTGACTGTGATACAGCACCAACAGTGGGATCCGAGACAAAAACAAGATCAAGGATTCTTTTAGAAGAGTTAAGAAAAGAATTTAACTGATATAGCGGACATTCAAGGAGGCCATCAAGAAAAAAATGTTGAGATGAGGGAATTAAGAAAGATAGATTATCATCAACAAGCCAAGAAACATTAGGCAAGTTAAAATCACCTAAAACTATATGAAAATCAAGATCTTTAAGACAACTAAAAATAGATCGCAAAGCATCAGCATTGTGCATGTAGATCACGATATCAGAAGCTGGAGAAATATATGAACAAGAGATATATAAGCTAAAGTTAGACCATGTAACTTCGACGCAAATAAACTCAACACTTAAGGGGAGATCAATCGGCACAACACTTGAACACAGATTCGAGTTGACAGCAATGAGTACTCCACCGCCACGACGTCCAGCACGATCAAGCCTATACGAAATAAAGTTATTAGAAAGAATTTCATTATCCAAAACAGAAAAGTTAAGCCAAGTTTTAGAGAAAGCTAATATGTCAGCCGAAAAGGTTTGGCTATCACAGAACAGTTTCGAGAGCTTGGTAAGAAGTCCTCTTACATTTTGATAATGAATGCAAAGACTAGACGTTATTAGTTTTTTGAAGCAGAAGATAAATTATGAAGGTAGACAGGCAAAGGATGGGAGCGCCTATTGGGCGCGAACTCGTGTACAACTAGGCCTTTTGGCCAAAAGTTAGGGTCAACCATAGCTGAGAAATACTCATTTGGTACAGTAATTTTAAAAGATGAGATTTCGCGAGGCCTAGAAAATTTAAACTTTTGAATTAAAACCTTAGCAGGGCATATATTACCAATGTAAGCTGCCACAGACGACTCAGAAGTATCTGGAGCAAGCCTAGAGATGAATAATTGTTTGCGATGAAGCACTACAGTCAGTGGAGGCGGAGGAGCATTGGGATCCGCAAGTGATTGAGAGCCAGCATGATCCTGTAATTGATCAGAGTTCCAGTGAGGGATAGATTGAGGTACACCAGGGCTTGTAGTGGGTACTTTAATCTGAAAACAAGAGCATAAAGAGGGACAAGAAGATGGTGTATGCGAAAGTAAAATGGGAGAAGATGTAATAGAGAGTGCTGGCGAATGCTTATGAGGCAAGTCAAGAGTACATTTCTGGGGCAACTTCTCAGAAGGTGGAACCAACTTGAATTACGACAATAAATGTATGCTAGAGTCACACTCGTTAGATAGCTGTTTGGCCAGTTTGTTTAAAGAAAGAAACTTTAAACGAAGATCCCTGTACATTCGGCTAAAATCAACTGCTGGCTGGCACAAGATGGGCAAGTCCAGCGCATTAAGCCAAGTCAGGCTTAGACACAGACAAACCAGAAAATTTGTCGTAGTCGCGGCCGTTGAGGCCAGCATATTTTAAATGAATAAGATTATCGCAGAGCCAACAAGATATTGCTCTATACTGATCGTCAAAACGATCAGAGTGCTTGCAAGTAGGTAGACAATAAGCAAAAAAAAAAAAAAAGTAAAATATATATATATAGAAAAATTTAAATACACAGCACAAAGATAATTATCTATAAAAAATCAACAATTACAAATAAAAGAAAAAGACAGCTAGAGTGTACGGCACAAGAGAGAGTGCAAGAACCGTAATAAGACGAGCTTTTAGAGGCGGCCTTACAAAAGTGATTACGCGGGAGAGAAGCGGAGCACAAGCACAAAGCAGAGAGAACAACAAAACCAGTAGCACTGATAGTATGATGGGGGCGATGAGGGGAGCAACTGCAGAACCAATGACGAGAGAGAACAATAAAATAAAATTAAATGCACCAAACACTAATCACGAAAAAGAAAAAACTGATTAATTTGTCGAATTATGGAAATAAAACATAAGGGTGTCAAGCAAACACCAGCGAAAGCGAAAACAAACGAAGCACAATTACAAATTGAGAGAAAACATTAAATATTAATAGAAACTCAGGAGCTATGCAAAAACACGACCGTCACGTCAGAGAGCAGAAGCTTTTTTAAAACAATAAATTCTCAACTGAATAATATTGAAAGTAAATGTTTCCGATTCGGAACAAAACAAAATAATCCTAAAATTAATCAATTTATTGGTAAACTTCAAAATAAAAATATAATAATGTTTTAATTCAGTTTTAATGGTTTAATAAAAACATTGGTGTTGTAAATCAAAAATATGATTATTTCTTTTAAAACTTCAAGAGAAAATAAATTTCTTTTTCATTAATCCTTTCAATTAATATTTTAAATAAACTACCTCTTGATATTCTTCAATTATTTTTATACTCTTTAATTTTGATTACATCATCTCTATTAATATAATTCATCTCTTAGCGATAGGCTTAACTTTATTTATTCAAACAGTATCTGTTTAATTATTGGACTAATAACTTAAAGATTTTGATCCTCATATATTTTATTATACCCTTGCAAAAAGGGTATATTAGTTTTGGTCAGAAGTGTGCAACATCTCCGACCATATAAAGTATATATATTCTTGATCAGCAGACGAGTTCAAATAGCCATCTCCGTCAGTCCGTCTGTCCGTCTGACCATCTGTCCTTCCGTCTGGATCAACGCGAACTCCTCCTAGACCGTAAAGGCTTCAGAGCTGAATATCTCGGATTCAGCCGTATCGGATCACTATATCATATAGCTCCCATACAAACGTCAAAGTCACGAACAGTGACTTTTCTCAATAACTTCGTTATTTTCTCAGCTATTCTCGTGAAATTTAATGTTGATAAGTTTATTACACATATAAACAACTATGCCAAATTTTGTTAAGATCGGGTGACTATATCATCATATATCATATCGGTCGAAAACAGTGACTTTTCACAATAACTTCGTTACTTTTGACGCGATTGCTTTCAAATGAAACATTTGTTAGTTTAATAAATTTGTTAATGACAGTGCCGAATTTGATAAAGATCGAGTGACTATATCATATTGCTCCCATAGGAACGATCGGTGAAAAACAGTGATTTTGATCGATATTTCGCATGCTAAGATTGTAGGCCATTCTTTCGCAAACATTAGCCTTTTAGATAAAACTTATTTCACTTTTATGGCTATAGCTAAGGAAAGAGTAACCCAAAAAGTTGCAAGGGTATACAAACTTTGACTCGGTCGAAGTTAGCCCCGGCCTTTTCTGTTTTAATTTTTTTAGGTGGTATATTAGTTTTATTTATTTATGTTACTTCTTTAGCATCAAATGAAATATTTAATTAAGAGTGCTAGCGAATGCTCATGAGGCAACTCAAGAGTACTTTTCTGGGGCAACTTCTCAGAAGGTGGAACCAACTTGAATTACGACAATAAATGTATGCTAGAGTCACACTCGTTAGATAGCTGTTTGGCCAGTTTGTTTAAAGAAAGAAACTTTAAACGAAGATCCCTAGACATTCGGTTAAAATCAAGCTGCTGGCTGGCACAAGATGGGCAAATCCAGCGCATTAAGCCAAGCTCAGGCTTAGACACAGACAAACCAGAAAATTTGTCGTAGTCGCGGCCGTTGAGGCCAGCATATTTTAAGTGAATAAGATTATCGCAGAGCCAACAAGATATTGCTCTATACTCATCGTCAAAACGATCAGAGTGCTTGCAAGTAGGTAGACAAGAAAATACAAGGCAAAAAAAAAAATGTATATAAGAATATACAAAAAATTTAAATACACAGCACAAAGATAATTATCTATAAAAAATCAACAATTACAAATAAAAGAAAAAGACAGCTAGAGTGTACGGCACAAGAGAGAGTGCAAGAACCGTTATAAGACGAGCTTTTAGAGGCGGCCTTACAAAAGTGATTACGCGGGAGAGAAGCGGAGCACAAGCACAAAGCAGAGAGAACAACAAAACCAGTAGCACTGATAGTATGATGGGGGCGATGAGGGGAGCAACTGCAGAACCAATGGCGAGAGAACAATAAAAAAAATTAAATGCACCAAACACTAATCACGAAAAAGAAAAAACTGTTTAATTTGGCGAATTATGGAAATAAAACATAAGGGTGTCAAGCAAACACTCGCGAAAGCGAAAACTCAGGAGCCATGCAAGAACACGACCGTCAAGTCAGAGAGCAGAAGCTTTTTTTTTTGACAATGAGTAAATAATTCTTTTCCCTTTAATTATATTTGAAATTTTATATAAATATTAAGCACAAACACGTAGGAGTTTGCACTTATTGCACAGTACACCTACTAACCAACCATTGATAGGCTAATACTAAAAAACATGCGTAGGCATAGATTTAACTAAAACATTGATCAAGCTGTAACCCTACGCATGTCTACTCTTTTACCTTTCCACGTCTCTGGCTCACTGTGCAAGAGACACTTAAAATAATTTTTCTGTTTCAAAAAAAAAAAAATTTTTTTTTTTTGAGTTACATAAAAATAAAAAGTAACAAATAAATCCATAAAGATTTTTTCAAACATTTACTCAATAATCGAAAACAGGCCTAAACGATCAAAAATCCAATTTTTTTAGTAAGATTGGATCTCCTGTAAGAAAGATCTTAGATGTACAGCCTTTATAGACGTCACAGATAGGGCCATTTATTCCGACTTTGTGCTAGAAAGAGCAACAGTTTGCTGCTTACGGGATTCCCAACTTATTGGTGCGTTTGCCATATTAAATGCGAAACCTGTAAAAGATATACGATCATCAATGTTAGCAGCCCAGTCGGGGTAGCGTAGCCAAATCCCTTCCGGTTTTTTTATATATTAGTCCATGGTCTTGAGTACCCTTCAAATAACGAAGTACCCTTTTGGCTGCAACCCAGTGCTGTTTCCCGTAATAATTATTATACTGGCTAAGAAGACTTACGGTATGTGCAATGTCAGGGCGCGACGATACTGCAAGCCACATTAGAGCACCTATCAAGCTTTGATATGGGACGCTTGATACTACATTCAGGGCCGGTTTTGTCTTTGGGCACATATGATTTTAAATTTTCTCGCTGGTGTTCATATGTGTGCTCACTGGTTTACAGTCCTCCATGTTGAATTTCTTTAGTATATCCTTTATATACCTTGATTGACCCAAAGAACATTCACCTTTGTTCTTGTTTTGATGAAATTCGATACCCAGGCAATATGACAGTTTTCCTACATCCTTCATTTCAAAATTACGTGTTAATTCGGCATTCAGCTGTGTAGAAAATTCAGGTTTGACGTGGGACAGCTCCAAAAAGTTCGCGAGATTGAACATATATCCCGAGCCCTTTATCCAAACAATTGAACGCCGGTTTTGTGTTGTATTGCGCTATATTCAGTTGCACAATTTGTGGGCAAATCGATCGGTTAGATCGGTCAGCTGAAATCTTTATTTCAATGTTAATTCAAATTTCTCACATTTTTTTATTTTATCTTACATTTGTGTTTTCTCTCCTTTTCACGTCTTTCCTGCTTGCCAAATTTTCTGTGACTAACGCGCCATCATAGCGGGCTGCCGCTCAATCACCAATGCAAGCAAAGACAAAGTAAATTCTAACTGTTCTTCTTCGAATAAGAGAGAATAAAAACCAGGGGCGCGTTGGGTAATCTTTTCTACTGGCGCGGGGCGGCAATTAAGCCTGCACCGCAACATTCCCCACCCCGTAATTCACCAGCGTCTTCTTGCGGTGGATTACTCTCCAAATTTAGTACGGCCAGCTTCACTGTTGGTCGCGACACAAGTCCTTCTACTGTGCGAACAACTGCGCTTCGCACCTGTCCGTCTTTCCCACGATGAACATCGATCACTCTTCCCTTTGGCCAAGTATTACGTTTAGCGGCATCGTCTACAATTATCACCACGTCACCTACTGCTATCGGCTTGGGCTGCGGTTGGAACCATTTCGTGCGCCTTGTGATTGTAGGTAGATATTCTCTTAGCCACCTCTTCCAGAAACGGTCGGCAATTTGGCTAGCAACACGATACCGTTTTGCGAGTTGCGGACCAGACTGTTCCAGTAAACCGCTCTCACGTAGGCACTTTAGAAAATGATTCGGCGCTAATGCTTCCGATTCGGCGATTTCTAAAAGCACATAGGTCAGGGGCCTTGAATTTAAAATTTGCTCTACGTCAGCAAATGCTCCTCTTAACACCTCTTCCTTCAGGCCGGCCTTTGGCAGTATTTCTGAAAGTATAGATTCAGTCGAATGTACCAGTCGCTCCCAAACGCCGCCCATGTGCGGTGAACTGGGAGGGTTAAACTTGAACTCCAACGTTGGATACTGTTGCTCCACAGCTGAAGTTTATATCCGTTCTATGTGCTCCGTCAATACGCGTCTGGCTCCTCTAAAATTCGTACCATTGTCCGATAGTATGCTACGCGGCACCCCTCTTCTGGCTACAAACGCCTTCAACACGCAGAGAAATGAGTCGGTTGACAGTGATGCGGCAATTTCTAGATGTACCGCTCGGGTCGTAAGGCATGTAAATAACACACCCCATTTTTTCTCGTGCGTGCGACCCACTGAGAATTCAAATGGGCCGAAGCAGTCCACTCCAGTAAAGGATAATGGTTGTGTGTGCGGCGATAACCTCTCCTTTGGTAAATCGCCCATCTTTGGTGGCACTGGTCGGGCCAATCGTATACGGCACGCTACACAGGCGTTCGCGAGTTTTCTCACTAAAGCGCGTAAGCCGGTTATCCAGTACCGCTGTCGTACCTCGTTAACGACAATTTCATTGTGCAGATGGTAATTCTTCCTGTGATAGTACTCCACAATCGGGAACGTTACTCTATGCTTTTGCGGTAGTATAATGGGTCGTTTAGTGTCCATATCTACGCCTTCAATTCTGTCGATTCGTCCTTTGATTCGTAGCACTCCTAACTCATCCAGGTAAGGAGTGCACTTAAATAGCTTACTTTTCCTATTTGTTAGGCCATGTCCTTGGTTTAAGCATCTGATCTCTTCTGAAAACTCCTCTTCTTGGCATACACGAATAAAAACCGCATCGGTTTCCACATTGCGGTTTATAGCCAAAATGTTCCTCAGTTGTTCTCCGCAAGGCCTCTTACATATGCCTTGCAAAAAGTTTAGAATTCGCTTTTGTACCGCCCGTAGCTTTTCCAACGTTCCGAATCGTTCCGGATCAGGTGTGATGCAAGCCAAACTAGAGTTCCTTTTGACTTTCTCCTCATGGTGCAAGATACTTTCACTCGTCTTGCTCGGCCTCTGCTCCATGCTAGGCCATTGTGTCTCCTGTTCATACAAGAATTTCGGGCCAATAAACCACCTTGAAGTCCCGGTCATGTCTGGCATCTTTGTCCATTTCGTGCCATCGTCTGCAACGTTATGCTGGGTGGGCACCCATCGCCAAAATAGTACGTCAGAGTCTTCCAGAATTTCTCCAACACGCAATGCCACAAATTGATTGTATTTGCGGGCATCTGATCTAATCCAGCATAAAACGTCCTTTGAATCCGTCCAGAAAATACGCTGACATACTGTTACTGAGAGTTCTGGTTCGATGAATTTCGTCAGCCGTAAACCTAAAACAGCAGCCATCAGTTCCATCCGTGGTATTGAGACTGGCTTCAAAGGGGCCACTCGTGTCTTAGACGCTACCAAGGAACAGTGGACTATTTCATCCACTTCTGCTCGCAGGTACACAAGCGCTGCATAAGCGTTGATGCTGGCGTCCACGAACGTTTGAAGTTGTACTCGTCTTGCACAACAAACCTTCGGCATGCACCTTGCAATCCTCACTTCGTTGATTTTGAGTAACAGCTTTACCCAAATTTTCCAGTCTTCTTGATCCTTTTCTTGAAGAGATTCATCCGAATCCGTTCCTGCTCGCCAGATATTCTGCAAAATAATTTTAGCACGAACAGTGAAAATGCCAAGCAATCCAAGTGGGACAAAAATTGACATAACCACACTTAACACAGTTCTTTTGGTCGGATAGTCTTTCGAAGCTCTTTCAAGCAAATCCGGCTTGACTACATACGTAAGTTGATCTGTCACGGGTAGCCACCACATGCCTAAAACCTTATCTTGCGTTTTTTCAAAGAATCCCACCTCCCTAGGCTCGTCTCCTTCCTGGTTCTTGAGCGCTCTCACTACGATCGCAGAATTCGAGGTCCAGCGCCTCATGTTGAATCCACCCTCCAAGTGAATTCTCTGCACCTCCATTGCCAACTCCGTCATCTCGTCTTCGGTGTTTGTCGACTCGAGCCAGTCGTCGACAAACGTGTTTCTACAAATGGCCGCAACAGCTCTTGGAGATTCTTTTTCTGAACCGCTCTGCGTTGCGATTCTTTATGTAATTAGCTAAGGCCGGCGAGCAGGAAGCCCCGAATGTCATAACCTGCATCACGTACGTTTCCGCCGCTTTAGCCGAATTTCCACTGCGCCATAGAAACTTCTGAGCCGTCCGGTCGTCTGGGCGCACTCTTATTTGGTGAAAAATCTCACTTATATCACCAGCCACTGCTACTGGTCGCTCCCGAAAACGTATTAGCACGCCAACTAGAGATGCCAGTATGTCCGGGCCCTTTAGCAAGACGTCGTTCAATGACGTGCCTTTGACTTTCGCAGCTGCATCCCAGACCAGTCTCGTCTTGTTCTTGTTTGGGCTAGTGACTGTATATATAGGAAGAAACCATGAACTTTTACCCTTATTTAGCTCACTTTCTGTTAATCGCCGGATGTATCCCTTTTCTTCATAGCTTTGCATAGTGTCCAACATAAAGTTTCTAAGGTCGATGTCCTTTGCCATTTTCGCTTCTAAACACTGAAGACGCCTCATGGCCATTGAGTATGAATCAGGTAGATCTACTTTGTCGAACCTCCATAATAGTCCAGTTTGCCAACGTTTGTCAATCGGGCAATAGCTTGTGGTCGCCTCCATAATCTGCAACGCGCGCTCGTCGTCTTTTGATCTTAATGGCTTGCTTGCCACACGTGTTCCCGAAGACTCCATAGCGAAGTATTCTTTCATTGACGCATCCAGAGCGCTCGCTTCATGGCACTCACATATGTGCAATATGTGTGAGGACACTGGAGCGGCATCGCTGTGCCGGCCATACACAGACCAGCCCAATCTACAGCGTGCCGCGACCACGTCGTCTCCTTCAGACTCCCGTATCTCCAAAGGCACACAAACTTTCAAATTATCCAGACCAATAATTAAGCTTGCTTTTACGTTACAGTAACTTAAATTTGGTAAATACTGTAGATGGTTTCTCGAGGTTACCAGTTCGTCGGTAACTGTTTGCGTGGGCAAGTCTAGCTTACGTACAGTGCGCAAACTCTTGAGTTCAAATCGCGTCGCACCTTGACACATCGACGACACTCCGACACTCACATACTTGGACGCGCTTTCCGTTTGAGTGACTTGACTGGTCCACTTTAAGCACAGTTCTTCGGCCGGGCCATCTAGTCCTAACTCGTCTGCCAGAGTTTCTTCAATCACAGAGAAAGCGGCTCCTTCGTTCAGTAAGGCATATGTCTCTATAGTTCGCTTCCTTCCGTATAACATGATCGGCATATATCTGAATAAAGCTTTGGTGGATGAACTGATTTATCATCCTCATTCGTCTGCCACTGCGATTTGCTTTCCTTGTAGTCCGTCGTTTCGTGGACCAACGAGTGGTGTATCTGCCTGCACCCATCGACACCACAACTTCTTTTACTTTTGCAATTTCGTATCACGTGCTGATCAAAACAGCAATAGCAGAGCCTCTTTTGCCGCACGAAATCCTTTCTCAGCTTTATGATCATTTGTCGAAAGAGGCGGCAGTCTGCTAGGTTATGACTCCCTGCACATTTAGGACACAACCGGATGCGTACTTCATGCGTTTTCGATTCTTGACTAGATCCACTTTGCAATTCGTTGTGCAGAAAAATTCGCTCTTCGTTTCTCTTTGCTCCATCTTTAGCTGGAACTGTATACGGCGTAACCATTGAGGCACACATTGCAATGCCAAACAACCAATTGTCAAAGATAGACAAGTTAGCGACACTTCCAATTAGAGTCATTCGGTGTCTTCCCCAATCGAGTTTCAAGTCTCCTGGCAACTTCTCGACGAGCTCGCCTAATAAAGCTGGATCGTGCAGATACTCTTTAAGCCCAATTGCGACCAGTGTCGCGCAATAGTTCTGCACTGCCAAGGCTAGCTGAATAACCGAATCCAAATTATTTGAGCGTGCCGCTGGTTCTTCTCTTAGTTTCCTTTGTAGGCTCGAGTGAATAATCTCCGGTCTTTCGTATAGCATCCGTAACGTACCGATTGCATACGGCACCGTCTCTGGACACATTAGCTTTCCTCGAACGGCATCCCAAGCCGCTCCTTTTAAGCACTTTTGGAGTCGAATAAGATTCTCTTCGTTACTGATCCCACATCTTTCAGTAGATTGTTCGGAGTGGCTTGTAAACAACAACCACTTTTCTGGCTTACCGGAAAGCACGGGTAAGTCTTTGTTCAGTACTTGGCGGGCCGCTATCTGTTCCGATGACAATAAAGTTTTCTTGTGTCCTAAATCCGTAGAATGCACTCCAGGGCTTAACGTCGAGTGTCCGGTAGCCGACAGTTGGCTTCCAGGTCCATGCTGCATTCCAGCCGAGTAACTCATTTGTCTTTGAGTCCACAATCCCTTATGAAGGTTAGCTGTATTGGCCAGAAAGGGTAGACTCACTCCTTGAATAGTCGATTGCGCCAACGCAGGTACGGACCATGGAGTTGGATCAATTTTACTGGGCCGTTTAATTGCCGTACCGTTTCCTGCGTGACTCTCGAACATTCCATTAAGTATCGTTTGTTGCACTGACAAACCGTCGCCTTTTGATGGCGTTGACATCGTTGGTATATCAGATTCTCTATCACTTGAGACCTCTCCATTCTCAGTCGCCTCAGCAACGTCTTCTTGACTCTCAGCGCTAAGTTGAACTGGTACACTATCACTATTGCTCATTGCGTATGTTGCGTAACAATGAGCTTATGTTTGCCTGTTTGCACGTGGTTCACTATCTCCCTCTCTTTTCCTCTCTCAGCGAGCCGGCATGTAATCGTCTGCCGCGGTCGCTCTCACGAAGGAAGCTTCTGGAAGATTCCACGTTCACGTAGTTCAGAAATATTGAGACTCTGCTAATGTATCTGGAGCCAAAGAAATAAATATTTCAGGATGTAGAAAATTCAGGTTTGACGTGGGACAGCTCCAAAAAGTTCGCGAGATTGAACATATATCCCGAGCCCTCTAACCAAACAATTAAACGCTGATTTTGTGTTGTATTGCGCTATATTCAGTTGCACAATTTGTGGGCAAATCGATCGGTTAGATCGGTCAGCTGAAATCTTTATTTCAATGTTAATTCAAATTTCTCACATGTTTTTATTTTATCTTACATTTGTGTTTTCTCTCCTTTTCACGTCTTTCCTGCTTGCCAAATTTTCTGTGACTAACGCGCCATCATAGCGGGCTGCCGCTCAATCACCAATGCAAGCAAAGACAAAGTAAATTCAAACTGTTCTTCTTCCAATAAGAGAGAATAAAAACCAGGGGCGCGTTGGGTAAACTTTTCTACTGGCGCGGGGCGGCAATTAAGCCTGCACCGCAACAAGCTGTATTAGTAGCTTGTTATTATTCATTGCGACTATAAGATCATCGACATACAGTGAAACAGACAATAATCCCATTACTTTGTTTTTTCATATACACGCAAGGATTAGCTGCAAGTGGGTTTAAGTTCATTTTCTTTAATTTGTGATCCATTTTCTTATACCACTGGCGTCCACTCTGCTTTAAACCATACAAAGTTTTCTTTAATTTACATACTTTATTGTCGGTGTATTTTTGCTTTTCCTTTTTCGGTGTTTCGGTGAATTCTGGTGGAACCTTTACATACTCTTCTCTTCCTCTATATATCCATTTAGATATGCGCTGTTAAAATCAAATTAATGAAGGTCGAGTTCCACTGCGATTGCTATCAGTGTTCGTATTGGGGAATAAGATTCATTATAATCAATTCCTCTCGTTGAGTGAAAAATTTTGCTGCTAGCCGAGCTTTGCGGCAATCAACTTCGCCGTTTGGCTTATACTTTGTACGGAGAACCCACTTGGTTTCTATGACTTTCTGATTCTTCTCTCGCTTTACAGTTTCCCATATCATATTTTTCTGAAGCCCTTTATACTCACTTATCAAGGCTTTATTCCACTCAATTGCATTTGGACCACTTAGAGCTGCGCGTGTTGACAATTCATCTCCGATGATTATTAGTGATGATACCTCATAAAACTCACCTTCCTCATGAGATTCCGGTTCAGGCTCGTTTCCGATGGTTGACTGGATTTGGACTTTGTTATAGATGACCCTGGGACGACCAGGTTTTCCTGTAAGCACTTTTCTGGGTCTTCCAGGTCCACATCTTTGTAGTACTGGTTCTTCTTCAATATTTTCTTCAATATCGGCATTTTCTTCTTGGGTATTTTCCTCGGGAACGATATGCTCTTCTTGAAAATCCTCTTCCTGACTGTGTTCATCGTTGCCAAAAATATTTGTGAATATGACGTCACGACTTCTTAGTACCATTTTGGCTTCGGGATCATATAGTCTGTAGGCTTTGGCATCATTATAGTAACCTATATACAACGTTTAGATCTTGGACTGAACTTACTCTTTGCACGTTTGTCAAACCAGTATACAATTTGACCAAATGTGCGCAAATGTTTGATAGATGCAGTACGATGATTCCATAATGTATAAGAGACTTTTCCTTGTAGACTTTTGGATGGGCATCTGTTCTGTAAGTAATTGGTAGTGTTTATTGCCTCAGCCAAGTAGCTAGGTGGTAGTACGGCTTGGATCATCATGCAGCGAGCCATTTCCACAAGAATTCGATTCTTCCTTTCAGCCGTACTATTTTGCTCGTGCTTTTTATCTGCTGCTTTAAATACTCATTAAACTCATTATCGGTATACTCGGTCCCATTGTCTGATCTAAAACGTTTAATCTTTTTTCTAGTTTTGAGTTCAACATATTCCTTAAACTCTTTGAATATGTTGAAAAAATCTGATTTACTTTTGATGGAATACAATTCGCACCATTTTGAAAAATCATCTATAAATGTAACAAAGAGGTATCGACTACCTCCATTATTACTCACTCGCATTGGTCCACATACATCGCTATGAATTAGTTCTAGTAGTTCTTTTGATTTTGAGTCAGATGCAGGAAACGGTTTTCGTGATTGCTTCTCCTTAATGCATGCTTCGCTGATTGGTAGACTCCTATTTATATTTACGCATGCTCCATGTACTCTTCCTTTTTGGATGACATCTTTTAAATCCTTTTCGTTTAAGTGCCCCAAACGTTCATGCCACTCTCTTATACTTGTTTTGTTTCCGACTGCTAAATGTTTTTTTCACCCATTTCTTCGACATGGTATAGGTCATGTTTTCGCTTTGCAACAAAAACTACTTGCCCATTGGATACCTGATTATTTCAGCAAAATTTTTCTTAAATAGCACATTGAAGCCGTGGTCACATATCTTCGCTATTGACAGTAGATTTTCTCTAATATTTGGTACATACAGTGTGTTCAAAAGCTTTGCAGAAAACGTATGGTTTGGTTAAAAATTATTCCATTGATTGCTGTGGTTTCGCCGTTTGCTAGTTTTAACTCTTGCGATTTTTCCGCACACGTTTCATTGAATCTTTCCTTCTCTGAGCACATGTGTGATGTTACCCGAGAGTCCAGGCACCATGCCTTTAGGCTTGTGCATGTAAGATTCGCTTTTTGTATGTACATACTTGAATAGGACTCAATGTTTCCTCCGGAGTTTTTCTGAAATTTCTTGGGACATTTGTATAACATTTGCATTTGAAACTACTTGCCTTGGACGACCTTGGTGCACTATTATTGAATCTTTTATTTATCATCAGTGCCCCTGGTGAAGATTCTCCTTTGCTTTGATTTCGCGCTTCGTATTCATCCAATAATTTTGCTTTTAGTGCTTCATGTGTAATTAAATTGTCTTGTAACTCAATAGCTATACGAAGTGATTCGTATTCATCTGATATACTGTACAGTATCAAGATCGAGATCAAATCATTTATGTTGATTATTTCCGTTTCATTTATTTTATCTACAATGTCAAAAGACGACGTGATCTGTCATATCGGCGCCTGGGCCTAATTTCAGCAAAATCAGAGTCTTCAGTAGGGTGGCTTTGCGTGCGGGAACCGTGGACTGGTAGATAGTATGCAACCTTTGCCATACTTCGTTTGATGTTTCAGTTTTTTATTTGTTTTAATTCTGTTGTCGCCAATGCCAGAATTAAGTCAGCTTTTGCCTTAGCATTTTCTTTCACACACTGTGCAGCATTTTGTTATGTCTTTACACATGTATTGTTCATACATTTCGACATCTCATTTTTGATCAAAAGTGCTTCCATTTGAATTTTCCAAATATCAAAATTTTCTTTGCCTAACGGCTGTATACCTACACTTGCGACACTCACTTTTTTTCTGTTTCTATTTTTTCAACTGTTTTCTATTGTGCCGACCGAAGGCTACACAAAAGCTACACGAAAAAAAAAACGACAGTTCGGCGCCACACAGGCGAGAAATAAAAACCATCCATTCGCCACAACTTTTACACTTTTTACTTTCTTTTCACTATGCCTGTTGAGATTTATTCAACTTCATAGGTTTACAGAGTTATTGATGGATATATAAGTTAGCACACTCATCCCCACACGAGTCCTCTTTATCCTCCTCTCACACAACAAGCACCGCTGGGGCGCCTTTCCCTTTACAAACCAGGCCATGCCCCGCACCCCGGCCTCTCACATTACAAAGGGACTCGATCAGCACACTTTACAAGAAACGCCTGAACGAGTATAGGGTGGAATACCCTCCCTCGATCTAAGTAATACTAACCCTTAACCACACGCACACTCCCATACGATCTAGGTACACTAACAGACCACACACACACGCGTATGATCTAAGTGCATCGCGACCCACATCATTTGTCACTTTTAGTCAACTAAGCAACGCACATATTTCATTTCCTGTAAACACTTAACACACTTAGCCAAGTAAGCAACTTTTATTTCCTAGTATTTATGCGACCTAAGCAGATATGTGACCCAAGACGACCCATGTTGGGTCACACTAGACACTTCACTTCCCTTTTCTAGCATAAGCACTTTTGTATTATTAGCCAAGCCATTCTTTGAATATTGCCAATACGCAGAATTTGCCGGAAGAGGCGACCCACTTTGGACACGAGCGGGCAGTCTTAGTTTAGACATAGAACTAGTTACATCAAGTACGATCAAATAAAACAATCTTATAACGTTCTAATCAAGTGTTGTGTTGTGTTTCACCAAGGAAAACCAGAGTTCCCAAGTCCAATCCTTATTCCCAAGGTAAGAATCCATCAATGAAGGACAAGAAAACTCCTAACTGGCGCCCGAGCAGGGACCCGTAATTTTTCTAGAAGCCATAATGGCGCTACTCACCCGTTAGAGGGAATCTAGGAATATTACGGGTCTAGGCAAAAGAAGGAAGAGCTCCTTAGTTAAATGCAAGCCATGTCAGCAGAAAGAATTTTAAAATAAAATAATTAATTACTCAGGTACAAACCTGACCTATCCCAAATTTAAAAAAAAATATAAAGGCCACTAGGCCAACGGGAAATGCTTCACCTGATTATGGTGACACTTGAAACCAACTCGTACCTCGGCTTGCATAAAACTGCTGACTCTCCAAGCGGCAAGCGAAGGGGAATTTTGCGCCTCTTGCATTTTTTGAGCGTTAATATATAAAAATTGAAGAAACCGGAAGGGAAGCGTCGCGCTTCCGTGTTTGACAGCGGGGACCTAAATAAAATAAGAAAGAAAGAAAATCTAGCCACATGCAAGGGCAAGTTTCAATTACGCCTATGAGTGGGTATGTCCTTCAAAACCCCTTTTCCGGTGTCTTGCTACGATAAATGTCTGGTTGAAAAGCCAGGCCCTCCTTCTCGACAAGGAGCCGTGGAAAAAGTTTTATTTGTTTAAAAACCAAAGCCCTTCTTCTGAGCAAGGAGCTGCTGAAAATAAAAGCGTATGTCTGGTTGAAAAGCCAAGCCCTCCTTCTCGACAAGGAGCTGCGGAAAAAGTTTATTTGGTTGAAAACCCAAGCCCTTTTTCTGAGCAAGGAGCTGCGAAAATATGAACAAGTGCCCCAACTATATCCCCAATGAAAAAGATAAAACAACCTCTTACTCTCTGATTCTGTGATTTAGTTTGTTAATCATGTTGGGTTTCCGAATCATCTTGTCCGTCTGCGGGCAGGAGTGGGATGTCACCCCTCAAATAGGAACATCCAGCTCGCCGTCTATTTTGCTCGTAACGAAAAACTGACTCCAGAGATCGTCTCTTCCAGCTGGGTACAGTGGAAAGCGAGTATGCTAAGTCAGAATCAACGCATAAAAGGGGTGAAAGGAGAAATGCGAAACAGATGCACTAGAGCTGTGCGAAACATCGATGTAGTATCGATACATCGATGTTTCTCCTTTCGTAAAAAACATGGATTTTTTCTCTCCGATGTTCGATATTTTTGTTAGCTAGCTTTTCCATCACTGAGAAAAGATCTCATCAAATAAAGCATTTCGACTGAAACCGTACGATTGTTCAGTAAGGCTGGAATCATAGTAAGCGAGAAGAGATGTTCGCTTAAGTTTAATGTAGACATGCTTCTTTTTATACATTGTCACAAGTGAATCTCTGAATAGCATTGTTTTATATTTTTAAGTTTGAAAAAGATTGAATTATGTTTTATAGTATTATGTTTTATAGTATTCACACCGCTTATACTTCCCACTTGCACAACTAACTTTTCTCTGCATGAATCTTTTCGTATACTATGTAGTGACTACAACAGATTTTGGCACGATATCGGTTCCGAAACATCGCTTCCGGTTATAAAAACTGCGATCTTGTCCTTCCTTGCTCGTAATTAGTTGTAATTATCTTTATTTAAACCTATCCTGTTTTCTTTTTATATGTAACCTATTATCTTTTTACATTTAATATTTCCTATTTCTTTAGTTTAGTTTTATGTTTATATATGTAATACGCCTATGCCCTTAGGTCGGAGTGGGTAGAGGTTGTAACATTAACTTTACTTAGGGTCATTCGTAACAGGCCCGGGCCTGGTGTCATATGGGCCACTTGTTCGTACTGAGCGTTGTACGACTACATCTATAATAATAAAAAAAAAATCAAAGAAGCTAACTTCGGCAATGCCTAAATTTATATACCCTTGCAGTTCTTGGCAATAATTTTTTTACATTTTGAAATTTCTTTCCCTGCAACCAAATTCATCAATACACAAACAAACATTCAAATTTTTTTACTTCTTGCATTATTCCCTAAGCGAAGCACAACACGCATACACATACAGTTCTTGTAGTGCTGCGTCTGTGTGTGTGTATGCATGTGCTCTGTTTGATTTGATGAAGACGTAATAGACAGCAAGCAGCGCTGCCGTCATCATTTGAAGCGATTTGTATTGACTGTCACTTTATATCAAATACTATCATATTGGTAAATTTCATGGGGATACTCCAATTTTTGCAAAAATGTTTGTTCTAGAACTATATGATATAGTGGCCCGATCCTGACAATTTTCATACTTTATCTAACTCGGGTAATAAAAAGCCCACAAAAAATTTCATCCCAATAGCTCTTAAGATGGCTGAGTAAAACGCGTACGCACAGACAGACGGACAGACGGACATGGCTATATCGACTCAGCTTCTCATGCTGATCAAGAATATACATATATACTTTATGGGGTCGGAAACGTCTCCTTCTTTGCGTTCCAAACATCTGACCAATTTTATAATACCCTCTGCAAGGGTATAAAAAAACCTGTATGTATTACGTTTGAAAAAGATTAAATTTCTGCTTTATAGTTTGTTGGAGGAGACGTCATCGTTGAAATTAGATTTGTATATGTATATTAAGATTTCTTATATTATTTGTTTAAGATTATTGACATTTCTACCACTGTATTTACATTAACATGTTCTCATGAAGAGCTAACTCATGAAACCAAAATATAAAGAAGACTTCTGAAATCGAAGAGGAGAAGATATTTTCCTTATTCCACTCCACATGCTAATGAGCATTGGAGTCTTGTACCATCTGCAACTGGGCAGGTCAAACATAGTTTTAAGTTTGGAAAAAGAATGCTATTTTTAACAAAGATTTATATTACTTCGATGTAGATCGATACATCGATGTTTTTTCCTGAAAAACATCGAAACATCGATGTGGCCAAACATCGATGTTTCAACAGCTCTAACTTGCACACAAATGCATTTCCAATTATGCACACTCAGCAGAACACAGTAGAAGCCTACTACGTTAAATTTCGAGCACTGCACTCAGCGTGACACAGTAGAAGCCTACTACGTTAAATTTCGAGCACTGCACAGGTTGTATGTAGAGAAAATTAACGAATGACCTCTCTCGTTTAAAGTAAAGGAATCCACACTCCAACAACGAAAAATGAACAGCTCGTGCGAATTTGTTCGCAACCTAAACCGAGAACTAAGGAAACATCTCATGCACTTCGTCTCAACGACATTAAACGCCGCATACCGTGCAGCTTTAGGCGTCGTCAAACAGATCCATGAGCTCCGGCTCGATACGCCCAGGTCAAGCAGCAGCCAGGGGGAATAATGATCATCGGGCCCCACTCTCCGATAAAAATTATAGAGGCAACGATAACCCTTTCAAGGGAAATTACAAGTCCGGTAAAGATTACAAAAGTAACAACTACAAAGGGAAGAATTCCTATAAGAAAAACAATTGGGACCGTAATTATGGCCGGAACAACGGTCATCACCACGGAGGGAATAGAACCGATCAAAAAAAAAAAAAAGAGGAGCGTGGGCACAACCAAAGGCAGGCCCTGAACCATTTGACCATGGAAGGATCGGATGCCTCAGAAGACTCTAAGGGCGAGTCAAGACAACTGGATGACCGACGAAGCCCCAAAAAAGGCTGAAAATTTTATGAGCCCAGCCGAACCGGAGTACCGTACTTAAAGTACGCTACCAAAGATGGGGAATGACTCACTTTCCTCATCGATACTGGGGCCTCCGCCAATTACATCCAGGAGCGGCACGCCCCCCACGGCCATCTGTTGCCACGACCCTTGGGTACCGCTTCCGTCGGAGGAAGCATGAAAATAATGCATTATGTGAAAGGGAATTTTTTTAAACCTTTTGGGAATGATGCCACTGTCACCTGCTCAACCTGATCGATTTTGACGGAATCATTGGCGACGATACCCTGCGTGAGGTTAGAGCCGTATTGGACCGCTCCACCAACCACCTGACTATGGGACACGGCGTAAAGCTCCCACTCACAATGATGAGCTCAACCGTCATGAACATGATGATCGCCCCGAAATAATATACGCCCCAGCTTGAGGAAATAATCCATTCCTTCAACCACATTTTTGGGCCCTTAGTTGAGTCAGAAACCGTGGCAACGGAAGTAAGGGCTGAAGGGCTGAAATACGCACGATCGACCAAGAACTCGTCTACACGCATACCTACCCATTCCCAGCGCCGATGATGGGGGAGGTTAAGAGGCAAATCAACGAATTGCTGGAGAATAAAATCATCAGGCCCTCAAAAAGCCCTTATAACTCTCCCGTATGGGTAGTGGCCAAGAAACCAAAACCAAACGGCGAGAAACAATACAGACTGGTAATCGATTTCAAGAAATTGAACACTGTCACCATCGCCGACCGTTAAAGCTAATTTCTTCACCACTCTGGACTTGACTTCGGGATTTCATCAAGTTCGGATGCGAGAGAAGGACATACCGAAAACCGCCTTCTCCGTCTTGAACGGTAAATATGAATTCCCAAGACTTCCATTTAGATTGAAAAACGCCCCTGCCATATTTCAACGAATGATAGACGATGTTCTTCAGGACCTCATCGGAGTATGTTGTTACGTATAGATTGACGACATTATAATATTCAGCAGGAGCACGGCGGAACATATGATCGACATTCAAAAGGTCTTCGAAAAAGTTTCAGAAGCCAACCTTCGGGTTAACCTGGAGAAAACAACCTTCATAAAAACCGAGGTAAATTTCCTGGGTGACACGGTGTCAAGTGAAGGGATACGCACCGACGAGAAGAAAGTAGCAGCCGTCACCGCAATAAGCCTCCAGCCAACCTAAAGGAGCTCAAGAGCTTCTTGGGAATGACATCATATTACAGGAAATTCATCCGAGATTACGCCAAGGTAGCCAAACCTCTCGCTAACCTCACAAGGGGAGATCTGGGTCAAGTTAGAGCGAACCAATCAAGGAAGGTGCAAATCACCTTGGGGGAAAACCAATTGAAGGCCTTCGAGGATCTTAAAACACTGCTAGTTTCATCCGAAGTCCTAGCCTTCACGGATTTCAGCAAGCCGTTTAACCTCACGACCGACGCATCCAACGAAGCACTTGGAAATGTCCTGTCCCAGTTACAGGATGAAGAGGAGCGGCCAATCTTCTTTATTTCTCGGGGGCTATCACGAACGGAAGAGAATTACGCAACCAACGAAAAAGAAATGGTAGCCATCCTATGGGGACTGGAGACATTGCGCTCATATTTATATGGAGACGAGGAAATCTGGATATACACCGATCACCAAGCATTGACCTTTGCCTTAGGAAATCGCAACTCAAACGCCGAATTAAAAAAATGGAAGGCGCGGATCGAGGAATATAATTTCAAGGTGTTCTATAAGCCGGGAAAAGCAAATGCAGTGGCCGATGCCTTATCACGCATTACCTCGCATCTAAACCCTCTCAGGCTAACACAATCGGCTGGACAAACACTTCGCCTTCCACTACACCGAGTTGACACCCCACTCAACTCATTTCGGAATCAAGTAATCGTCATCATAGGGTCGGGCATTGACACCTCCACCGAAACATACACTGGATTCCAGCGACATATGGTACATATAGATCTGACCAGAGATATTGCCCTATCTAGAACTGCTCTCGAAGGAGTACTTTCCAAAACTCATCTAAATGGAATCATTCCCGACATACAATCCATAATCTGGGAATATTTTAACTGCTATAAAATCCGCCTAGCACAGGAAATAGTAGAGGATATAACTTCAGAGGATCAAATCCAGAACATAATCCAAAAAGAACACCGAAGAGCCCATAGGAATTACTTGGAGAACAAACAGCAAATTCTCTTGAGTTATTTTTTCCCAAAAATGGCGGCCGAAACCAGGAGTTATGTGTCAAAATGCACCATATGCGGAACACAAAAATACAACCGTCGACCAAAGAAACCGCACCTGCAGCTGGCACCAATACCTTGCATGCCGTGCGAAATTCTACACATCGACCTCTTCGTAATAGAAAAATTATGGTTTCTGTCCTGCATTGACAAATTCTCGAAATACGCAATGTTGTTTCCTATCGAGAACAGATCGTCTATACACCTCAAAGAAAAACTTATGGACGTTCTAGCATATTTCTCAGAGCCTAAATGAATAGTAATGGACAACGAGGATTGTTATGTCCCAATCATCTGCATGACTTAGGAATCGAAATTTTCCGGACCCCTTCGCAAAAAAAGTAAGGTAAATGGACAAGTAGAGCAATTCCACTCAACGTTCCTGGAAATATACCGATGTTTACGCATGGAGCACCCGAAGTTGAGCGCTGCCCAGTTGGCAAAGTTGTCGGTCACAAGAAATAATTAATCCATGCATTCCGTAACTAAAAGGAAACACGTCGATCTTTTTTTTAATCGAACCGCGGCAGAAGGCATGTGCGAAACCACCAATCCCAAGGAAACACTCCTGGAAAACGTTAGAGGATTGCTCGAGCATCAGCAAGCAATTACAAATAGGGTCAAGAATCTGAAAAGGGACAACCCTTTGTCATATGAGGCTGACCAAGAAATTCTCGTAGCCAACAAAGAAGTTAAAGGAAAATACGCAAAGAGATTTTTTCAGGAAAAAGTTGCTCTAGACAATAGGGTTACAGTAATCACACAAACAGGGAAGAAGCTACACAAGTCGCACATTAAGTAGAAACACACCTGTACACATTGCACCTATATAACTAGAAGCTAAGTTAAATTTAATATCACACTAAAAACACCGTTCTACTTCCAATACAAGCCCCCTCATTTTGTGTCTCTCATCGGATGGAGAATAGAAGGACACACAAACTTGGTACACGTAAATCCTCTTGAATCTTTTGCCGGCCTTGCGGAGAATCTATCAATCTCAAATTAAAGATTTAAACACAAAAATTGAGGAACTCACGGTCCCCAACAGGAGGTCTAGGCGATCACTCAAATGGTTGGGTTCGTCTTGGGACCAGATTTTACAATCCCATGATTCCCTTATTAGGGAGAATAACCAGCAGTTTACCATAAACAAGCAATTCTTGTCCAGTATCCAAGAAGCATTCGACAAAATAAATGAATTAGCAGGAGCCCTAAACACGATCAACAAGGACAACGATTCCGTATTGTCCATTCTACTAAATAAGATCCTATTGCTCGAACGCAAGCTGGACGAGATTGTGCGAGCATGCCAACTCGCTAAAGTCAGTGTGATAAACTCAAACCTGCTGGACATAGACGAGCTACAGGATATCATCAAAACGACACCAAGTCTGCCTTACACCAACATCATAGAGGCCATTGAATTCGCTCAGCCAACCATCTTCGTGAACGGTACTTTGCACTTTTGTATTATTAGCCTAGCCATTCTTTGAATATTGCCGATACGCAGAATTCGCCGGAAGAGGCAACCCACTTTGGACACGATCCCGACGCCGCACAGTTGGGCCTTTTGCTGGAATAGCTTTGCAAAAATACGTTTTTTCATAATCGCGTTTGGCAAAATTGATATATGCAATCGATAGGAAATACTTCAGATTATGAATCCAAAAAATTTTTGAAATCGGTTGAGATTCATGGGTGCTAGAGGCTTCCAATGTTGAGACATTTTTAGTGAATAGGAAAAAATGATAATTTTAAAAAAAAATCGCAACTTTAAAACTGAATATTGGGCGATTTCAACAATCGATCTTCATCTTGGTTTTATCTGAAAAGTATGTTCTTTATGAATAGCATGTTTCATAAATTTTAATAATTACTTAAATCGTTATTGAACTATAAGCGTTTAAAAAATGTACTAAATATTGGCATTTTTTGATCTTTGGTGGAATGAAACTAGCAAGGATCAACGAGTATCAATACCGGACTACATACACTAGGTAGGTGAAATATTTACCTATCAGATGTATATAGTCCCAATATGCGGAGACCTGCGACACCGATGCGTAAGCCATAAAACTAAGGCAACCTCGCCTAAAAAATGCGATGCAGGTATAAGGAAGAAGAAGAGCGCATGCGTATCGGCCTGTAGCTTCTTTGTATTTGAATGATAACATTGCGTAATGCTGTTTTGCAAATACTACCTGTTTACAAATATGCCTTTCTGCAATGATAAATTGCTAATTACCTGCTTTGGAAAAACTGGCAAGACAGGTAAATGTTATTTAAGTTGATGAAAAATTTGTCCTAATTGTGGGTTGGTCGTTTTTATTTCCGTTTACCTAATTGGATGTAAATATTAAGTTTTTTACATAATTAATGCAAAAAGGGTAATACTGACTTTTCGTTCTACCTAGTTAATTCAAAAAATATAGAATAAAGAGCTAATTATTCCTCTCGTTTGCGACAGTTTATTTTTAACTTCATAAGTGGAAACAACTTAAATCAGAACTGAATAGTATTTGTCAATATAATTCAAGACAGTTTTATTTATTTGTGCAAAAATGATGTTAAAGAATGAAGGGATTTTGAAAGTTTTCCACGAGTGTGAAAACTTGAATAATTTTGAAATGGGATTGCTGAAGGAGATGGGCATTTCATTCGAAAACGCTAGTACGGAGCTTAAGGTAAAAATCAAATATACGCATTCTAATTTAACGCGAAAATGGATCGCAAGCGGCAGAAATCTGGCAAATTTCGTGAAAAAAAATGAAGTTTGGCTTGAGGAGTATACGACATTCGTAGATTCGGAGCACGAAGATGATCAACCATCAACTAGCCGAGGAAGAGGAAGGCCGCATAAAGATGTGGAAGATTAGTACATAGGATTTTGGCTCACAGAAAGGATTTAATAGAATATCAGTGTTTACCACTTGGAGAGCTATCAGAAGAAGCACAGGAATGTAAAAACAAGGACTACAAAAGGTTCAGATACACTAATACATTAAAAATTTCTCGTGTTAGACAAAATGAAGACCTTTTTAGCATGCTAGCAGCCTCTTCGGACCCACTTATTGCATCACTGAGACACGTGAGATCACGAAAGGATTTGGAAATTAGCAACTATAGTCCCGAAATGTTGAGTTTATTAGATATTGATGTAAATATAGAAAATTATTTTGAAGAAAATCAGCCATCAATAGCAAATTTTCAAAATTAACCAAAAAAAATTATAAAAATTTTTTTTTCTTTTTGTAATTATGTTAAAAAATCAAATTAAAATATTAAAAAATGTTACACAGTCGTCTAAAACAATGAAAAACTCCATTTGTGATTGAAAAAAACCGGGTTTCGATCCATTTTTAAAGGAAAAACATGCTTGGAAATATTTTCTGACTTTGACCTTGAATATTACAGCACCACAATCACTCAGCACTTTTGACAAACATTCATTTTGAAGCTTAAGGTATTCTTTATCATATGCTTTTTAAATTTTTGAAATCGCTTTATTGGTTTAGACGCTATGATTTTTGCAATGCTAAATGCCAGAAATCCCCACTGTGCGCCGCTGCAGACGGCATGACGCCGCGGCCAGCGCCCATAGGTCATCACGGGGTATATTTAAACGACCACGCTCCACAAAGCGGGCAGTCTTAGGTTAGACATAGAACTAGTTACATCAAGTACGATCAAATAAAACAATCTTATAACGTTCTAATGAAGTGTTGTGTTGTGTTTCACCACGGAAAACCAGAGTTCCCAAGTCCAATCCTTATTCCCAAGGAAAGATATGGTAAGAATCCATCAATGAAGGACATGAGAACTCCTAACTTATATATATTGAAAAGTGGGGCTAATCGGCGCATGGGGCAACCCGGCGCAGTCGAATTATCTTGAAATATAATAGCACGATCCAAAAAGTGATAAGTGTCCTAAGATCGCATTTTGGCAGCCTATATTTGGATAATAAACTTAGACGTATCTAATTCGTAGTATCCGAAATTTTTGGGACTATGTAATTTTTAACCTCAAAAATAAATTTTGCTTCGCCAAGAAAATGTTTTAAAAACATTGATTAAATTTTTAATTTTGATCGATGTTAACTAAAATAGGTTCCGAAATGTATTAACTTGTGATGTGTAACCTAGAAGCTAGGGTGGGGCAAAATGGCGCATTTGGTGATGAGGTAATATGGCGCGGTAATTTTACACTTGTAAAGATCACCCAAATAACTAAAATCAAGAGAAAATAAATTTTTTACTGTTATTAAAGATTGCATGTAAGAAAATGAAAAAAAAAGGCTAAGACTTCGAAATAATTTTTGTTAACTTTTTGAAATATCCAACTTGTTTCATAATTTTAAGATGTTTTTCTTACTTGACATAAATTGTTGTATTAAATTTGTTTCTAGGAACTGGGTTTCTATTTTTGGCTGAAAAAATTAATTAATTTTCACAAAAAGCATAAATATATAAATAAACTACATTTTCTATTGGATTTTGCTACAAATATTTTCTTAATTGTACTAGAAACAGTTACAAACTTAAGTGCGCCACATTACCCTGGATTTTTGAAATCGGCAATTTCGGATATGTTCGGAAAAAACTTTATAATATTTTAACGGTAAATCACATCTGATCGTATTATTTACCAAAAGTAAGACAATTAATTAACCTTTCATTTAAGTGCTTACATGAGAGGATATCAGTATATATGAAGGATTAAAAAAAAAATGGCCCGACTAGCCCCATCCTCCCCTTATATTAGTGAATAGGTTATTTGTGATTGAACTAAGAAAAGAACAACCGACACAGAAGGTGTCATATTGTTATAGACCTGCCAGATGAAAAAACAATATTCTCACCCTGGTCCCGCGTATATCGATAGTGGCTCACCCCGGCTAGCTATCGGAAAAAAGGTCGTTAGTTCCTATAACCCATCCCCAATACACGCAACAATAAACAATCAGGTAATTGACGAATAGATGAACATCAAAACCTCTTCGTCTGAAGAAATCCCGACACAGTACGAGGAGCATTTCAGATGCCACTCCACCTGACAACACTTACGATACACAAACTACACAAATCACAAATATCTAACAAACTCACTAATAATTCACTCTTACCCCCTTCCAGGAATGATGTCGCCGCCGCCGCTGCATGTGGACGGGACCTCCTCTTCCGGATTATTGAGGTCGAACGGGCCCTCCCTTTCCTTTGTGGTATGTCGATGAGGTATGCCACCCCATTAATATTGCAATCCTACCTTACAACCGCGTCACCTCATCGTGGAGTCGTCGTGCCCCTTTCTTCCCATTTCCTCCTTTATGAAAAAACACTCAGCAATTCATTTTTCTTACGTTCATTATTCTTAATTATAATTAACAAAAGATTTTATTAATCCCATCTTGCCTTGGTGTATATTTGACCAGATGTCTGCATCAGATTACAACATTTGAACGCCAAATTAAGATGATTTCCCTTCCCGATCAGAGCTCTTTTAGGTCATGAACAACTTAAGATTTTTTTTACTTTTACAGGAATATTATTTGTTGGAACGCATGTATAAGACTTAGGAATAATAAAATAAAAGAAAAGGAATGCGCACAAGGGCAACAAAAGGACAAAATAAATATTCAAAGGTGAACAAGATAATAATTAAGGAATTAAATAAATAAATAAATTAATAAGGGAATAAATGAATAAATAAGGAGATAAATGAATAAATAATTAAACTAGCAAAAAAGAACATAAATAAATTAACAAAATTCACATATAAAAAAAGAATAAGACACTAGTAATTTGTTGTTTTCAACCAGGTGGAGTTCGCAGATGACTTGGGGATTTGGAGCAGTGCGCATAAAAATTCGACGGGGATGAGTGCGAAATTTTTTCCCTAGTCAGCTAAAAATTTGCTGCTCCTATGCTGGACAGTGGGTGAAACAAAAAAAAAAAAACCTCTCCCTTGATTCTGGCATGGAATTTGTTCTTTTAGACGTCCTTCTCTTGACATTCTTTTCGGTGTCCAATGGGCCGACGGGACCAAATTTTTTTTCTTTCGGGACAGGTACAAATTAATTAAGGTGGACAGGGGCGCGGGTGCTCCTGCGCAGCTCAATTTAACCGGCCTATTTGTGGTAATCATTGGAAATTTAAGAAGTCCCTAACTACCATGAGGTATCGAACACTTACCCAATTTTTAGAGCCGGTCTCGCCTCGCTGGACCTTCGAATTAAACACAATTTCTCACAAATACATATATAGTACAAATTTTCCTCTTTCGGCTCGATGGGAGGAGCTTTTTTAATTTTCTTTATAATTATTAAAAGTTATTATAAAATTATAGAAATCTATGATTCACTTTACTTCTCTCTTTTTTTCCCCATAGACCACTGCACCTCACTGTCCACACTAAAGTTATCTTTAACCTAACCCTTCTAAAATCAGACGACTCATCGACTGATCTTACAGGCTTATTCCTTAGACCCGAGCCTGGGTCAACAGCCTTTGACCGCTGGACGCCTTTCAAATTTAAAAAAAAATCCCTTTATAATTTTGATCTGCCCAACACTAGAACCCCCTATTCACCGACTTGCCCACTATTTTCTGCCCTTATTGGTACTATCGATAGATCCCTACCGATAGTCTCAGGGCTGGCCATAACAATGTAGGCGTATGCGTCTTATGCATATATGGTTGCCAGATGGGCGGGTGATAAAGCAGGCTGCCAGATGTATTCGCAATAAATATATATTATTGATTAAACATAAAGGAGTTAAAAAAAATTGAGAAGAATACTAATTTTAACATTATATAATTCTAAAAGACTGAAAATAATCATTACCATGAGTACGAATTATTGAAACTAAAATTGATAAGCCCAATGCACCCTCACACACACTAAAAGTTAAAAATATTATTGTAATATAATTTTCGTAATTTAATAAATTCAAATTAATAAATAACAAAAAAAAAACATTTATTTATATATATACGTCAACTATCCCAACAGTCGACGAAAAAGCTTAAGCTTAGCTTTATGCACAACTAAACATCTCCGACCCGGTGGAGGTGTTTTATTTGCAACAAGGTGCCAGCTATGCCCCGATTTACAGCCAATGTTGTCAGGGATGAGTTGCAGCCAATCCAAGTCCAGAATATTTTCAGTGGTTTTGTTGTAAATAATTAAAAAGTATAGCGCGAAGAGAAGTGACAGAAAGATGAGGAGAAACAAGGTGAGAAAGGTTGTTAAAAGATTGGCAAAGAACACGAAAAGGTTTGTAAAGAGTCAGTTAAAGTTAGTCAGACATCTACTAAGGTGAATAGGAAAAAAGTTTCTGATCCGACGTGAGGGAACACCAAAATATAGCGTATCTAGTAAATTAATAGAAATGACTTCGCCGTTGATCAGTTTATGGAGAAAGAGAATGCCAAATACGATGCATTCTCTATTGACAATTGAAGATATATGAACATGTCAAACATGGTCAAACATAACGCCGTAGTCTTTGAATGATGGTACACAATCTAACAGAACAGACATAATAGAGTAATGAGCTAGGAACGGCGACAAACGACTGAAAATCATAAAAGAGCACTTAGAGGCATTAGGGTGTAATTTATTATTATTATTATAGAAGCGTTTAAAAAATGTACTAAATATTGGCATTTTTTGATCTTTGGTGGAATAAAACTAGTAAGGATCAACGAGTATCAATACCGGACTATATACACTAGGTAGGTGAAATATTTACCTATCAGATGTATATAGTCCCAATATGCGGAGACCTGCGACACCGATGCGTAAGCCATAAAACTAAGGCAACCTCGCCTAAAAAATGCGCTGCAGGTATAAGGAAGAAGAAGAGCGCATGCGTATCGGCCTGTAGCTTCTTTGTATTTGAATGATAACATTGCGTAATGCTGTTTTGCAAATACTACCTGTTTACAAATATGCCTTTCTGCAATGATAAATTGATAATTACCTGCTTTGGAAAAACTGGCAAGACAGGTAAATGTTATTTAAGTTGATGAAAAATTTGTCCTAATTGTGGGTTGGTCGTTTTTATTTCCGTTTACCTAATTGGATGTAAATATTAAGTTTTTTACATAATTAATGCAAAAAGGGTAATACTGACTTTTCGTTCTACCTAGTTAATTCAAAAAATATAGAATAAAGAGCTAATTATTCCTCTCGTTTGCGACAGTTTATTTTTAACTTCATAAGTGGAAACAACTTAAATCAGGACTGAATAGTATTTGTCAATATAATTCAAGACAGTTTTATTTATTTGTGCAAAAATGATGTTAAAGAATGAAGGGATTTTGAAAGTTTTCCACGAGTGTGAAAACTTGAATAATTTTGAAATGGGATTGCTGAAGGAGATGGGCATTTCATTCGAAAACGCTAGTACGGAGCTTAAGGTAAAAATCAAATATACGCATTCTAATTTAACGCGAAAATGGATCGCAAGCGGCAGAAATCTGGCAAATTTCGTGAAAAAAAATGAAGTTTGGCTTGAGGAGTATACGACATTCGTAGATTCGGAGCACGAAGATGATCAACCATCAACTAGCCGAGGAAGAGGAAGGCCGCATAAAGATGTGGAAGATTAGTACATAGGATTTTGGCTCACAGAAAGGATTTAATAGAATATCAGTGTTTACCACTTGGAGAGCTATCAGAAGAAGCACAGGAATGTAAAAACAAGGACTACAAAAGGTTCAGATACACTAATACATTAAAAATTTCTCGTGTTAGACAAAATGAAGACCTTTTTAGCATGCTAGCAGCCTCTTCGGACCCACTTATTGCATCACTGAGACACGTGAGATCACGAAAGGATTTGGAAATTAGCAACTATAGTCCCGAAATGTTGAGTTTATTAGATATTGATATAAATATAGAAAATTATTTTGAAGAAAATCAGCCATCAATAGCAAATTTTCAAAATTAACCTAAAAAAAAATTATAAAAATATTTTTTTTTTTTTTTGTAATTATGTTAAAAAATCAAATTAAAATATTAATATGTTGATTTTTTGCGACCTTTTGTTGTTTAGAGTTGAATGTTTTGCCGGCTCGAGGTCAAAAAGTTGGGCGAATAAAAACAAAAATGAAACACATAGTTTGTCCTTATTTTCGTTCCGATATATTTCGACCACTCATCGGTGGTCGTCTTCAGGGCAATTAGTTTTACACGTCCGCACACTGTGACGTGGAGCTACACACGTCACAGTGTGCGGACGTGTAAAACTAATTGCCCTGAAGACGACCACCGATGAGTGGTCGAAATATATCGGAACGAAAATAAGGACAAACTATGTGTTTCATTTCTGTTTTTATTCGCCCAACTTTTTGACCTCGAGCCGGCAAAACATTCAACTCTAATTAAAATATTAAAAAATGTTACACAGTCGTCTAAAACAATGAAAAATTCCATTTGTGATTGAAAAAAGCCGGGTTTCGATCCATTTTTAAAGGAAAAACATGCTTGGAAATATTTTCTGACTTTGACCTTGAATATTACAGCACCACAATCACTCAGCACTTTTGACAAACATTCATTTTGAAGCTTAAGGTATTCTTTATCATATGCTTTTTAAATTTTTGAAATCGCTTTATTGGTTTAGACGCTATGATTTTTGCAATGCTAAATGCCAGAAATCCCCACTGTGCGCCGCTGCAGACGGCATGACGCCGCGGCCAGCGCCCATAGGTCATCACGGGGTATATTTAAACGACCACGCTCCACAAAGCGGGCAGTCTCAGGTTAGACATAGAACTAGTTACATCAAGTACGATCAAATAAAACAATCTTATAACGTTCTAATGAAGTGTTGTGTTGTGTTTCACCACGGAAAACCAGAGTTCCCAAGTCCAATCCTTATTCCCAAGGAAAGATATGGTAAGAATCCATCAATGAAGGACATGAGAACTCCTAACTTATATATATTGAAAAGTGGGGCTAATCGGCGCATGGGGCAACCCGGCGCAGTCGAATTATCTTGAAATATAATAGCACGATCCAAAAAGTGATAAGTGTCCTAAGATCGCATTTTGGCAGCCTATATTTGGATAATAAACTTAGACGTATCCAATTCGTAGTATCCGAAATTTTTGGGACTATGTAATTTTTAACCTCAAAAATAAATTTTGCTTCGCCAAGAAAATGTTTTAAAAACATTGATTAAATTTTTAATTTTGATCGATGTTAACTAAAATAGGTTCCGAAATGTATTAACTTGTGATGTGTAACCTAGAAGCTAGGGTGGGGCAAAATGGCGCATTTGGTGATGAGGTAATATGGCGCGGTAATTTTACACTTGTAAAGATCACCCAAATAACTAAAATCAAGAGAAAATAAATTTTTTACTGTTATTAAAGATTGCATGTAAGAAAATGAAAAAAAAGGCTAAGACTTCGAAATAATTTTTGTTAACTTTTTGAAATATCCAACTTGTTTCATAATTTTAAGATGTTTTTCTTACTTGACATAAATTGTTGTATTAAATTTGTTTCTAGGAACTGGGTTTCTATTTTTGGCTGAAAAAATTAATTAATTTTCACAAAAAGCATAAATATATAAATAAACTACATTTTCTATTGGATTTTGCTACAAATATTTTCTTAATTGTACTAGAAACAGTTACAAACTTAAGTGCGCCACATTACCCTGGATTTTTGAAATCGGCAATTTCGGATATGTTCGGAAAAAACTTTATAATATTTTAACGGTAAATCACATCTGATCGTATTATTTACCAAAAGTAAGACAATTAATTAACCTTTCATTTAAGTGCTTACATGAGAGGATATCAGTATATATGAAGGATTAAAAAAAAAATGGCCCGACTAGCCCCATCCTCCCCTTATATTAGTGAATAGGTTATTTGTGATTGAACTAAGAAAAGAACAACCGACACAGAAGGTGTCATATTGTTATAGACCTGCCAGATGAAAAAACAATATTCTCACCCTGGTCCCGCGTATATCGATAGTGGCTCACCCCGGCTAGCTATCGGAAAAAAGGTCGTTAGTTCCTATAACCCATCCCCAATACACGCAACAATAAACAATCAGGTAATTGACGAATAGATGAACATCAAAACCTCTTCGTCTGAAGAAATCCCGACACAGTACGAGGAGCATTTCAGATGCCACTCCACCTGACAACACTTACGATACACAAACTACACAAATCACAAATATCTAACAAACTCACTAATAATTCACTCTTACCCCCTTCCAGGAATGATGTCGCCGCCGCCGCTGCATGTGGACGGGACCTCCTCTTCCGGATTATTGAGGTCGAACGGGCCCTCCCTTTCCTTTGTGGTATGTCGATGAGGTATGCCACCCCATTAATATTGCAATCCTACCTTACAACCGCGTCACCTCATCGTGGAGTCGTCGTGCCCCTTTCTTCCCATTTCCTCCTTTAGGAAAAAACACTCAGCAATTCATTTTTCATACGTTCATTATTCTTAATTATAATTAACAAAAGATTTTATTAATCCCATCTTGCCTTGGTGTATATTTGACCAGATGTCTGCATCAGATTACAACATTTGAACGCCAAATTAAGATGATTTCCCTTCCCGATCAGAGCTCTTTTAGGGGGCCAAATCGAAACAAAAATTTTCCCTTCTAATGGTTTTCTTTTCACCTATTTTTTTTTTCTTCTTTAAGTATTCTCTGTCAAAACCACACCAAGGTCATGAACAACTTAAAATTTTTTTACTTTTACAGGAATATTATTTGTTGGAACGCATGTATAAGACTTAGGAATAATAAAATAAAAGAAAAGGAATGCGCACAAGGGCAACAAAAGGACAAAATAAATATTCAAAGGTGAACAAGATAATAATTAAGGAATTAAATAAATAAATAAATTAATAAGGGAATAAATGAATAAATAAGGAGATAAATGAATAAATAATTAAACTAGCAAAAAAGAACATAAATAAATTAACAAAATTCACATATAAAAAAAGAATAAGACACTAGTAATTTGTTGTTTTCAACCAGGTGGAGTTCGCAGATGACTTGGGGATTTGGAGCAGTGCGCATAAAAATTCGACGGGGATGAGTGCGAAATTTTTTCCCTAGTCAGCTAAAAATTTGCTGCTTCTATGCTGGGCGGTGGGTGAAACAAAAAAAAAAAAAAAACGTCTCCCTTGATTCTGGCATGGAATTTGTTCTTTTAGACGTCCTTCTCTTGACATTCTTTTCGGTGTCCAATGGGCCGACGGGACCAAATTTTTTTTCTTTCGGGACAGGTACAAATTAATTAAGGTGGACAGGGGCGCGGGTGCTCCTGCGCAGCTCAATTTAACCGGCCTATTTGTGGTAATCATTGGAAATTTAAGAAGTCCCTAACTACCATGAGGTATCGAACACTTACCCAATTTTTAGAGCCGGTCTCGCCTCGCTGGACCTTCGAATTAAACACAATTTCTCACAAATACATATATAGTACAAATTTTTCTCTTTGGCCCCTTTGGCTGAACTTAAGCTCCTCGGCTCGATGGGAGGAGCTTTTTTAATTTTCTTTATAATTATTAAAAGTTATTATAAAATTATAGAAATCTATGATTCACTTTACTTCTCTCTTTTTTTTCCCCATAGACCACTGCACCTCACTGTCCACACTAAAGTTATCTTTAACCTAACCCTTCTAAAATCAGACGACTCATCGACTGATCTTACAGGCTTATTCCTTAGACCCGAGCCTGGGTCAACAGCCTTTTGACCGCTGGACGCCTTTCAAATTTAAAAAAAAAATCCCTTTATAATTTTGATCTGCCCAACACTAGAACCCCCCTATTCACCGACTTGCCCACTATTTTCTGCCCCTATTGGTACTATCGATAGATCCCTACCGATAGTCTCAGGGCTGGCCATAACAATGTAGGCGTATGCGTCTTATGCATATATGGTTGCCAGATGGGCGGGTGATAAAGCAGGCTGCCAGATGTATTCGCAATAAATATATATTATTGATTAAACATAAAGGAGTTAAAAAAAATTGAGAAAAATACTAATTTTAACATTATATAATTCTAAAAGACTGAAAATAATCATTACCATGAGTACGAATAATTGAAACTAAAATTGATAAGCCCAATGCACCCTCACACACACTAAAAGTTAAAAATATTATTGTAATATAATTTTCGTAATTTAATAAATTCAAATTAATAAATAACAAAAAAAAAAAAAAAACATTTATTTATATATATACGTCAACTATCCCAACAGTCGACAAAAAAGCTTAAGCTTAGCTTTATGCACAACTAAACATCTCCGACCCGGTGGAGGTGTTTTATTTGCAACAAGGTGCCAGCTATGCCCCGATTTACAGCCAATGTTGTCAGGGATGAGTTGCAAGTCCAATCCAAGTCCAGAATATTTTCAGTGGTTTTGTTGTAGATAATTAAAAAGTATAGCGCGAAGAGAAGTGACAGAAAGATGAGGAGAAACAAGGTGAGAAAGGTTGTTAAAAGATTGGCAAAGAACACGAAAAGGTTTGTAAAGAGTCAGTTAAAGTTAGTCAGACATCTACTAAGGTGAATAGGAAAAAAGTTTCTGGTCCGACGTGAGGGAACACCAAAATATAGCGTATCTAGTAAATTAATAGAAGTGACTTCGCCGTTGATCAGTTTATGGAGAAAGAGAATGCCAAATACGATGCATTCTCTATTGACAATTGAAGATATATGAACATGTCAAACATGGTCAAACATAACGCCGTAGTCTTTGAATGATGGTACACAATCTAACAGAACAGACATAATAGAGTAATGAGCTAGGAACGGCGACAAACGACTGAAAATCATAAAAGAGCACTTAGAGGCATTAGGGTGTAATTTATTAACGTGGCACCAATCACAGAACGCATCGAGATCTGATTGCAAGTACTGTTGGAAAGAAGGATCATTATATGAATTACAAATCTGGACGTCATCCTCAAACATGAGCACGCGTGAATGAGCCAAGGCCAAAGGCAAATCGTTTATAAACAAGGTAAATAACAGTGGGCCCAGATGACTGCCTTGGGGGACACCTGACGTAACTCGAACAGCTTTAGATATCGAGGAACGAAAAGACACCTTTTGGGTTCTGCCAATAAGATACGACTTTAACCAAGCCAATAGTTTCGGGGAAAAACCCATGATGTTAAGTTTCATGAGAAGCATAGAATGATCAACCGTATCAAAAGCCTTACTAAAGTCAGTATAAATAAGCCATGGTGTACAAGGGTAGTCAATTCTAAAAGGTTGGTAAGCGACGAACGACCTTTCATGAAGCCATGCTAACAAGGAGAAATAGTGGATCTGGATAGGTGTTGAAGGGAAGACGGAATCATTTTCTCAAACAGCTTAGGTATTGCCGAAAGTTTGGCAATGCCACGGTAGTTAGAAATATCCGATTTGTTACCCTTTCCAAATATCAGGGAAGCGAGAAGTCTCACTCGATATAAAGAATAACCCAGATAAAGGCTTAGGGAAATCGAACAAATTTTAAGTATGCAACTAGGTATATTATCAGGCCTAGGGACGAAGGAAGACGTCATAGATGACAAGCTAGAGATAATAAAGTCTTCAGATGTACTAAGAAAAAACATACAATTTAAATGTGGGATTGAGAAGGGATAAGGTGTGGGATCCGAAACAGTAGTAGAATAAGTCGACTGAAAGAATTAAGCAAACAGATCTGCAATATCAGAATCATTATTAGTCACTAAGTCTGAAGGTGGAAGGTAGTAAATTAGAGCGTCTTTTGGAATTAACAGAGTTGTAAAATCTTTTGGGGTTCTTATAAAATTCAACCCTTCACGTTGAGATTTGGCTACACAATAATTTGCATAGTCAAGTCGCGAACCAGTTTTTTTTAAATCTTTTAAAATATCTAGATTCAATATTACGCAGATTAGAGAGCCTACGTGTGAACCAGACTGGCGAACTGGAGATGGTAGAGACGTTCACATAAGGAACGCATTTATCAATTAAAGAATTAAGAGCAGAGTAGAAAAAATTCACTGCACAATCTATATCACAGCACTCAAATAGAAATGACCAATCAAAAGAGAAAATAAGGGTGTTAAGAAGATTGAAATTTGTTTCTCGAAAACATACACGACGAGAATTTGAGATTAAATGAATTATTAATGGAATTGTAAGAAATAGTAACTTCAATGGTAGGGTGATAAGGATCTTCAGGCTTTACAAGGGGCTGTGTTTGTGATACAGCACCAACAGTGGGATCCGAGATAAAAACAAGATCAAGGATTCTTTTAGAAGAGTTAAGAAAAGAATTCAACTGATATAGCGGACATTCAAGTATGACATTCAATTAAGAAAGATAGATTATCATCAACAAGCCAAGAAACATTAGGCAAGTTAAAATCACCTAAAACTATATGAAAATCACGATCTTTAAGACAACTAAAAATATATCGCAAAGCATCAGCATGGTGCATGTAGATCATGATATCAGAAGTTGGAGGAATATATGAACAAGAGATATATAAGCTAAAGTTAGAACATGTAACTTCGACGCAAATCAACTCAACACTTAAGGGGAGATCAATCGGCACAACACTTGAACACAGATTCGAGTTGACAGCAATGAGTACTCCACCGCCACGACGACCAGCACGATCAAGCCTATACGAAATAAAGTTATTAGAAAGAATTTCATTATCCAAAACAGAGAAGTTAAGCCAAGTTTTAGAGAAAGCTAATATGTCAGCCGAAAAGGTTTGGCTATCACAGAACAGTTTCGAGAGCTTGGTAAGAAGTCCTCTTACATTTTGATAATGAATGCAAAGACTAGACGTTATTAGTTTTTTGAAGCAGAAGATAAATTATGAAGGTAGACAGGCAAAGGATGGGAGCGCCTATTGGGCGCGAACTCGTGTACAACTAGGCCCTCTGGCCAAAAGTTAGTGTCAACCATAGCTGAGAAATACTCATTTGGTACAGTAATTTTAAAAGATGAGATTTCGCGAGGCCTAGAAAATTTAAACTTTTGAATTAAAACCTTAGCAGGGCATATATTACCAATGTAAGCTGCCACAGACGACTCAGAAGTATCTGGAGCAAGCCTAGAGATGAATAATTGTTTGCGATGAAGCACTACAGTCAGTGGAGGCGGAGGAGCATTGGGATCCGCAAGTGATTGAGAGCCAGCATGATCCTGTAATTGATCAGAGTTCCAGTGAGGGATAGATTGAGGTACACCAGGGCTTGTAGTGGGTACTTTAATCTGAAAAGAAGAGCATAAAGAGGGACAAGAAGATGGTGTATGCGAAAGTAAAATGGGAGAAGATGTAATAGAGAGTGCTGGCGAATGCTTATGAGGCAAGTCAAGAGTACATTTCTGGGGCAACTTCTCAGAAGGTGGAACCAACTTGAATTACGACAATAAATGTATGCTAGAGTCACACTCGTTAGATAGCTGTTTGGCCAGTTTGTTTAACGAACGAAACTTTAAACGAAGATCCCTGTACATTCGGCTAAAGTCAAGCTGCTGGCTGGCACAAGATGGGCAAGTCCAGCGCATTAAGACAAGTAGACAAGCTTAGACACAGACAAACCAGAAAATTTGTCGTAGTCGCGGCCGTTGAGGCCAGCATATTTTAAGTGAATAAGATTATCGCAGAGCCAACAAGATATTGCTCTATACTGATCGTCAAAACGATCAGAGTGCTTGCAAGTAGGTAGACAACACGCCAAAAGAAACACAAGGCAAAAAAAAAAATGTATGTAAGAATATATAGAAAAATTTGAATACTCAGCACAAAGATAATTATCTATAAAAAATCAACAATTACAAATAAAAGAAAAAGACAGCTAGAGTGTACGGCACAAGAGAGAGTGCAAGAACCGTTAAAAGACGAGCTTTTAGAGGCGGCCTTACAAAAGTGATTACGCGGGAGAGAAGCGGAGCACAAGCACAAAGCAGAGAGAGCAACTGCAGAACCAATGACGAAAGAACAATAAAAAAAAAATTAAATGCACCAAACACTAATCACAAAAAAGAAAAAACTTTAAACTTTGGCGAATTATGGAAATAAAATACAAGGGTGTCAAGCAAACACCAGCGAAAGCGAAAACTCAGGAGCCATGCAAGAACACGACCGTCAAGTCAGAGAGCAGAAGCTTTTTTTTCGACAATGAGTAAATAATTCTTTTCCCTTTAATTATATTTGAAATTTTATATAAATATTAAGCACAAACACGTAGGAGTTTGCACTTATTGCACAGTACACCTACTAACCAACCATTGATAGGCTAATACTAAAAAACATGCGTAGGCATAGATTTAACTAAAACATTGATCAAGCTGTAACCCTACGCATGTCTACTCTTTTACCTTTCCACGTCTCTGGCTCACTGTGCAAGAGACACTTAAAATAATTTTTCTGTTTCAAAAAAAAAAAATTTTTTTTTTTGAGTTACATAAAAATAAAAAGTAACAAATAAATCCATAAAGATTTTTTCAAACATTTACTCAATAATCGAAAACAGGCCTAAACGATCAAAAATCAAATTTTTTTAGTAAGATGGGATCCCAAGAATCCAAAATAGATCATCCAACGGCTAATGTCGTTAACAGCGTAAGAATAATAGATCATAGGGAAAATTTAGAAGAAATAGGGATATTATTATTAGCTATTCTATTATTAGAAGTGTTGAGATTTATTCAACTTCATAGGTTTACAGAGTTGTTGATGGATATATATATATTAGTAGTGAAGAGATTATTTGTGCTAGAACTAGGAGAAGAACGACCGGCACAGACAGTGCCATATACGAGAGTGCGTTTTATGCATATAGGGTTGCCAGGTGGGCGGGGACAAAGCAGGCTGCCAGATGTATTCGCAATACTTCCTCTCAGATGGCGCCTTATTTGTCCATTTTTTATACTCCCAACAGTGTCACACAGGACACGTCTGGGGGCATTTCACTTGTTGAGATGTAATCCCTTATAAAATGATGACGGATATCGACATGCTTTGTCCTCTTGTCGAATAGAGGATTTCGTGTGAGTTGGCCAGCTCCTTGATTGTCGTTGTAGATTATGGTGGAACGGAGCGAGCCAAAAATCGCCTGTAAGAAATATCTTAGATGTACAGCCTTTATAGACGTCACAGATAGTGCCATGTATTCCGCCTTTGTGCTAGAAAGAGCAACAGTTCGCTGCTTACGGGATTCCCAACTTATTGGTGAGTTTGCCATATTAAATGCGAAACCTGTAAAAGATCTACGATCATCAATGTTAGCAGTCCAGTCGGGGTAGCGTAGCCAAATCTTTTCCGGTTTTTTTTTATATATTAGTCCATGGTATTGAGTACCCTTCAAATAACGAAGTACAATTTTGGCTGCAACCCAGTGCTTTCCCGTAATAATTATTATACTGGCTAAGAAGACTTACGGTAAGTGCAATGTCAGGGCGCGACGATACTGCAAGCCACATTAGAGCACCTATCAAGCTTTGATATGAGACGCTTGATACTACATCCAAGGCCGGTTTTGTCTTTGGGCACATATGATTTTAAATTTTCTCGCTGGTGTTCATATGTGTGCTCACTGGTTTACAGTCCTCCATGTTGAATTTCTTTAGTATATCCTTTATATACCTTGATTGACCCAAAAAACATTCACCTTTGTTCTTGTTTTAATGAAATTCGATAGGCAATATGACAGTTTTCCTAAATCCTTCATTTCAAAATTACGTGTTAATTCGGCATTCAGCTGTGTTAGTAGCTTGTTATTATTCCTTGCGACTAAAAGATCATCGACATACAGTGAAACAGTGATCCCATTACTTTGTTTTTTCATATACACGCAAGGATTAGCTGCAAGTGGGTTTAAGTTCATTTTCTTTAATTTGTGATCCATTTTCTTATACCACTGGCGTCCACTCTGCTTTAAACCATACATTCTTTAATTTACATACTTCATCGTCGGTGTATTTTTGCTTTTCCTTTTTCGGTGTTTCGGTGAATTCTGGTGGAACCTTTACATACAACTCTTCCTCTATATATCCATTTAGATATGCGCTGTTAAAATCAAATTAATGAAGGTCGAGTTCCACTGCGATTGCTATCAGTGTTCGTATTGGGGAATAAGATTCATTATAATCAATTCCTCTCGTTGAGTGAAAAATTTTGCTGCTAGCCGAGCTTTGCGGCAATCAACTTCGCCGTTTGGCTTATACTTTGTGCGGAGAGCTCACTTGGTTTCTATGACTTTCTGATTCTTCTCTCGCTTTACAGTTTCCCATATCATATTCTTCTGAAGCCCTTTATACTCACTTATCAAGGCTTTATTCCACTCAATTGCATTTGGACCACTTAGAGCTGCGCGTGTTGACAATTCATCTCCGATGATTATTAGTGATGATACCTCATAAAACTCACCTTCCTCATGAGATTCCGGTTCAGGCTCGTTTCCGATGGTTGACTGGATTTGGACTTTGTTATAGATGACCCTGGGACGACCAGGTTTTCCTGTAAGCACTTTTCTGGGTCTTCCAGGTCCACATCTTTGTAGTACTGGTTCTTCTTCAATATTTTCTTCAATATCGGCATTTTCTTCTTGGGTATTTTCCTCGGGAACGATACGCTCTTCTTGAAAATCCTCTTCCTGACTGTGTTCATCGTTGCCAAAAATATTTGTGAATATGACGTCACGACTTCTTAGTACCATTTTGGCTTCGGGATCATATAGTCTGTAGGCTTTGGCATCATTATAGTAACCTATATACAACGTTTAGATCTTGGACTGAACTTACTCTTTGCACGTTTGTCAAGCGAGTATACAATTTGACCAAATGTGCGCAAATGTTTGATAGATGCAATACGATGATTCCATAATGTAAAAGAGACTTTTCCTTGTAGACTTTTGGATGGGCATCTGTTCTGTAAGTAATTGGTAGTGTTTATTGCCTCAGCCAAGTAGCTAGGTGGTAGTACGGCTTGGATCATCATGCAGCGAGCCATTTCCACAAGAATTCGATTCTTCCTTTCAGCCGTACTATTTCGCTCGTGCTTTTTATCTGCTGCTTTAAATACTCATTAAACTCATTATCGGTATACCCGGTCCCATTGTCTGATCTAAAACGTTTAATCTTTTTTCCAGTTTTGAGTTCAACATATTCCTTAAACTCTTTGAATATGTTGAAAAAATCTGATTTACTTTTATTTAGCTCTAGCGGACGTTGACGATACTATGCGCAGTACGTTCAAATGGCCCCTACGACACCAGGACAAAGCCTGTTACGCGCGAGCCCAAGCAGACAACTGCCCACCTCCCACCCGACCGACCGAGGGGTGCAGCCCTATAACGCACGGCACGAATCGCGTGGACAAATACACAATAGAAAAAACAGACAAACAAATAAATAAAAAATACTATAGCTATCTATTAACTAAATGGGATAGGATAGAAGTTTTAATCATATTAATAGAAAGCTCTGAGCCAATTACAGGGAATAGAAGGTTGTAATCAGAGCAGAGGACCCGAAAAGGTTCATGCAGGGCATAGTTAGAAGAACAACGACTAAGGGATAAAGGTATCAAAGGATGTCTACTCCGTCTACATGGTACCGACAGATTTACCTGAGCTAATAACTCAGGCGAGTCGATATCACCAATTAGGAGCTTGTGCATAAAAATAACACCAAGCATAATTCTTCGGTTAGTGAGGGAAGGAAAGTTAATCAAGAGAAGTCTACTAGAATATGAAGGCAAATTGACATTGCGATCCCAGCTTAAGCCACGAAGAGCAAATAGCAAGAACTGCTTTTGAACGGATTCAAGTCTAATCTGGTGTGACTCATATTGAGGTGACCAAATGCAAGATCCATACTCTAAAATAGGACGGACAAGCGAAGTAAAAAGAACTTTAGTTGTATAGGGGTCATCAAATTCTTTTGACCATCTTTTAATTAAACCCAGGACACTCATGGCCTTTGCGACCGTGGTGGAAATATGGGTGTTAAAATTTAACTTATGGTCCATAAGTACGCCCAAATCATTCATATTATTTAGCCGTTCTAAAGGACTATTGGTTAGAAAATAAGTGACCAGTTGAGGAGAGTTACGAAAAAAAGTCATTACCTTACATTTGGTAGTGTTAAGATTTAGTAGATTAAACTGGCACCAGGATTGAAAGTTTTTAAGATCAGCTTGTAGCCGACTAAATGAATCTGTATCTTTATAAGTAAGACAAAGCTTGACATCGTCAGCATACATAAGCACATGCGAATGAACAATGACTGATGGAAGATCGTTAATGAATAAAGTGAAAAGCAGGGGGCCAAGAGGACTACCTTGAGGTACACCAGATGTCACAGAAATGGAATCGGAAAAAGAAGACTTAAAAAGTACCTTCTTTTTTCTATTTGTTAAATATTCTCGAACCCAAGAGGGGAAAAGTGTGGAAACCCAGTGTCGCTCAGCTTAGAAAGTAATAGGGTATGATTAACGAAATCAAAGGCTTTGCTGAAGTCAGTGTATATGACATCAGTTTGTTTACCATTTTTGAACCCCTTGATAATTATTGATGTAAATTCTAAAAGGTTAGTGGTTGTAGATCTACGTTTCACAAGCACATGTTGGGATGGCGAAATAATAGAGCTGCAAAAATGTTGCAATTGAGAAGTTATAATTTTCTCAAAAGCTTTCGGAATAGCGGACAATTTTGAGATACCTCTATAGTTAGAGGCTTCGGAATTTTCGCCATTTTTATGCAGAGGTATGATATACGACTCCTTCCAAATAGATGGAAAAGAGGAAGATTCGACAGACAATAGAAACAATTTTAAAATGGGTTTGCATAATGCGTTTGCACAGAACCTGAGTACACATCCAGGAAGACCATCTGGCCCCGGAGAATAAACAGGCTTAACTAATTTAAGTTCGCTAAGAAGAGAACTTTCATCAAACACTGGATTGAAAATGCAATTAGCCTTGTTTAAATGATAAGGATACGGAAGTGCTCGATATTCCGTTGAGGAATAAGTTGTTTTGAAAAAACTCGCAAACATATCGGTAATTGCCTGATCAGTGCTCGCTTTTTTATTTTGAAAGGACAAAAAAGATGGGTGCACGGAGGTCTTACGTTTAGAATTGACAAAATTATAAAATTGTTTAGAGTCAGAAGATAATTCTTATAGCATTGTGTATTAAGCATCATGAATTTTGAACAAGCGACTGTATACAGAGCATAATCTGATGAACGACGTGTTTTTTGAAACTTCTTATAATATCGTGTCTTCACATTTTTCAAATTGGATAACTCACGAGAGAACCAGGGAGGTTTGTTAAGCCGCTCCAGCCTACCAAGAGGCACACAAATATCAAAGAGTGAATTCAGAGTATCATAGAAAAAACGAACAGCTGAGTTCATATCTCTACAATTGTACAGATAAGACCAATCGGTAGTAGTAATGTTTTCATTAAGGGTGACAAAGTCAGTCTTACGAAAGCACCTAGTTAGAGGTAACTCATTTGAACCAAGTAATGGTGAAAGCAAGGGCAGATCAATTTTTAAATTTAATGTAGGATGAAATTTGTCTTCTGGATGAACAAATGGTTCGATCCTAAAAACCTCACAATAAGAAGTATTCAATACAAAAATAAGATCTAACGATTTTCCATTAAAATTTAAGACAGGATTGACTTGGGATAAAGATAAGCCTAGAAGGCCGTCAATAAAGTCATGTGACAAAGAGGGCAGCAACATGGTAGATTCATCTGTTAGTGACCATACTAAAGCGGGTAAATTAAAATCACCTACAACCATGAGCATGTCTTGACTGGAATATATCTGAATATAGAAAAGTTTGTGGAAAACACTGATGCATCAGCAATATCAGGTTTCAGCCACGTCTCTGTAAAAGCTAGAATGAAAGAAAGACTATCTACATAGAAATTAGGAAGTTTGGATTTCAGTCCTCTAACGTTCTGGTAACCCAGTTTAAGGGACGAAGCTAGTTTTTTGACACACCAGCAGATGCTGATGTGGCAGGAATAGTATTAGTTGTTGTTGTTGGCAAGCGAATCGGTTGCCGATTTTTCTTTTTACAGTATATTCCTTAACTATTATATGTTTCGGTCAAAAATCTTCTCGACATATAGTGTCGAAGATATTGGCAGAAACACTAATTTTAAAGGACAAAATGTCCCGAAAATAAGAAAATTTAAACTTCTCCACCGCAATATTCGGGACGTTAACTTTCTTCCGAATATAGGCTATTACATCATCAGATGTGACAACAGGGTCTAGCCTAGAAACAAATATATGTTTCTTTGGTGGTATGCCAACGAGAGGCCGCGGTCCCGAAGCATCAGCCGTAGCAGTAACATTGGACAAGTCACCCACTGCAGCAGTCAACTTGTTTACGGGGCGCTCAATACTTTTAGAACTATCGGAAATTGTCATTGGAATGGGTAATTGCACGGACACATCGGACACTACAATAGGCATCGTTTTTAAGAGATCATTCCCAGGTGATACCGGTAATTCCTTACTAATAGCATTCACAACCGGGCTCTTAAACGATATCAACTGCTGTACATTAGGAGTGGACGGTGCATGAGACCGGTCGGGGACGATAAGAGACGCTGGCGGATCTACAGATACTGAAACACCCCAAGGACTGGTCCTTTTACGTTTCGGAGACTCATTCATAAGCGATAAACTCCTGAACTGAGTCTCCACCGCATTAAACTCCGCTTGGAGTTTAATAAAACCTGCCCTTAAAGTGTCAAAACTATCTCTAGTCCGCCTCATGAAAGAGCGCATCTCATTCTCGACCCCACGGCAAACATCAAAGCCACCGCCTTTAGCAATAGACTCCTTGATTCTGCCTGTGTAACCTGCACACTTAACGTGAACCGCATTGTCACACAGCCAACAAAGAATATAATCATGGGAGTCAACCCACTATGCAATTATTTTTTGAGCAGACAACCATTTTATCAAAAATTAATAAATTTAATTAAAAAAGGAAATACAAAAAAAATAAAAATTCTAAAGGTTAAAAATCAGTGTATAAGAATATACTGACCAGTTCTGACACAAGGGTTAATGTGCAGAGTAAGCCTTCACAACTAAAGAAAAGAAATTACAAAAATACACAAAAACAAAAACACGTATCACGGAGTCGCGGGTAGGCAAAAGACGAGAGCGCAAATCAAACAAGAATAGGAAAGAGCGAGAGAGCGCGTCAAATCGAACACATGCAATAACAATTTGTATGCAAGAGCGCGAGAGTTAGTTAAAACGGTAACGACACAAAAGCAAAAAGAGATAAACAAAACAACAACACCGCTAACGCAAGTATTGCTGTAAGTTTTGATTTTATTTCAATTTAAACAAATACACAAAAGCGACAGCAAGAATTCGCGAAATGAAAATAAAATTCGGATGCTGGAAAAAAACACGTCCGTTCTCTGCAACGAGTGAAAGTTTTTTGATAGAATACAATTCGCACCATTTCGAAAAATCATCTATAAATGTAACAAAGAGGTATCGACTACCTCCATGACTACTCACTCGCATTGGTCCACATACATCGCTATGAATTAGTTCTAGTAGTTCTTTTGATTTTGAGTCAGATGCAGGAAACGGTTTTCGTGATTGCTTCTCCTTAATGCATGCTTCGCTGATTGGTAGACTCCTATTTATATTTACGCATGCTCCATGTACTCTTCCTTTTTGGATGACATCTTTTAAATCCTTTTTGTTTAAGTGCCCCAAACGTTCATGCCACTCTCTTATACTTGTTTTGTTTCCGACTGCTAAATGGCTTTTTCACCCATTTCTTCGACATGGTATAGGTCATGTTTTCGCTTTGCAACAAAAACTACTTGCCCATTGGATACCTGATTATTTCAGCAAAATTTTTCTTAAATAGCACATTGAAGCCGTGGTCACATATCTTCGCTATTGACAGTAGATTTTCTCTAATATTTGGTACATACAGTGTGTTCAAAAGGTTTGCAGAAAACTTATAGTTTGGTTTAAAATTATTCCATTGATTGCTGTGGTTTCGCCGTTTGCTAGTTTTAACTCTTGCGATTTTTCTGCACACGTTTCATTGAATCTTTGCTTCTCTGAGCACATGTGTGATGTTGCCCGATAGTCCAGGCACCATCCCTTTAGGCTTGTGCATGTAAGATTCGCTTTTTGTATGTACATACTTGAATAGGACTCACTGTTTCCTCCGGAGTTTTTCGGAAATTTCTTGGGACATTTCGCCGCCTTGTGCCCCACCTTTCCACAATTATAACATTTGTATTTGAAACTACTTGCCTTGGACGACCTTGGTGCACTATTATTGAATCTTTTATTTATCATCAGTGCCTCTGATGATGATTCTCCTTTGCTTCGATTTCGCGCTTCGTATTCATACAGTAATTTTACCTTTAATGCTTCATGTGTAATTAAATTGTCTTGCGACTCAATTGCTATACGAAGTGTTTCGTATTTTTCTGATATAGGGGAGAGGGCCCAGTTATGACGCGGGTTTTGAAAAACATCGAAATTTTTTCTTCAGTTCCGGAAATTGAAAAATTAAGAAGACTAACATTTTAATATTAACCAAACGCAACTTTTTTCCAAAGAAAGTATGTTTATTTGAGTTACTCAAAAAATTTTGGAACAGATTTAATTTTGACAACTTTTTTGGGGCCAAAAAAAAAGTGGCCCAGTTATGACTCACCTTAAGAAATTCACTGAATATAAGAAAATATGAAAGGAATGTCACACCAATTGTTGTAATTTAATGGTTTATTTATTATGTGGGCCTTCAATGGCAAAAACAATGAAAAACACAAAAGAAAATGGACTCCTATGACCATAAATGACAACGATTTTTATTCCTCGTCGTCCATGTCACTTTCGCAGTTTTTGCATGTAAAATAACTTGCTTGCATGTTAGCGCACTTTGAATGAAATGGACGCTTGCATACATTGCAATGGATAGAGTTGGCAGCGGTCATTCCCGATCGAGATCTTCCAGAATATTCTCGGACAAACTGATCTCAATATGTAAATTTCCTTTCCTTGTTGTTAAACAACAACAAAAATGTTGGAATTTGACAATTTTACATAATCCGAGTGCAAAAAAAAAATGGGACATAACTGGGCCCCCAGCTGAGTCATAACCGGGCCTTTTTATAGTTTAAAGTTTATATGTATATTTTTTATAGACACTGCATAATCACATTAATTTTTATAAAATCACGAAATATACGGCAAATACAATATTTTTATGCATTACACTCACCTTTTCACTGTTAATTTCACATAATTTTGGTACTTTGAAAAAAATGAAAAAAACTTTTTCGCGCGATTTTCAACACGATGTTTGGTACGCGTATATACAATACGATTATTAACGTTGGGGTCTGTCCAAAAACTGCAGAACGTCTAACAAACATGATTTACAGGGCTCAAACTGTCATTCAATACCGGATTTCAAAAATATTTGAGAATGACATAACTGGGCCTGCGTCACAACTGGGCCCTCTCCCCTACTGTACAGTAACAAGATCGAACTCAAATCATTTATGTTGATTATTTCAGTTTCATTTATTTTGTCTACAATGTCAAAAGACTTATCGACGTGATCTCTCATATGGGTGCCTGGGCCTAATTTCAGCAAAATCAGAGACTTCAGTAGGGTGGCTTTGCGTGCGGGAACCGTCGACTGGTAGATAGTATGCAACTTTTGCCATACTTCGTTTGAAGTTTCAAAGTTGTTTATATGTTTTAATTCTATTGTCGTCAATTCCAGAATTATGTCAGATTTTGCCTTTTGTATTGTTCATATATTTCCACATCTCATTTTTCATCAAAAGTGCTTCCATTTGAATTTTCCAAATATCAAAATTTTCGTTGGCTACGTACACTTGCGACACTCATTTTTTCTGTTTCTTTTTGTTCAACTGTTTTCTATTGTGTTCTCTACGCGCGTTTTTTTCTTGTCTTTGCTACACAAGCAAAGCCGACCGAGAAGCTACACAAGCAACGAAAAAAAACGGCAGTTTGGCGCCACACAGGCGAGACATAAAAATCTTTCTAGAACTTTTTCGCCACAACTTTTACACTTTTTACTCTCTTTTCACTATTCTGTATCCATCGAATTATTGGCGCAGTGCAAGTATGCCTGGGCCCATAACCTGTTGAGATTTATTCAACTTCATAGGTTTACAGAAATATTGATGGATATATACATATATAGGGAAAAGTGGGGCTAATCGGCGCAAGGGGCAACCCGGCGCAGTCGAATTATCTTGAAATATAATAGCACGATCCAAAAAGTGATAAGTGTCCTAAGATCGCATTTTGGCAGGCTATATTTGGATAATAAACTTAGACGTATCCAATTCGTAGTATCCGAAATTTTTGGGACTATGTAATTTATAACCTCAAAAATAAATTTTGATCGCCAAGAAAATGTTTTAAAAACATTGATTAAATTTTTAATTTTGATCGATGTTAACTAAAATAGGTTCCGAAATGCATTAACTTGTGATGTGTAATTCGATTATTCTAAATAAGTAACACAATTTTAAAATATTTAGTTTTTAAACCTAGAAGCTAGGGTGGGGCAAAATGGCGCATTTGGTGATGAGGTAATATGGCGCGGTAATTTTACACATGTAAAGATCACTCAAATAACTAAAATCAAGAGAAAATAAATTTCTTACTGTTATTAAAGAGTGCATGTAAGAAAATGAAAAAAAAAGGCTAAGACTTCGAAATAATTTTTGTTAACTTTTTGAAATATCCAACTTGTTTCATGATTTTAAGATGTTTTTCTTACTTGACATAAATTGTTGTATTAAATTTATTTCTAGGAACTGGGTTTCTATTTTTGGCTGAAAAAATTAATTAATTTTCACAAAAAGCATAAATATATAAATAAACTACATTTTCTATTGGATTTTGCTACAAATATTCTCTTAATTGTACTAAAATTAGTTACAAACTTAAGTGCGCCACATTACCCCGCGATTTTTGAAATCAGCAATTTTGTATATGTTCGGAAAAAAACGTTATAACATTTTAACGGTAAATCACATCTGAACGTATTATTTACCAAAAGTAAGACAATTAATTAACCTTTCATTTAAGTGCTTACATGAGAGGATATCAGGATATATGAAGGATTAAAAAAAATGTTAGTCCATCCTCCCCTAATAGTAGTGAATAGGTTATTTGTGATAGAACTAAGAAAAGAACGACTGACACAGAAGGTGCCATATTGTTATGGACCTGCAAGATGAAAAAACAATATTCTCACCCTGGTCCCGCGTATATCGATAGGGGCTCACCCCGGCTAGCTATCGGAAAAAAGGTCGTTAGTTCCTATAACCCATTTCCAATACACGCAACAATAAACAATCAGGTAATTGACGAGTAGATGAACATCAAAACCCCTTCGTCTGAAGAAATCCCGACACAGTACGACGATCATTTCAGACGCCACTCCACCTGACAACACTTACGATACACAAATCACAAATATCTAACAAACTCACTAATAATTCACTCTGACCCCCTTCCAGGAATGATGTCGCCGCCGCCGCTGCATGTGGACCCTTTCCTTTCCTTTGTGGTATTTCGATGAGGTATGCCACCCCATTAATATTGCAATCCTACCTTACAACCGCGTCACCTCATCGTGGAGTCGTCGTGCCCCTTTCTTCCCATTTCCTCCTTTAGGAAAAAAACACTCAGCAATTCATTTTTCTTACGTTCATTATTCTTAATTATAATTAACAAAAGATTTTATTAATCCCATCTTGCCTTGGTGTATATTTGACCAGATGTCTGCATCAGATTACAACATTTTAACGCCAAATTAAGATGATTTCCCTTCCCGATTAGAGCTCTTTTAGGGGGCGAAATCGAAATAAAAATTATCCTAATGGTTTTGTTTCACCTATTTTTTTTCTTCTTTAAGTATTCTCTGTCAAAACCACACCAAGGTCATGAACAAATTAAGATTTTTTTTCTTTTTACCGGACTATTATTTGGTGGAACGCATGTATAAGACTTAGGAATAATAAAATAAATGAAAAGGAATGCGCACATGGGCAACAAAAGGACAAAATAAATATTCAAAGGTAAACAAGATAATAATTAAGGAATTAAATAAATAAATTAATTAATAAGGGAATAAATGAATAAATAAGAAGATAAATAAATAAATAATTAAACTAGCAAAAAAGAACATAAATAAATTAACAAAATTCACATATAAAAAAAGAATAAGACACTAGTAATTTGTTGTTTTCAACCAGGTGAAGTTCACAGATGACTTGGGGATTTGGAGCAGTGGGCATAAAAATTCGACGTGGATGAGTGCGAAATTTTTTCCCCAGTCAGCTAAAAATTTGCTGCTCCTATGCCAAGCGATGGGTGAAATAAAAAATAACGTCTCCCTTGATTCTGGCTTGGAGTTTGTTCTTTTAGACGTCCCTCTCTTGACTTTCTTTTCGGTGTCCAATGGGCCGACGGGACCAAATTTTTTTTCTTTCGGGACAGGTGCAAATTAATTAAGGTGGAAAGGGGCGCGGGTGCTCCTGCGCAGCTCAATTTAACCGGCCTATTTGTGGTAATCATTGGAAATCTAAAAAGTCCCTAACTACCATGAGCTTTCGAACACTTACCCAATTTTTAGAGCCGGTCTCGCCTCGCTGCGCCTTCGGATTAAACACAATTTCTCACAAATACATATATGTAAGATGTGTGCTGGGTTGCTGTTCGTTTTTGGTAGCCCTGGCGATTGAGACAAGAGGCAGAAGGTTGGCGAGAGTCGAGAAGTAGCGTCGTCGTCGTAAAGTTGCCAGCGAAAGAAGTCAAAAGTCGTCGGAATAATTAAGCTGAAAAAGTCAAGTCGTTTTTTAAGTTGAACATTTAAACGTTGTATTTAATTAGCCTTATTTGTGAATCCTATGGAACTAATTTGTTGTTTTGTTGTAAACTGATACAGCATTAAAACTTTCTATATGTGTTTATATCAATAAACCCATTACATTTGGGGGCTCGTCCTATCAAACTCGCCCTATAAAACTCTTACGTTGGAGTGCTCGTCCTATACACACATTACGTTGGAAGCTCGTCCTTGTCCTATAGACCCATTACATTTGGAGTTTCGTTCTATCGGTTGACATAGAAACAATCAGTGCTTAAGTTGTGAAATGATTTTTAAAAGTTGGTAAAGATCATTTAAAGTTGTAAATTGCTATTGTGAAATTCCTGAGAACAGTTGTGAAATTGAAAGAGTTGTTGTTGTTGAACAAAAGCGGTTATGTCGAAAACCGGCAAAGAACTCTGAGAAAAAACGCGCGGGCGCCGAAATGTCGCGACTTAACGAGACCTTGGAAAAAGCTGACGAAATTGAAATACAAGAAGAGAAGCAAGAAGTTGGATGCATAACAAGAGCCAGAGAAGTACGCGAAGCGTTGATGCTGGATTTGGTCGAAAAACGAGAAGAGAACACGAAAGAGAGCAATATGGAAGAAGAGAACAACACGATGTTGAAAAATTTGATACAGTTGCTGACGCTGAAAATAGAAGCTGACGAAGTGAAACAGGGTGACTCAGGCATTCAAGCAGACGATTTTGCTAAAGTGGTACCCAACTAAAGTTGCAAAGTTATTTTTAGATGCAACTCCAGTACGCAGTTATGATGATCTTCGTGTCCAATTGGAAAACGAATTTGGCATGGACGACGTATGTAGCGCTAATATACATCAGAAGCTACGTGAACGTAAGATGCAGAAAGAGGAAACATTTCGAGAGTACATGTACAATCGCAGCAGAAGGCAATATAGATATGAAATCGGTGTTGCGCTATATAGTAGACGGTTTGAACATGAAGAACGACTTAAAGATCAACTTATATTGCGCCCAGTCATTCAGAGAGCTGCGAGAAAAATATGAAATATATCAGCACGCAATGGAAATGGCAAAGATCGATGTGCCACAAGCTTTGAAGAAAGTCAGCCAGAGAAACTACGAGAAAAAGCCTCGTTGCTTTAACTGCGGATCGAGCGAGCATCTTAGAAAGGAATGCAATGTGACAACAAAATGTTTTCGCTGCAATGGTGAGGGTCATATCTCAAAGAACTGTCCAAAGATTGCGAATATTGGTGCAGTGTATAATTCGAATCGCATGGAGACTGCAAACATTGGTGTAGTACAAAATCCAAAACGCATAAAGGAAGTGGATATTAAAGGTTGCAACTTTAACGCTTTGGTTGACATAGGAGCGGATGTGTCTTTGGTATTCAGAAGCGCTGTAGAAAAGATTGGAGTTAAAAGTCTGCAGAAAGCTGTCAAGAATTTGGTTGGTCTAGGTGGAAAAATTACTCATCCGCTTGGTACTTTTCAAGTACCAAGTTGTGGTCGCAAATGAAGATCTGCCGTATGATATTGTACTCGGCTATGACTTTATGGAAAAGTTCTTCGTTACGTCGTCAGAAGCAGGATATAAGTTTTATCCCCCTGCTGGGTATAAAACTTCTGAGGATAATCAGTTAAGTATTTTTAATGTAACAGAAACCGATTCTAATATAGATGTACCCTCAGATTTTGAAAATGATGTGCGAGCAATGATCAACGACTACAAGGCCGTTGAATACCCAAACGTTGAAGAGAGAACCCAGAATGCTGCAGGGCTAGTAGCAGAATTAACTGATGCAGTTAGTCTACAGATTGTCCCAGATGGTGTTATCTTGCCGTTTCGCCAAGCACCAAGTCGTCTGCCGGCTATTGAAGCTGCAGCAGTGAAGCAACAAGTCGCCGATCGTCATCCAATTTTGCCAGTCGAGTCGTGGTGGTCAAAAAGAAAGATGGCTGCTATAGGATCTGCGTGGGTTTTCGAAAGCTAAACAGTATGGTGTTGAAGGATGCGTTTCCGGTTCCGATAATTGACGATGTTCTAGAGAAGCTGCATGCCGCAAAGTTTTTTACAGTCATGGACTTAGTGAATTTTTTCACGAGCCGATTGAAGAAACAAGTAAAAAATACACAGCATTTGTGACCAAGGAGGGATTATACGAATTCAACAAAGCTCCGTTTGGATTCTGTAATTCACATGCAGTATTTATCCGATATGTGACAAATGTTTTTCAACCGTTGTTAAATGCTGACGTGCTGGATCTGTATGTGGATGATATTATAATCCATGCAACGACAGCAGAAGAATGTCTCAATAAGATGAAGAAAGTTGTTGACACAGCAGCAGCGTTTGGACTTAAAATTAAATGGAAAAAGTGTCACTTTCTAAAAAACACTGTTGATTTTTTGGGCCATACGATCTACGATGGACAAATTAAGCCAGGACAAGAGAAGACCAAAGCTGTCAGCAAGTTTAAAGTACCAGAAAATATAAAGGCAATTCAAGCAGTTTTGGGCTTAACTGGATTTTTTCGCAAGTTTGTTAAGGGGTATTCAATTATTGCCCGACCATTGACTGATCTTTTGCGTAAAGACGTTGCTTTTAGGATGGATGCGGTTGCACTCAAGGCTTTTGAAGAATTAAAAAGAGCTCTCACTGTCGAACCAGTACTGAAACTGTATGATCGCAATGCCAACACGGAAATTCACACAGACGCGTCAGAAATGGGATTTGGAGCAGCATTGTTGCAATGGAAGGATGGCGAGTTGCATCCAGTGTGGTTTTGGAGAAAAAAGTCTTCGGAAACTGAGGCTCGACAGCATAGCTACATTTTGGAAACGAAAGCAGTATACCTTGCTTGGCAGAAGTTTAGACAATACGTTTTGGGTATCAAGTTTAAAGTTGTTACTGATTGCGCAGCATTTAAGCAGACAATAAACAAGAAGGATGTCCCTAGAGACGTGGCGCGATGGATTGTCTATTTGCAGGATTTTAACTTCGATGTGGAGCATAGAGCTGGAGAGAGACTTAAACATGTGGATTGTCTCAGTCGCTATCCACAAGGAATTATGATAATACGATCGGAAACGTCGGCACGATTTAAAAAAGCACAACAAGAGGATACAATGTCAAAGGCTCTGATTGAATTGTTGCAAAATCAACCCTATGAAGATTTTAAATTAAAAGGCGGTCTTTTATACAAAACAGTTGGCGGTAATGAACTTTTGGTTGTCCCGAAACAAATGGAAAAATAGATCATTGTTGAAGCCCACAATGTTGGTCACTATGCGATGCAATAGACAATGCAGGCAGTTCAGCAGTCTTATTGGATACAGCATTTAGAGTCAAAAGTTGCCCGAATTATAAATAACTGCGTCAAATGCATAATTTATAACAAAAAGTTTGGCAAAAAGGAAGGATTGATGCATGTGATAGACAAAGGCGATAGACCTTTAGAAACGATACATGTGGATCATCTTGGGCCTTTAGACGCAACATCAAAGCACTCTAAGTATATATTTGCTATGGTCGACGCCTTCACGAAATTTGTTTGGTTATATCCAACAAAAACAACAAGTTGCGAGGAAGTACTACGAAAGTTAAAAGAGTGGTCTGCTATATTTGGTAACGGTGTTCGAATTATCAGTGACAGAGGATCTGCGTTTATAGCTAAAGATTTCGAGGAATATATCAAGTCGAACGGAATTCACCACGTTTGGACAACAACGGGCGTTCCAAGAGGCAACGGTCAGATTGAACGTGTAAACAGATCTATCATTACGATTATTTCCAAGCTGTCTGCGGATGAACCGGCTAAAGGGTTTAAGTATGTGCCAAATGTGCAAAGAGCTATTAACTCTCATGTCAATGTATCAACAAAAAAGATCACCATTTGAACTAATGCTGGGTGTTCAAATAAACAATGGGCCAGAGAATCGAATTCTTACAGGAGGAAGTATGCGATAAATTCGATGAAGAGAGACAGTCGATGAGAGCTGCTGCCAAACGGGAAATTACTAAGGCCCAGGAAGCATACAAGAAACAATATGATTCAAAACGCAAGATTGATAACGTATATAAAGTTGGAGATTTGGTAGCGATTCGGCAGTTCGTTGCGGGTCGCAAGCTTGCGAGTGAATATCTCGGACCGTACGAGGTTATAGCAGCTAAACGATGCGGAAGATACGATGTTAAGAAAACTGCAGCAGATATCGAGGGGACAATGCTCACAGCTACTAGCTCAGACAACATGAAGTATTGGCGAAACAACCAGGATTCGGACGAGTTGTCATCGGGGATGGATGATTAAGTTCAGGATGGCCGAATGTAAGATGTGTGCTGGGTTGCTGTTCGTTTTTGGTAGCCCTGGCGATTGAGACAAGAGGCAGAAAGTTGGCGAGAGTCGAGAAGTAGCGTCGTCGTCGTAAAGTTGCCAGCGAAAGAAGTCAAAAGTCGTCGGAATAATTAAGCTGAAAAAGTCAAGTCGTTTTTTAAGTTGAACATTTAAACGTTGTATTTAATTAAGCCTTATTTGTGAATCCTATTGAACTAATTTGTTTTTTGTTGTAAACTGATACAGCATTAAAACTTTCTATATGTGTTTATATCAATAAACCCATTACATTTGGGGGGCTCGTCCTATCAAACTCGCCCTATAAAACTCTTACGTTGGAGTGCTCGTCCTATACACACATTACGTTGGAAGCTCGTCCTTGTCCTATAGACCCATTACATTTGGAGTTTCGTTCTATCGGTTGACATAGAAACAATCAGTGCTTAAGTTGTGAAATGATTTTTAAAAGTTGGTAAAGATCATTTAAAGTTGTAAATTGCTATTGTGAAATTCCTGAGAACAGTTGTGAAATTGAAAGAGTTGTTGTTGTTGAACAAAAGCGGTTATGTCGAAAACCGGCAAAGAACTCTGAGAAAAAACGCGCGGGCGCCGAAATGTCGCGACTTAACGAGACCTTGGAAAAAGCTGACGAAATTGAAATACAAGAAGAGAAGCAAGAAGTTGGATGCATAACAAGAGCCAGAGAAGTACGCGAAGCGTTGATGCTGGATTTGGTCGAAAAACGAGAAGAGAACACGAAAGAGAGCAATATGGAAGAAGAGAACAACACGATGTTGAAAAATTTGATACAGTTGCTGACGCTGAAAATCGAAGCTGACGAAGTGAAACAGGGTGACTCAGGCATTCAAGCAGACGATTTTGCTAAAGTGGTACCCAACTAAAGTTGCAAAGTTATTTTTAGATGCAACTCCAGTACGCAGTTATGATGATCTTCGTGTCCAATTGGAAAACGAATTTGGCATGGACGACGTATGTAGCGCTAATATACATCAGAAGCTACGTGAACGTAAGATGCAGAAAGAGGAAACATTTCGAGAGTACATGTACAATCGCAGCAGAAGGCAATATAGATATGAAATCGGTGTTGCGCTATATAGTAGACGGTTTGAACATGAAGAACGACTTAAAGATCAACTTATATTGCGCCCAGTCATTCAGAGAGCTGCGAGAAAAATATGAAATATATCAGCACGCAATGGAAATGGCAAAGATCGATGTGCCACAAGCTTTGAAGAAAGTCAGCCAGAGAAACTACGAGAAAAAGCCTCGTTGCTTTAACTGCGGATCGAGCGAGCATCTTAGAAAGGAATGCAATGTGACAACAAAATGTTTTCGCTGCAATGGTGAGGGTCATATCTCAAAGAACTGTCCAAAGATTGCGAATATTGGTGCAGTGTATAATTCGAATCGCATGGAGACTGCAAACATTGGTGTAGTACAAAATCCAAAACGCATAAAGGAAGTGGATATTAAAGGTTGCAACTTTAACGCTTTGGTTGACATAGGAGCGGATGTGTCTTTGGTATTCAGAAGCGCTGTAGAGAAGATTGGAGTTAAAAGTCTGCAGAAAGCTGTCAAGAATTTGGTTGGTCTAGGTGGAAAAATTACTCATCCGCTTGGTACTTTTCAAGTACCAAGTTGTGGTCGCAAATGAAGATCTGCCGTATGATATTGTACTCGGCTATGACTTTATGGAAAAGTTCTTCGTTACGTCGTCAGAAGCAGGATATAAGTTTTATCCCCCTGCTGGGTATAAAACTTCTGAGGATAATCAGTTAAGTATTTTTAATGTAACAGAAACCGATTCTAATATAGATGTACCCTCAGATTTTGAAAATGATGTGCGAGCAATGATCAACGACTACAAGGCCGTTGAATACCCAAACGTTGAAGAGAGAACCCAGAATGCTGCAGGGCTAGTAGCAGAATTAACTGATGCAGTTAGTCTACAGATTGTCCCAGATGGTGTTATCTTGCCGTTTCGCCAAGCACCAAGTCGTCTGCCGGCTATTGAAGCTGCAGCAGTGAAGCAACAAGTCGCCGATCGTCATCCAATTTTGCCAGTCGAGTCGTGGTGGTCAAAAAGAAAGATGGCTGCTATAGGATCTGCGTGGGTTTTCGAAAGCTAAACAGTATGGTGTTGAAGGATGCGTTTCCGGTTCCGATAATTGACGATGTTCTAGAGAAGCTGCATGCCGCAAAGTTTTTTACAGTCATGGACTTAGTGAATTTTTTCACGAGCCGATTGAAGAAACAAGTAAAAAATACACAGCATTTGTGACCAAGGAGGGATTATACGAATTCAACAAAGCTCCGTTTGGATTCTGTAATTCACATGCAGTATTTATCCGATATGTGACAAATGTTTTTCAACCGTTGTTAAATGCTGACGTGCTGGATCTGTATGTGGATGATATTATAATCCATGCAACGACAGCAGAAGAATGTCTCAATAAGATGAAGAAAGTTGTTGACACAGCAGCAGCGTTTGGACTTAAAATTAAATGGAAAAAGTGTCACTTTCTAAAAAACACTGTTGATTTTTTGGGCCATCCGATCTACGATGGACAAATTAAGCCAGGACAAGAGAACACCAAAGCTGTCAGCAAGTTTAAAGTACCAGAAAATATAAAGGCAATTCAAGCAGTTTTGGGCTTAACTGGATTTTTTCGCAAGTTTGTTAAGGGGTATTCAATTATTGCCCGACCATTGACTGATCTTTTGCGTAAAGACGTTGCTTTTAGGATGGATGCGGTTGCACTCAAGGCTTTTGAAGAATTAAAAAGAGCTCTCACTGTCGAACCAGTACTGAAACTGTATGATCGCAATGCCAACACGGAAATTCACACAGACGCGTCAGAAATGGGATTTGGAGCAGCATTGTTGCAATGGAAGGATGGCGAGTTGCATCCAGTGTGGTTTTGGAGAAAAAAGTCTTCGGAAACTGAGGCTCGACAGCATAGCTACATTTTGGAAACGAAAGCAGTATACCTTGCCTGGCAGAAGTTTAGACAATACGTTTTGGGTATCAAGTTTAAAGTTGTTACTGATTGCGCAGCATTTAAGCAGACAATAAACAAGAAGGATGTCCCTAGAGACGTGGCGCGATGGATTGTCTATTTGCAGGATTTTAACTTCGATGTGGAGCATAGAGCTGGAGAGAGACTTAAACATGTGGATTGTCTCAGTCGCTATCCACAAGGAATTATGATAATACGATCGGAAACGTCGGCACGATTTAAAAAAGCACAACAAGAGGATACAATGTCAAAGGCTCTGATTGAATTGTTGCAAAATCAACCCTATGAAGATTTTAAATTAAAAGGCGGTCTTTTATACAAAACGGTTGGCGGTAATGAACTTTTGGTTGTCCCGAAACAAATGGAAAAATAGATCATTGTTGAAGCCCACAATGTTGGTCACTATGCGATGCAATAGACAATGCAGGCAGTTCAGCAGTCTTATTGGATACAGCATTTAGAGTCAAAAGTTGCCCGAATTATAAATAACTGCGTCAAATGCATAATTTATAACAAAAAGTTTGGCAAAAAGGAAGGATTGATGCATGTGATAGACAAAGGCGATAGACCTTTAGAAACGATACATGTGGATCATCTTGGGCCTTTAGACGCAACATCAAAGCACTCTAAGTATATATTTACTATGGTCGACGCCTTCACGAAATTTGTTTGGTTATATCCAACAAAAACAACAAGTTGCGAGGAAGTACTACGAAAGTTAAAAGAGTGGTCTGCTATATTTGGTAACGGTGTTCGAATTATCAGTGACAGAGGATCTGCGTTTATAGCTAAAGATTTCGAGGAATATATCAAGTCGAACGGAATTCACCACGTTTGGACAACAACGGGCGTTCCAAGAGGCAACGGTCAGATTGAACGTGTAAACAGATCTATCATTACGATTATTTCCAAGCTGTCTGCGGATGAACCGGCTAAAGGGTTTAAGTATGTGCCAAATGTGCAAAGAGCTATTAACTCTCATGTCAATGTATCAACAAAAAGATCACCATTTGAACTAATGCTGGGTGTTCAAATAAACAATGGGCCAGAGAATCGAATTCTTACAGGAGGAAGTATGCGATAAATTCGATGAAGAGAGACAGTCGATGAGAGCTGCTGCCAAACGGGAAATTACTAAGGCCCAGGAAGCATACAAGAAACAATATGATTCAAAACGCAAGATTGATAACGTATATAAAGTTGGAGATTTGGTAGCGATTCGGCAGTTCGTTGCGGGTCGCAAGCTTGCGAGTGAATATCTCGGACCGTACGAGGTTATAGCAGCTAAACGATGCGGAAGATACGATGTTAAGAAAACTGCAGCAGATATCGAGGGGACAATGCTCACAGCTACTAGCTCAGACAACATGAAGTATTGGCGGAACAACCAGGATTCGGACGAGTTGTCATCGGGGATGGATGATTAAGTTCAGGATGGCCAAATGTAAGATGTGTGCTGGGTTGCTGTTCGTTTTTGGTAGCCCTGGCGATTGAGAGAAGAGGCAGAAAGTTGGCGAGAGTCGAGAAGTAGCGTCGTCGTCGTAAAGTTGCCAGCGAAAGAAGTCGAAAGTCGTCGGAATAATTAAGTTGAAAAAGTCATGTAGTTTTTTAAGTTGAACATTTAAACGTTGTATTTAATTAAGCCTAATTTGTGAATCCTATTGAACTAATTTGTTTTTTTGTTGTAAACTAATACAGCATTAAAACTTTCTATATGTGTTTATATCAATAAACCCATTACATATATAGTACAAATTTTTCTCTTTGGCCCCTTTGGCCGAACTTGAGTTCCTCTGCTCGATGGGAAGAGCTTTTTTAATTTTCTTTATAATTATTAAAAGTTATTATAAAATTATAGAAATCTATAATTCACTTTACTTCTCTCTTTTTTCCCCCATCGAACACTGCACCTCACTATCGACACTGAACCTTTTTTTTTAACCTAACCCTTCTAAAATCAGACGATTCATCGCCTGATTTTACAGGCATATTCCTTAGACCCGAGCCTGGGTCAACAGCCTTTTGACCGCTGGACGCCTTTCAAATTTAAAAAAAATCCCGTTATAATTTTGATCTGCCCAACACCAGAATTCCCCGACTTGCCCACTATTTTCTGCCCCTATTGGTACTATCGATAGATCCCTACCGATAGTCTTAGGGCTGGCCATAACAATATAGGCGGGTGCGTCTTATGCATATATGGTTGCCAGATGGGCGGGTGATAAAGCAGGCTGCCAAATGTATTCGCAATAAATGTATATTATTGATTAAACATAAAGGAGTTAAAAAAATTGAAAAAATACTAATATTAACATTATATAATTCTAAAAGACTGAAAATAATCATTACCATGAGTACGAATTATTGAAACTAAAATTGATAAGCCTAATGCACCCTCACACACACTAAAAGTTAAAAATATTATTCTAAAATAATTTTCGTTATTTAATAAATTCAAATTAATAAATAACAAAAAAAAAAAAAACATTTATTTATATATATACGTCAACTATCCCAACAGTCGACGAAAAAGCTTAAGCTAAAATACAGATAATAATTAATTCAAGAAGGTAGCTTAGCTTTATGCACAACTAAACATCCCCGACCCGGTGGAGGTGTTTTATTTGCAACAAGGTGCCAGCTATGCAACGATTTACAGCCAATGTGGTCAGGGATGAGTTGCAGCCAATCCAAGTCGAGAATATTTTCAGTGGTTTCGTTGTAGATAATTAAAAAGTATAGCGCGAAGAGAAGTGACAGAAAGATGAGGAGAAACAAGGTGAGAAAGGCTGTTAAAAGATTGGCAAAGAAAACGAAAAGGTTCGTGAAGAGAGTAGTTAGTCAGACATCTACTAAGTTGAGTAGGAAAAAAGTTTCTGGTCCGACAAGAAGACTGCATACTCTATTGAGTATTGAAGATATATGAACACTAATTGAAAGTTTTGGGTCAAGTTTTGAATGATCGTACACAATCTAACAGAACAGACTTAATAAAGTAATGAGCTAGGAATGGAGACAAACGACTGAAAGTCATAAAAGAGCACTTAGAGGCATTATGATGTAATTTATTAACGTGGCACCAATCAAGGAACGCATCGCGAACTGATTGCATGTACTGTTGGAAAGAAGGATCATTATAGGAATGCCAAATCTTGACGTCATCCGCAAATATGAGCACGCGTGAATGAGGCAAGGCCAGTGGCAAATCATTGATAAACAAAATAAATATAAGTGGGCCCAGATGACTGCCTTGGGGGACACCTGACGTAACTCGAGTATCCGATTTGCTACCCTTTTTAAAAATCGGAATAATGAAAGACTCCTTCCAAATATCAGGAAAGCTACAAGTCTCACTCGATATAAGGGATAACCGAGATAAAAGCTTAGATAGGGAAATCAAACACATTTGAAGAATGCAACTAGGTATATTTTATTAGGCCTAGAGACGAAGGAAAACGTCATAGGTGAAAAACTAGAGATAATACAGTCTTCAGATATACCAAGGTGTGGGATCCGAAACAGTAGTAGAATAAGTCGACTGAAAGAATTAAGCAAACCGATCTGTAATATCTGAATCGTTATTAGCAGTCTGGTCATTAAGTCTGAAGGTGGAAGGTAGTAAATTAGAGCGTCTTTTGGAATTGACAGGGTGGTAAAATCTTTTGGGGTTCTTATAAAATTCAACCTTACAGCGAACGATATAATTTTTGTAGCATTGAGTATTAAAATGCGAAAATTGAGATTTGGCTACACAATAATTTGCATAGTCCAGTCGCGAACCAATTTTTTTTAATCTTTTAAAATATCTACATTCAATGTTACGCAGATTAGAGAGCCTACGTGTGAACCAGACTGGTGCACTGCAAAAATTCACTGCACAATCTATATCACAGCACTCGAATAGAAATGACCAATCAAAAGAGAAAATAAGGCTGTTAAGAAGATTGAAATTTGTTTTACGAAAACATACACGACGAGAATTTGAGATTAAATGAATTATTAACGGAATCGTAAGAAATAGTAACTTCAATGGTAGGGTAATAAGGATCTTCAGGCTACACTAGGGGCTGTGTTTGTGATACAGCACCAACAGTGGGATCCGAGATAAAAACAAGATCAAGGATTCTTTTAGAAGAGTTAAGAAAAGAATTCAACTGATATAGCGGACATTCAAGTATGACATAGCGGACATTCAATTAAGAAAGATAGATCGTCATCAACAAGCCAAGAAACATTAGGCAAGTTAATATCACCTAAAACTATATGAAAATCACGATCTTTAAGACAACTAAAAATAGATAGCAAAGCATCAGCATGGTGCATGTAGATCATGATATCAGAAGCTGGAGAAATATATGAACAAGAGATATATAAGCTAAAGTTAGAACATGTAACTACGACGCAAAAAAACTCAACACTTAAGGGGACATCAATCGGCACAACACTTGAACACAGATTCGAGTTGACAGCAATGAGTACTCCACCGCCACGACAAGCAGCACGATCAAGCCTATACGAAATAAAGTTATTAGAAAGAATTTCATTATCCAAAACAGAGAAGTTAAGACAAGTTTTTAGAGAAAGCTAATATGTCAGCCGAAAAGGTTTGGCTATCACAGAACAGTTTCGAGAGCTTGGTAAGAAGTTCTCTTACATTTTGATAATGAATGCAAAGACTAGACGTTATTAGTTTTTTGAAGCAGAAGATAAACTATGAAGGTGGACAGGCAAAGGATAGGAGCGCCTATTGGGCGCGAACTCGTGTACAACTAGGCCCTCTGGCCAAAAGTTAGGGTCAACCATAGCTGAGAAATACTCATTTGGTACAGTAATTTTAAAAGATGAGATTTCATGAGGCCTAGAAAATTTAAACTTTTGAATTAAAACCTTAGCAGGGCATATATTACCAATGTAAGCTGCCACAGACGACTCAGAAGTATCTGGAGCAAGCCTAGAGATGAATAATTGTTTGCGATGAAGCACTACAGTCAGTGGAGGCGGAGGAGCATTGGGATCCGCAAGTGATTGAGAGCCAGCATGATCCTGTAATTGATCAGAGTTCCAGTGAGGGATAGATTGAGGTACACCAGGGCTTGTAGTGGGTACTTTAATCTGAAAAGAAGAGCATAAAGAGGGACAAGAAGATGGTGTATGCGAAAGTAAAATGGGAGAAGATGTAATAGAGAGTGCTGGCGAATGCTTATGAGGCAAGTCAAGAGTACATTTCTGGGGCAACTTCTCAGAAGGTGGAACCAACTTGAATTACGACAATAAATTTACGCTAGAGTCACACTCGTTAGATAGCTGTTTGGCCAGTTTGTTTAAAGAAAGAAACTTTAAACGAAGATCCCTGTACATTCGGCTAAAATCAACTGCTGGCTGGCACAAGATGGGCAAGTCCAGCGCATTAAGCCAAGTCAGGCTTAGACACAGACAAACCAGAAAATTTGTGGTAGTCGCGGCCGCTGAGGCCAGCATATTTTAAGTGAATAAGATTATCGCAGAGCCAACAAGATATTGCTCTATACTGATCGTCAAAACGATCAGAGTGCTTGCAAGTAGGTAGACAATAAGCAAAAAAAAAAAAAAGTAAAATATATATATATAGAAAAATTTAAATACACAGCACAAAGATAATTATCTATAAAAAATCAACAATTACAAATAAAAGAAAAAGACAGCTAGAGTGTACGGCACAAGAGAGAGTGCAAGAACCGTAATAAGACGAGCTTTTAGAGGCGGCCTTACAAAAGTGATTACGCGGGAGAGAAGCGGAGCACAAGCACAAAGCAGAGAGAACAACAAAACCAGTAGCACTGATAGTATGATGGGGGCGATGAGGGGAGCAATTGCAGAACCAATGACGAGCGAGAACAATAAAATAAAATTAAATGCACCAAACACTAATCACGAAAAAGAAAAATCAGTTTAATTTGGCGAATTATGGGTATAAAACATAAGGGTGTCAAGCAAACACCAGCGAAAGCGAAAACAAACTAAGCGCAATTACAAATTGAGAGAAAACATTAAATATTAATAGAAACTCAGGAGCAATGCAAAAACACGACCGTCACGTCAGAGAGCAGAAGCTTTTTTAAAACAATAAATTCTCAACTGAATAATATTGAAAGTAAATGTTTCCGATTTGGAACAAAACAAAATAATCCTAAAATTAATAAATTTATTGGTAAACTTCAAAATAAAAATATAATAATGTTTTAATTCAGTTTTAATGGTTTAATAAAAACATTGGTGTTGTAAATCAAAAATAAGATTATTTCTTTTAAAACTTCAAGAGAAAATAAATTTCTTTTTCATTAATCCTTTCAATTAATATTTTAAATAAACTACCTCTTGATATTCTTCAATTATTTTTATACTCTTTAATTTTGATTACATCATCTCTATTAATATAATTCATCTCTTAGCGATAGGCTTAACTTTATTTATTCAAACAGTAGCTGTTTAATTATTGGACTAATAACTTAAAGATTTTGATCCTCATATATTTTATTATACCCTTGCAAAAAGGGTATATTAGTTTTGGTCAGAAGTGTGCAACATCTCCGACCATATAAAGTATATATATTCTTGATCAGCAGACGAGTTTAAATAGCCATCTCCGTCAGTCCGTCTGACCGTCTGTCCTTCCGTCTGGATCAACGCGAACTCCTCCTAGACCGTAAAGGCTTCAGAGCTGTATATCTCGGATTCAGCCGTATCGGACCACTATGTCATATAGCTCCCATACAAACGTCAAAGTCACGAACAGTGACTTTTCTCAATAACTTCGTTATTTTCTCAGTTATTCTCGTGACATTTAATGTTGATAAGTTTATTACACATATAAACAACTATGCCAAATTTTGTTAAGATCGGGTGACTATATCTCCATATATCATATCGGTCAAAAACAGTGACTTTTCACAATAACTTCGTTACTTTTGACGTGATTGCTTTCAAATGAATCATTTGTTAGTTTAATATATCGATTAATGACAGTGCCGAATTTGATAAACATGAAAACATAAAAATGAAACATTTGTTAGTTTAATATATCGGTTATTTTTTTTTTTTTTTTTTTTTTTTTTTTATTTGACAGCGGTGAAGCGAATTTGCAATCTATCCTGGGACAATCAGCAAGTTTTCTTGGTTGAAATTGGCGGTTACATGTTTTAATGATAAACGGTATTACATGAAGGGTGTAGGGTGATTAAATATGGGAAGAGAAGGGAATAGAGGGGGGGACGAATTAATACAAATATAGATCTTATTGATGTGACAGGTCCAGGGTGTGGGGTCTTCTAAGGCGCTGATGGTGGTGCTGTTGTCCAACATGTTGATGGCATATGGGTTCACATGCCTGTCGAGGCGCTCCAGATAGGCATGGCATAGTTTGCCATGTCATGTCTTTCCAATCTTTTTGAAAAGGTCCTGCAGATCCGACTAAACTCATTTCTGGCATCGGAAAACACAAACCCTCCACACCAGTCCGGCTTCCGCGAAAAACATGGGACAATTAAACAATTCAATCGTATAACATCCGAAATACGAACAGCATTCGAACTAAAAGAATACTGTGCGGCTGTCTATCTCGACGTTGAACAGGCTTTCGACAGAGTTTGGCTGGAGGGTCTGATGTTCAAAATCCGGCAGAAACTCCCACAGTCATCCACAAATTCATGGAATCTTACCTTTACAATAGAAAATTCGCTGTAACATGTAACGGCTCCGTCTCGGCTGACTTTGAAATCGAAGCTGGTGTACCGCAAGGCAGTGTACTCGGCCCATTGCTCTACCTGCTGTACACTGCAGACTTACCAACGAGTTTGGGACTTACAACGTCCACTTTTGCCGATGACACGGCAATCCTCAGCAGATCCAAATGTCCAATACAAGCAAATACTCTGCAAAATGATAGGAACACCTCAACGTGGTAGAGGAATGGCTAGCAACCTGGCGTATCCGGGTCAACGAGCAGAAATGCAAACATGTTACATTTACGCTTAACAGAAGAAACTGTCCAGCTGTAATGCTAAACAACGTACCAATTCCTCAAGCCGTGGATGTCACTTACCTTGGCATCCACCTAGACAGAAGACTAACTTGGCGCAAGCACATCGAGGCAAAAAAGTCACAGCTTTAATTGAAAGCGAGTAGCTTACATTGGATCATCAACGCTACGTCTCCTCTACGTCTGGAGTATAAAGTCCTCCTAAACAACTCCGTACTGAAACCCATCTGGACTTACGGTTCCGTACTATGGGGAAATGCAAGTACCAGCAATGTCGACATTATACAGAGGGCGCAGTCGAAGATTTTAAGATCAATCACGGGGGCTCCGTGGTAGATACGGAACGACAACATTCAAAATGATTTAAATGTACCTAGCGTAAAATCTGAAATAGGTAGTTAAAACCACAGTCTTTTGCGAAACTGAATGCACATCCTAATTGTTCTTGCCAATTCCCTTATGCGGACTTATAACAGAACTCGTCTTAATAAAAATGACAGACCAACCCAATAAAAAGTGATAAGGACCGCCTGCAATATCCCCTGGATTTATCTTAAGTACTAGATTAGGAAAAATATCTCAAACTTGTTGTTAGCCTCTAATTTAAGAGTAGATTAAAAAAAAAAAAAAAAAAAAAAATTATTTGATAATAACACTGTGAAAGTTTTTTTTTCGGGTCTTGCGAATCGAACTGCATCATTAGTTTTTTAGGTTTCATGATGGTTTCATACAAAATTGTTTACGGAAGTTTTTTATCAAGGTTGCCATTTTTTCGAAAAAGAAGCAAATGGAAAAACTACCCTTTCTTCTGAAATATTCAGTTTTTTTTTACAAACTTTCTTTAGCAAAGTGTTTTAGAATTAGAAGGGCTACAAATGTTGGGAAAAACTCTAGCCTCTAAATCCGTCCGTTTCCGAGATTGAGGACAAAATGTAAAAAAAAATCAAATCTTGACTCAATTTTTTTTATACTCTCATTCTCAATCTTAAGATTTTCTCAGGTTTTAGGTCATTTGTTCCAAATAAAAATAAAAACAAAATATAGTTTTTAATTTTCTTTTTTTCCGATATATTTCGGTTGCGCAGCGGCAACCGTCTTCAGGGCAACTACAATAGAATACAAGAACATTTAACAATTATGCGACATTTAACAATCTTTTAACATACATTGTTTAATACGACAGCACCGTTCGACATGGAGTTAAGAACTAATTATTGTCAAGTAAATGTCTGTATATGTGAGCGCAGTTGTCGGTATCAGTCTTAAAGTTAAGTCGTGTGGCGCTCGGAGTGTTGATGATATGTAGCATCTCCATGGTGAACCTTTTGTTGTAATGTCGCTCTTCATCTAATATTGTTGTGTCTTCGAAATTCGGTGCATGGCCACTAGTTGCACAGTGTGCCATTAGTGCGGTTTTGGGTGTATCTGTATAATGTCTCATTTTATAGTCAGATTTGTGTTGGGAAATCCTAGTTTATAATTTCGATTTTGTCGTCCCTATGTATATCTTATTGCACGGTATGTTTCCTTGTCCTTTGCATGGAATTTTGTATATTACATTGCTTCTATTTGTCATCTCTATCTTGGATTTTGTTTTGTTGGATATACGTTTGAGGGTATTGTCAGGTTTGTGTGCTATTTTTATTCCAGCTTTGTCATAACAATCCGAATGTGATAGTCTTTCTGATAATTTAGGTACATAAGTGACAGATAAGTAGGTTTTCTCATTCTTAGTTTTGTCAATGGGGGATTTATGTTTTTTGAACAATGTCTTGATTACGTTATCCGGATAATCGTTGTCCTTTAAAATATTTATTATTTCCTTCTTCGTTTCTTCACGGTATATTTTATCCGAAATGTTTACCATCCGTTGGATACAGCTCCTTGCTGTATTTATTATCATCTTCTTGGGGTGTTTTGAGTTGAAATTGATGATTCGTCCTGATGCTGTTGGCTTCCTATACCATTTTAGTCTTAATTCGTTTCCTCGTCTGATGATCATAGAGTCCAAATACGCCAGTTTTCCATTGTCTTCCAGCTCCATAGTAAATTTAAAATTCGTGTCAAATGAATTTAGGGTGTCCAGTGTTTTTTCGATGTCATCTTGGTGTATTATTGAAAAAATATCATCTACATATTTCGTTCATAATCTTGGTGGTCTGGTTAGTTTATCCATTGTAGTGTCCAGAAGATCTTCCATAACGATGTCCGCAATGACTGGTGAGGCCGGAGATCCCATCGGCATTCCTTTCCTCTATTTTCCACAAATAGAGCTTTTGGTATCTTTGTGTGTTCCTGTATTTTAGTCCATTTATTCCTGATTGTGTCCAATGCTAGATCCGTTGGTATGCTTGGGAATAATGATACCACGTCAAATGAAATTAATTCCTTATCGTCACAAATGTAAGTATTATTTATGCGTTGCTTGAATTCAGTTGCGTTTTTTATGTTATATTTGGAGTCCAATGTTATATTCCTTAAAATTTGTATAATGTATTTACAAAGTCCATAGGATGGTGAGCCAATTGACGAACAAATTGGTCTCAATGGTGTCCCTTCTTTGTGTATTTTTGGAAGTCCATATATTCTTGGAGAGATCGCCGTAGTTGTCATCATCTGGTTAGTTTACGACCTATTTGAAATTTAAATCAAACCTTGCAATTTAGCCGAGGTAACACCAACGGAAGGCACGCCGTTACTTTAAAATTTTTATTCCAAAAAAAACCCTTTTTCTATATGGTACAATATACCGCATATGAAATAACAGGTCGTGATATTAGTTTGGTAAGGGCGAAGCTCTTACACTAATTTTTCATAGCGCCTAAGGGTATGCACAAAAAGGTGGTCTTCGGTGTTGTAGGCTTTACCAACTTTTTCCGCTTCATTTAGTTGTTGTAATTCCCAACTAATTCTAGCGTTGAAGACATGGTATGGCTATTGCAATTCCGAAGTTCTTTAGCAAAGTCTGCTGATGATAGAACTTGGTAGTTCTTGAAATAGCTATACAGGCAACCTGCTCACCTTTTTGTGTTGCCTTTGAAATATTCTTCTTTTGTAAGATTGACCTCGATCTGGCTAAATTGCAAGGTTTGATTTAAATTTCAAATAGGTCGTAATCTAACCAGATAACACCAACGGAAGGCACGCCGTTACTTTGGAATTTTTATTCCAAAAAAACCCTTTTTCTATATGGTACAATATACCGCATATGAAATAACAGTTCGTGATATTAGTTTGGTAAGGGCGAAGCTCTCACACTAATTTTTTTTCTTCAGTGTTGTAGGCTTATCAACTTTTTTCGCTTCATTTGGTGGCTGTAATTCCCAAGTAATTCTAGCATTGAAGACATGGTATGGCTATTGCAATTCCGAAGTTCTTTAGCAAAGTCTGCTGATGATAGAACTTGGTAGTTCTTGAAATAGCTATACAGACAACCTGCTCACCTTTTTGTGTTGCCTTTTGAAATAATCTTCTTTTGTAAGATTGACCTCGAGCCGGCTAAATTGCAAGATTTGATTTATATTATAATTATTTTTAATATTTAAAAAAAAAAAAATATAAATTATTCATAAATAAAATCTAACTTAATTTAAATTGATTTGCACAAAAATCATTTCAATGTTAATGAAATACTTAACTTCATAAGCTTTAAATTGTCATTCTAGATACATTTTCCAATACATCTACTATGTTACGACTTATCTTACCTTCATAATAAAAGCGACGGGCGATATTCATATTTTAGAGCTATAATCAAATTATTTATTTTTATTATTTTACTAGCAAATACGTTGAAATATTTTTATTGTAACCCATTATTACTTAAATATAAGCTACACCTTGATCTGATATAAATTTTTTTTTAAAGTTATAAAATATTATTGTTCGTAGCGGGGCGGAAGGATCCAAATAGGTCACAAGTGTTTGGCGGGTGCCAATTTCTTCAGGGGTCTGGTGAGTGAGGAATGAAATTGAAACGCGCGCAAAACTTCGTTTATAATTAATTTTGGTTTATTTATTTTCTTTACAAAATGTCCCGACACACACGAAAATGTTTCGGGTTGGAAAAATACAATATCGGAAAAAAAGCACAGTGAAAGAACGGGTGTTCGGGTTAGATGCTCGTACTGGATTAAATATGGCGATTTACTGGAGAACCCTTCGTCACCTTCCTCAGTATGACCGAATTCGGTTTTTGAAAAAACCCTACCCCTCACACTCTGCTGTTCACCCGGTGGCGTGAACATACCGCCCCCCTTGCAACAAGTTGCAATTGCCTCGCTGGACATGTCTAAGGATGGCGGATGGCAGCGTTCTGGATCGCCAAGACACGGGTGGAGATGGAGGGGGAATTTTTGATGTAGATGGTGTAGGCGGCGCGATGACTGATGACCTCTGGATAGAAGTCCGAATGAAAGGCGGGTGCCTTTCGGGTCTTTGCTCTTTGGACGCTTTGGGTTGGATGTACGCGACTGAGCTGCCGATGTGCAAGAGCGTGTGGTGTTGCTTGCCACATCGATGGCATCCTGCTGTGCTCCTGCAGGAACCATTGGAATGCTCATGAGCCAAACAGTTTGGGCAGTATCCGTTGCTCAAGAGCGCGTGTGCCCCTTGACAAACGCGGCACCTGAAGCAATTGGAACTGCGTTCTAAATCGGATGGTGCTGCTGCCTTTAGAGACATCTTCAGCCTGCTGGAGGAGGTGGACCGAGACCTTCTGGGTTTTCCAGTAACGGATCCACAGAGAACCCATTTGAACATCGTCTCGATCCCCACGAAAGAATCATCAACATTCTTGATGATTCGTTCCCCGAGGATAGTGGGAAGGAGTTCGGCTCCAAGCACCAAATCCACAGGAGCTTTTTGGTGAAATTGCGGATCAGCGAGCGGAAGGTCAAGCGAATCCTGCTTCACCTTATTCGGGACGGCGCAGGACGGAAGTGCTTCAGCTACACTAGGCAGCACCACGGCGACTGCTTCGAACTGTTGCAGCGGTTCGTCAGGAGGAGAAATCTGTAAGCGGCACACTTTGTCGCCGCGAATGCTAGTTGATACCTTGCAGCTTGGAGGATTAATCAATTCAAACATTCTTTGCAAAATAAAGGATGCTTCGGATCCCATATCAATCAAAGCGCGGATTTGAAACTGCTTGCCACGATGATGAATAGTTACCCTCGCAGTACCCAGGAGGCCAGTGTTGCGAGTGGATGCGAAGTAACTTCCCACGTTTACATGGGGGCTGCTGGAAGAATCGGAGGACGCAGGATTCGGAATTATACAAGCTTCAGGTGCTGAGCTCTCTTGCACTTGAGTGGAAAAGGCCTGAGTTCGTGCCGTAGGTTTTCGGCTCACGGATGGAAAGGCCTGACCGCTAGAGCTTGGTTGAAGGACATCTGTGGCCTCTAGTACACGGTGGCGATCAGTTAGGAATCGATTCAGGTCGTCCCAGGATGAGACGGAGGTCTTATTTGGAACGGACTGTTCCCACAACAGAAGGGTGGCTTTGGGCATTTTGCTCGTACAGGTTGCTATGAGAAGGATATCCCAATTGTCTGTACGAGCCCCGGAAAGCTCAAGACCGGTTAAGCAACCTTGAATTGACGTCTGCAGTTCTCTCAACGCTTTGCCAGACTCTTGGGTTACAGCTGGGATCTGTAGAAGCTGCTTGGCTTGGCTCATAATCAATAATCGATTATTTTCGTATCGCGCAGTGAGGTTATCCCACGCGGACTTCATTGGTCAAGGGTGACCTAGAAACAATGGCTCTGGCTTCACCGCGAGTTTTGCAACTTAAGTGGTACAGTTTCTCCACTTGTGTTAGGCTTGGATTATGGATAAAAATCGCGGTAAACAAATCACGGAATGTAGGCCAAGCCAGGCTGTCTCCGTTGAAGATTTCGACTTCACACGAGGGAACTGTGTGGCTTTGATGGGTGGAATCGACGGAGAGTCTGACTGGTGGGGAACCGTTTTCGCTGACAGCTGCTCGATTCGCTCTCCAAACAAAGTCCTGCCTCGAACATATACCATATAACAATATCCATGTTTAGCTTTAATTGTAGCTATGTGCTTCGGACTATCTTCCTTCTTTTGAGCCGTCAAGGCCTTATAACATCGTGAAAACTCTGCCTCGACTTGTGCCCAAAGCGACTTAAGTTGGTCTAAGTGTATTTTAATGGAGACGAGTGGCACATTGTCCGCTAAAGCCTGGGCCTCGCGAGCCTCGAACGCCGTTAATGCCTCGCACACGGCAACAAAGTCGGAAAGAGACATCGTAGAGTGTTCTCTGAGCTATTACGAATCGAATGGAAACAAAAAACTGCTTTGAATTAGAGCTCTCAAACGAGGAGATCGAAACGAAGCTGTAAGTGGACTGTATAATTTAAGGATAGAGGAGTGAGAAGGAAAAATGTCTCCTCGTTTTAATGAACACAATGGATAAATGAAATTAGAAGAATTTATAATTTTCCTCGCAGTCGTGTGAATAATTATAAGGATATATAATCACTTGGATATTAAAATTTATACAATGTGGAAATTTGTTGAAATTTATAAGAGTATAAAAAAAATATGGAGAAATTGAGATCAGTAGGATTACTTTTCAATGGAGGGCAAAAAACTCGGAATTAATTTTTGTTAAACGGACTAGATAAATTTCATGGATCTGTGAGGAAAAAATCAAAAATGCTCCAAGACAAAATACTAATTCCATATAAATAAAATTGTACTTATTTTTCGTTAGAAAATATTTTGCGAATTAAATTCAATCAGTCGATTGAAATATTTTTTGCACAATACGAAAATCACGATGGAAAAAATGGATGTCGCGACCGAGTCACGGCTTGGCTCAAGTGTCAGCACTGATGAGACTTGAGTGTCAGCACTGATCGGGAGTCAGCTGTTCTGCCGTTGTTTATGTTTTATGAATTTAATTAATTTTAAATTGTTTAACGAAGATCACGATTTCCTGCTTTAATTATGTAGGTTTCGAATTATTAAATTGCGGAGAGCCAACCGGAGTGGCTGCAATTTATTTTGTGTGGGTGGAATCAAATTGTATGTGGACATATGTACATATATGTACATACATATGTGTATATGTAAGTATGTCGTATGAGTGTGCTTACCGCGGCAAAAATTATTACATATGTATGTATGTATATACATACATATATATGTATGCATATACAAAGTATTTGGCATAAATAATTTATTCCGCTGGACTAATGATCAGCCCGTGGAGTGTGCTTTACACTTTAAGGAAAGGTAAGTGGTACTTTTACTTGCAGGTTAGAAAACAGCTGTTTTTACATGTACGTATATATACATATGTATACATACATATATGTACATACATATGTATTGTTATGCCATTGGACTTTTAGACATTCAGAATTTGAAAGAATGGGAAAAAGGCACTTCATAAACCATGTAACCTTTGGAACAGGTCAGGTATGTACATACAAGTATACAAAAGTGTGTAGGTCGCTATGGAAGAGCGGTAAACCTCACACTTTTATAAGTTTGCAATGGGGTATAATGTGAATGAGATTTTTATTAAGAAATGTTGTACTTATCAGGAATTCCGCCGATGCAAGCTGGAAGAGCGGAAGGATATCCGGCTCGAAGGACCAATGTTCGTAGCGGGGCGGAAGGATCCAAATAGGTCACAAGTGTTTGGCGGGTGCCAATTTCTTCAGGGGTCTGGTGAGTGAGGAAGGAAATTGAAACGCGCGCAAAACTTCGTTTATAATTAATTTTGGTTTATTTATTTTCTTTACAAAATGTCCCGACACACACGAAAATGTTTCGGGTTGGAAAAATACAATATCGGAAAAAAAGCACAGTGAAAGAACGGGTGTTCGGGTTAGATGCTCGTACTGGATTGAATATGGCGATTTACTGGAGAACCCTTCGTCACCTTCCTCAGTATGACCGAATTCGGTTTTTGGAAAAAACCCTACCCCTCACACTCTGCTGTTCACCCGGTGGCGTAAACAATTATTATTCTTATAAAATATTCTGATAACGACGGTATATAAACTGATTACAAACTTAAGTAAGGTCCATCGTGAAGTATTTCAATGTTAATGAAATACTTAACTTCATAAGCTTTAAATTGTCATTCTAGTTACATTTTCCAATACATCTACTATGTTACGTGTTGGCTAACGGCTGCGCCCTTGCGGAGCCGCAAACTGCTCGCTTTGTATGATGCGGCCTTCGGATGATTTCCACCGAGGCGGCTTTGAGGCACTTGCGATTTGGCAGGAATAAAATTATCAGGGTAACTTCAAGTTGCTTTATTTTCTTAACCTAAAACTAAGTAGTACAATTTTCGGTGGGCAAAATGCAACCACATCGAACGAGATTAATTTCAAGAGTAAAAATTCAAGTACAGCAAACCATGCTGTCTTTTACAAAATTCAAAGTTCTGGAAATTTCCATTGAAGAAGTAAGCAAGAAAAGAATTAAAGTAACGGAACTCCAAGTTTGTCTCTTCAAAGTAATTTGCGCTGTTCTTGGTCTCTCTCTCTCTTCGTTCGTTTTCTCTCTTCAGCAAAGAGTGTCTTGATTCAGTTGTAGCCCAAACATTCTCCCCCCTTTGATGATGACGATCCTTATCATCAAATTCACGTCCGGAAGACTCCTGCGAAAAGAATAAACTGAAACGAGAAAGTAACAATTTAACGCTTAGGTGTAGGGTTGGTGTCATTCTCCATCCAATTCTCCTGAATAGGCAATGGACAGAGTTTGGCTACCGGTCGTTTCATGAGCCCATTGACTGTCTTCAAAGTCACCACTCTCACTAGTCCATCGGGTCCTGCATGTGTCTCCATAACCCGACCTAGATGAGAGGGGAATCGCTCGTCTCTGATGAGCACTATGCATCCAGCTGTTAGATTTTCCTTGGTCTGCAGCCATTTTGGTCTCCTTTGTAATCGTGATAAATATTCCGAATTCCATCTTCTCCAAAACTGTTGTGCATAATATTGACAATTTTTCCATCGATCAATCAGAGTAACCTTAGCCAATTCCGGAGCAGGAGGTGCTAAAGGCGCTTCACCGATCAGAAAGTGACCGGGTGTTAATACCATTAAATCGTCGGGATCATTTGATAGGGGACATAAAGGTCTTGAATTTAAACAAGATTTAATTTGCGCCAACGTAGTTGCCATTTCCTCAAATGTTAAAACTTGTTCTCCGAGAGTTCTCTTCAGATGATACTTCATGGACTTCACTCCAGCCTCCCACAATCCACCAAAGTGTGGCGCTGATGGTGGGTTGAAATGCCAGGTGATTCCCTTTCTCAATAATGTTGGTGCAATATGTTTCGTAATGTACGAACAATATGCCAGTTTGTCCATTTGCAATTTTTTGTTGGCTCCAATAAAATTAGTACCGCAGTCACTATAAACGTCTGTGCATAGGCCACGTCTGCCAATGAAACGGTTAAATGCTCCTATAAACGCATCTGATCTCCAACTGGTTCCAAATGAATGGCCTTCGTCATTCTTCTGGGATATACGTCCTCTTCCTTTGCAGGGCGAAATATTTACTGGTCCAGCGTAATCCACTCCAACGGATGAGAATGCCCTAGAAGGGCGTACCCGTACTGCCGGTAACATTCCCATTTTCTGACCTGCGAATTGAGGATTCATCTTAAAACACGTGATACATTTATGAATTTTAAACCGAACTGCATTGCGTCCACTAATAATCCAGAATTTCTTTCTTATAAAATTCAGTGTTAGTCAGGTTCCTCCATGCAAGGTGCAAATATGATTGTAACATATGACCAGATCTGTAAATGGATGTTTATACGGTAATATATAACTGCATATAAGGATATTTTTCATTTATGGGCAACAGGGAATCTCGGAGTGTGCCTCCGGCACGTAAAACACGTTCGTTCGCATCAAAATACGGACTAAGAGACAGTAGTATGCTGTCTTTTGCTTATAACCTTCCTTCCGATAGAGCTTTCCATTCAGAATCAAAACAATCCTTCTGCACCATCCTAATCAATTCACGTAGGCCCTCTTCCAATTCTACAATTGAGAGTCCTAATCCTCTTCGTTCTGCCACAGATGTACGACAATTAGATACGAAACGTTTTATATATGATATAATCCATACGAGTCGTGTATACGATGAATACTTGCTGATAAATGCGACACTTGGCATTTCTTTTTACTGCTATGTTATGACAGGTCACCTTTCTGACTTCAGTGTCAACAACCGACAGCGAATCCTGATCAATAGCATTACAAGGCCATTCGATGTCCGATCCTTGTAACCATGATGGCCCATGCCACCATAATTCACACGATGCCAACTTGGTTGCACTCATGCCACGGCTTAGATAATCTGCAGGGTTATCTTTCGATGCGACGTGTCTCCATTGCCTTTCGTCTGAGATTTCCAGGATTTTGTTTATTCGATTGGACACAAATACTTTCCAGTTGGCAGCTCCACCACGGATCCAACTGATGGTTATCATAGAATCTGACCAAAAAATAGTGTTCGAATAATTAATGTTAATTCTTAGATTCTCCCTTAGATAGATTTATAGATTTTGGCTGCTTCAAGCGCAGCACATAACTCTGCCCTAGGTATGGTTAGTTGTTGTTTAGTTGGCGATACTTTCCCCTTTGACAATAACAACTCTGTGTGATACTTATCCTCTCCAATTGGGAAGCGTAAGTAAGCTGCAGCTCCATATGCCCGTGACGACGCATCGCAAAACAGGTGCAGTTCAGCCACACCACCGGGTAGCCCCCATGTAACATGCCGTGGTATTCGTATAGTTACTATGTTTGGTAACTCCTTCACGAATTTCTCCCATTCTCTCTTAATAGTGTCCGGTAGTGTGCTATCCCAGCCAATTTTCTCCTTCCATAGATGCTGCATGAGAATTTTGGCAGTAATAATTATTGGACTAAGCCATCCCATGGGATCAAACAGTCGTGCAATTGCTGATAGTATTTTCCTCTTTGTAGGTGAGGTCGTTGGTGGAACGACATTCAAAGCAAAACGGAACTCATCTTCCTTAGAACTCCAGTAGAGACCTAAAGTGCGAATAGTATCATTACCTTCTACGTGTAACAATCCGCTTGATTCTCGATGCTCAACTGGTATGTTCTCTAATAGCTTTGGGCAATTACTCGCCCACTTCCTTAGTTCAAATGTACCACTACGAAGCATTCCAATCACTTGGTTCTTGACATCCTCCGTCTCTGCAATACTTTCGCCACCAGACAGTATGTCATCTACATACATTTGATGATTCACAACATTCACCGCCAGTGGATACTTCTCGCTTTCATCCATAGCTAATTGTTTCATAACTCTCATGGCTAAATAAGGTGCGGAGCTAGTTCCAAACATTACCGTTGTGCAGGCATATTCTGCCACATGATCACTAGTGTCCGGATTCCATAGAATACGTTGGTACTGCGCGTCGTCGGGTGGAACATTAATACATCTGTACATTTTTTCAACATCCGCCATAAATACCCATTTTAGCCCTCGCCAATTGAGAATGATTCCTTGAAGATGTACGTGCAATTTTGGACCAATTGCTAGAATCTCATTAAGTGATTTCCCATTACTCGTCTTGCTCGATCCATCGAAGACAACTCGTACCTTCGTAGTTGATGACGATTCCTTTATGACTGGGTGATGCGGTAGGTAACAATGATCGACTCCCCCCAATGCAGGATTGCCCATCTTACTAGTTCTTGACGTCACACGTTCCATTTGACCCAGCTCCAGATATTCATTTATCGTGCCAACATAAGCGTTCTTCAAACTCGCATCGCTCCGCAACCGTCTGTCCAGAGAATGTAATCTTTTAACGCGCCTTTATATGATTCTCCAATTACCATTGATTTGTCCAAGTAAGTAAGAAAAGGAAGACGAACAACATATTTCCCAGACGGCATTCGGCTATGTGTCTTAACGAAGAAAGCTTCGCACCAGTTATCCTCTACTGAAAGCCCACGTGGCTCTTCGTCGAATTGTTCTAGCTCCCAGAACTTACATAACAATTGTTCAAGTATCTTATCAGCTTCCTTCTTACGGACCGTTATGGTGTAGGACGATCTGCTGCCAGCTTCCTGATTCGTTTTTCCTGATACAATGTATCCCAAATGCGTATTTTGCGCCAGAGGCATACCACGTATTCCTCGATGCACTTCTCCTAACATCAGCTCATCGTAGATATCATTTCCCAGCAAAATATCAACTCCTTGTGGACTGAAGAAGTTCGGATCGGCCAACGGTAAGTCCTTCAGATGAGTCCACTCTTCAAATGGCAGTCGTTTGATTGGCATGCGCTTACTCACTATAGGTATTACTGACGCGAGCAGCTTGTATTTCGCATGTGGGTTGTAGATTGATCCTATGACAAGCTCCACCTGTGCTCTCGCATCTGTAATTTTAGTATCTGCTAATCCAGTAATCGTGATGTGAGCCCGTTTGCGCCGTAAACGTAGCTGCTGAGCTGCATTCTCTGAAATGAACGAAACTTGTGAACCTTGATCCAAAAACGCTCTAAATTGTAACGGATAGCCTTCTATCGACTCTACCCACACCGTTGCTGTTGGTAATAAAACCTCGTCTTTATGCCTTACCGCAATTTCTGTTGTACTCTTTCCATTTAAAGCATTCGCAGATGCTGTTGGGATAACTCCCTTCTTTAGGGTGCCAAGCGATCTCTCGCCTCCTGACTTGTCTACATGAAGTAGTGTATGATGCCGTCCTTGACATTTTTCACAATTTACCGCACTGTCACATGCATCTATTCGGTGATTTGGTCTAAGGCATCTAAAACACAGTCGATGCCTCACCACACATGCCTTTCGTTCCGATAGCCTCATCTCCTGGAATATCTTGCATACTCCGATAAGGTGTCCATCCCCTTGACAGACAATGCATAGGTCTGTCTCTCGAGTAACAAATGAAGTCTTTGTGTAGTTCTGGTTAACTCGTAACCCATGTACACCTGGTCTTGCATTCCGATGTCTATCCCGTGAAAGAATTCCCTCGATATTACCTGCTGACGCCGTAATCATTGTTCTGTACTGTGTTTCAAGATACTGACTGAGCTCCTCAAAGCTCGGCAGATTCTGTGTTGAAGATATTGACCGCTCCCAATCCACTCTTAATTGATTCGGTAATCTCTTCATCATGTAGTACACTAAAATTTCAGACTGTTGTCGCACATTCACACCAGTCTTCTCCAATGAATTCACACATGAGCGGGAAGTTTGCACAAATCTTCTCAAACTTTCCGCATCTCCATATTTAATTGGTAATTGCTGGTCGAACACATCCATGTAATGTAAAAATAACACTCGCTTGTTATCATACAAATTCATCAACATTCTCCAAGCCACTTCATAGTTCGCCGCTATTAGCGTTAGATGTTCAATATCCTTAGCTGCGTCTCCAACCAATGAATCCTTCAAATAATGAAAACGATGTAAGTCCGTCAGCTTCTCACAGTGGTGTACTCTTGTTAAAAACACCTCCTTAAAAGCCGGCCACTCAATGAATTTTCCGTTGAAGGTAGGCAGTTTAACTGTTGGAAGTTTCACTTCCTCCAAAATTGATCCCATTTGTTCATGCACCGTCTGATGCAAACAAGACTCATCAAATGCAGTCGACGCCGGGATTCTCCGATCCTTATGTCTCTGCAACTCATTTCGAATCTCAGCTACTCCCATGATGTAGGTTTCTTCGAAACAGTCTCTGATGTCTTTGTCAAAATATCGACCCTTTATCTCCACATTATCTCGTTCTTGCACCAGTTGGTGATGATTGCGCTGAAAATCTGCGTGAAGGTGGGCCAGCGAGTCCAATCTGGCCTCCAGGTGACTCTCGGTATGTACTGATTCCTCCGATTTATACCGCGCCAATGACTTCTCCAGCGTAGTAAGTAATGTGATTTGCTCCGTAGTCAACGGTAACAGTTTTTCAGCCATAATGAACACCTACCCAAACACATCAACGTTAAATTGTACTCACCCAAATCAGTCTATTCACTGGTAATTACACTCCAAATCCAATCGCCAAGAATCCTCCCGGGTTTCGGCACCAAAAATATGTTGGCTAACGGCTGCGCCCTTGCGGAGCCCCAAACTGCTCGCTTTGTATGTTGCGGCCTTCGGATGATTTCCACCGAGGCGGCTTTGAGGCACTTGCGATTTGGCAGGAATAAAATTATCAGGGTAACTTCAAGTTGCTTTATTTTCTTAACCTAAAACTAAGTAGTACAATTTTCGGTGGGCAAAATGCAACCACATCGAACGAGATTAATTTCAAGAGTAAAAATTCAAGTACAGCAAACCATGCTGTCTTTTACAAAATTCAAAGTTCTAGAAATTTCCATAAAAGAAGTAAGCAAGAAAAGAATTAAAGTAACGGTACTCCAAGTTTGTCTCTTCAAAGTAATTTGCGTTCTGTTCTTGGTCTCTCTCTCTTCGTTCGTTTTCTCTCTTCAGCAAAGAGTGTCTTGATTCAGTTATAGCCCAAACATTACGACTTATCTTACCTTCATAATAAAAGGGACGGGCGATGTGTTCTTTTTTTTAATTAATAATAAATTTTTTTTTTTTTTTTTTTTTTTTTTAAAAACCCCTTTTAAAAATTTTTTTTTTTTTTTTTTAATTTTAAAATTTTTTTTTTTAAATTTTTTTTTTTTAAATAAAAATAAACCTTTTTTTGATACAAACAACTGACGGTATATAAACTGTATTACAAATCTTAAGTAACGTCCATCGTGTGAGTATCGATTCCGCTTCTGCTCTCTGTCGTGACGGTGTGTTGCTCCAATTACCCTTGTCTTTTATTTCCATAATTCGCCAAACTAAACAGATTTCTCTTTTTCGTGATTAGTGTTTGGTGCATTTAATTGTTTTTATTGTTCTCTCTCGTCATTGGTTCTGCAGTTGCTCCCCTCATCGCCCCCATCATACTATCAGTGCTACTGGTTTTGTTGTTCTCTCTGCTTTGTGCTTGTGCTCCGCTTCTCTCCCGCGTAATCACTTTTGTAAGGCCGCCTCTCAAAGCTCGTCTTATAACGGTTCTTGCACTCTCTCTTGTGCCACTACAGTCTAGCTGTCTTTTTGTTTTATTTGTAATTGTTGATTTTTAATAGATAATTATCTTTGTGCTGTGTATTTAAATTTTTTGTATATTCTTATATTTTTTTTTTTTTTTTGCCTTGTTGGTTTTTTTGTCTACCTACTTGCAAGCACTCTGATCGTTTTGTCGATGAGTATAGAGCAATATCTTGTTGGCTCTGCGATAATCTTATTCACTTAAAATATGCTGGCCTCAACGGCCGCGACTACGACAAATTTTCTGGTTTGTCTGTGTCTAAGCCTGAGCTTGGCTTAATGCGCTGGATTTGCCCATCTTGTGTCGGCCAGCAGCTTGATTTTAGCCATATGTACGGGGATCTTCGTTTAAAGTTTCTTTCTTTAAATAAACTGGCCAAACAGCTATCTAACGAGTGTGACTCTAGCGTAGATTTATTGTCGCAATTCAAGTTTGTTCCACATTCTGAGAAGTTGCCCAAGAAATGTACCCTTTAGTTGCCTCATTAGCATTCGTCAGCAATCTCTATTACACATTCTCCCATTTTAGTTTCGCATACACCATCTTCTTGTCCCTCTTTATGCACTTCCTTTCAGATTGAAATGAAAGAGGACTTCCTACCAAGCTCTCGAAACTGTTCTGTGATAGCCAAACCTTTTCGGCTTACATATAACCTTTCTCTGAAACTTGGTTTAATTTCTCTGTTTTGGATATTAAAATTCTTTCTAATAACTTTATTTCTTATAGGCTTGATCGTGTTGGCCGTCCTGGCGGTAAGGTACTCATTGCTGTCAACTCGAATCTATGTTCAAGTGTTGTGCCTATTGATCTCCCTTTAGGTGTTGAGTTTATTTGCAACGAAGTTACATGTTCTAACTTTAGCTCATATATTGAAGTCGGCGAAGGCAAGGTTTGACTTGAAGTAATCCCGGTATTTATAGGGGAGCATTTACATTGGTCTTATGGCTAGTGTCCTTAACGGTATTAAAGCTAAACATTTTGCTTAAGTTGTAATTACTTATAATCTAGCCCAAAGAGTATGTGGCCTAATGCTATCCCTAAAAGTATACTACACCTCCTTCAAAAAGAAAAATATTTATATTTTTCTTATATCCTATTTGTATTATTTTTATTATATCTAAATGTACTGTTTGCTTTTTGTAATACCATTGCAAAAAGGGTGTATTTATTTTGGTCAGAAGTGTGCAAGGCATAGAACGAAGCATCTCCGACCATATAAAGTATATATAAGTTAACACATCCGGCCTGACATAAGTCATCGGCTTAAATTCTGCATGGGCAGCATACGCGCAACTATGTTCCTGCTTGCCATGCAATTGCTTCTCCGCTGACAACGCTCCACGCGCGGACGTCGTGACGTCTGAGCTTGAACCATGCAGCATAATTGCTGACACAGCGATTTTAGGTCAGGGCTAGCTTAGCATAAGAACATTTTGTACTTTTGGTTTCAGTTTTTTACGAACAATAAACAGAATCGGTCGATCCAAAATAATTATCTTATACTTAGTGACATCGCACAAGTAAAGAGTTATACTAACTGGCGCCCAACTAGTTGTGAAAAAAAAGAACTCAAACACCCTGAGCAAGAAATCAACATCGTCATTACGGCATTTGAGTTTGCAAGGAAAAAACACAAAAATCAACAAGTTAGAAAAAACAACTAACAAAGAAACACACAACAAATCAACATCAAAAAACCAACGAGATATAAAAAAATAACTAAAACGAAAGCAGCAACAAAAAACTGCAACAAAAAATCAACAAGTTATATAAAATAACTAAAACAAAAACACGGAAAAATCTTCAGAAAAAAATCAAGAAGCTATAAAGAACAACTAAGCTAGAAGAGACTAGCAGAAGAAACCAACAATAATTTCCCCCCTTTGAAATCGAAACCGTCAGACCGACGTAGAGGGCGACACGAAGAGAAGATAACACACAGCTGCATATTATTCTATATAAAATATTTTTACACATATTTAGAAGAAAACATGTAAGTAGAGTGCTTGTTTAAAAATAAAAATAAAAATACAAATTCAAAGTCAGGCGCAGGTATTCGAAAAACAAATTTAGGATATTAGAAATGAGTTCAAGAACCTAACAACGTCCGTACCAGAAGTAGAAGTCTTCAAAGATGCCGAGATAGTTCCGGGCATCGAGTGTAATGAGGCTTAAGATATTGTTAAATCGGTACCCGATTTCGAGGGAAAAATTGAAACATATGTTTCGTGGCGGAAAGCTGTGCATACAGCGTATAAGATTTTTGAGAGTCACGATTGAAGTTCAAAACATTATCAGGCACTGGGCATTCTGAGAAATAAAATTAAAGGCTCGGCTGATATGGTACTGTCTTCCTATGACACACCATTGAATTTTAAAGCTATTATTAACAGACTTGACTTTGCTTACTCTGACAAAAGACCGATTTATATAATAGAACAAGAGTTGCCTGTACTAAGACAAGGAAATTTATCAACTATTCAATACTATGACGAAATCGAAAAAAAATTGACACTCCTAATAAACAAAACAATCATGACATATGATTCCACCGTAGCTGCTTCCCTTAATGAGAAATATCGAGCCGACGCATTAAGAGTATTTATTTCTGGCACAAAAAAAAAATTCCTAGAGATATTTTGTTTTCGGCAAGACCTAAAGATTTGCCGTCAGCTCTGGCTCTAGCACAGGAAGTTGAGTGATTCCTTGAGCGCTTCCAATTCGCAAATAGCATTGCAAAAAAATCTGAGGAAAGAACTCACCGATACGAACAGAGAAACGCTATGGAGAACAAATTTCCGAATCCCATAAAAACTCCATTTTTCAAGCAGAAACCTCAATTTGGTAATAGCCCAAATATAAAGCAAGAGCCACCACAGCCTATGGATATTGATACTTCTTCGCGGTCAAAACAACCGACTCAATATCCAAAGCAAAACAATGATCCATACCAAAACCAGATTTCAAAAAGACCAAATAGTGGAACGGCCAGATACACCGGGCCCAAAAAAAAAACACAGAAAAAACACATATTAGTAGAAGAAGCTCCCACATGTCAGTACTGGCAGAGTCCGAGGTATCAGACACCGAGGACCAAGACCAGCTCCAGGAAATAAATTTTTTAGAAATAGACAGACAATAAAACTACTAATCGATACAGGCGCAGCGAAAAATTACATAAAACCGATGCCAGAATTAAAAGGAATAATTAGTGTTAAAAAAAATTTTTGGTTAAGACACTTCATGGCTTTAACCCAGTTCAGGAAAAATGCCTTATGCATCTTTTTGGCACCAATGCCACATTCTTTCTATTGCCAAATTTAACAAGCTTTGACGGAATAATAGGGCTTGATCTATTGAAGGAAGTTTGTGCCACCTTAGACTTTAAAAGCAGCACGTTAACAACCCAGTCCGGATCCGAAAAAATGCAATTCCAAAAATGTTTAAATGTCAATTTTACAGAGGTAGAAGACATAGAAGTACCCCCAGGAATCAGAGAAGAATTTACAAAAATGTTAAAAAAAAGAATGAGCGTTTTTGCTGACCCAAAGAAGCGCTACCCTACAACACAAACATTATAGCCACAATCCGAACAGAAGACGAAAACCCGATCTACTCTAGGCACTATTCATATCCGTTGAGGGTTTCAGACTTTGTCAATAGCGAGACTAGTGAGATGTTGGGGGATAATATTATCAGATCATTAGTATCCCCTTATAATAATCCCTTGTGGATAGTTGACAAAAAAGGAGTAGACGAACAAGGGAATAGGAAAAAACGCCGACTTCAGGAAACTAAATTCTAAAACAATCGATGATAAATACCCTATACCCAATATCAATACAATTCTTTCAAACCTCGGACAAGCCAAATACTTCACAACTCTTGAGTTGAAGTCAGGATTTCATCAAATTCTTCTCGCGGAAAAAGATAGGGAAAAAAACGCATTTTCTGTAGGAAATGGGAAATCCGAATTCTGTAGACATCCCTTTGGTTTGAAAAACGCTCCTGAAATCTTTCAACGGGCATTTGATGACGTCCTTCGCGAACAAATTGGCAAATCGTGCTATGTTTATGTAGATGACGTGATTATATTCTCTGAGAATATGGAAAACCACGTCTACCATATTGCTTGGGTATTGGACAAACTGTATAAGGCTAACATGAGGGTATCACGAGAAAAGTCCCACTTCTTCGTGGTTTCCCGGGGCGGTATTACAACCAATCCCAGTAAAGTAGAAGCAATTGGTAAATTTGAACAGCCTACCAACCTGTTCCAAATAAGATCATTCCTCGGCTTAGCAGGCTACTATAGGTGTTTTATAAAAGACTTTGCGTCTATAGCTAAACCATTAACTGACATATTCAAGGGTGATAATGGTAAAGCAAGTGCTGGACAGTCAAAGAAAATTCCAGTAAGTCTCAATGAGAAGCAAAGATTGTCTTTCGAAAAATTGAAAAATATCTTAGCCTCAAAGAACGTAATGCTTCTATACCCTGATTATCAAAAACCATTTGACTTGACCACAGATGCTTCGTCTTCTGGCTTAGGTGCTGTTTTGTCACAAGGAAAAAAACAATTACTATGATATCAGGAGTCTTGGAAGACAACAAATTGCATTTCGCGACAAATGAACGCGAGCTACTTGCGATAGTGTGGGCTTTGAAAACCCTTCGAAACTATCTGTAAGGCGCAAAGAATTTAAATATATTTACTGACCATCGGCCACTTACATTTCCCGTTTCCGACAAGAACACAAACGCGAGAATCATAAGGTGGAAAGCGAACGTTGATGGGTTTAATGCCCAAATGTTTTTTAAACCAGGAAAAGAAAACTTCGTTGCCGATGCTCTTTCAAGACAAAATATTTATGCTTTAGAGTAGAACATTCCATCAGATCTAGCCACTATTCATAGCGAACAGTCTTTGACCTATACTATCGAATCCACAGAAAAGCTTCCCAGAAAATCATTATAATGTTCGGGAAAAAGACAAGAAATGTCATATACTTTTCAGACAGGGATACCCTAATAAAAAAAATATGTGATGCAGTAAAAAGGACGTAGTAAACGCTATTAAATGCGATTTGCCAACCTTGGCATTCATCCAAAACAAAATAGTTGAAACCTTCCCTTCCACCAAATTTTGGTATGCCAATAAATTGGTTATTGATGTCCACGATAAAAACGAACAGAAAGAAATCTTAGTTACAGAACACAAATGCACAGTACCCCAAATGGACAGGTAGAAAGATTTCACAGCAGTTTAGCAGAAATTGCCAGATGCCTGAAAATGGAAAAACAATTAAACGATACAGTTGACCTTATTCTCCAAGCAACAATAGAATAGAATAGAAGTCACGGTTGAAGCCGACTTGGTGACAACGGTTCTTGTCAAGGGGAGGGAGGTACATAAGGATAACATTAGATAAACAAATCATCCTTCCAGTACTCATTCTCTTTATTCTTAATAGGGTTTGGATACTATACCTTCTACTATTAGGCTCAATGACAATCGGAAAGATAACAAACTACTCGAACTCGGAATACATTCCAATACTGGACGGGAAAGTTATTATTTGGAAAGATTATGAAATCCTCAGACACTCAACTAATCTTTCAAGGTACTCGGAAATTACCGATGAGACAACGGCATTAATGGTTCATTTCCCTTTATCTCATATGAGATTACTTCTTGAGTCCGACGTACATCATATAAGAAATCTATTGGAAACAGTTAACATTCATCTTAGACAAACTAGGAGCATTAATATACTAGGAACAACTTTTAAGATAATAGCAGGAACACCAGACTTTAATGATTTCGAGGAACTTAAATTCCAGCAAAAGGAATTAGCTAATTCAATAAACATGCAGGCTTCAATAAATTCAGAAGTCCAGGAGAAAATAAAGAAATTAAAAGAGTCAGTAAATACCATCTGTTTAAGATTAAACATCGAGGTCAGCTGAAACGGCTTCACCAAATCAGATTGACCAAAGAAATATACAAAAACGAAACATAAACAAAAGTAAGTCATAAAATTCATATGACAATTATTGCTTAATAGCAAACAAAACATGCATCCACATTCTGTGGAAAACACTTAAGATTATAACAGCGGCGCGGTATCAAGTAACCAGCGCTCAGCATGAAATATAAACAATTTTCAACCCCCGAAAACGTTGGGCATTAGAATAAGCATTTTTAAGAACAATTGTCGCTTCTTAGAGTTTAAGAGTTTTTAAATAAAATCAGTTCATATTTTGAATTCAACGAATGAAGACTAGGTTATTTTCTTTCTCTTCGGAATTCTCTACTCATTTTGGTCCTTCGAGAAAAAGGAACTCTGTAGTTTGAAGTCTGATCTTATGCAAGTGTAAATGCTAAGATCTGCTAAAGGTAGGCAAAAATAAATTAACTCTTGTTTTTCCCCACCCACCGTGGTAAGAGACAGAGTATAATATAAAAAAGCAAAATATTGCTTAATAATTAAAAAGTGCGTGCGTCCGATTTTAAAGACAGTTTGGCTAGTGGAGCAACTGTAGTAATATCGGCGGCGGGAGTTTTTGTGTGTGGCGTATTCGAAGCCCTAATATCGAAAAAAAAAGTTAAAGTTTAAAGTGTGTATGTAGTTGCAAGTCAGCAACTACAAGCAGCAGCAGAGCAACAAGATAGTTGTTAAGAAGAGGCTGCTAGTTAGACAAAATCTGGTGCGATGACCGGCACCGGTACCGCCTGAGCCCATAGGCCCTGGACAACAGCAGCTGAGCAACGACACAGCAAAAAAAAAAAACACATCGGGTAAGACGGGTCCCAAGGACTGCCCTGGACCAGTTGACTCACCTTATTGCGAGTACGTCTGTGCGAAGACCAGCACCGGCATCGTTTAGCGCGACAAGCTAGACCCTGTGCTAAGAGGACCGACAACGCTGCATAGAACGTGCTGACCAACTGAAAGCTGAACTTCGCCGAAGAGCGAAGAAACGCAAGGGGGCCGCAGAAATGCGCAAGCCTTAACTTGCCTTATTTAATAATTTAAATATAAGCCTCTATAAGCAAGTTGATGCACGAAAGTGCAACTTGCGAATTACTAACTCCTTGATAGGCTTTTACTAACAATGTGGTTGGAGATTAAAAAAAAAAAACTTCTTTTATTGGAAATTAAAATGTATATCTGAATTGTGAGCCAACCACATAAGCTATCAACATTTTTTCCACGTCTCTGGCTCACTGTGCAAGACACAGTTGTAAAAAGGGGATAAATATATCGAAGTAAAAAAAAAAAAGAATCAATTGGTTGTCACACATATATACATCCACCATATAAAATGTTCAGTAATAAGGCTGCAAAATTGTTAGAGAAGCAGGTAGAGTTGCATACCAGGTTAAGGCAGTTGGAAGCACTGGATCCCAGAAACACGTCACTAGCAAGGTAATCGAGGAAGTAAAAGTGTTTAAGAGCCGATGGATGCCTAACCATGAAAAATTGCTCCAGCAGGGTATTTTCGATCATCAGTACTACAGAGATAAAGTACATGAAGAGGTTTTAACGATAGTTGCCAAAATAATAGCTATAGGAGAGTCAGAAAAACCAGGCACTAGTAAGTCAGTGTTAGTTGAAGCAGAAGCGGATATGTCAGAAATGTTTGATGATATCAAAGGAGAGTCGCGCGGGAATGCGACCTCCAGTCATGAAAACGGTAGTGGAAACCAGGAGATATTTATGGATAGAGTCCGACAGCTTCAGGAATATTTGGAGGTAGTAGAGTTGAAATCAACAGGCAATGGAACATGGATAATTTATATTAATAAAATAAATTATTTATGGGAGAAGGTACGGGCATGCCAAGTAATAACAATGGATGCAAAATTTAAGAATACTATGGAGGATTTAGAATTCGACGTCCAAAATTCATTATGAATGCTAGAAACGAAAATGAACAATAAGGAAAATTGTAAAGATGAGAATGTAACCGTGAAAGGCGAACTACCGGTGTTGCCGAAAATACAGGTACCCACATTTTCTGGGGAACCTAGAGCATGGGACCTGTTTGTTGAACTATTTGCGGAACTGATTGAAAAAAGAGAGGATTTAAGTCTTGCTCTTAAGTTCAATTATTTAAAATCCGCGTTAAAGGGCGAAGCAAAGAGCATGGTAGCCCATCTATTGTCAGGATCAACTGATAACTATAGTGCCGCTTGGGAATTGTTTACCAAGCGGTATGAAAATAATCGGAGGGTATTTTTCGAACAATTAAGTCGGATCGTTGATTTACCGATGATCAACAATGAATCCGCAAAAGTATAAAAGGAGTGATTGACATAATTAATGAGTCAATACACTTAATTAAAATTAAAGCAAATTTGTCCGATGATGTTGACGTAATAGTCGCTCAACTCATACTTCGGAAATTCGACAGAGAGACTCTACAATTATATGAGAGTCAAATTAGAAAAACAAGGCAGATACAATTGTTATCTGATGTAATGGAATACTTGGAGCAAAGACATTGCTCGCTAAGTGCCATAAAAAAGAAGAGAATAAACCGTTACGAAAAACGACGGCTGCGGCGCTCAAAGATAGTTGTCCGATCTGCAAAGGTCCATGGCATAGCGCACTTCTGTGCTATAAGTTTAAAGCGCTAACACCTAAAGAAAGGGTGGAAATAGCCAAAAAATTGCAATTGTGTACACGATGCTTGAAGCGTTCAAGCAACAAGAAATGCACTAATGAAATGGTATGCTCATTGTGCAGCAAGGGGCACCATACCCTGCTTCATTTTGGGGAAAAACAGGCGAAGGTAAATACTTGTGTTACGGAACAACAAAAACTGTTGGCCACAGCTCTAATACAAGTTAAAAAATAAATGGAGAGTATGAAACATTAAGAGCCTTAATTGATAATGGCTCTCAGAGCACTATTTTGACTGAAGAAGCCGCTCAAATGTTGAAATTACCTAAGATCAAGAAACAAACAGAAATCAAAAGGAGATGAGTCTATAGTAGCTACAACAATAGACGTGACAGATATGGAACGTTTTTGGGAATTGGAGGCAGACGAAAAAGTGATATAGAAGCTAATCAATGTGAAGAAAATTTTAACAAAACAACAATAATTGATAAATCGGGAAGATATGTGGTAACGATCCCATTTAAGCAAGAAAGGGATTTAGGTGACTCGAAAGCGCAAGCAACAGCGCAATTCCTTAAGTTGGAGAAAAAATTTCAAAAAAATCCAAAACTTAAGGAGGAGTACGAAAAATTCATTAAAGAATATTTGGAGTTGGGCCATATGGTAGAAACTAAGGATGAAGGTGCATATTACCTTCCACATCAAGCAGTAGTAAAAGAAGCAAGTTTGACAACTAAATTAAGAGTTGTATTTGAAGCTTCTGAAAAAACCACAAATAACAGAAGTCTCAATGATGTGATGTGGATCGGGCCGCGACTCCAAAAAGACATTTTCGACATAATATTAAAATGGCGAAAATGGCAGTACGAGGCATCTGCAGATATTGAAAAAATGTATCGGCAGATAAACATTGATCAAGACGATCAAAAATATTTGCATATTTTGTGGAGGAATTCACCACAGAAAAAATTAAGAAAATATAAATTGACAACAGTAACGTACGGTACTGCATCGGCACCGTACTTAGCTACAAGGGTGCTTGCAGAAATCGCAAACAGGTGTCAGGATAAAGTGATTAGTGATATTATCCGAGATCAGTTCTACATGGATGACTTAATGACAGGCGGTGATACCGTACAAGAATCAAAACACAAAGTTCAGCAGGTTTCCAGAGAGCTGGAAAAGGCAAGAATGAATTTGAGAAAATGGATTTCGAATAGATCCGAAATTGTTGAAGAGGTTATTAATACAGGCGATAATAAAGTATTAAAAATTGATGAGAACGAATCAATTAAAACCTTGGGGTTGCAGTGGGAGCCATTTAAAGACGAATTTAAATTTAAGGTAAACTGTGACGAAAACAGGAAGGTGAATAAAAGAGGGGTACTATCCACAATAGCCAAAATTTATGATCCACTAGGTTGGCTAGCACCAGTAACAGTAATAGGCAAGTTATTCATGCAGAAGTTGTGGCTAGCGGAGCAAAATTGGGATCAAGAGTTGTCCGATAACGAAACAACAGAATGGAAATCCTTCAGGGACAATTTGGTGTATCTGGAAGAAGTCAGATTACCCCGATGGATCAAGACACAGCCTAATATGTTGTTACAGATTCATGGTTTTGCTGACGCTTCAGAAAAGGCATATGCAGCGGTAGTATATGCTAAAATAGGTGAAGCAGTTACCTTAATAGCCAGCACGAACAAAGTTAATCCAATCAAAAATAGGAAGACTATTCCTAAATTGGAATTATGTGCAGCACGCTTGCTATCGCAATTGCTAAAAAGAGTCCAGCAATCTATTGCTGTTCCAGCTGAAATATATGCTTGGAGTGACTCTACTATCACACTGTGCTGGATAAAAAACGGTGCTAGTAAGGAAAAGTTCGTAAGGCGTCGCATAGAGGATATCATAAAAATCAAAGAAATAGTATGGAACCATGTAAAATCAGAAGATAATCCTGCAGATATAGCTTCAAGGGGTATTTGTCCAAATAAGTTAAAAGATTGTGAATTGTGGTGGAATGGGCCAAAGTGGCTTGGCGAGGCAAATGATAAATGGCCTAAACCAAAAACAGATGATGACAAAAGTATGGTAAATTCCGTGCTAGTAAATACAGAAAGCAGTATTGTGCAGGATCTGTTGAAAAAAAATCCTGTATGAATAAGCTGGCCAGAATTACGGCATATGTATTAAGATTTATTGGCATTAAAAAAAGAGATAGAGTGTACCCATCATATCTCACCGTCCGTGAGCTTAAGAATGCTAAAAATTTTATAGTTAAACACCAACAGGCATATCAATTTAACAGAGAGATATTATGTCTTACGCAGAACAAACAAATTGACATGAAAAGTAAAATTTTAAGCTTAAATCCATTTTTGGATGACGATGGAATATTGCGCGTGGGGGGAAGATTACAAAATGCCAATATATGTTTTGATGCCAAACATCCTGTGATTTTGGATAAATCACATCTAACAATGCTGTTGATTAAGGATGCTCATAAGGAAACTCTACATGGAGGAATTAATCTTATGAGAAGTCAAATTCAAAGGAGATTTTGGATTTTCGGATTGAGAAACGCCCTTAAAAAATACCTAAGGGAATGTGATACTTGTGCCAGATACCGCCAAGTAACTGCGGAGCAAATTATGGGGAACCTACCCAAAAACAGGGTAACGGTATCATCTCCATTTCATAATACGGGGATTGATTTTGCCGGTCCATATCTTAAAAGATGCTCAAAAAACCGAGGACAAAAAACATTCAAAGGGTACATAGCAGTATTCGTGTGCTTGTCAACTAAAGCAATTCATTTAGAAGTTGTTAGTGATATGACAACTGATGCTTTCCTAGCAGCATTTCGAAGATTTGTTGCAAGACGGGGCAAATGCGCTAACATATATTCTGATAATGGTACAAATTTTGTGGGAGCAGCTAGGAGGCTCGATGAAGAATTCAAAAAAGCAGTTGAAGATAACGTTCAGGTTGCCCCTGTTCTAGAGCGAGAACAGATTAGCTGGCATTTTAGCCCCCCGGCAGGACCTCACTTCGGAGGTATATGGGAAGCTGGGGTAAAGTCGGTTAAGTATCATCTAAAAAGAGTCATAGGAGACGGTAACCTCACATATGAGGAACTTGCTACATTATTGTGCCAAATAGAAGCCGTTTTAAATTCACGTCCGTTGTATACGACGGGTGAAGATATGGACAACAACGAAGTGTTAACTCCCGGTCATTTCCTAATTGGAAGACCAACATTAGAAGCAGCCGAGTCCATATCAGAGGAAAAAATTGGAAACTTAGACAGATGGAAATTAATTCAGAAAATGAAAAAAGATTTCTGGTTAAAATGGAAAGATGAATATCTATATACTCTCCAGCAGAGGAATAAGTGGCGACGAACCACAGAAAATTTAGAGAATGGTCAAGTCGTACTGATTAAAGATGAAAATTGTCACCCAGCTAGGTGGCCTCTAGGCAAGATTGAGGAAATTCATAAAGGCAGGAACGATACAGTAAGAGTGGTAAAAGTCAAATTGCAGGAAGGGTCAATTACAAGGCCTATAAATAAAATTTGTCCACTCATTGGGGTAAAATCATCAGAAGACGTGGAGGAGAACCGATATCGGAAAACTACCAGATTCGATCATCTGTCCAAAGTAGGAACCGTAATGATGTTAGCAATGTTGATGCTACTTTGTCAATTGTCGAATGCAGCAAGCATTAAAGATAATCCACCAAAAATTACGGTAAAAGAACTAAACGCAACAGCCGCATTGTACTTAGATCCAATGGGTGAGGTGGAGGTAGTAGCGTCCTCATGGGATCTGGTTGTATACTATGACATGTCGGCATATTTTGAAATGCTAACTAAAGGTTATATAATTTCGAAGACCAATGCTATTTCATATTAGACTACACGATAAAACGAATTACGGAAATCGAAGAAAATTATAGATTGTCCATGAATTCATAGACCATGTCCGTTTGAATTCATCGGTTCACTGTACCATATATTATTTGGAATCATGGATGCAGATGACAGAGTACAAATGGAAGAGAACATGAGTAGTTTACTGACAAATCAGCAAAATTTGAAACACCTAGAAAAAAAAACAGTCATCGATAGTAGTCTCCACGGCAAACATTCTAAAGACAACTATAGATGAAATAAATTATAACTTTTTTCAACATGAACAACCAGATTAAAAACATGATAAAAGTACTAAAAAGAAAGCTATTACGCATATAGAAAATCCATCCAGTTCTTCATGATTGTAAGGCTGAGTTGAGTTATAAAACTTTTAATAGACATTAATCATGGCAGTTCGAACCCTAACATTTTATAACTAAGCCAGATTAGTTTGAAATAACGAAAATAAAGGACAAGTTGTCCAAAGCGTTAGTACTACAAAGTGAAAGAACAGGTACTGAGTAAAAAGATATACATATGTACTGTGTTGACGGCCAAGGGTATTTTTATTGACAGAAAAACAATTATAAATGCAAAAACACCCCTCTTCGGTAGACATCCGTCTTTTATCTATAAACTTATTCCAGTGCCTGAACGATGAAGCAATAATCAAATGGTAATGGTCCATATAGATAGCCAGTTCTTAATATATATGATTTAGAAATAGACTCGTATTATTTATTGTCTGAATCAGCTATGCAAAACTGGCCAACATGAATTTGGCGTTGAAGTAGTACCAATGATAATGCCTGTGAGCTGACAGCTCTTAAACAAAAAAATCAAATCGATTATTGAGACAAGATCTAACTGGGTAGAATTAGATAGCAGGCCAGAATTAAAACTAAGGCCAGAATCCAATGTGGTAAAGAACAGCAGGAGGTAGTGGATATACCAGAACAAAGAATTTTGAGCCTCAGATCAGGCTGAACAGCTAGGGCAGAAGATAAAATTTTAGTGGTTCATCGTAGCATCCAGTCGGAGCCGTACGTATCTATTAAAACGTTGCACGTAGGCGCTATTAGTAACATGGCAAACATAGTATGGAATCCAGTAGAAGGAACACCATATTGAATTACTAGGTTTAAACTTTCATCATGTAACCGGTCATGCTACCTTAATATCTTATCTTATCTTACTAATTTCAATATTCATATTATTTTGTGTAATAGACATTAAGCTTAAACGCAAATCCTAAAACGCCGCATTTGGCGTTTCTTTGCATCTGAAATGGCTTTACCAAATCAGATGCACCAAAAAAAAATATATAAGAAAAAAAAAATATATAAAAACAAATTTAAGTCATAAAGATTCATATGACAAGTATTGTTTAAATTCAAACAAAACATGCATCCACGCTCTGTGAAAAACACTTAAGATTATAACAACGGCGCACTATCAAGTAACCAATGTTGAGCATGAAATAAACAACAAACAATTTTCAACCTCCGAAAACGTATTTTTAACCCTCATAGAGTTTTAGAGTTCATTTATATACACAACACTTTGTTCATATTTTGAATTCAACGAAAGAAGATCGGGAAGATGGTTCTAGATTCCCTGTTCATTTCGCTCCTTCAGGAAAAAGGACCTCAGCAGTTTTGCAACACCAGTGGTAAGTGACTCAGAGAGTGAATCAGCTCCTTCAAGTCTGAATTCTTATGCAAGTATAAATTCTAAGACCAGATTTTTAGTGTGACATATTTCTATTGTATATACATGTAAAAGAATTATTTGTATATAAACAAATATAAAGTTTTAAAGATCAGTTTACAAAAACAAAAAGTATCAATGGGACGAGAACCCAAATGTAATGAGTTCACAACTTATTCTTAATTAATTACAACGTGTAATGCTCAACTTAAAAAGATTTGACTTCTCAGGTTTATTTTTCTGACGACTTTCGACTTCTTTCGCTGGCGACATTATTCAAATTCAAATATATGTACATTGTATAGATATATCAGTTTTATTGTTTTGTAAGGCAACTCAAAATAATTAAAAAATAAAAAAAAAACAAAACAAAGTGTAATTAACAAAATCATACTCTATCCATTAGAGATCAACTTGAAGAATAAGAAGACAAAGCATTGTGTAATTAACAAAACAGCATTATCAACAACAACAATATCCGCTTTAAGTGAAACTCTGCTTTTATTTATATTTTTCTGAATGGTTTGTGCAAATTTTTATGGTTACCTTCCAGTATTGTCGGGGATCCACATCTTCATCCGAGTTAAAATGTTGTCGAAGGTCAAGTATTGCGTCTGCCGTTTTTTGTATAGGCAAGTCTTCAATATTTTTTGGTACAAATTGAAATAGGGTTTGGCGATTTTAAAGCGGTGTTGGCGGCCCTAATGCATTGAGTGTGTTATCATCAATGGAGTTTTTGAAGATTGTCATCTGATTTTCTAATAATTTAAAATTTAGCAAGTACAGCGGCCAAACAATCTATATTCAGACCGCCCTGCACTACTAAATTAATAGAATAAGCAAAGCAAAATAGATTTGATATTTTAAGTAATTCGCTTGCTTTAATCATAGAAATAGCATTATCTGTAACTATTGCAACAACTTTAGAAGATATGTACCATTTGTCGAAAATGGCTTCTAAAGTTTTAATAATATTTTGTGCTGTATGCAATTGCAGCTTAAACTGATTGGAGATGAATGTGCACGTTACAGTATAAACGATTCATTTGCCTGCGATGTCCAGAGATCTGTGGTAATAGCACATGAATAATTTGTTTGTAATATTTCCATTAATTTAATTGATTTTTCTTTGAACTGCTCTGCCATTAACACATTTTTTAATGTCTTGCGACATGGTAATTTATAGCGCGGATCAAAAACATTTAGAATGTTCAGAAATCCAGTATCTTCGACAACCGAAAAAGGACGCATATCTGTGGCTATGTATTTCACCTCTGGGCATTTGCTGATTGGAACCGAACTAACGTCAGTACCAGAATCATTACTCTACCATTACAAGGATCCTCCCGAAATGGAACTTCGGTATCTGGATAGATGGCATCGAGTGACCTATTTGAAACAACAATTCTGCACACTGTGGAAATGGGATTATGCTCATAATTTACAACGCAGCAAATGGACTAACGAAAAAACAAATGTTGCCTTGGGACAACTAGTTCTAGTACATGAAGACAACGTGCCAGCTCAACGTTGGCCTTTAGCGGCCAAGTGGCCTTTTTAAGGAGTGCAAAAGGAACCTTCAAAAGGCCAATTCACAAGATCGCTCCGCTTCCAGAATCATTTATTTAAAAGTTGGTTCTTTCAACAGGTGGAGCATGTTGGAGGAGAACATAAATGACTCATATTTTCGGTAAAACTGTTGACCGGGTTCCACTTCGATAATAAATTGAGTAGTCGTACACGTCAGTGTCGCTTTGTGGTAATATTCCAATTGATTTTGATTCAAAAAATATTCTTTTGCTTGGCCTATGTTTACATATATATTCTCATGCTGCGACTTATGCGACAGCTACAAAAGAGAGAGAGAGTGTCAGTACATACATACATACTGTTGGAGCGCATGCATCAAAGTGCTTGGTCAGCCGTCACACGCTGGCCTGGCTCTAGCTCATGTTACGCTTGTGCATACAGTTGTAGAACCTTCCTTGACCGGGGTCCATTAGGTTTAAAGAATGTAAGATCGGACACGTCTGTGCCGTTTGATTGTAGTTTTTAGATTGATTCTTTATTCCAAATTATTCTTGCTTAAGCTAATTTTACATATATATTCTTATGCTGCGACTTATGCGACAGCTACAAAAGAGAGGGAGAGTGTCAGTACATACATACATACTGTTGGAGCGCATGCATCAAAGTGCTTGGTCAGCGGTCCCACGCTGGCCTGGCTCTAGCTCATGTTACGCTTGTGCATACAGTGCTTCTGTGAATATATGTATGTGCATATACAAATGTACATACATATATGTTCATGCTTAATTGTATGTTTATGTGAATATGTCTATGTGAATACTTCAATGTATACACATGAACATATTCAAGTGCACAATTATATTTTAATGCGTATATATTTAATTGTTTATACTTGCAACAAAGGGTTACAAGTTGAGCTTATTGTATTGAATGATTATTTGTATGAATATAATACACCTCCCCTTTTAGAGAATAACGTAATATTGTGGAGTTATTGTAAGGATTATTGATATAGAAAGGTAAAATAAAGGTAAAGTAAAGGTGTATCTTACGAGAAAAAAAAATTTTATTTTTTTTTGTTTTTCGTTTCTTTTTCTTGTTTTTAGAAATTGCATGAATTTGTTTTCAATAATAGATGAATCCATAAAGATTTTTTTTGTTGTTTTTTTTTTTATATTTTGTTTTTTTTTTTTTTTATGGTTGATCATTCCGAAAACGGTTTTAGTCTGTTTTTATGAACCTTCTGGTTTTTATTCTTATCATCTATTAGTATATTGTCATTTTCTTCTATACTCACTACCTTATAAGGCCCTATATATTTAGCATCTAGTTTATGACCTATTTCTTTTCTTAATAAGACTTTATCTCCTATTTTTAAATCAAAATCGGAAATATATTTGTCGTAATATTTCTTAATCTTTAACTTATGGTTTTCTAACATTATCCTAGCTCTTTTATATGCTATTTCTATTCTAAATTTTATTTCCTTAGAGTCGTCGTCTAAATTGTATATTGGATCTATTCTATCTATTTTGTTAAAATCTATGAACTGATTTGGTAGTCTTCCAAATACTAGTTCGTATGGACAATATTCATGCACTGCCGAGGGTGTTGTGTTGTAACAATAAGTGAAATATTGTATCCAAGCATCCCAATCGGACCTTTCTGCTGATATGTATGACCGCATATATTCATTGAATGTTCTATGACTTCGTTCTATTGTCCCTAAAGTCTGGTGGTGGTATGCTGTAGATGTCAGATTTTTAATCCTCATGTACTTGCATATATCTGTTATAATCTGATTTTCATACTCAGTTCCCATGTCCGTAATGAGTGTTTTCATTGGACCGTACTGTAGTATACCATTTTCGAATATAGCTTTAGCTACATTACTTGCACTCTTAGATGCGACTGGAATGGCTATTAAGTATTTTGTCAGATCGCATATCATTGTGACAATATACTCATTTTCATTATCTGATTTTGGTAGCGGACCTATTGTGTCCACTATAACTTTATCAAAAGTCTTCGCTGGTGTTTCTGTTATTATCATAGGAGTCTTCGTATGTGTCGTCGTTTTTCACACCTGGCATTTATGACATCTCCTTATGTACTCTTTTTATATGGCGTCGCATATTTTTCCAATAGTAGTGTCTTTTGATTTTTGCCAGTGTTCTGGTAATGCCAGTATGACCTCCTTGAATTGGATCATCATGATATGTAGACAGTATTGCTTCTTTTTCTTTTTCATTTGCTATTAGGGTCACCGGCCGGAGTAGCGCTACTCTTAATGTTTTCAATATAGTATTGCCCATATTTTTAAAAGAATCAATTGAAATAATTTCAAAGATCTTTTCGCTCGGTGCCAATTTTAGTTGGCTGATTTCAAGTATACCGGCTTGCATTTCAAGCCTTTGGAAGAACTGACCTAAGTCGAGAATTCCATTGGTATACAAATCGCTAACTTCAATTCTTGCCATAACTTTCTTTCCACGTTTCAGTGAACATTTAGATTCTGTTATTCGCAAGGTCAATTTCCACTCAAATTTAAAATTTGAGTCACACTTTGAGCCGATGTAACCATAACAACGCTTTAGCCATACAATATACCAACTTTTGTTGGCCAAGTTAGTCAAAACAAACCAAACATACAGAGAAGCAGAGTAAAAAAAAGAGGCAAAAGCAGGTGCAAAACATTGCCACATCAGTTGGATGGCTGGGTTGAGTGGGTTGAGTCATTATTGATGACTTCGTATACGTTGGGCCTAGAAGCATTTTGAAGTTTTTGCCTTGGCAAAAGTTCTTTTTTATAAACTGCGCAGCTTTTCTGTCTACTTTGTTGCCTGGTAGTGACTTTCAGAACTTTTGTGCTCATATCATTTAATTCGGATATAGTTATCCGCGATAAGGCGTCTGCCACAAAATTATCTTTTACCTCTCAAATACTCTACTGTAAAGTAGTACTCTTCCAATTCTAGCCGCATGCGTGTTAGTTTTGAACTCGGGTTGACCATGGAGAATAAATATGTTAATGGTCTATGGTCTGTTCGCACTGTGAAATGTTTTCCATATATGTATGGTCGAAAATGTGTTATTGCCCAATGTATTGCTGCTAGCTCTTGTTCTGTAGTAGTATTGTTGCTTTCACCTTTAGTGAACGCTCATGATGCATATGAAACTGGAAGCTGGAGTCCATTATAGTTTTGTGTTAAAACTGCTCCACATGCTTGTTTGCTTGCATCTGTGATTATGCAAAATTCTTTGCTGAAATCTGGGTACTGCAATAGATTCTTATAAGTATTGGAATGCATTTTCGCATTCTGCTGTCCATTCGAATGGAACATTCTTTTTACATAATCTTGTTATGTGCCGGGAATATTCGGCGAAATTTTTTATGAAACGTCGATAATAATTACAAAATGCAACGAAACGTCTAGCACTATCTGCATCATGTGGGACTGGATAATTCTTGATGACGTCAAATTTTGTGTCGTCTGGTAAGATTCCTTTGTCTGTGCATTTGTGACCTAGGAATGTCACCTCATGCATAAAAAATGAGAATTTTTCTGGATGCAGTTTTAGATTGTTTTTTCTGCAAAGTTTAAAAACATCTACTAAATTTTTAATCATATGTTGTTCAGAACAACCGATAACGATTAAATCATCCATATAGAGGAAAGCTTGGCTGGGCTCTAGCCCTGAGAATGCTATTGTCATCATTCTCTGAAATGAATTAGGTGCTATTTTTAGACCGAAAGGTAAACGCGTGAAGCGATATGAGCCATTGCTCGTTGAAAAAGACGTTATATCTCTTGATTTTTCTTCTAGTTCTATTTGGTGAAAATCTGACATTAAGTCAAGGCAAGAAAAATATTTTGCTCATCCTAATTGATCAAGAATATCATCAATTCTGGGGAGCGGAAACTTATCTGACAGCAATTTTTTGTTTATTTGACGATAGTCAATTACTAATCGCCAATTTTTTTCCTTAGATCCCAAAAGTGTTTTCTTTGGGACTAGTAAGAGTGGGCTATTATAAGGCGAAACAGACGGTTCAACAATACCCTGTTCAATTAACTTTCCAACTTGTCGCTGGATCTCGTCTATTTGGCTATGCGGACTCCGGTAATTTTTCACATATACCGGTTCATCATCCTTAAGTCTTAATTTTTGTTTATAAAAATTATTTGTTGTGATCGGTTCGGTGTCAAGTCCGAACACATCACTATACTCAGTGCCTAACTCTTCAAGTTTGTCTTTGAATAGTGTTGGGAAATTTTTCTTCAAATTATGAATTACAGATTCTTTTCTTATATCTTTGGTATTTTGAACTATATCGTAGTTCGAAAGTGATTCAAATTTTAAATTGTTAAAGCCTACTATTTGGCATTTATCTGTAGTATTTAAGAGTTGGACAAAAGTACTTTGGGTTGTTGCAATAGTGTTTGCAACATAAACACCCGGTTTAATTTCCTGATTCGGAATTAGAATGTTACCTTCTGCTGAAGATAGTTCTATTTTGCGTACCACTTGGGATCTTGCTGGTAGAAGTGTTGAGTTATTACCAGAATTGAATGTTATTGGAACATAGATTGGGTACGTTAATTCTTGTGGTCTAAGTATAAACCAATCTTCTGAATTGCCGTAATCTAATTTGCAATTAAAAGTTTTTATGAAATCTAATCCTATTATTCCATCGCATGGGATTGCGAAATCTGAATGAAGCAGATGAAATTCGTATGGAATAATGTATTTATCTGTCTGTAATTCTATTGAGACTAGGCCTTTGGAGTTTATTACTCCTTCTCCTATGCCTCGAATGTCTACGGTTTTGTTTACTTGGATGTCGTGAACTACATCAGAATTTTCTTTTATTATTGAAATATCTGCACCGGTATCAATTAGGAATGTTATTTTCTTATTGGTTTTAACGTTCTTAAATGATACAAAATTATTAAGACTTAGGTTAATAGAGTAGACTTTATTTTTTAATTTTGAGCATTTAAATTACCCTTTGGGTAATTCGGACATTTGTGTTGTTATTACCATTATGTTGGTTATTTGTGTTTTGTCTATTATTATTGTGTCCACCTCCACGGCCGCCTTTTCGGTAGCGTGAATAATTTTGGCCTCGTTGGGCTCTGTGGGCATGGCTATTGCTCCAATTCGAATTGTTATTGTTCCAATTCGAGTTGTTTCTCCAATTACCATTATTGTTATAGCGGCGTCTACCGCGGTCATTATGCTGGGCATAAAAAATGGTATTATTTTGGGAACTTCCTGTGGAGCCCGACTCTACTGAAAGAGTGGTAAATCTAGTGATGGCTTCTTTAGCTGAATCAAAGTTTCCTGATTCCATTAATATCTGGACTCTTTGACTTTTGGTATGACTTACCATAGCATTCACTGCAACTTTGGTAGTGTATTTTATTGCTTGTTCAGTTGGAAGACCATCCGAAATATATGCGCCTTTTAGGGCGTCGGTCAACTCAGTAATCTCCTTTGTGTATGAAGCACAGTTACTGGGGTTTCTCTGCAGATTTTTAATTTTTGCTGTTAAAAGATCCACTGATTCACCCTTGAAGATTGTTGATAGTTTTCGTATTACTTCATCAATCGTTGTTTCAGAGCTTAGAGTATTACCCGCTTGACCTATCAATTTTGATTTTATAATTTCGATGGCTACTGCTTCATGCTTTTTTTTTATGGTGTCAAGTACGCGAAGCGCCCCAATGAAACCTGGTAGATTTTTAATATCACCATCGAAGTATGGTAGCAGCCTGGTGGCTGTGTTTATGAATTCTACCACTGTTTGAGTCATTTTGTTGTTTGAACTGATGGTTCTTCTTGACCTATTTCTTCATCAGCCATTAGTTGCGTTTTTTTCTTCCTGTTATTTATATTTTGAGACGCCTATTAACTTTATTTTGCATATTTTCTTAACAGTATGTTTTACAATGTTCTTATTGTCAACGTGGTCTTTTTTCAAGTGTGCCCGTAGCTTGCTAAACTGAGAATACATTGAAACCTAAAATACTAGATATACTGACTTCGTTTGAGGCATACTAATAAGCTACGACATAGCGGCCCCTAGTGCGGTATCCCTTTTTTGAGCACGATCCTTCTCATCGTAGCGCTTGACTCCTATTTTGCATAGACGGTTGACCGGGCGACGATACGTGTTTTTTTGCCGTCTTCAATTCGACAACGCGTACAACTCCATCTTCACCTGGAAAAACTTTCATAACTCGACCGAGCGGCCATTCGCCGCGCGGGGTATTGTCTTTCATAACAACTATGTCGTCAACCTCCAAGTTTGGCACATCTTTATGCCATTTCTCCCGATGTATTAGTGTGGGAAGATATTCTTTAATGAAACGTTTCCAGAAACAGCCGATCTGGTACTGCGAGATTCTCCAAGCTCGTTTTTCCATTGTATTGGAAGTAAAGTTGCCAGGACCATGGAGTGTGCAGCTTTGCGGGATACAAATATCGTTTGGAGATAGACCAAGTTCGTCGTCAGGGTCATCATATTCCAGAATATATGGTCTACTGTTGAGATATTCTGCCTCCATTAAAATTGTTTCATCGGTGGGATTTGCGTTTACTGTTAAAACTGCTTCAATTGCCCGTTTAAAACAGCCTACTAGTCGCTCCCAGCAACCTCCGAAGTTTGGTGCATTTGCTGGAATGAAATTCCAAATTATTTTAATACTTGCCATGTACTCTTTTACGGCACACTCATCCAGTTCTTCTAGGGCCTCTAGTAACTCGCGTGCTGCTCCGCGAAAATTTGTGCCATTGTCTGACCAGATGATTTGTATAGGTCCACGTCGGGCCATCATTCTTCGAACTGCCATTATGGAGGAATCGGTGTCTAGGGAGTGAGCTATCTCCACATTGATTGCTCTCGTAGTCAGACATGTGAATATTACTCCGTACCGTTTACGGAGGTGTTTTGAGGCTCGGGTTCCTCTTTCTGCTTTGGTGTAAAATGGTCCGAAGTAATCGACGCCTGTTGCTGTAAATGCTTTTTTGTGGGTGAAAAACCTTTCTTCGGGTAGAAAGCCCATTTTTGGTGTTTGTGGTTTTGCCTTTTTGCGCTTACACCAAACACAAGCGTTAATCGTCGTCCTGATGATCCTATTTAATTTTGGCATCCAGTATGCCTTCTTGAACTGATGTACTACTTCTTGTGTTCCAACATGTTGTGCGTCGACATGAATTTTATTGATCAGCATCCGAGTAAAGGTATGTTTGCCATCGAGAACAACTGTGCTTTTGGTGTATGTCGACACCTCTTTTGCACGTTCTATTCTGCTATCCACTCGCATTATGCCTTTGTCATCCAGGTACACACAATATTTGGACAACCTCAATTCGGAAGAAGGCTTTCCGGTTTTTAGGCTGATTAGATCGTCCTGATATAGTTGTTTCTGTACAACCTTCCACCAGGCAGTTTCCGCCCATTCAATTTCGTCAACACTTAACTCGTTCAGTTTTCGATTACTTTTTAACCGTTTCGTTAAGTTGTTAATGTATCTCCCAATCCAGGCAGTACTGCGAATCAATTTATTGTATCCGGAAATTCTTTGTAGGAGTATTTCCATTGGGTGTTCCATCTCTTGAAGTACCATTACGACCCCTGTTTGGTCGGATTCTTCTATAATGGGTTTTTGAAAATCCCAAGTGGATTCTGGTCTTTGTAGAAATTCGGGTCCTGTCAACCTATTCTCACCTACTCGATTTGCGACAAAAACATCCATACGTTTATCGCTGTTAATCCAGGTAAGAACCGTTCGTGAATCAGTCCAAAAGTAACATTGATCTATGTTCATTTGTAATTCATGGCTTATCATTTCAGCCAATCGGCATCCTAGTACGGCGGCCATCGTTTCCAGTTTAGGAATAGTTATATGTTTGATTGGAGAAACCCTTGCCTTAGATGCTATCAGTGGCACATGAAATTGGCGTTTATCCTCCTTAATGTAGCTGCATCTGATATATGCAACTGAAAAACATGCTTTTGCACTTGCGTCATTAAATATGTGCATTTCAACGCGGTCGGCGTTGCTCAGATTAAAACTGTAACACCTTGGAATTTTGGTGCCTTCGATTGATATTAATCCCTTTATCCAATTTCGTCATTTGTTTATTAGATCACCCTTGATTTGGTCATCCCAGCCGATTCCAGACTCCCATACATCTCGCATAAGTATTCTTCCTTTAATTGTGACTGGTGTCATGAGCCCCAATGGGTCATATAGCGAATTAGCTACTGACAATACATTCCTCTTTGTTGGTGTAACTTTGCCAGAAAGCAGATCATCTGTAACTTTATGCATTACCGTAGTGGAGTACGTGAAGAAATCACCTTTTGCGTCCCACAATACTCCTAGTACCTTTTGTTGTACGTCCATTTTCTCCCTTATCATCGCTGTAGACTTGTTCGCTCTGAGAGTCCTGGGAATGGATTGCATCACTTCGTCGCTGTTTGATATAAATTGACACAATGCAAATCCAGCCTTTGAGTGTATTTTCGTGATTGCTCTAATGATGTGGATGACCTCATACGCACTAGGTTTGGAATCGAGATAATCATCTACGTAATGATTTTCCAATATAGCTTTTGTTGCGTCGGGTTGTTCATCTTTAAATTTGTTAGCATTATAATTTTTAACAAATTGAGCCAGAAATGGTGAGCAAGTAGTTCCAAACAACATTGCTTTCATTTGAAATATTGACGGCTCTCTTTTCTGATCAAGATCTCTCCATAGGAAGCATTGTGCTGCAGTATCACATTCTGTAATGCTCACCTGATTGAACATTTCGCGAATGTCTGCTACGACTGCTACCGCATGTAGCCGAAACCGTATCAAAATTCCTGTTATGGACGTTGACCAGTCTGGACCAGTAAGCAGGTTGCTATTGAGGGACGTACCGTTGCACATAGCCGCAGCGTCGAACACAAGTCGAACCTTGTCGGGCTTATTTGGGTTGATAACAGCAAAGTGTGGTAAAAACCACAGTTTTGAAGAGTTGAGAACGTTAATGTCTGTTAATTGGACGGCGTAACCTTTGTCCAGAAGTTTGGTTATTTCGTTCTTATATGCTTCTGCGGTATCCTTGTCTCTCAAAAGTTTTCGCTCAAGACATTTGAGTCGTTGAAAAGCCATTGACTTGCTTTCCGGTAGTTTTATGTCATCCGATTTCCATGGTAATCAAATTTCGTAGAAGTTGCCCTTTTGTTTAATTGAGCTTTCTGCCTTTGCTATTGCTAACCGCTCTTCCACCGACCGTGTTTTGTCGATCTTTATTGTGCAGGCACCGAAGTTTTCAATACTGAATTGTTGCTTAATCATCTGTTGTAGACATACATCTTCTATTTGACAGCAAGTAAAATGTGATGCTTGTAGATTGGTTTGCGCCGGAGCCTAATTTAGTTTTAGATAACATTGGCCGTTGCTCATTACCATCTATAACGGCTCGTGCGGTAATTAGTTTAGCGTGGCGTTCTCCTATTAATACCATGGGTTGCCTATCTTGCAACTTTGTATAGTCTACCATATTTTTTGGTACAAATTCTGTTAGCTTCTTATAGTCAAGTTGTTGTGTTGGTATTTTTAGATCATTGACCAACCAAACTCCATTTAGCTGATGTTTCGGACCGTTTTTTCTACTGATATTAATGGTTGCCGATTCCGCATCTGCCTCATATCTGTAGACACCACCTGTCCAAGTAAAACAAAATGGTTTTGCGTCACCCTTTATGCCAACTTCTCTTGCTAAGCTCATTTCCATGATTGTGGAGGTGCTACCGTCATCCAAGAATGCGACCGTTTCTTTCGAGCCTTTTTCGCCGTGTACTGTGATTGGTACCATTTTCAGTAATGCAGATTTTGGTGAATCAGATACGCATCCTGTGACGTTTGTGGTGGCAGCTAGATTTACTTGTGTGGGTCTCTTGTGCAGTAATGGATTGTGAAACTTTTCACAATTGTCAATTTTGCAGGCTTGTCTTTCACTGCATTGACTTTTATGGTATTTTAAGCAACTGTAACACGCCTTGTTACGATTAGCTAAATCCCATCTCTTTTTAATATCTGCTTTTAAGAGTGTGTTGCACTTGCTTAGCGGGTGTCTTTCCTCGCTGCAAATAAAGCAAATTGCTTTCGGTTTTGGCTTTGGTTGGTTTACCGCCTCAGCTTCTAGTTGTTGGGCTTGCCTTTCTTTAAATTGCTCTGCCAATGACGACTGCTGGTTAATTGATGTTACCTTTTTGAAGAATGAGACATCTTGGATTAGATCTGCTTGTCTTTGTGCCCACTCAGCTAGCTTGTCAAATGTACAGAATGATGCGCGTACGTTTGCATCTCGTAGATATGCGCCCCATTCTCGAAGATAGTTTTCGGACAGTTTTCCGATCATCATAGCTAGTAATCGTTGTGTGTCGATTAACCGGTTATCAGTGTATTCCAAATCAGAACTTATGTTTTGGACAGCATTATTGAATTCATCGAAGTTATCGATATTATTGACTGGCTTTACTTGGCACGCTCTTGACATCAACTCTAGTGCAATATTTTCGGGTCCACCGTATGCTTTATCTAAGATCGATAGGATTTTTTCCGGATCTTTCGCAGAGATTAGTAGCAAAGAAACCTTTTGCTTAGCCACTCCCTTTAGAGCTTTTGATAGTCGTTGAACATCTTCCTCCTTGGAGAATCCGCAATGTTTGCACGTAGCATTGAACTCTTGGATAAAGTGTGTCCAATTCAACGCTGATGAGCCATCGAACTCCAGGTGTTTACCGTTTAGGCTCTGCCGCGCCAGCATCTGGTTCATAGCTCTTGTTGCCATGCTTGGATTATTGGTTTCATCCAAATTATTCTGGCATTCTCCAGATTGTGAACGATCCCACACTGATGTTCGCTCATTTCGCACCGATGTTTCAGATCGTTCGGACATGCGGGAAGAACAATCTGTTAGTGCGACCTTGGCTTTCAGAACATTTTTCTTACTTACCAGTGCTTCTTCTTTCGCTTGAAGAAGTTCTAGTTCCCTTTGAACTATAAGTACCTCTTCTGTGCACACTAGTTAAGTCCATCTCTGAGTTTGCAGTTGGGTTGTTATCTGCCTCTGATAGTATCCGTTTGTTGTTTATAAGCTTTGTCTCCTTTTCGCACACTTTTCGCTTGACGTCTACGTATGCTGTATCCACATTTTGAATTTGTTCCAGTATAACTAGTCGCTGCTCCAGAACTGTTGCATTTGACCCATCAGAGTCTTCGGTGCTGACAAGCGATATGGCGTCAACAATTTTTGCCGCCAAATCATTTTTTGTCTCTTTCGCACCGACGCCGATGTCAAGAAACTCACAGACGCGCAGTAAAGCGTTTTCGCCCAGTTCCTTTGATATTGCCTGCACATGTTCTGCCTTTTCAACATTGTTATAAATTAAACCTTTGAACGCACGAATTTGTCGTTTTATCAATGTTTCCGTAACAAATTTCAGGTAGATTGCAAAATGTGCATCTCGTAGTGTTTGCGATTTCCACGAATCAATGCGGCCAAGCTGGTGTTTGCTCCACTGTTACATTTTTGATTTGATGGTTTTGTTTTGATTATAGACTGTATTTCCATCGCTGATTGCTTTTAAAGCTATCCGGCTCGAAGGACCACTATGTTATTTATATTTTGAGACGCTTATTAACTTTATTTTGGATATTTTCTTAACAGTATGTTTTACAATGTTCTTATTGTCGGCGTGGTCTTTTTTCAAGTGTGCCCGTAGCTTGCTAGTCTGAGAATACATTGAAACCTAAAATACTAGATATACTGACTTCGTTTGAGGCATACTAATAAGCTACGACACTTCCAGTACTATTGAAGTTTCCAAATCAGATGTTTGTTTAAATTCAATATTGTGTCTGGTTAGCACAGTTATTGCTTTTTGTTTGTAATCACTGTAGAACGCATTTGCGGCTGTTTTTTGCCCTGCCTTTAGTTTGCTATAGTGCTCAGTTAATACTGCTCTAATAGCTTGGAGCTTTTCAGTTATTATTTTCGTGTGTTTGGTTACTGTGTCTTGGGATGTTTCTCTGTTTTGCGAGAGGCACTTACAAGATTTAGTTAATTCTTGTGCGTGTATTCTAGCTTGTCCTATTATCTCATCCCAAGTAACCATAGTTTGTTAAAAATAACAAAAGTTTCGAAAATGTTTATGGTTGTTTTTTTTTTTTTTTATTCTGTATCTATTATTTCTACATCTGATTGTGAGTCGGTAAGATCGATTGGTTCTTTACTCGATTCTGATATGTCTATAAGCTACTTTTATGGATTTTTCCATAAGATCTACAATATTTTTTTCAAACTTGTAGTTGTGGGCTATCCAATACCTTATTTCCTTGTATTTGTGATTTGTTTCGCCTGATTGTATCAGCAAATCGAGGAAAGGTAAATATTTTTGTAGCTTTTTTGTTTCTTTCTTATCCATATTCTACACTAACTTGTTAAGCCTATTAGTACGGATGTATTTATATATAAAAAAATTATGTGGTCTTACTGCCTTGGTTCCCCCATTAGGTAGAAACGATATGTGCCTGCTTCATTTGAAAAACAGCATACATATGGTACTGTAAGGATGAAACTCATCTGTACCCTAGAGTTTCCTCGAACTGGGAAATCTTCTCCCGTTATATTGAGGTAAGCTGATCTAATTTGTACCAAGCATATTGAGTTTTGTGGTGAATTGATCTGCTCATTTCTAAAAACCTCAATTAAATCTTGGACAATACTGGGATGACTAGCGTTTATTTTTTGAAAATATCTATCTAGAGCGGCCATTATTTTTCAGATTTTCCTTTAATCTATAGTCGCTTGTGTGCATATTAGAGAGCTGCATGAATGAGAGAAAAATCAAAGTCAAATGAATCCATTCGAATTGAATTGAAATGAATGAGTGACAACTACACAATGAAATGAATGAGTGTGAGTTAGTACTTGTCAAATCTCTAAAAATACGTAACTCTGTTTAATGAAAGGTAATGAATTGAGTGTCAAAGCATCGAATTGTACTGAGGCATTATTCAAATTGTCTCATTTTTATTGGAACATTTTAAACTTTAATGCTTCAAAAACTAATTATTTTATTCAAAATGTAGTGAAAATAATAACGAAATGAGTGGTATTAAAATTAAAATATGCTATACACCAACAAATTTTAGTGAGCAGTTATGGATTGGACAATTCGGGACAAATCTTGTAACATCGAATTTTTCTAAATTAGATTTCTAGTTGCCACGAACCGAGAAGACATAAATAAGGCTATCTAATATATTATACAAAATAATATTCGCTAATCCATCATATACACGATGGATCTACCTTTTAATATTACTTCACTAGTTGGAAAAAAAACGCATCCCTATCTCGGTCGGGGGTTTGAACCCCGATAACAACAGTATTAAAGTTTGAGTAGGTCCCCACTGAACCACCGACCACACTAGTTTGGTCGTATAGTAATCACATATAGTTACAAAAACATACAATATAAATAAATACAAAATACTAAAATCAGAATTGAAATTCGAATGCATTCGAATCAAGCAACTCATTGTCTTACTTTCTAACTCATTCAATTCGTTTTGTTTCGTTTGAATGTTGTGCGACTGAGTTCTACGTCAACACACTCATTCAGTTGAAGTCGATTTTCAAAGTCATTCAATTCATTCATTTCATTTTAGATGTTGTTAATTCGAAATCATTTTTCTATCATTCATGCAGCTCTCTAGTGCATATGTATTTTTAGACCTTATCTAGGTCATTAGCTTGGCTTAGGGCTCTTTTGGTTACACATTTATTGTGCAATAGGTAAGCTTTATATAATACATATGCGCACATTACTATGACAATTATCAATAACAATATGTTCGTTAACCTCAAATCAGTATTTGATGATTTGATTTTATTTATTACATTAGCAGTGGAGTCTACTGATTTTGTTTCTATTAACCCCATTGTGGGTATAAGAGATAAATCATCAAATTTACTTATGGAATTATCGAACATATGGAGTTTATTAAAAAATTTTTTTTTTTGTATAATTCTAATAATAATCTCACTGACTAACGCTCCTATATGAGACTATTTTAATTTAATAACATTAATATGACAAATACGGAGAAAAGAGAAGAAAAAAAAAATATATATATATATATAGGAACAAGAGCCCCTAAAAACAGCTCAAAACCTTTTGTTTAGAAATACATTTTTTTTTTTTTTTTTAGTTTTTTTTTTATATATGTATTTCAAGCTTCTGTCTTATTTGCTTGAATACGAATATTGTTTGAAATATAAAAAAAAATTTTTATGGATTCATGGTTATTAATTTTTATTTAAAAATTTATTATTATTTTTTTTTTGTAATATTTTAATTTTTATATGTTTCAAGTGTAGTATAATAGATTAATTTTTATATGTTTCAAGTGTAGTATAATAGAATACTACAATAATAATAGTATAATAGCCGAAGGCTCTTTTTTTTTTACATATGTTCCTGCCTACTTTTTCGTATGGTTTTTAGGCCACACTCTAATTGAACAGCTTTAATGCCGCACAATTGTTTGTTTGTTTTAATTCTATATAAAAAAAAATGTGCATCGCAGTACACTCAAAAAAAAAGTGCGACGTAGCGCATAATTGTTTACTTAAATTTGGTTTTTTTTTTTTGTTAGCCTCTAGCATCAGCTGGTCGTCGCCGGTTGGCACGCTGATGCTCCATCGATGGCGTAAAAAGCGGCCTGCTTTTCACGCTTGTAGTCTCAGCTGCTGATGTCCAAGGCCTCTGAGCTCAGGCGGTTCCGGTGCCGGTCATCGCACCAGATTTCTGTGGTCCAGGACAATCTTGGGGGTACTTCTTGTCTTCTTTTCGTGGTTGTGGAGGTGTTTTCATATTATTATTAATTACTTTCAATGTAGATATGTCTGAGTGAGAGTGAGTTTCTGGCTTGTTGCTTGTTTTCAATGATTTTAAAAAGTCAAATTCTTTTTGCAGTTTTTGTGCTACTTGAATATAATAGCCAATTAATGTGTGCTATTCTTTTCTTTTTTTTTTTTTACTTGGCACTCCTTCTCTCTTTGCCATTTCTCACACTCTACTCACTCAGAATATCCATTGGCATTTTTCGTTGCTCTTTTTTTTTTTTTTTTTTTTTTTTTGTTCCTTCTTCTTTTAGAAAAATCCTTTGCTCCTCCAACGCAGATTTGCGTGGATTTTAATAGGTCTCCACTTTCTTTTGTTGATTTGTCACAGTGGTGACGGTCTCCAGGTCACTTTGTTAATTTGTGACCACTGTCACGGTCGCCATGTAGATCCTTCCTTGACCGGGTTCCATTAGGTTTAAAGAATGTAAGATCGGACACGTCTGTGCCGTTTGATTGTAGTTTTTAGATTGATTCTTTATTCCAAATTATTCTTTTGCTTAAGCTTATTTTACATATATATTCTTATGCTGCGACTTATGCGACAGCTACAAAAGAGAGGGAGAGTGTCAGTACATACATACATACTGTTGGAGCGCATGCATCAAAGTGCTTGGTCAGCGGTCACACGCTGGCCTGGCTCTAGCTCATGTTACGCATGTGCATACAGTGCTTATGTGAATATATGTATGTGCATATACAAATGTACATACATATATGTTTATGGCCAAGGATATCCAGCAAGCGGAAGAAAACACCAATGCAGCTGTGTCCAGGATTCTGGAATGGATGGAGGCAAACTCACTGTCCATAGCCGCACACAAAACCGAGGCCTTGCTAATAAGCAGCAGGAAAAAAGTGGAAACAGCCAGGATCGAAGTCGCCGGATGCTCTATAATATCAAAGCCTGCCATCAAATACCTCGGAGGCATGATGGATCATAGGCTAACATTTAAAGCCCATCTGCAGTATACCGCAGATAAAGCTGCGAAGGCCACGTCAGCTATAACTCGGCTTATGGCTAACGTCGGCGGCCCCAAGCAACGGAGCAGATGGCTCATCTCGACGGTGGTAAGGTCCATCATACTATATGCCGCCGCCATATGGGCACCAGCGATGTCATCCCCCACCTACAGCCGGGAATGCAGATCGTCGTACCGAACATGCACACTTAGGACCATAAGTGCGTTTAGGACAGTCTCCGAAGATGCCGCCCTGGTGCTGTCTGATATGGCCCTACTAGACCTCTTGACTGACTAACTGGCAACGCAGATGGCGTGACTCAAACCATGGGAGCTGGACAAGGCGCCTTCTCCCCGGCATTCGGCCATGGTTTAATCGCAAACATGGCCAGACTGACTTCTATTTGACACAGTTACTGACGGGACATGGATGCTTTAAATCCTACTTGCATAGGTTTAAACATGAGACGGATCCCTTTTGCACACACTGTGCGGGGAATATAGAACACGCAGAACACGTCCTGTTTGTCTGTCCTAGATATACTGCTGAACGGGAAGAGCTAAGCCTAGGCATTGGGAGGCCATTTATAGTCAATGACTTTATGGATATCCTACTTAGCTCGCAAAACAATTGGCTATCTGTTAGCCACATGGCAGCAGTCATCATTCAATCCTTGCGTCGCGCTGAACGTACAGACATACGTGCCATCTCCCCCTCGTGAAGTAATACTTCAGCGTTGGTTCCGCGAGAGGGATACGGAGCATAGGGTAGGTTTTAGTGCGGTGCGGTGACCACTAACCAAGGTCGATACCAAGTCCCACACTTCGGCTTTCAATGCTTTCCCCCTATTTAAAAAAAAAAAAAAAAAAAAAAAATACATATATGTTCATGCTTAATTGTATGTTTATGTGAATATGTTTATGTGAATACTTCAATGTATACACATGAACATATTCAAGTGCACAATTATATTTTAATGCGTATATGTTTAATTGTTTATACTTGCAACAAAGTGTTACAAGTTGAGCTTATTGTATTGAATGATTATTTGTATGAATATAATATACCTCCCCTTTTTAGAGAATAACGTTATATTGTGGAGTTATTGTAATGATTATTGATATAGAAAGGTAAAATAAAGGTAAAGTAAAAGTGTATCTTACGAGAAAAAAAAATTTTTTTTTTGTTTTTCTTTTCTTTGTCTTGTTTTTAGAAATTGCATGAATTTGTTTTCAATAATAGATGAATCCATAAAGATTTTTATTTGTTGTTTTTATACCCTTGCAGAGGGTATTATAAAATTGGTCAGATGTTTGTAACGCACAGAAGGGGACGTTTCCGACCCCATAAAGTATATATATTCTTGATCAGCATGAGAAGCTGAGTCGATATAGCCATGTCCGTCTGTCTGTCCGTCCGTCCGTCCGTCCGTCCGTCCGTCCGTCTGTGCAAATCAACTTCACGCCGGCATCTTAAGAGCTATCGGAATGAAATTTCATATTTGAGCTACTTTTAGCCGGGAGATGATAAAGTATGAAATTTGTCAGGATCGGGCCACTATATCATATAGTTCTAGAACAAACATTTTTGAAAAATTGGAGTATCCCCATGAAATTTACCAATATGATAGTATTTAACATAAATTGACAGATCCCAAAATTTGAATCTGATCGGATAAATAGAACAGAAGTTACAGTCAACACAAATCGGTTCAAATGATGACCTAGTAGTCAGCAAGCAGCTCTGCTTGCTGCTCAAACAGAGCACATGCATACACACACACAGACGCAGCGCTACAAGAACTGTATGTGTATGCGTGTTGTGCTTTGCTTAGGGAATGATGCAAGAAGAAAGAAAATTTATTATAAAAAGAGAAATAATTTGAATGTTTTGTTTGTGTATTGATGAATTCAGTTGCAGGGAAAGAAAATTCAAAATGTAAAAAAATTATTACCAAAGACTGCAAGGGTAAGTTAAGCTGCAAAGTTAGCTTCTTTGATATTTTTTTTTATATTTTGTTTTGTTTTTTTTTTTTTTATGGTTGATCATTCCGAAAACGGTTTTAGTCTGTTTTTATGAACCTTCTGGTTTTTATTCTTATCATCTATTAGTATATTGTCATTTTCTTCTATACTCACTACCTTATAAGGCCCTATATATTTAGCATCTAGTTTATGACCTATTTCTTTTCTTAATAAGACTTTATCTCCTATTTTTAAATCAAAATCGGAAATATATTTGTCGTAATATTTCTTAATCTTTATGCTATTTCTATTCTAAATTTTATTTCCTTAGAGTCGTCGTCTAAATTGTATATTGGATCTATTCTATCTATTTTGTTAAAATCTATGAACTGATTTGGTAGTCTTCCAAATACTAGTTCGTATGGACAATATTCATGCACTGCCGAGGGTGTTGTGTTGTAACAATAAGTGAAATATTGTATCCAAGCATCCCAATCGGACCTTTCTGCTGATATGTATGACCGCATATATTCATTGAATGTTCTATGACTTCGTTCTATTGTCCCTAAAGTCTGGTGGTGGTATGCTGTAGATGTCAGATTTTTAATCCTCATGTACTTGCATATATCTGTTATAATCTGATTTTCATACTCAGTTCCCATGTCCGTAATGAGTGTTTTCATTGGACCGTACTGTAGTATACCATTTTCGAATATAGCTTTAGCTACATTACTTGCACTCTTAGATGCGACTGGAATGGCTATTAAGTATTTTGTCAGATCGCATATCATTGTGACAATATACTCATTTTCATTATCTGATTTTGGTAGCGGACCTATTGTGTCCACTATAACTTTATCAAAAGTCTTCGCTGGTGTTTCTGTTATTATCATAGGAGTCTTCGTATGTGTCGTCGTTTTTCACACCTGGCATTTATGACATCTCCTTATGTACTCTTTTATATGGCGTCGCATATTTTTCCAATAGTAGTGTCTTTTGATTTTTGCCAGTGTTCTGGTAATGCCAGTATGACCTCCTTGAATTGGATCATCATGATATGTAGACAGTATTGCTTCTTTTTCTTTTTCATTTGCTATTAGGGTCACCGGCCGGAGTAGCGCTACTCTTAATGTTTTCAATATAGTATTGCCCATATTTTTAAAAGAATCAATTGAAATAATTTCAAAGATCTTTTCGCTCGGTGCCAATTTTAGTTGGCTGATTTCAAGTATACCGGCTTGCATTTCAAGCCTTTGGAAGAACTGACCTAAGTCGAGAATTCCATTGGTATACAAATCGCTAACTTCAATTCTTGCCATAACTTTCTTTCCACGTTGCAGTGAACATTTAGATTCTGTTATTCGCAAGGTCACTACTTTCCGTACCTCGTCATTATTGATGACTTTGTATACGTTGGGCCTAGAAGCATTTTGAAGTTTTTGCCTTGGCAAAAGTTCTTTTTATAAGCTGCGCAGCTTCTAGCCGCATGCGTGTTAGTTTTGAACTCGGGTTGACCATGTAGAATAAATATGTTAATGGTCTATGGTCTGTTCGCACTGTGAAATGTTTTCCATATATGTATGGTCGAAAATGTGTTATTGCCCAATGTATTGCTGCTAGCTCTTGTTCTGTAGTACTTTTGTTGCTTTCACCTTTAGTGAACGCTCTTGATGCATATGAAACTGGAAGCTGGAGTCCATTATAGTTTTGTGTTAAAACTGCTCCACATGCTTGTTTGCTTGCATCTGTGATTATGCAAAATTCTTTGCTGAAATCTGGGTACTGCAATAGATTCTTATAAGTATTGGAATGCATTTTCGCATTCTGCTGTCCATTCGAATGGAACATTCTTTTTACATAATCTTGTTATGTGCCGGGAATATGCCGCGAAATTTTTTATAAAACGTCGATAATAATTACAAAATGCCACGTAACATCTAGCACTATCTGCATCATGTGGGACTGGATAATTCTTGATGACGTCAAATTTTGTGTCGTCTGGTAAGATTCCTTTGTCTGTGCATTTGTGACCTAGGAATGTCACCTCATGCATAAAAAATGAGAATTTTTCTGGATGCAGTTTTAGATTGTTTTTTCTGCAAAGTTTAAAAACATCTACTAAATTTTTAATCATATGTTGTTCAGAACAACCGATAACGATTAAATCATCCATATAGAGGAAAGCTTGGCTGGGCTCAAGCCCTGAGAATGCTATTGTCATCATTCTCTGAAATGAATTAGGTGCTATTTTTAGACCGAAAGGTAATCGCGTGAAGCGATATGAGCCATTGCTCGTTGAAAAAGACGTTATATCTCTTGATTTTTCTTCTAGTTCTATTTGGTGAAAACCTGACATTAAGTCAAGGCAAGAAAAATATTTTGCTCTTCCCAGTTGATCAAGAATATCATCAATTCTGGGGAGCGGAAACTTATCTGACAGCAATTTTTTGCTTATTTGACGATAGTCAATTACTAATCGCCAGTTTTTTTCCTTAGATCCCGAAAGTGTTTTCTTTGGGACTAGGAAAAGTGGGCTATTATAAGGCGAAACAGACGGTTCAACAATACCCTGTTCAATTAACTTTCCAACTTGTCGCTGGATCTCGTCTATTTGGCTATGCGGACTCCGGTAATTTTTCACATATACCGGTTCATCATCCTTAAGTCTTAATTTTTGTTTATAAAAATTATTTGTTGTGATCGGTTCGGTGTCCGAACACATCACTATACTCAGTGCATAACTTTTCAAGTTTGTCTTTGAATAGTGTTGGGAAATTTTTCTTCAATTTATGAATTACAGATTCTTTTCTTATATCTTTGGTATTTTGAACTATATCGTAGTTCGAAAGTGATTCAAATTTTAAATTGTTAAAGCCTACTATTTGGCATTTATCTGTAGTATTTAAGAGTTGGACAAAAGTACTTTGGGTTGTTGCAATAGTGTTTGCAACATAAACACCCAGTTTAATTTCCTGATTCGGAATTAGAATGTTACCTTCTGCTGAAGATAGTTCTATTTGGCGTACCACTTGGGATCTTGCTGGTAGAAGTGTTGAGTTATTACCAGAATTGAATGTTATTGGAACATAGATTGGGTACGTTAATTCTTGTGGTCTAAACCAATCTTCTGAATTGCCGTAATCTAATTTGCAATTAAAAGTTTTTATGAAATCTAATCCTATTATTCCATCGCATGGGATTGCGAAATCTGAATGAAGCAGATAAAATTCGTATGGAATAATGTATTTATCTGTCTGTAATTCTATTGAGACTAGGCCTTTGGAGTTTATTACTCCTTCTCCTATGCCTCGAATGTCTACGGTTGTTTACTTGGATGTCGTGAAATACATCAGAATTTTCTTTTATTATTGAAATATCTGCACCGGTATCAATTAGGAATGTTATTTTCTTATTGGTTTTAACGTTCTTAAATGATACAAAATTATTAAGACTTAGGTTAATAGAGTAGACTTTATTTTTTAATTTTGAGCATTTGGAGGAGCTTGTCCGTTTCCCTGGTCCCTTTGGGTAATTCGGACATTTGTGTTGTTATTACCATTCTGTTGGTTATTTGTGTTTTGTCTATTATTATTGTGTCCACCTCCACGGCCGCCTCTTCGGTAGCGTGAATAATTTTGGACTCGTTTGGCTCTGTGGGCATGGCTATTGCTCCAATTCGAATTGTTATTGTTCCAATTCGAGTTGTTTCTCCAATTACCATTATTGTTATAGCGGCGTCTACCGCGGTCATTATGCTGGGCATAAAAAATGGTATTATTTTGGGAACTTCCTGTGGAGCCCGACTCTACTGAAAGAGTGGTAAATCTAGTGATGGCTTCTTTAGCTGAATCAAAGTTTCCTGATTCCATTAATATCTGGACTCTTTGACTTTTGGTATGACTTACCATAGCATTCACTGCCATTTTGGTAGTGTATTTTATTGCTTGTTCAGTTGGAAGACCATCCGAAATATATGCGCCTTTAAGGGCGTCGGTCAACTCAGTAATCTCCTTTGTGTATGAAGCACAGTTACGGGTGTTTCTGTGCAGATTTTTAATTTTTGCTGTTAAAAGATCCACTGATTCACCCTTGAAGATTGTTGATAGTTTTCGTATTACTTCATCAATCGTTGTTTCAGAGCTTAGAGTATTACCCGCTTGACCTTTCAATTTTGATTTTATAATTTCGATGGCTACTGCTTCATGCGTTTCTTTTATGGTGTCAAGTACGCGAAGCGCCCCAATGAAACCTGGTAGATTTTTAATATCACCATCGAAGTATGGTAGCAGCCTGCTGGCTGTGTTTATGAATTCTACCACTGTTTGAGTCATTTTGTTGTTTTCTTTTGGAATCGCTGGTTTGTTAAGAATTATGTTTGATTGATCAGAGCTCACTGATGGTTCTTCTTGACCTATTTCTTCATCAGCCATTAGTTGCGTTTTTTTTTCCAGTACTATTGAAGTTTCCAAATCAGATGTTTGTTTAAATTCAATATTGTGTCTGGTTAGCACAGTTATTGCTTTTTGTTTGTAATCACTGTAGAACGCATTTGCGGCTGTTTTTTGCCCTGCCTTTAGTTTGCTATAGTGCTCAGTTAATACTGCTCTAATAGCTTGGAGCTTTTCAGTTATTATTTTCGTGTGTTTGGTTACTGTGTCTTGGGATGTTTCTCTGTTTTGCGAGCGGCACTTACAAGACTTAGTTAATTCTTGTGCGTGTATTCTAGCTTTTCCTATTATCTCATCCCAAGTAACCATAGTTTGTTAAAAATAACAAAAGTTTCGAAAATGTTTATGGTTGTTTGTTTTTTTTTTTTATTCTGTATCTATTATTTCTACATCTGATTGTGAGTCGGTAAGATCGATTGGTTCTTTACTCGATTCTGATATGTCTATCAGAGCGATTGAGTCCTTGAAAAGTTCGTGGACCCATCCGGGCACGTCTTTACGTAAAGGAGTCTTAGCTAACAATCTACTATAAGCTACTTTTATGGATTTTTCCATAAGATCTACAATATTTTTTTCAAATTTGTAGTTGTGGGCTATCCAATACCTTATTTCCTTGTATTTGTGATTTGTTTCGCCTGATTGTATCAGCAAATCGAGGAAAGGTAAATATTTTTGTAGCTTTTTTGTTTCTTTCTTATCCATATTCTACACTAACTTGTTAAGCCTATTAGTACGGATGTATTTATATATAAAAAAAATTATGTGGTCTTACTGCCTTGGTTCCCCCATTAGGTAGAAACGATATGTGCCTGCTTCATTTGAAAAACAGCATACATATGGTACTGTGAGGATGAAACTCATCTGTACCCTAGAGTCTCCTCGAACTGGGAAATCTTCTCCCGTTATATTGAGGTAAGCTGATCTAATTTGTACCAAGCATATTGAGTTTTATGGTGAATTGATCTGCTCATTTCTAAAAACCTCAATTAAATCTTGGACAATACTGGGATGCCTAGCGTTTATTTTTTGAAAATATCTATCTAGAGCGGCCATTATTTTTCAGATTTTCCTTTAATCTATAGTCGCTTGTGTGCATATGTATTTTTAGACCTTATCTAGGTCATTATCTTGGCTTAGGGCTCTTTTGGTTACACATTTATTGTGCAATAGGTAAGCTTTATATAATACATATGCGCACATTACTACGACAATTATCAATAACAATATGTTCGTTAACCTCAAATCAGTATTTGATGATTTGATTTTATTTATTACATTAGCAGTGGAGTCTACTGATTTTGTTTCTATTAACCCCATTGTGGGTATAAGAGATAAATCATCAAATTTACTTATGGAATTATCGAACATATGGAGTTTATTAAAAAATTTTTTTTTTTGTATAATTCTAATAATAATCTCACTGACTAACGCTCCTATATGAGACTATTTTAATTTAATAACATTAATATGACAAATACGGAGAAAAGAGAAGAAAAAATATATATATATATATAGGAACAAGAGCCCCTAAAAACAGCTCAAAACCTTTTGTTCAGAAATAAATTTTTTTTTTTTTTTTTTTTTTTTTTATATATGTATCGGCGAGTGAAGGATTTGAGGTATTTCTGAATCGTTGTTTCCATTGTTGGCTTCCATTTTTCCACAGGGTTTGTGCAGCGAGTCTCGACGTGCTTTCAGGTTGAATTTCAGAAAGAAAAAGAGACTGAATTCTCTCAACCACACACCGAGCCACACTCGATGACAGCCTATGCTGTCATCGCACAAATCTAGTGTTAAACAGTTCTACATCTGTCATGATATTCATTACTTAACACTGAGCAATTCGCCTTAACAGTAGGCACACAATTCAAATTATTAGAAATGCCTAATTCAATCTCCGACACGGTCATCCTGACAAATTACACGTCCTCGTGTAGCAGGAATATAAACCACTTTTACAAACATCATTTTCACATCTTTGTTTTAACTAACTGAACCAAAAACATTCTCTTTTATGCAGTTTGACAAATCCAGTTTAATGTTAATTAGAAATCTCTTATTTGCTATAACATATTTCGTAACTTAAAATTCTTATTTCATATTCTTCTACTTGCATATTTCAACATTTGTTTGTTCATATCTCTTTTACAATTCATTAAACATTACAATGTTTTCAATATTTTCTTATTTTATAACCTCCACATTTTCATTCTTATCAAACAACATTTTCGCTTTTAGTTTTACAAACATTCTCTTTTCTTTATGTTCTCATTTACGTTTCAAGAATCCACGGCAAGGTACCACCACGTAGCATCGACAACACACTCTTTCATTCACATCATTCCCCTAGTGCCTCATTCACTAGTCCATACGGTCTTTTTCACCCGTCTCTTTATCACAGTCTTTTCCAACTGTTTCCATACGGTCTGTTTCACCCGTCTCTTCATCACAGTCCTTTCCAACTGTTTCCATACGGTCTGTTTCACCCGTTTCACCACAGTCTCTTTCAACTGTGCCATTACGGTCTTTTTCACCCGTTTCACCAGATGAATCAAACTCATCTCCGTCGATATCCAGCTCGCTTGGTACCTGCACCTCTGGCATTCTCCGTAAACTATCATGTGGGTACTTATACTGTCTTTTACTTGATATGGACTTCAACGTATATCTATCGCCTTCTAATACTTCTATGACCATAAAAGGTCCACGAAACTTAGGGTCCAACTTAGTCTGTTGTCGCTCACTATTTTTGATCAGAACATAATCTCCCTTACTGAATTTGACTACTTTTGCCTTGTCTTTATCAAATCGAAGTTTGTCATAGCTTGCTGCATTGTCCATATTTCTTTTAGCCTGAGATCTTTGTTCATTTAAGTCTATCGCTGTCTCATCATCATCAATGGGAACTAATCCCAATGGTCGAGCACTCTTACCGATTAATAATTCTAACGGACTCGATTTTGTAACTCGATTAACTGTACAGTTTAATGCTAATTGAACGTCCCCTATAGCATCTTGCCATGAACGCTCACTGGATTCAACGATAGTTAATAGATTTTTTAAAGTGCTCATCACTCTTTCGACCTGTCCATTTGCCCGGCTAGCACCTGTCGCTATCAGGTGAAGCTGAATTTTCTGAGAAGCACAGAATTCGACAAATTTCAATCCCGTGAAACTTCTGCCTTGATCAGCCACTAAACGAGCAGGTACTCCAAAAAGCCCAATCGATGACTTTAATGCGTCAATACAACTAACTGCGTCAAGCTTATAAGTGTGGTACAAATAAACATATTTTGTAAAACCATCGATTTGAACAATGACATACTCTTTACGATCGTTCTTCCCACTAAGTTTTCCAGTGATATCTATATGCAACGTGTGCCACGGTATGCTAATCTTCGGAATCGAATGCAGTTCCACTTGGACTTTTCCGGACGCTGATTTTGTCACCCTACAAGTGATGCAATTCTCTACAAACTTTCGAACGTACTTCGCCATTCCCGTAAACCAGTAATGCTCGTACACTTTATCTAGGGTCTTTTCCCAACCTAAGTGTAAGATCGATTCATGTACTTGGTTTATTACAGACCATCTAAAGGTTCTAGGAATGACTGGCAAACAACGAGTCCTACCATTTCTTTGAATTTTTCTGTAAAGCACATTAGCTCTCATCTCATAAGTTGCAGCTAAATCTTTAGAAAGTTCACCCTCATTCAACTTGTTAATTGTTTGCAAAATATCCTGATCACGTTGTTGTTCGGCTTGAATCCAATTATCAGAAATTTCGATCAACTGTACATGCTTTTCTACAACTTTATTTTGATTCTCTTTTTTCTTATCAGGCAAAGGATTCCTTGACAGAAAATCTACATGGGCCATACGTTTGCCTTCGCAATATTGAATATCAAAATCGAATGCTTGAAGGAATGCCCACCAGCGATACACTCTAGGTGATAGCTCAATTTTTGTTCTAGAAGCCTTTAACGAATTACAATCAGTAAAAAGGACAAACCTATTACCATGTAGATAATGTCTAAAGTGTTTAACTGCATTAACTACCGCGAGTGTTTCCAACTCATAAGACGTGTATTTCGATTCACACACACTAGTAGTTTTACTGAAATATTCAACCACATACGGTTTATTTTCAATTCGATGCAAAAGTATGGCTCCATAGCCAATGGCACTTGCATCTGTATGCAGTTCTATGGGGTATTTAGGATCAAATATTACCAAGACTGGTTTGCTTGTAAGGATATCAATAATCTGTTTGCGAACCTTCTCATGTTCATTCGTCCAATCAAAATTAATTTTAATAGATGTAAGAGAGTAAAGAGGTTTCAATAGCTGGGAGAATCCTGGTACAAATTGGCGAAAATACGAAGCCAATCCTATAAATTGCCTCAATGTTGTAATTGACCTGGGTGGTGGCAATGCGCATAATGCTTCAATTTTACGCAAATTTGGACGAATTTCACCCGCCTGTACTTCGTATCCTAGATACTGAACAGAACTCCTCAAAAATGAGCATTTTTCTACATTAAACGAAAAGCCTGCCTTAGTCAAAATATTCAAGACGATCTCTAATCTTTCAATAGCTTCTTCCTTAGTTGACGCCACGATCATTATATCATCCATATAGACGATAACGTACGAAAATGCCAAATCGCCCACTGCTTTCATCACAGCTCTTTGAAAAACCGACGGTGCGTTCTTTAGACCAAACGGCATCGCTAAAAACTCAAATTGTCCGTCGGGAGTGACGAATGCAGTGTACTCAATAGAGTTCTCGTGTAATGGGACCTGATAATACCCGCAAGCCATGTCCAAGCAAGTAAAGTATCTTGCTCCACGCAATCTAGCTATCTGATCTGAAATTAATGGTAGAGGAAACTTATCTGCAATGGTATTTCTATTTAATTCCCTGTAATCGACACAGAGTCTTACAGATCCGTTTTTCTTTTTTACTAAAAGTGCTGGACTAGCATAAGGTGAACTGCTCGGCCTTATTACATTATAATCTATTAGCTCTTGAACTTTTGACCGGAGTAATTCTCTTTCACTGGGACTGAATCTGTAAGAGCGTCTTTGCACAGTCTTGGTGGGTTCTACTAATCGAATTGACATTACACCAGTAGTTACGCGAGTTAAAGGAGTTCCGCGAATGAATGATTTTGAATGCTTTTTTAACAATCTTAACAATTGATTTTTATCTTCTCCCTGTGCTTCAGTTACTAAATTATTAAAATCATTTTCGTAACTTTTTACAGAACAAACGTTAACTGTTTTGTCTTTAATTATTTCCACACCTTCTGTTGATACTATAGCAGAGTATCCTTGTGCTAAAATTTCGCGGCCAATTACAATATTATTTTTCATATTATTATCTTGGACTACATGAAATACTACTTCGATACAATTTCCATTTATCATTACATTACTTGTGATTTGAATTGACGAAACTACACTAACATTACCAATTCCACTTAATGATATTACGTTATTTGTTCTTTTCCCAGACAGTTTGTGTGCTATGCTCTCTTTGACTAACGAGCATTCTGCGCCTGAATCAAATGTAACTGGAAAGTTCTCACCTCGGTGCAACATAATTGCTTTTGGTTCATCAACGACACATAGGTTAACCCTCTTATGCACACGTGATCCTGCGTCACCATCCGAACTCTTGGGGCATTGAGTAGAAATGTGTCCCGGCTCGTGACATCGATAGCATGTCACGACTTTAGCACGCCCTGACGAAGCTCGCTGATCTTCTCCAGAAGTAGAAGTTTTCTGCACTCTGCATTCCGACTTTCTGTGTCCAAGCTTCCCACATGAGTAACATTTGATTGGCAATGTTTTAGCACGCTTTGCAATTGAATAATCGTCTGAAGAGCTGGACCGCTTATTGTCAAACGAAAAGACTTGTAACTCGGACTGTAAGTCTCGTCTGCTGCGAATAGTCCCTGTGTACGCAATTCGTTGTAGTCTGCGGTCATAGTTTGCTAAATGACCAAGAACAACCGATGCAGCAATTTGCTCATGGTCCATGCCACGCCATTTTGTTAAAAGTGACGTCATTAGCCGACTCGCACACACGGCAAGACACTCGCCAGAATTTGGACGACTGTTCAGCAAATTCAAAATAGTTGCGGCCGGTGTCTCTGAGTTTTCGTATCTTTGCTCGAAAAGCTGTCTAAATTGTTCCCATGTGATGCCTGGGTAGCAAATCTGCGATAACCACTGCGAAGAGCTTCCTTCCAATGACTTCGTCAAGGCCAAAATTAACGCACTACCTTGCAATGGATTTTCTTTTAGAACGATGTCCACCGTAGCACACCATTGCGTGGCGTTGGCTCCAGCAACGTCGGAGTTAAATTTCGGTAGAACAATTTCTCCATCTTGTCGAGACTCACTAGGCGATGCACGAAAAGTTTTTGCTAGCTCCCAGAAGTTTCGATTTTGTTGTTCCAATAAAATGCGAAACTGCTCCTCATTTATTGTTGGTCTTGAGTTAGATCCCACTTCTGATATCGGCGAGTGAAGGATTTGAGGTATTTCTGAATCGTTGTTTCCATTGTTGGCTTCCATTTTTCCACAGGGTTTGTGCAGCGAGTCTCGACGTGCTTTCAGGTTGAATTTCAGAAAGAAAAAGAGACTGAATTCTCTCAACCACACACCGAGCCACACTCGATGACAGCCTATGCTGTCATCGCACAAATCTAGTGTTAAACAGTTCTACATCTGTCATGATATTCATTACTTAACACTGAGCAATTCGCCTTAACAGTAGGCACACAATTCAAATTATTAGAAATGCCTAATTCAATCTCCGACATATGTATTTCAAGCTTCTGTCTTATTTGCTTGAATACGAATATTGTTTGAAATATAAAAAAAAATTTTTATGGATTCATGGTTATTAATTTTTATTTAAAAATTTATTATTATTTTTTTTTTTGTAATATTTTAATTTTTATATGTTTCAAGTGTAGTATAATAGAATACTACAATAATAATAGTATAATAGCTGAAGGCTCTTTTTTTTTTACATATGTTCCTGCCTACTTTTTCGTATGGTTTTTAGGCCACACTCTAATTGAACAGCTTTAATGCCGCACAATTGTACATTGGTTGTTTTAATTCTATATAAAAAAAAATGTGCATCGCAGTACACTCAAAAAAAAAGTGCGACGCAGCGCATAATTGTTTATTTAAATTTGGTTTTTTTTTTTTTTGTTAGCCTCTAGCATCAGCTGGTCGTCGCCGGTTGGCACGCTGATGCTCCATCGATGGCGTAAAAAGCGGCCTGCTTTTCACGCTTGTAGTCTCAGCTGCTGATGTCCAAGGCCTCTGAGCTCAGGCGGTTCCGGTGCCGGTCATCGCACCAGATTTCTGTGGTCCAGGACAATCTTGGGGGTACTTCTTCTCTTCTTTTCGTGGTTGTGGAGGAGTTTTCATATTATTATTAATTACTTTCAATGTAGATATGTCTGAGTGAGAGTGAGTTTCTGGCTTGTTGCTTGTTTTCAATGATTTTAAAAAGTCAAATTCTTTTTGCAGTTTTTGTGCTACTGCCCATGGAGGTGGTGCTTGGCTTGAATATAATAGCTAATTAATGTGTGCTATTGTATTGAATGATTATTTGCTTATGTGAATATATGTATGTGCATATACAAATGTACATACATCTATGTTTATGCTGCTATGTCTATGCTTGTTTATTCTGATAATGGTACAAATTTTGTGGGAGCAGCTAGGAGGCTCGATGAAGAATTCAAAAAAGCAGTTGAAGATAACGTTTAGGTTGCCCCTGTTCTAGAGCGAGAACAGATTAGCTGGCATTTTAGCCCCCCGGCAGGACCTCACTTCGGAGGTATATGGGAAGCTGGGGTAAAGTCGGTGAAGTATCATCTAAAAAGAGTCATAGGAGACGGTAACCTCACATATGAGGAACTTGCTACATTATTGTGCCAAATAGAAGCCGTTTTAAATTCACGTCCGTTGTATACGACGGGTGAAGATATGGAAAACAACGAAGTGCTAACTCCCGGTCATTTCCTAATTGGAAGACCAACATTAGAAGCAGCCGAGTCCATATCAGAGGAAAAAATTGGAAACTTAGACAGATGGAAATTAATTCAGAAAATGAAAAAAAGATTTCTGGTTAAAATGGAAAGATGAATATCTATATACTCTCCAGCAGAGGAATAAGTGGCGACGAACCACAGAAAATTTAGAGAATGGTCAAGTCGTACTGATTAAAGATGAAAATTGTCACCCAGCTAGGTGGCCTCTAGGCAAGATTGAGGAAATTCATAAAGGCAGGGACGATACAGTAAGAGTGGTAAAAATCAAATTGCAGGAAGAGTCAATTACAAGGACTATAAATAAAATTTGTCCACTCATTGGGGTAAAATCATCAGAAGACGTGGAGGAAAACCGATATCGGAAAACTACCAGATTCGATCATCTGTCCAAAGTAGGAACCGTAATGATGTTAGCAATGTTGATGCTACTTTGTCAATTGTCGAATGCAGCAAGCATTAAAGATAATCCACCAAAAATTACGGTAAAAGAACTAAACGCAACAGCCGCATTGTACTTAGATCCAATGGGTGAGGTGGAGTTAGTAGTATACTATGACATGTCGGCATATTTTGAAATGCTAACTAAAGGTGACAGATTGATTCCTAAAACGAGGGTTTTATGTCAAAAGTTTAATAATTTCGAAGACCAATGCTATTTCATATTAGACTACACGATAAAACGAATTACGGAAATCGAAGAAAATTATAGATTGTCCATGAATTCATAGACCATGTCCGTTTGAATTCATCGGTTCACTGTACCATATATTATTTGGAATCATGGATGCAGATGACAGAGTACAAATGGAAGAAAACATGAGTAGTTTACTGACAAATCAGCAAAATTGGAAACATATAGAAAAAAAAACAGTCATCGATAGTAGTCTCCACGGCAAACATTCTAAAGACAACTATAGATGAAATAAATTATAACTTTTTTCAACATCAACAACCAGATTAAAAACATGATAAAAGTACTAAAAGAAAGCTATTACGCATATAGAAAATCCATCCAGTTCTTCATGATTGTAAGGCTGAGTTGAGTTATAAAACTTTTAATAGACATTAATCATGGCATCTCGAACCCTAACATTTTATAACTAAGCCAGATTAGTTTGAAATAACGAAAATAAAGGACAAGCTGTCCAAAGCGTTAGTACTACAAAGTGAAAGAACAGGTACTGAGTAAAAAGATATACATATGTACTGTGTTGACGGCCAAGGGTATTTTTATTGACAGAAAAATAATTATAAATGCAAAAACATCCCTCTTCGGCAGACATCCGTCTTTTATCTATAAACTTATTCCAGTGCCTGAATGATGAAGCAATAATCAAATGGTAATGGTCCATATAGATAGCCAGTTCTTAATATATATAATTTAGAAATAGACTCGTATCATTTATTGTCTGAATCAGCTATGCAAAACTGCCCAACACGAATTTGGCGTTGAAGTAGTGCCAATGATAATGCCTGTGAGCTGACAGCTCTTAAACAAAAAACCAAATCGATTATTGAGACAAGATCTAACTGGGTAGAATTAGATAGCAGCATTAGTTGGTTATTCAAGGTCCCACCTAAAACTAAGGCCAGAATCCAATGTGGTAAAGAACAGCAGGAGGTAGTGGATATACCAGAACAAAGAATTTTGAGCCTCAGATCAGGCTGAACAGCTAGGGCAGAAGATAAAATTTTAGTGGTTCATCGTAGCATCCAGTCGGAGCCGTACGTATCTATTAAAACGTTGCACGTAGGCGCTATTAGTAACATGGCAAACATAGTATGGAATCCAGTAGAAGGAACACCATATTGAATTACTAGGTTTAAACTTTCATCATGTAACCGGTCATACTACCTTAATATCTTATCTTATCTTACTAATTTCAATATTCATATTATTTTGTATAAAAGACATTAAGCTTAAACGCAAATCCTAAAACGCCGCATTTGGCGTTTCTTTGCATCTGAAATGGCTTTACCAAGTCAGATGCACCAAAAAAAAATATATAAGAAAAAAAAAAATATATAAAAACAAATTTAAGTCATAAAGATTCATATGACAAGTATTGCTTAAATCCAAACAAAACATGCATCCGCGCTCTGTGAAAAACACTTAAGATTATAACAACGGCGCACTATCAAGTAACCAATGTTGAGCATGAAATAAACAACAAACAATTTTCAACCTCCGAAAACGTATTTTTAACCCTCATAGAGTTTTAAAGTTCATTTATATACACAACACTTTGTTCATATTTTGAATTCAACGAAAGAAGATCGGGAAGATGGTTCTAGATTCCCTGTTCATTTTGGTCCTTCAGGAAAAAGGACCTCAGCAGTTTTGCAACACCAGTGGTAAGTGACTCAGAGAGTGAATCAGCTCCTTCAAGTCTGAATTCTTATGCAAGTATAAATTCTAAGACCAGATTTTTAGTGTGACATATTTCTATTGTATATACATGTAAAAGAATTATTTGTATATAAACAAATATAAAGTTTTAAAGATCAGTTTACAAAAACAAAAAGTATCAATGGGACGAGAACCCAAATGTAATGAGTTCACAACTTATTCTTAATTAATTACAACGTGTAATGCTCAACTTAAAAAGATTTGACTTCTCAGGTTTATTTTTCTGACGACTTTCGACTTCTTTCGCTGGCGACATTACGCAAAATTCAAATATATGTACCTTGTATAGATATATCAGTTTTATTGTTTTGTAAGGCAACTCAAAATAATTTAAAAAATAAAAAAAAAAAACAAAACAAAGTGTAATTAACAAAATCATACTCTATCCATTAGAGCTCAACTTGAAGAATAAGAAGATAAAGCATTGTGTAATTAACAAAACAACATTATCAACAACAACAATATCCGCTTTAAGTGAAACTCTGCTTTTATTTATATTTTTCTGAATGGTTTGTGCAAATTTTTATGGTTACCTTCCAGTATTGTCGGGGATCCACATCTTCATCCGAGTTAAAATGTTGTCGAAGGTCAAGTATTGCGTCTGCCGTTTTTTGTATAGGCAAGTCTTCAATATTTTTTGGAACAAATTGAAATATGGTTTGGCGATTTTAAAGCGGTGTTGGCGGCCCTGATGTATTGAGTATGTTATCATCAATGGAGTTTTTGAAGATTGTCATCTGATTTTCTAATAATTTAAAATTTAGCAAGTACAGCGGCCAAACAATCTATATTCAGACCGCCCTGCACTACTAAATTAATAGAATAAGCAAAGCAAAATAGATTTGATATTTTAAGTAATTCGCTTGCTTTAATCATAGAAATAGCATTATCTGTAACTATTGCAACAACTTTAGAAGATATGTACCAATTGTCGAAAATGGCTTCTAAAGTTTTAATAATATTTTGTGCTGTATGCAATTGCAGCTTAAACTGATTGGAGATGAATGTGCACGTTACAGTTATAAACGATTCATTTGCCTGCGATGTCCAGAGATCTGTGGTAATAGCACATGAATAATTTGTTTGTAATATTTCCATTAATTTAATTGATTTTTCTTTGAACTGCTCTGCCATTAACACATTTTTTAATGTCTTGCGACATGGTAATTTATAGCGCGGATCAAAAACATTTAGAATGTTCAGAAATCCAGTATCTTCGACAACCGAAAAAGGACGCATATCTGTGGCTATGTATTTCATAACAACGTTATCAAGTTCAGTTTTTCGACTGCGATTTGAATAATAGCTTGCACTGACAAAAGAATCATTTTTGATGAAGACATCGCTAAATCTGCAACGTTTAAAGCGATATACATAAGTGATTAAAGAGATTGGACATGTTTTCACTTGTTTTATACACTTTGTCGCAAGCGGTACACTTTGCCGACTTTCCATATTTGGATTTTACGAAAAAATACCATACTTTTGATTTTCCAATCCTGTGTCTTTTAACTTCATTATTTTCCTCATCTGAGCTGTTAATTTCTGCTGCGCTAGTTTCTACAAATACACATACATATACACAAATACGATTGGCACATATAAAGTAAAACTTATAATTACCTTTTCTCGATTTTTTCGATTCACTAAGTATTTCTCCATGCTTAGAGCCACCAACTCACACCATATTAACTTTATCTAGAATGGTAGTAATGTAGAATTATTTGAAAATTTAAATATTAAATTATTTGATTTTTTTTACCTTTTTACCTAGTGCTTTCCGCCAATTTGAGTGATATTAGCGAAAAAAAAAATCGATGGTGGCACAAAACAGTAAATATTCTATACCTCGATAGTGCCCATCGATAGATTCCCAGCTCTACTCCCAACTAGCCAGGGTTACAAAAACGACCAGCAACCCAGCACCCATCTTACATTCGGCCATCCTGATATTAGTCACCCGACCCCGATGACAACTCGTCCGAATCTTGGTTCTTCCGCCTTGATGCGCTTTTTTAAATCGTGACGACGTTTTTGATTTTATAATCATAATCCCTTGTGGATAGCGACTGACAATCCACATGATTAAGTCTCTCTCCAGCTCTATGCCCCACATCAAAGTTAATATCCTGCAAATAAACCATCCATAGCGCCACATATCTAGGTGCATCCTTTTTGTTTATTGTCTGCTTAAAGGCTGCGCAATCCGTTACAACTTTAAACTTAATGCCCAAAACGTATTGCCTAAACTTTTGGCAGGCAAGGTATACTGCTTTCGCTTCCAAAATATAGCTATGGTGTCGAGCCTTAGTTTCCGAAGACTTTTTTATCCAAAAAACTGGATGCAACTGGCCATCTTTCCATTGCAACAATGCGTCTCCAAATCTCATTTTTGACGCGTCTGTGTGAATTTCTGTGTTAGCATTTCGATCATATAATTTAAATACTGAATTGTGAGAGCTCTTTATAATTCTTCAAAAGCCTTGAGTGGAACCGCATCCATCCTTAAAGCAACGTCTTTACGCAAAAGATCAGTCAGTGGTCGGGCAATAATTGAATACACCTTAATAAACTTGTGAAAAAATCCAGTTAAGCCCAGAAATTCTTGAATTGCCTTTATATTTTCTGGTACTTTAAACTTGCTGACAGCTTTGGTCTTCTCTTGTCCTGGCTTGTTTTGTTCATCGTTGATCGATGTAGAAATTTACACTTCTTCCATATATAAGTCCTGTTCAATGAAAGACGTTAGTATTTCTTGAATTTATTTATAATCAAATAGGCACTAGCACATAATAATAGTCGTCGCAACCAACACATAAATTGGGTGGACTTCGGAGCGACATTACAAAGGTAGAGATGGGGGGCCAAAGACACAGCGATGAACACCCGATGTAGCTACAATTGGTATCTGATCTTACAACGAATAATGCATTTCTTTTATAGTAAAACTAGATAGCTCACTAGTGCATAGTTCGACATAGTGTTAGGTCAGCAAAATACGTCTTTATTGATAATAGCTAACTATAGCAACTTGATGAACTAGGTCTTAATTGTTAACTGCTGACCATATCAGATCTACTTATGACTGATGAGCCATCGATATCTATAATCGGGTTACATACTTATATTGGCATACATTTCCATTTTTCTATATTATAATTGTCTTAATGTTATCTTATTTTATATAATCTAAACACAAACATACTACCGGCCGTTGAACACTTGTTCAACGTTATACAACGTTGACCGCAAAATTGCTGGGGGCTGGATTTGCTGCAGCGGGAGTCGGCATAGGATTAACGATCCTCACGGTTGTCTGCTCTGGACCATTGTGCCTTGGGGTTCGGGAGCATCTCCTTATTCCATATACCATCACAAGAACCAATGGTATAGTTAGTGCTACGTAGGAGACGATAACATGGTGTGCCGGCTGGCTGGGGTCTTCTGGTAACTTCCAGTTTTGCTTAGTTTCCAGTTTTCCTTGAATGTTGCTTAATTCGTCGTAGCTTAGTTGCATCTTCGTGAATTGTGTTGTTGTTGGCGCTACTTTTGTTGGGCCAATGCTGAAGTTGACAAATCGGACATATGACAATTTCATTGTGTCTGTCGTAGTAATACGGTGACCTGTTATTCGTATAGCAGAACTCCTTGCTGTACACGTCGGGTCTAGAGTTAACAATCCAGTCTTCTTGATAGTGACACTTTGTATATTATCGTCACAGGTCACTGCGAGTTCAATTGGTCTGGTGGTGGCAAAAATCCACTGATTTTTGTGATACAAATGACCTGTTTGTGTGTTGTATTTGGCAGGTTGATGATTTTGTGTTTTTGAATAGCTGGAACTCACAGTTGCTATTAGCCGTATACGTCGTTTGTTTATCAAAACAGATATATTGCTCGTTGTTGAGCTGGTGTTGGGCTCTTGAGAGCCCAATGTATTGATTTTGTTCCTTGTTGACAGCAAGTAGTGGAATTTTAATGTTCATGATTACAATCCCAGGAGTTCCAATTGCTGGAATGGGTACCAGGTTATACAGTTGCACTGCCTGCATTGTACGTGACCTTAAATATTACATAATTGTTTGCGATTGTGCCTTGTGCCTTCATTAAGCCATATAATTGCAAGACATCGTTATCTGGAACTGGCAAATCTAAACCAAACGGAAGATGTCTCATAAGTTGATTCAGATGTTCCCGAAGCTGGCCTGGTGATAGTAATAACGGGCTTATTTTTCTATGATGGGCATCTGTAAATACTCGGGAAATTTCGGTTTGAATTCGTTGCAAATTCTCTGCAATAACTGTCATCTGAGTAGTTAGCGTGATGTACCATTGCAATGCCTTTTCTGCATTGTCCTGGACCTTGGTTTCATCTGATTTTCAATCGTGGCTTCGTCTCGCTTAATGATATTTATCGTTGAGTCAATTACAGATGTCTGATTTTGCAGCAAGTTCAATAAGTAGTCTTCATTTGATTTAACCTTTCTTATGGTGCCTGACATCTTTGTTGCATATTTTGAGTCCAGCACACCAAATAAGCCGTTCGCAATGTTCCCAATTATATCTAAGATCATTTCCTGTCCGGAGCTCTGAGTTGACATGCTCAAAGTGCCTTTGCATTGCGGTGCATGCCTCTGGAACCTTCATTAACACGCATATTTCTCCAACCTTTACTAATCCGTCTGAAAATGTCTTCAGGTCGGCCCAATATGGTTCGAGATCGTAAAATGCCACAATAGTCCAGTCAGACGTTGCCATCCTTCCTGTGCCAATACTTTCATAGTATATGCCTGGTTTGGGGTTGAATCGAGTTATGTTAGTCCTTTGAGCAAATACCAGAGGAAGTAACAACAGCATTAGGCAGATCGTCATTGCTAACGGTGGCAGATCGATCGATCCATCCAGGCCTGGATACAATTTAACAATTCGTCCAATTGGCCACTGTAAGATTGGCACATTATCCTCCTTTAAAATTACCATCATGCCTTCTTTGACATTGTTATAGGTTTTTTTCCATTTAGATGTACCCTGCAATTCTTGTAGGTATTCTTGAGACCATTGTGTCCAGAATGTATGCTTAAGCCGTTGCACTAATTCCCATTGCTCTGTGCTACTGGCTCTGCATCTGGTTGGGCTACTAATAGTTCTCCGATCAATAGATGGCCTGGGGTTAGAGGTGTCAAGTCGTTGCGGTCGTCTGAGTTTGGGGTTAACGGACGAGAGTTCAACACTGCTTCAACATTGACAATGATGGTAGCCAGTTGCTCAAACTAACGTTGCTGTCGATACGTTTTTCAACAGTAAATGCTTAGCGGATTTTACCGCAGCTTCCCATAATCCTCCGAAATGTGGAGACCGTGGTGGTATGAAGTTAAATTGCACTCCTTTTTTGATTGCAAAATTCCTTAATACTACCTGATGCCGTTTCTGAGTGTATTGTATCGGTCAGTTCTTTAAAATGGTTGTTTGCTCCGACAAAGTTTGTTGCATTATCGCAGTATAATGTCTGGCATCTTCCTCTGCGCCCAATAAAGCGCTGAAGGGCGCCCACAAATGAGGAGGTGGACAGGTCTCCAACCAACTCCAAGTGTACTGCCTTGGTTGCAATGCATACAAATACTGCAATGTAAGCTTTGTCGGGACGTTTTCCCCGAACCTTATGGTGGATCCAGAATGGTCCACAATAGTCTACTCCGGCGTTGAGAAAGGGTCTATTCTGAGATACCCAATGCTCAGGTAAGTCGCCCATGACTTGTTGGAAGAACTGAGGCCGGTGCTTGGTGCATACTACGCAGCCCTGGATCACATTCCGGACCATTGGTTTCACCTTGATGATGTGGTACTGTTGCCGAGCTATTCCGCGCAATGCCTCATGTCCACAATGAAGATTCTCTTCATGAAGTTTCCGTAGTATCATTTTTACCACCGGATCATTATACGGCAAGAGATATGGATTCCTTGTTTCCATTGATACTGGTGCTTGTTGTAGCCGAGTTGCTACTCGTATGATTGAATGTTCATCCAGTATTAGTGGCAATGTTGCCACCGTGCTTTTGCGATCTAGCGGTTGATCAGGTCGTTTCTTTAAGTTTCGTAATTCATATGCAAATCCTGTTTCTTGAATTTGCTTAATAATTACTCTACGTGCTTGGTCTAACTCTTCCAACTCTAAATGGGCCGTTGGTTTCTTGTTTTGCTTGTAACAAAACCGTAGCACATACGCCACTATTCGCTGTAGCCGGTAAAATGAATTTCTGTGATTTACCGTATATATCCACTCACTCGTGTTGTTGGCAGTGGCAGTCACCATGCTGAATACCTTGGTTTTCTTCTCAGCGATATCCATTGTGTGCTCTGTAGGCTTAAATGGTGCTGGCCAGCCACGTTGTGGTCCATGCAAAAATAGTGGTCCATATAACCATAATGTATGTGTGCTAAGCTGGGCTGCTGATATGCCTCGAGACAGAACATCTGCTGCGTTGAGCGCTGATGACACATGACGCCATTGCCTTGGATGTGATACTGCATGTATTTTGGTCAACCGATTAGCGACAAAAGTGTGGAAATGTGATGCCCGTGAATTAATCCAAGAGAGTACTACTGTTGAGTCTGACCAGAGAAATGATTCTACACTTTCCGATCCTAATTGAAGATCCTGTCGTACTCTATCCGTAAGTTCAGCTCCAAGTACAGCTGCACATAGTTCCCGCCGGGGCAGTGTCTGCTTTTCAAGGGGAGCCACTCTTGACTTGGCACACAACAATCTGACCGAAACTTGGCCATTTTTAAAGGTTGATCGGACATAAACTGCCGCTCCATAAGCCTTTTCTGATGCATCAACAAATGTATGTAGTTCCTTTGTAGTGGGAACCTTGCCATCAAAAATATGCCTTGGAATTTTCATGTGGTTTAGTGCCTGTACATCCTCTTGGTGGGCTTCCCATTGCTTCTCCAAATACGGCGGCAGGTCACCATCCATCTCAATTCGTTCGGTAGCAACATGTTGAAGAAACATTTTCGCTCTTACCACTACCGGTGCGAACAGTCCTAGAGGATCGAAGATTTGACCGACTTCAGATAGTACCACTCTTCTGGTTATTCCTTTTGTATGTTTTTGAGCCTTTCCAAATAATTGATCTTCTTTGGGTGCCCATATGATTCCCAATGTTTTGACACTTGTTTGTTCCAGTGTGTCACCGAGATTGATGTCAGCAATGGTATCTTCCTTTGGAATTTCTTTTAGAAGCTGACTGCTATTTGAACACCATTTTCGTAGATTGAAACCCTTAGGTCTCAAGATTTCTAGCAGCTCTTGTCTTATTTCCAGGGCTTCTGGTAAACTGTCTGCTCCTGTGCGACAGTCATCAACATAAAAGTCATTTTTTAATGTTAATGCTCCAGACGACAATTTTTCCATGTTTTTAGTGTTAAATATTCCAGACACTTCGTCGCTAGATATGGCGCTGATGTGGTTCCATAAGTTACCGTTTTCAAACGATAAAACTTTAGTTCTAGACTTGGATCCTCTCTCCACACAATTATTTGATTGAATTGATCGGCAGGGTTTATCCAGCTCCAATATCCGGTAGACGATTTGGTGCTTGCCGAATCGGCGAGATAATATCATCTGGGACAATCTGTAGACTAACTGCATCAGTTGATTCTGCAGAACTTTGGGTTTTCTCTTCAACAGTTGGGTATTCAACAGCCTTGTAGTCGTTGTTCATTGCTCGCACATCATTTTCGAAATCTGAGGGTACATCTATATCTAAATTGGTTCTTGTTACATTAAAAATACTAAACTGATTATCCTCGAATATTTTATCCCCAGCAGGGGGATAAAACTTATGTCCTGCTTCTGACGACGCACAGTGGGGCCTTTTGGCATTTACATTGCAAAATTTATAGCTTCCAAACCAATAAAGCGATTTCAAAAATTTAAAAAGCATATGATAAAGAATACCTTACCTTCAAAATGAATGTTTGTCAAAAGTGCTGAGTGATTGTGGTGCTGTAATATTCAAGGTCAAAGTCAGAAAATATTTCCAAGCATGTTTTTCCTTTAAAAATGGAGCGAAACCCGGTTTTTTTCAATCACAAATGGAATTTTTCATTGTTTTAGACGACTGTTTAACATTTTTTAATATTTTAATTTGATTTTTTAACATAATTACAAAAAGAAAACAATACAAATTTTTGAAATTTTTTTTAGGTTAATTTTGAAAATTTGCTATTGATGGTTGATTTGCTTCAAAATAATTTTCAATATTTACATCAATATCTAATAAACTTAACAATTCGAGAGTATAGTTGCTAATTTCAAAATCCTTTCGTGATCGCACGTGTCTCAGTGATGCAATAAGTGGGTCCGAAGAGGCTGCCAGCAAGTTAAAAAGGTCTTCATTTTGTCTAACACGAGAAGTTTTTAATGTATTAGTGTATCTGAACCTTTTGTAGTCCATGTTTTTACATTCCTGTGTTTCTTCGGATAGCTCTCCAATTGGTAAACACTGATATTCTACTAAATCCTTTCCATGAGCCAAAATCCTATGTACCGTTGGGGTAAGTTTTTTTTTTGCGGATACAATTCAGTCAAAAGTTGAGGAAAATTTTTCACCATTAACCATTTCTTTGCAATCTATAACATTCAAGATAACAGCCAACCTTTTAATGATCTCTTAACACCTGTTAAAAAAGATGTCATTTCATCATTTTCAAAAAATCTTTTTGAAGTATTTCCATCATTCGTGTTCCCGTATCCGTGCCTTGGGCAGTCAACTTTCAGTCCTACCTTCTTACTTCTCCGAATCATCTATACTCCTCAAACCACACTTCATGTTTTTCACGAAACATGGCAGTCTTCTTCTTAAGTTAGAATGTGTATATTTGATTTTTACACTAAGCTCCGTACTAGCGTTTTCGAATGAAACGCCCATCTCCTTCAGCAATTCCATTTCAAAATCATTTAAGTTTTCACACTCGTAGAAAACTTTCAAAATTCTTTCATTCTTTAACAACAGTTTTTCACAAATAAATAAAACTGTCTTGAATTATATTGACAAATACTATTCAATCCGGACTTAAGGTTTTTCCACTTATGGAATAAACTGTCGCAAACGAGAGGAACATTTAGCACTTTTTATAATATTTTTTTAACTAACTAGGCAGACCGCAAAATCGGTATTATCCTTTTTGTATTTATTAGGTAAAAACTTAATATTTACATCCAATATCTAGGACCAATTTTTCAACAACTTAAATAACATTTACCTGTCTTGTTAGTTTTTCGAAAGCAGGTAATTAGCAATTTTACATTGTAGAAAGGCATATATATAAACAGGTAGTATTTGCAAAACAGCATTACGCAATGTTATCATTTAAATACAAAGAAGCTACAGGCCAATACGCATGCGCTCTTCTTCTTCCTTATACCTGCAGCGCATTTTTTAGGCGAGGTTGTCTTAGATTTATGGCTTACGCATCGGTGTCGCAGGTTTCCGCATATTAGGACCATACATATCTGATAGGTAAATATTTCATTTATATATTTATAGTGTATGTAGTCCGGTATTGATACTCGTTGATCCTTGTTAGTTGTATTCCACCAAAGTTCAAAAAATGTCAATATTTAGTACATCTTTTAAATGCTTTTGGTTCAGCAACGATTTAAGTAATTATTAACATTTATAAATCATGCTATTAGAACATACTTTTCAGATAAAACCAAAAAATCCAAGGTCGATTTTTGAAATCGCCCAACATTCAGTTTTAAAGTTGCGATTTTTTTTTTTAAATTACCATTTTATTCAAATTTACTAAAAATGTCTCAACTTTGGGCGCCTCTAGGACCCATGAATCTCAACCGATTTGAAAAATTTTTTAGATTCATAATCTCTGAAGTATCGATTGCATATATCATTTTTGCCAAACGCGATCATGAAAAAAACAGATTTTTGCAACGCTATCCGAGCAGAAGCCCAACTGTACGACGTAACGAACTTTTCCATAAAGTCATAGCCAAGTACAACATCATACGGCACATCTTCGTTTGCGACAACAAGTTTTTGGACTGTCTGGACCTCGTCCACCTTGACCTCAGCTTGAAAAGTACCAAGCGGATGAGTACCTTTTCCACCTAGACCAATCAGATTCTTGATATCTTTCTCCAGATATTTAACTCCAATCTTCTGTACGGCTTTTCTGGACACCAAAGACACATCCCCTCCTGTGTCAACCAAAGCGTTAATGTCGCAACCTTTTGTGTCCACTTCCTTTATGCGTTTTGGATTATGTCCTACACCAATGCTTGCAGTCTCCATTCGCTTCGAATTATACACTGCGCAAACATTCGCAATCCTTGGACAGTTTTCTGAGATATTACCCTTTCCATTGCAGCGAAAACATTTTGTTGTAAAGCAACAGTTGACCGGCCGCAATATAAGTTGATCTTTAAATCGTTCTTCATACTTAAACCATCTACTATATCTCTACTACATCTCTTTCTGCATCTTAGGTTTACCTATATTCTGATGTATATTGCCATACCAAATTCGTTTTCCAAAGAATATCATTCGAAGATCATCTGCGTACTGGAGTTGAATTTAAAAACAACTTTGCAACTTTAGCCATTTTAGATCGTGCCTCAGCATTCAGTTCAAAATTACTGAACCACATTTCCACAGGCATGCTCTCAAAACACAAAGTTCAGCAGGTTTCCAGAGAGCTGAAAAAGAAAGGAATGAATTTAAGAAAAAGGATTTTGAATAGATCCATAATTGTTGAAGAGGTTGTTGATAAAGGCGATAATAATGTATTCAAAATTGATAAGAACGAAGTAATTAAATCCTTGGGGTTGTAGTGGGAGCCATTAAAAGACGAATTTAAGTTTAAGGTACACTGTGAAGAGAATAGAAAAGTAAATGAAAGAGGGGTGCTATCCACACTAGCCAAGATTTATGATCTACTAGGTTGGCTAGCACCAGTAACGGAAAGTTGCAAAAGTTGTAAGACAACAGAATGCAAATCCTTCAACGACAATTTGGTGTATCTGGAAGATGTTAGATTACCCCGATGGATCAAGGCACAGTGGTATATGCAAAACTTGGTGAGAGCGTTGCCTTAATAGCCAGTTAGAACAATCTAAAATCCCGTGTTTTGAGATATATCACATTTAACAAAGCTGTTGATTAAAGATGCCCATTAGGAAACCTGGCACGTTGGAATTCAAGCAAAATTCAAAGGAAATTTTGGATTTTCGGTTTAAGAAACGCCCTTAAAAAATACTTGAGGGAATGCGTCACTTATGCTAGATACCGCCAAGTAACTGCAGACCAAATTATGGGTAACCTAGCCAAACACAGAGTAACGGTGTCATCTCCATTTCGTAACACGTGGATTGATTTTCCCGGTCCATATCATATAAGATGCTCAAAAAACCAGGGACAACATATATTCTGATTATGGTACAAATCTTGTGTGAGCGGATAGGAGGCTCGATGAAGAATTCAAAAAAACAGTTCAAGATAACGTTCAGGTTGCCCCCTGTTTGAGAGCGAGAACAGATTAGCTAGCAATTTAGCCCCCCGGCAGGTCCTCATTTCAGTGGTATATGGGAAGCTGGGGACAAGTCGGTTAAGTATCATATGCAAAGAGTCATAGGAGACAGTAACCTCTCGTTGGGGAGAATCGTTATCGGAAAAGTACCAGATTCCGTCATCTGTCCAGGAACCATAATGATGTTAGCAATGTTGATGCTACTTTGTCAACTGTCCAACGCAGCAAGCATTAAAGATAATCCACCAAAAATTACGGTAAAGGAACTAAACGCAACAGCCGCATTGTACTTAGATCCAATGGGTGAGGTGGAGGTAGTAGCGTCCTCATGGGATCTGGTAATATACTATGACATGTCGGCATATTTTGAAATGCTAACTAAAGGTGACAGATTGATTCCTAAAACGAGGGTTTTATGTCAAAAGTTATATAATTTCGAAGACCAATGCTATTTCGTATTAGACAACACGATAAAACGCATTACGGAAATCGAAGAAAATAATAGATTGTTCATGAGTCAAAATAAGCCAAGAAGCAAACGAGCACCGTTTGAATTCATGGGTTCACTGTACCATATATTATTTGGCATAATGGATGCAGATGACAGAGTACAGATGGAAGAAAACATGAGGAATTTACTGACAAATCAGCAAAATCTGAAACACCTAGAAGAAAGGCAGACATCGATAGTAGACTCCACGGCAAACATTCTAAAGACAACTATAGATGAAATAAATGATAGCTTTCGCAACATGAACAACCGGATTGAAAATATGACGGAAGTACTAAAACAAAGCTATTACGTATATAGAGAGTCGATCCAGTTTTTCATGATTGTAAGGCAACTGAGTTCAGTGGTGGATGAATGTGAAAAAATCCAGACAGGAATTATAAATCTTTTAATAGACATTAATCATGGTAGGTTGAACCCTAACATTTTAAAAACAAACCAGATGAAGTTGGAAATAACGAAAATAAAGGACAAGTTGTCCGAAGCTTTAGTACTACCAGGTAAAAGGACAGGTACTGAGTTAAAAGATATATATACTCTGTTGACGGCCAAGGGTACCTTTATTGAGAGGAAACTAATCCTAAATGCAAAAATACCACTTTTTGGTAGGCATCCGTCTTTTCTCTATAAAGTTGTTCCAGTACCTGTACGATTAAACAATAATCAAATGATAATGGTTCATATAAATAGCCAGTACTTAATATATAACTTTGAAATAGACTCGTATCATCTAATGTCTGAGACAGCTATGCAAAAATGTCGTAACTGGCAGTCGAGCAAGAGAATATGTGAAGGAAGTTGGACATGGAATAGTGCCAATGATAATGCCTGTGAGCTGACAGCGCTTAAACAAAGTACCAAATCTAACTGTCTATACACAACGATCGTTGCGACAAGATCTCACTGGGTAGAATTAGATAGTAGCAGTAGTTGGTTGTTCAAGGTCCCACCTAAAACTAAGGCCAGAGTCCAATGCGGTAACGAACAGTATGACGTAGTGGATATTCCAGAGCAAGGAATTTTGAATCTCAAATCAGGCTGCACAGCTAGGACAGAGGATAAAATTTTAGTTGCTCATCATAGCATCCAGTCAGAATCATACGTAGCTATTAAAACGTCGCTCGTAGGGGACATTAGTAACATGGCAAGTATCGTATGGAGTCCAGTAGAAGCAAACATAGTAAACCATTCGGCAGAATTGGAGAAAATAGGAAGCCAGTTACAATCATTAAAGGAACATCATATTGAATTACTAGGGTTAAACTTCCATCATGCAACCGGTCATGCTTCCCTAATATTAGTTATCTTACTAATTTTAATATTAATAATAATTTGTATAAGACAACCTAAAGTTAAACACAGAATTCAAAACGCCACATTTGGCGCCCCGTTGCAGAATGTTTAAGATTAAACATCGTGGTCAGCTGAAACGGCTTCACCAAATCAGATTGACCAAAAAAATATACAAAAACGAAACATAAACAAAAGTAAGTCATAAAATTCATATGACAATTATTGCTTAATAGCAAAGATTATAACAGCGGCGCTTCTTAGAGTTTAAGAGTTTTTAAATAAAATCAGTTCATATTTTGAATTCAACGAATGAAGACCGGGTTACTTTCCTTCTCTCCGGGAATCCATATTCACCATCATTAAATTTGCAAAAGAGAAACAGATTGACACAGGCGAACTTTACCGAACTTTGCTCAATAGAAATAGAATTATGATTTCGGAACTTGAGACTCTAATGTTGTTAATTACACTTGCAAAGATACAAATAGTGAACCCAGTAATTTTTGATTCAGAGGATTTAAAGAAAATTGTAAATGAGCACTCTGCAGGGCTAACTATAACTGATTTAATCGAAATATCTTATGTTAACGTAATATTAGATAATAATTTTTTACATTTCATTATTAAATACCCCAATTCTAGTTTAGTTTGTAAAAAAATAACCATGTTTCTAGTTCAACACAACGGATCAATATTACACTTCGAAGAAACTAATAACGTCGCAGATTGCGGTAATAAAATAATAAAATTATAAATTGCACCGTTACGCTTACCTCCACAATCTGCAAGCAACTGAATTCGACAACCTGTGCCCAGCAGCTACACTCAGGAGGCATAGCACACTGTGACACCCGTCCCAGTAACTTACAACCGCTGGAGATAATCGATGACGGGATTATTATCATAAAAGAGGACACGGCCGAAATCCAAACAGAGAACGGCGCCAACACAACAATCCACGGAACTTACTTGTTGACGTTCGATGAGGAATTACAAATAAATGGGTCTTTCTACAGAAACATTAAAAATATCGTCAAAAGACACCCAGGCTCAGCAACGTCAACCACTCTAAATATTACCGGTCATAAGGAAATTCTGAGCATGCCATACCTTCAAAGATTAAACTTTGAAAACCTTCATTATATTGGCAGCATCGAGAGGAACATGAAATTATGGCCTATAATAATGACCACCTTATTTGTCACCATCCTATTCTGTCTGTCTGTTATAAAACCTTCCAAAAATGGAGAAACAACATAAAGCAAGCATCGCTACGTATTGTCATTGACAGCCTGAGGAAAACCGGGGACGGTCTTCGAACTAGCGAGGGAGGAGTTAACACATCTGGCCTGACATAAGGCATCGGCATATGTTCCTGCTTGCCATGCAATCGCTTCTCCGCTGACAACGCTCCACGCGCGGACGTCGTGACGTCTGAACTTGATCCATGCAGCATAATTGCTGACACATCGATTATAGGCCAGGGCTAGCTTAGCATAAGAACATTTTGTACTTTTGATTTCAGTCTTTTACGAACAATAAACAGAATCGGTCGATCCAAAATAATTATCTTATACTTAGTGACATCGCACAAGTAATGAATTATACTAACTTATATTCTTGATCAGCACGACGAGACGAGTTCAAATAGCCATGTCCGTCCGTCCGTCCGTCCGTCTGTCTGGATCGACGCGAACTCCTCCTAGACCGTAAGAGCTACAGAGCTGCATTTTGCATGTAGGCTTGTATAGACTGCACAGTTTGTATATCTCGAATCGGACCACTATATCGTATAGCTCCCATACAAACGGCAAAGTCACGAACAGTGACTTTTCTCAATAAGTTCGTTATTTTCTCAGCTATTGAAGCTATGAAATTTAATATTGGTCAGTCTATTGCACATATAAACCACTGTGCCAAATTTGATCAAGCTCGGGTGACTATATCATATAGCTCCCATAGGAACGAACGGTCGAAAACTGTGACTTTCATTTCCTATGCTAAGATTGCGGGCCGTTCTTTCGCAGACATTAGACTTTTTAGATAAAAAGTTTTTATACTTTGATGGCTATGGGTAAGGAAAGAGTTATCAAAACAGTTGCAAGGGTATACAAACTTCGACGCGGTCGAAGTTAACCCAGGCCCTCTGGTTTTTATCATTACTATATTATTGTTAGGACCTATGCCCTGTATTCTATATTTGCCTGTATATTTGTTTTCTAATTTATGTCCTGTCTCATTTTTTAAAAGTATTTCTTGTCCTTCAGTTATTGATACTTTTTTTGTGTTTTTATCATATGTTTTTTTTTGTAATGCTTTAAATTTTTCGATAAGCAGTTTTGCTTTTTTTTTTTTTTTTTAATTCATTTATTTAAGAAAGGATAGAAAGAAGAATTTACAAAAGATTTAGGAACATATGAAGTTGCGGAGAAGGAAAAGCGTGTGGGACTGCCAGCGGGGGTATTGCTTCACACGATCATGCCTCCACCGCACATCCTCTTATCAGGTTCAGTTGTTCTTCTCTGCGCAGTTCGGCCATGGTGACCGCTGCGAATTTGTTGAAGGAATCCCAATTTGCCTTCCGCAGTATGATTAGCGGTACCAGATTTGTTGCTGACGCCTACACCCAAGGTACCACTTGCAGATCTCTTCTGTGAGTGTCGAAGCGGCCACAACTGAACAGAATGTATTCAGCAGTCTCTTCCTCACCGTTGTTGTACCATGGGCACGCTGGGCTTGCAGCATGCCGAAATCTGTAGAGGTAACTCCGAAAGCAGCCGTGTCCGCTTAGTAGCTGTGTCAGGTTGAAGTTGACTTCGCCGTGTCTCCTATTCAGCCATGCTTCGAGATTTGGGATAAGTCGGTGAGTCCATCTGCCTTTTTCGGACTCGTCCCACAGCGCCTGCCATCTAGAAATACTTATGCTCCGCTCCCTCTTGCGGATTGCAGCCCTTTCGATTTGGGTAATTCTCGGGTCTTTTAGTTTGCTGTACAATTGTTTGGTCTCGTCTGCTAGGAGTCGGATAGGAATTGTGCCTGCTAGCACCATAGCAGCAATTCCAGAGATCGTGCGGAAACCGGAGCAGACTCTGAGCGCAATGAGTCTATAGACGGATTCCATGTCCCGTGCATAAGATTTTGTGGCCATGGCATCGGCCAAGACCGGAGCGCCGTAAAGCATTATGGCCTTTGTGACCCCGTGGAGGAGCAATCTGCGGCTCTGTGTGGGACCCTTTGTGTTGCACATTAGGCGCGATAAGGCAGCGCCGGTAGCCCTCGCTTTCTTTGAGGTGGTCTTTGAACGTTAACCTGGAATCGATAAGTATGCCAAGGTACTGTATTGAGCCTTTGCTGGTTATTTGCGCGGTGCCAGCCTGAATTGTTGCAATCTCTACTTTCTTCCGACTGCTAACGAGCACTGCCTCCGTTTTATGTTCGGTGAAGTGAAGGCCCGAAGCAGTTTTGCTCTATTTTGTGATATTTGTACGTACATGTACGTACATGTACGTCCTTTTTAATGGATATATATGACCTGATGTACTCATTGAAAGTTCTATGGCTCCTTTCTACTGTTCCAAGAGTTGTATGATGGTGAGGGAGTTAATTTTAGTTTTATTAGTATTGAATTCATATATTCTGTTCCCATGTCTGTTAGAATTGTTTTAAGTGAGCCGAAAATTAAAATAAATTTTTCAAATATTGCCTTTGCAAGCGTTTTTGCACTTTTGTTTGGTATTGGTATTGATATGAGATATTTGGACAGATCGCAGATAACAGTAACTGCGTATTCATAACCATTCATTGTTTTTGGTAATGATCCAATTGTATCTATTATTATAGATAGATAGATCTAGATCTATTCTTCCATTAATGATCAAATAAAACATTTGTACTTTTTGACTCTAAGTTGGGCATATTTTTTGGCTTCGTTAGGATTTATTATTTCATATACTCTTGGTATTTCTATTCTGTTATTGTTAATGTTGTTTTCCTTATGTGTTAATTTTTTTGTTTCTGGTCTTGTTGCTACTTTAAGTATTATATTAGTTTCTATGTTTTTTATATTTTCGAATTCAATTGTGGAGAGAGCATCTGCTGCGAAATATTCTTGTGCTCTGATGTATTCTGTAGTAAAATCTAACCTTATTTTAGTAAGCTTTGACGAGGCGTTTTTTTTAGCGAAAATAGATATGTTAATTAGGAATTTTTTCCGTATATGTATGGTTTGAAAAATTGAATTGCCCAATGTATTGCTGTTAATTCTTGCTCGATTGTTAACTTATTGCTTTCGCCTTTTGTAAATGCCTTAGATGCGTATGATATGGGTAATTGGAGTCCATCATATTCTTGACTGAGGACGGCTCCACATGCGATCTTGGTTGCATCAGTTGTAAAATTTTTTTTTTTTTTTTGTGTTGAAGTATATTTAAAATCTGTCCACTGTAGGACAATAATTAAATTTGTTAACGGCCATGTTGTACATAACAATGAAATGAAGTGAAAAGCCGCTGCAGGGTTTGTTGATTTGGGGTCATCACTCTTCACTGGCCGAAATTAGGGTGGTGCAGCTAGCACTACCAATTGGGATCTGTCATGAAGGGGAGGTCAAGAGGATGCAACCTCTTCAGCCTGCGAAGACAATGGTCTTCTGCTAAGTCAGCTGCAAGCCTGTTAATGTGACTGGTGAGTCTGTCGAGGTGGCGGACCCCATATCTGGGGATCTCCTTGTGGACTGACGGGATTTTCAAGTCCCTATGTAAAACTGAATTTCGGACGTAGAACGCCGCACGCACCAGTTTGCGCAGAAGCTTATTTTGAAATCTTTGCAGGATTTCAACGTTGGAATGACTCGCCGTACCCCACAGCTGAATGCCGTATGTCCAAATGGGCTTCAGTAAGGCTTTATACAGCAGCACCTTGTTTGATGTACTGAGCTGCGATTTGTGACCCATGAGCCATTGCATTCTTCTTGCCATCAGTTGTAATATAAGATTTTTTTTTGAATTTGAATTTTTATTGAAGTCCGGATGTTGGAGTATTTGTGGAGTATTTGTGGACTACATTTTTCCTTGATAATTTATTGATAAATTGCGCCTGATATGCAAAATTTGGAATGAATAATAATTACAAAAAGCTACAAATCTTTTGGCTTCGTCGCCATTCTTGGGAGTCTGGTAATTTTGAATCGTTTTGAGCTTGCTTTCGTCTTGTAAAATTCACTTATTTGTGCATTTGTGTCCTATAAAAGTAACAACGAATTAGAAATGAAGTATATGAAGTTAGTGTTCATAGGGTGCAGGCGTATTTAGTGTACAGTGCTCCAAGTATATTGGATGCAAAATTATTATTGAATAGTAGGCAGTATCAGATCGGACCACTACATCATATAGTTCTAGAAGAAACAGAAGAAAGCGGAGTATCCCGACGAAATTTACCAATAAATAGAACACAATTTACAGTCAATATAAATCGGTTCAAGCGCTATCCACAGCGCTGCTTGTTGCCTACTACGTCATCATCAAATCAACAGAGCACATGCAAACACACAAAGGCGCAATGCTAAATAAATTGCATATGTGCCGTGCTTTGTTTTGGGATTGATAGAAGAAAAAGAAAAATCGTAATAAAAAGAATAATCAGTTCGTAACTCCACGTCAAACGGTGCTGAAGTGTCAAATAATTTGCCCTGAAGACGGTTGCCGCAGCGCAACGGAAATATTTCGGTTACAAAAATAAACTAAAAACTGCTGTTTTTATTGTTAGTTCAATATAATGACCTAAAGCCTGAAGACAACATATATAAGAAGAGTAATAACTTGAATGTGTTGTTTGTATATTGATGAATTGATTTGAACGAATCAGAGCCTTGCGTTGATAATTTCCCAGGTCGAACAGGTCAACTGAAACCATAAAAGTAAACGAATATCATTACTTTTGTGTAATTCCTTGTGCTTGAACGATAATTTTTATGATTTTTTTTTTGTGCGGGAACGTTTTATGTTTTTTAATGTTTTCAAAGAGTTGTTCTTTAAGGTAACGTAATAAAAAATTGTTCAATTTTTTGGAAATAAAAAAGGTATAAAACCCCTTAATGCCAAGGACTGCAATGGTATATAAACTTCGGCGTAGCCGAAGTTAGTTTCTTTGATACTTTTTTTATTCTTTTATCTTAAAGTACAGTTTCTGAAGAATGTTATTCCAAATTTTTGTAGCGATCCAACCAATATTATCAAAGTTATAGCGCCTTCAATCTTGCTCATTCACGTGCGAGTTACCTACCCGGTCACCACACCAACGAATTCACCTTCAACTACACAAACCACGGACCACACCACAAAATGGACAACGAATAACACACACATGTAGGAAATGAAGTGTCAGTCGGGCATAATCATGGCAATCGTGAAGTAGGTAGTGAGCGAGACAGAACGACACGCATCGGCCGTACCTATCTGGTCGACTCACTCGTTGGCAAATAAGGCAGAAGGGTTGATTCAAAAAGCACTCGCAATCGTACTCTCGCCTCGATCACACCGCGCACCCTAATTATCACTGAGGCCATTATTATAATAATAAATATATGTATTCTTAACACAAAGAAACATTGTTAATAAATAAGACTAACTAAGGAAACACATCCGTATAATATCGAATTAAATAAACAGGGAAGTAAAATCCCACAAACTGGGGGGCTCAACCGAGATTTTGGCCCAAGCCAATTAGTGAAATTTGTGTGTGTGTGAAGTTCGCAGTTGAACAGAAAATTGTTAAAATTGCATGCATTAACGTGTAATACATATACAAAGTCAAGGTTGGCGAACAAATTTCACAAGAAGTAACCAATACAAGTTCAAAAGTAGTGGAAGTTGGTGTGACTGTACGAGAGTCGACGACTGGATGGCGAGACGATGAGCGGTCGGACGACGCAAGAAGAACGTCACTAAGAATTTTGTCGCCGATTTAAAAAAAAGCCGGCGGCCGAAGCTGGAAGCAGCTCGAGAAGGGTGGCGACTCGAGAGGAAAAGCGAAAGCAGAGTTTACTGTGGAAGCAGACAGACCGAGAGAGCAGACAGCAGGCACGAATTATAACCAGTGTTTACTGTGGAAGCAGACAGAGCAAGGAAGCAGACACGAAGTTGATGATAACTAGTGTTTACTGTGGAAGCAGACAGACCAAGGAAGCAGACACGAAGTTGATGATAACTAGAGTTTACTGTGGAAGCAGACAGACTGAGAGAGCAGACAGCGGGCTTCAAGAATTTTGAGTGAGTTGCAACAACGATATTGAGTTGCTACATAGAGCAAGACGACTACAGTTGGGTGAGCTGTTTTTTTTTTCTTGGTTTGAGTGTGGCACGACGAGACCAGACCGGTGGCAGAAATATTGACGAAATTGATGCGAACTGCAGAGAGCACATTTCTAAGAATCGTCTGAATAATCCATAACCTACCCCAATTTGACCTACATTAACATAGTGTGTAAATTTTGCTTGAAATTTTTGATTGAAATTTGATTAATTGTTACTAACCATACATTAATATACCAATCTTGTTAAGCAATATACGTACAGGTAATTGTGTGAAATGGATCGAGGTGAGATTCTAACATTGCGTATTGAGGAGTTGCGCAGTAAATTGAGTGAGTTAGGGCTAGAGACTACAGGCCTTAAGGCTGAGCTGCAAACGCGTCTACTCGCTCATTACGATCAAATAGAAACCGAGAATGATGGGCAAGAGGCAGATTTCGCCTCAGTTAGAACAATTCAAGAAGTCCCGAACACAGATGGGCAAAGGTCATGGTTTACACTAAAAGATGTGGAGGGAAGCGTTTCCGAATTTTGCGGTTTAGGTTCGATTGATGTTTTACAGTGGATTAGGGAATTAGAAGAATGCTCTTTAACCGTACAGTGGAGTCAGTTACAGCTTTTTGTGTATGCAAAACAACTGTTAAAAGGAGCTGCATTGTCGTTTATACGTAGTAAGAGAAATATTTGTAGTTGGGATTCCCTGAAGGTTGAATTCAGAGTAAAGGTTTCATCAGCAGAAGTTCACAGAAGACTAGGCAATCGACAGTTGAAGAGAGGTGAGAACTTGTACGAATTCTTGTATTCGTTAATGGAAATCGCAAAGCCGATCGATTTGGATGATGATAGTTTAATCGAGTATTTCGTAGAAGGTATACCAGACATGAGAGCAAATAAGGCATTATTGTATCATGCAAGAACAGTGGATGCTTTGAAAGTTCAAATAGAGACCTATTTAAAATCCAATGATCCTAGGAAGTCGTCAAAGAAACCAACATTTGAATCATCTTTTCACAAGCAAGGCAGAGATAATAGAGAAAAAAGTTTGATAACAAAGGGAGAACGCAAATGTTTTAAGTGCGGTGATCCTTGGCACATGATGACAGACTGTAGCAATACTTATTTTAAGTGTGGCGAAACAGGCCATCGTTCATTTGAATGCAAGGGAAAAGCTACCACTAAAGCGGAAAGAACCAATGTTGTAGAGGATAAATTAGGAAAACTATCCGGTAAATTTACTGATACGGGTTTGGAGTTGAAAGAAGCAACTTATAAAACGATTAAGTTCAACGGTCTAATTGATACAGGAGCAAATCTGAGCCTCATACGAAAGAGCGTGTTTGCCAAACTTGGAATTAAGTCATTAACAGGATACTCGAAGAGCCTTACGGGCATTGGTGGAAGTCATGTCATGACGTTTGGTAGTTTTAGCATAAGTGTCATGATAGATGACATAGAGATGGAAGTCGAGTTTCATATCGTTCCTGATGAGGACATGGCATATCAGGCAATTTTAGGTAGAACCATATTAGATCACGTCGATTTGGTTGTTACAAAGAAAGGTACAGAGTTTGTAAGCATCAAGAGACAAGAATCACTGTGTAAGGCGAATGGATCTTGTGATAAGTTGTTTAAGGAATATGAAAGCATGTGTATGCATAGTGCAGAACAGAATAAAGTGGAAATCTAGAGTGACTTGTCACATATCAGTGCAGAAATCGCTAGTGAAGTTAAGAAATTGATTAAAAGTTATAAACCTATTAGAAATACAAACACTCCTATAGAAATGAAGATTGTACTAACCGTTGAGTTGCCAGTTTATTAGCATCCAAGGCGTCTAGCAGAGTCCGTTCAAAACATTGTTGACAGTACAGTACAAGAATGATTGGAGGAAAAGATAATAAACCCAAGTTTTTCGGAATATGCTTCGCCTATTGTACTTGTAACAAAGAAGAATGGATAAAGCCTCTGAGCTGCGAATACAGAAAACTAAATGAGAAAGTGGTCCTAGACAATTTTCCTATGCCACAGATGGATACCGTATTAGAAAAACTTCAAGGTGCGTTAGGTTATACTACTCTAGATCTAACAAACGGGTTTTTTCACGTTCCCGGATATGAAGATTTTTACATTGAAAGTGAAATATTGTTAAAGAACGCCAAATAAGAACTTATCGTCGTACCCTCGCAGATGGAAAAGGAAATAATACAGATTGCACACAAACAAGGGCATTTTGGAGCTAGAAATAAAATGGTTATCTTAGAAAAATCGTGTTATATTTCAAAATTAAAAGAAAAGGTTGTCCGTGTTGTGGAGTGTTGCGTAGAATGTCTTATTGTTAATGCGAAAACCGGTAAAAAGGAAGAATATTCGATGCCAATAAGCAAAGGAGATCAGCCGTTGATGACATATCACATTGATCACGTTGGCCCGATGGAGGTCACAACAAAGCGTTACAATCATATACTTGTTATTGTTGATGGTTTCTCTAAGTTTGTATGGTTGTATCCGACTCGTGGAACTGGAGTCGATGAAGTAGTTAGTTGTCTTGAAAAGCAGGCCATAATTTTTAGTAACCCGGTGAGAATAATTTCTGACAGGGGAGCAGCATTCACATCCAATGCGTTTAAGGAATATTGTAACAGACAGGATATACAGTATTTACTGATAGCAACAGGTGTACCCCGTGGCGGCGGCCAAGTAGAAAGGATGCATAAGATAATAGTTCCGATGATTTCAAAGTAAGGCCAAGAGAATGAGGTAAACTGGTACAAGTTTGTAGGACGTGTGCAACAACTTGTTAATAATACTGCCCCAAGAAGTACAAAAGTTACACCTTTTCAGATTTTGACAGGAAAAGAGATGCTTAGTCCTTGTGATCCTGAAATAAAAAAGCTGATAACCGATTCGTTAATATTAGACTGTGGTCGTAAAGAGATTAGAGCGGAGGTTCGAAAGAATATCGATGAAATACAACAGGAAATGAGAAGGACGTTTGACAAAAACAGGAAATGGGAAAGAAAATATAATTTAAACGACTTAGTGGCGATTAAACGTACGCAGTATGGGACAGGACTAAAGTTGAGAGGTAAATACTTAGGACCATATAAAGTCACAAAGGTGAAAAGGCACGGTCGATACGAAGTTAAGAAAGTATGCGATAGTGAAGGACCTTGTAAGACATCAACAGTGGCTGAGTTTATGAAGCCTTGGCTAGGATCATTCGGGTCGAATGACTTGTCATCACAGCCGATTGTAGGAAGTGAAGTGTCAAGCGGGCATAATCATGGCAATCGTGAAGTAGGTAGTGAGCGAGACAGAACGACAAGCAGCGGCCGTACCTAGCTGGTCGACTCACTCATTGGCAAATAAGGCAGAAGGGTTGATTCAAAAAGCACTCGCAATCATACTCTCGTCTCGATCACATGGCGCACCCAAATTATCACTGATGCCATTATTATAATAATAAATATATGTATTCTTTGCACAAAGAAACATTGTTAATAAATAAGACTAACTAAGGAAACACATCCGTATAATATCGAATTAAATAAACAGGGAAGTAAAATCCCACATACAGATATACATACATACATATATACCCACATACATACATACATAATTAAATTAAGGGGAGACGGCATTGTTGCCGAATAAATCATTCTTGTGTCATAAGTCAAACAAGACAGATGTTTTAATTTCATAGAAAACAAAGTAAACATAGAGGAAAGTTACCCTTCCCTCGACCACGACAAACTTGGCCAAGATGTTAACTGGCGCAGCCTAACGACTTCAGGGACGGGAAAAAGTGCCCCGAAGTAACTAACGTTCAAACATAATTTAAAAAAAAAAAAAACACTTCAAAGCAACAAGTACATCTATAAATAATGATTGATTATTCATGAATATTTCATTGGTAAAAAAAAAAAAAAAAAAAAAAAAAAAAAAAATTTTTAATAATGAATAAATTATTGCCTAATCGTGCTAGAGATCTTCAAGTGCGCTAAACCAGTGCATTTAGCGATTGAACCAGCTTATCGGACAGAGCGATAAAGACAACAAAATATGTACATTTGTACATACATACATATATGCATAAAACGTCAATGTGTACTATGCACTCCGTGATATTGACGTTGGTGTTGTCTTTGAGTTTCACTCGAATTTAAAATATTTCATCATCTTAAAATTTTTGCTAGGGGTTTTTTTGTTCCCCCGAAATCAGCAATTCCCGTTAAGCACATACACACATGTATATGGGTACCAGCTGTGTAACAGGCGACATTGTCTTTTGCTACATTTTGCAGACTTGCATGTCTCGTCATGCATGCAGAGTGCCAATGTTGTTGATTCGCGACAAGCGTCTCTATTTCATCGTCTCTTTGGTCTGACCACGTCGCGAGTCGCACATTTTTGTGAATTTACGTGTACCGTTGGAGCAGAACGACAGCGATGTCGCGACAGTTAGAATTTTTTTGCAGAGTTGCGTTGAAAATTTTGGAGTGCGTTTCGTAGCTTCCTAACCTTTTGGGCAGCGAGTCATTTAAATTTCAGTCGCCTTGCAAGCAACATCGATCTTCAAAAAAAAAAAAAAAAACAGAAGGCCGGGGTTTGCGAAAGAATGGCCTACAATCTTAGCATAAGAAATAACGATCAAAATCACTGTTTTTCACCGATCGTTCCTATGGGAGCTATATGATATAGTCACCCAATTTTTACCAAATTCGGCACAGTCATTAACTGATATATTAAACTAACAAACGTTTCATTTGAAAGCAATCGCATCAAAAGTAACGAAGTTATTGACAAAAGTCACTGTTTTCGACCGTTCGTTCCAGTGCGAGCTATATGATATAGTCACCCGATCTTAACAAAATTTGGCATAGTTGTTTATATGTGTAATAAACTTATCAACATTAAATTTCACGACAATAGCTGAGAAAATAACGAAGTTATTGAGAAAAGTCACTGTTCGTGACTTTTACGTTTGTATGGGAGCTATATGATATAGTGGTCCGATCCGAGATATACAAACTGTGCAGTGTATACAAGCATACATGCAAAATTTCAGCTCTGTAGCTCTTACGGTCTAGGAGGAGTTTGCGTTGATCCAGACGGACGGACAGACGGACGAACGGACATGGCTATTTGAACTCGTCTCGTCGTGCTGATCAAGAATATATATACTTTATATGGTCGGAGATGCTTCCTTCTATGCGTTGCACACTTCTGACAAAAATTAATATACCTTTTTGCAAGGGTATAAAAAAATAAAAAAAAGGAAGTTTTCGAATTATCAATGCCTTTAGATCAGGAGATTCCTCCAGCCCAACCCACTGGCCCCCAAACACAGGAGCCATTGGGTGGGTTTAAGATATCCGATTTATTACAATTGATTCAGTCTATGCCTGTATATGAGCGAAATAAAGAGGGACTAAAAGAATTCATTACCAATGTTGAGGAGTTTTTAATGCTTATTAAAGGAGCAAATCAGACACCTGCAGGGGTCATGATTTTTAGAGCAATCAGGAACAAAATTCAGGGTAAAGCTCGTGAAGTCTTGTATCAATCAAATGTGCGACTTAATTGGGACGAAATTAAAGATAGTATAATCTAATAGCCGAACTTGGAATATTAACACTGCAAAGCCATCCGGTAGAGGTATTATACGAAAAAAATCACAAATATTCAAAGAGCCCTACTAAACATTATTGTCGAAAAGGATACCAATCCAACTATCATACAAACAAAGAAAGAATTGTTTCTTAACCAATGCCTAACCACTTTCTTGAAGGGACTTCGCGGACCTTTAGGTTCAATAGTTCGAGGCAGAGACCCCACGGATATCGTTACAGCATATGAAATAGCAATTGCGTAAAAGAAAGTTTATACTAGTCAAAGAGAAGCTAGGCGAATAAGTCAGGGCTTTGAAAGGACAACTTATAATGGGTGAAATTCGTTTGGGCCCCGAAACCAACTAAAAAGGGAGAGAAATTGGTCTCAAGAGGGGAAAAAAATAATTACAGTAACAACAATCAAAGACCATTTAAACAAAAAAAGTACGAGCAACAAAGTGACCGACAGAGACAGAAAAATTGGGGCAACTATACTACCCAAACTAGAAATTCCAATTTTTCTAACCAGTCTGCAAAATCCAACACAAACAACAGTAATCAAATAAAAAAAGAGATGAGTTGCACAACATTAATGGTGACCAAAATTTTCAGTATGTAGCCTCAACATCCAAGCACACACATGGCTCGATTTTACCATATGTTCAAATTCAATTCCCATTTGGTAAAAAATTAAACTTTTTGATCCACACAGGGTCTAATACTTCTTTTATTGGCCCTCAATTTGTGAACAACATATTAAACTAACCGAGCCAAGAATTATAAAAACAACTATAAATACACATGCACTATATTCAGCATGTTTATTAGACATGTTTAATGAATTTAACCAAAATGGTACACTAAAATTTTTATTATTTAAATTCCATTCATTTTTCGATGGCCTTATAGGAGTGGATTTACTAAAAACATTCAAAGCAAAAGTAGACTTAGAAAATTTCGTGTTGATCACACTAAATGCTAAACTCCCAATACTCACAAAAGAAAATTTAGCAGGAGATAAGCTAGAGATTGAGCATTCAACCAGAAAACTAATCATGATCCCTGTTGACCTTAAAGAAGGCACTTTTCTTTGTCAGGATATACAACTAGATAATGACCTTTTTATTTCAAACGGATTATATTCAGCAGACAATAACTTCAGTTGGGTCGAAATAACAAATTACTCCGACCCACATAAAAGTATATGTTTTGACCAACCACTTCAAGTAAATTCATATTCCAAAGACCAGCATATAGAATAATAGTCAAGTTTTCAAAATTTGCTGCTGGGTACACTATACATACCAGCAAGAGATAGCCTAAACATAGTAAAATCAATCAGACATTCTATGTGCACTCATGGCATATCAAAAAAGATTGTGTGTGACCAGGGTGCAGGGTTCGCAGGAAATCTTTTCATTGATTTTTGCACTCAATACAATATCACCAGACATGTCACATCTTTTCAACAGTCTTCAAGTAACGCCCCCGTTGAACGATTTCATTCGTCTTTAACAGAAATTTACAGACTAATAATGGAAAAGAAGAAAACTGAAAAAACTCCCACAATACATGACGATATCCTCGCTGAAGCATTGATCACTTACAACAATGCTATACACTCTGCAACTAATTTCACACCCTTTGAATTATTCTCGGGTCGAACCCACTTGTTTCAAAAAGCATTAAAATTTACTAACGAACACGATTATTTACAAGACTAAGACCTTTATCAGAGAAAAATATACCCCAAAGTTGCTCAACAAATATCTAATCAAAATAAAAAACGAACTTTAAAACTAAACGAAGAAAGGAAGGATCCACCAGAGGTGGAAACTGAAAAGACAGTATTCAGGAAAGAAAATAGGAGAAATAAATTGACACCTCGCTTTTCAAAACATACTGTCACTAAAGATAAGGGGGTCACACTTATTACATAGAAAAAACAAAAAAATTCACAAGTCAAAAATAAAACGGTTGACAAGAGGCCTTAGCAAAAAAAAAAAAAAAAAAAAAAGCAATGACACAAGCAAACAAAAAAATTATTAAATAAGATTTTTCATACATACATACCTAATTATTGTAAATAACAACATATGTATTATATGAATACTTATTACACAAAAAAAAAGAAGAAAGGAATTTAGGGAAATGCAATCAAAGCGCAACCATATTTTTTTTTATCCTTTGAAGAGAATCAATTGTTCTCAAACCACCACCAGTCGCTACGGATTTCGTTCAGACCACCGCTATGGCCCTCACTTCAATCCAGTGGGGAAGGAGTTACCTCCCCGGTCACCACACCAACGAATTCACCTTCAACTACACAAACCACGGACCACACCACAAAAAGGGCAACGAATAACACACACATGTAGGAAATGAAGTGTCAGTCGGGCATAATCATGGCAATCGTGAAGTAGGTAGTGAGCGAGACAGAACGACAAGCAGCGGCCGTACCTAGCTGGTCGACTCACTCATTGGCAAATAAGGCAGAAGGGTTGATTCAAAAAGCACTCGCAATCATACTCTCGTCTCGATCACATGGCGCACCCAAATTATCACTGATGCCATTATTATAATACATAAATATATGTATTCTTTGCACAAAGAAACATTGTTAATAAATAAGACTAACTAAGGAAACACATCCGTATAATATCGAATTAAATAAACAGGGAAGTAAAATCCCACATACAGATATACATACATACATATATACCCACATACATACATACATAATTAAATTAAGGGGAGACGGCATTGTTGCCGAATAAATCATTCTTGTGTCATAAGTCAAACAAGACAGATGTTTTAATTTCATAGAAAACAAAGTAAACATAGAGGAAAGTTACCCTTCCCTCGACCACGACAAACTTGGCCAAGATGTTAACTCGTGCGTGGCGCGTCTATCAATCTTCTTGGAATCATGTTTTTCAAAAAGTGACTTTGCGGTGACCACGATAACTAGAGAGGTTTTTAACCGATTTCAAACAAATTTTGTTTTTAGTTGTTCGTAATTGAGTTGGTGTTTACTTGGACGAACGATTTCTTTTTACCGTTTGCAAAAAAAAAAAAAAAAAGTTTTTATTGTTCAAGTACATCACAATACACAATACTAATAAAATTATCGTTTTTTTGCTTTTCGTTGAGCTGCTGCACTGGCATCGTGGTCACTGGAAAAAATTTGCGGAAATTGTTGTAACTTCTATAATTATTACCATTTTTTCGACGGCGCCTTTTTGCTGCTCACCGCCGCCTCCTTCACTGTATTGGTGCGTAGAAATTCTCTCTATTATCCGGGGACCTCTCTGCTCTGGACGCACTTTGCAGCGAAACTAAGACATTTAGTTGCCCCTGTGCGTGCAGTGTTGCCAAACGCAGAAAGGATTTGGGTGGTGCCCAGGGCTACATCCGATAGGTGGCGCTCAAGTGTCATTCTTGATTGGCCGATAGATTTTAAATTCAAACCGGATTATTATCAGCGGTTGAAATAAATGGACAATAGTGCAGCGTCTATGGATCAAGCACGCTGGGACTGTGCATATATCCAGTAGGCGAGGAAGCAATTTTTGGTAAGTCCAACAGGATGAGGCGGTCACCAGTGTCGTCGCCGGCGACCGTTGTAGGAGCCTGACAGCCAAAACAGCGCGTCTCTGGGGACAACCCCCACTGTGGTATCGGGTATACCGGAGGGAAACAGCGTAACAGCGGGCAGACGTATGCAACCAAATTAAGAGGGGGCGCATCTCAACCAAACACAGTGAGAAATCATGTCGCAGAGACTGCGAAAGCACCAGTGCAAGAATATGCAGGAAAAGAGGACTAAGGCCCAGAATGGCAAATTTTAGGACCAAAGCGCATGCCAACTATGCGCAGAGGCAGGCCTGTTGCCATAATAATAAAGGCGGACGAGGGGACTTCATGTGCGGATATGCTTAGGATGGTCACCAGGAACGAAGATGGGCGGCTAAGTTGCGATGGCGTAGCAAGGGCCAGAAAGACTCAACTCACAGTTGTTTTATGGTACGAAGTCTAAACATACATGAATTTGAGACTGTGCTCGATCAACTTTCTGCAGACGTGCGTGGAGACCAAAGTAGTTGTCGCCGGTGATTTCAACGCTTGTTCTGAGGAATGGGGCAGCAGCGCAACAAACGCATAAGGCGGCGCGGAATTTGAGGCATTTGCCACCTCAGATCTGATAGTGTTGATCACAGGCAGCGAGTTCACATTTAACAGAGCGGGCTACGGCTCTGTCATCAACGTGATATTCATCAGCACAAAAATTTTAACACGGCCAAGTGGAAACTATGCAGCGTTAAACAGCCAGCGATCACACAGCAATCATGTGCACTATTGGCAACATTCCAGGAGCTATTGCAGTCACACCGGACAAATCAAAGATGTATAGGGTGGATACACTTAATCCAGTAATATTTGCATCGACATTATGCTTTCCGACCATGGTAGGAGATGCTAATGTTCTCTCTAAAAAAATGATAGCCGCCGTCACGGCAGCATGCGACAGCAGCATGGCTGTACGCAGGAGCCATAGCAGGCACAAAATGTCTGAGTTCTGGTGGAATGCTGGTATCGCTGAGGCCAAAAATAGATGCCTGTGGGCTAGGCGATGCTACGAGATAGCCCGAGGACAAGCAAATTTTAATATGCCGATCGGCGCAGAGTACTCAACAGGCTAATCAAGGACAGCAAGCGTAAGTGCTTTTTTGACCTGTGTATCGAGGCTGAAACTGATATTTGGGGTATGGCATTCAAGCTAGCCACGAAGAAGCTTAAGGCTATAAAGCCAGCAGCGCAGCTAGAACAACATATAAAGCACATCGTAAAAACGCTGTTCCCAAGTATGTCAATATTATGTATGTATGTATATTAAGTATGCCCCATATTAAGAAGCGATGCAGCGAAAAACATATAGAAGAGGACTTGACTCCACATACCGTCTTGCCGCTCTGCGTGTTTGCCGTGGACTATTTCCGATGATGCTGCACTAGTCATTGCAGGGATGACACCGCTCGACATACTGGCAAAAGAGGCGCAATCGATATTCCAGCAACGTCAGGGTCAAGTGTGGACGCCCTCGTCATGGCGAAGTCACCTATGAGCCCGCGCAGTTCTTTAGTGGTCATGGTTGCTATAGAATATACCTGCATCGTTTTGGACATGAAACCAGTGATGAATGCACGTGGTGCCAACAAGGTGTTGCGGAGACTTTGAAACACATCATATTCGAGTGCCAGAGATTCCATGAAGAGCGACGGAATCTCGCGGTGGAAATTGGAGAAACACCCACAGTCGAAAATTTTACCAAATGCATGATGTCAACACAACGATAATGCAACTACGCATTCAAAACGATGAGCAAGGTGAGGCTCCTTGAGCGAGAAAGTCACGACGGAGGGGCATAAATAATGCCCGCCATTATCCCACGACGCAATACCGCAAGGCACTCCCGCAGGATTTGCATGGCAACCAACAAACTTTCTCTCCTCTTTATTTCCGTTTTCTGTCTTCTTTTTTAACCTATGTAGCCTATGTCTTTACCAGTCCTATTAATTATTAAACTTTGTTATTTACTAAAATATATCAAACTTTCCTAATAAACGAATTAAAAAAAAAAAAAATTAAATAAAGTAACACAGTGATCTTAAGAACTACGACTGAAGAAGGCAATGTTATCAAATAGTAGTTCAGGCATGCTTCATCCTTCACAGCTAGCTAATTAAATAAATAAAACAAAGGAACAGAATAAAAATATACAAATTGAAGTTAACAAGATCCAGATTTTTCCCTGTTTGGATATGTAACCATCAAAGCCGTTTCTTTGTTTATTTATATTGCTTAGACACGTGGTAAAATGCCTCAGTATTCAGAGAATTACTTACAAATGATCATTTGTATACCTTTGTAGAGGGAATTATAATTTTAGTCAAAAAATTATGACTTACAATTAGAGAATCCAATCAAGCAAATAGCGGAGAATGCCAAATTCGCAAAAATTATGACTTCGAGAATCAAATCAAATCAAGTTGGCATGACTTGTTTAATAGCAGAGTATATATAGAGCCTAGCATAAGACAGTAAGCCAGTTTAATCAAGTGAGAAGTAGATTTGAATACTTTCGTGCTTATAGAGACTCCTTTATTATTATTATTTTTTTTTTTTGTTAGAGCAGACATACTGCTGTGACATATTTAAAAAAAAAAAACATGGTACCATCCAATAAAAAAACAGATAACATGACAAATTACATTCATATTGTTAATATTATTTAGTTGTAAAAGAAAATTTATTCTAGCTTGTTGTCCAAAAAATCTTTAAAAATCCAAAGATGAATTTAAACATGAGGTCTTAGACATCAATACTTTTTTAACCATGCTGTTGTGACGTTAAGGGTATAATAATTTTGGTCAGAAGTGTGCAACGCATAGAAGGAAGCTTCTTCAACCATATAATAATTATATATTCTTGATCAGCACGACAAAACAAGTTCAGATAGCCAATACCGTCCGTCCGTCTGCATCAACGCAAACTCCTCCTATACCGGATTCTGCCTGATCGGACCACTATATCGTATAGCTCCCATACAAATGGCAAAGTCACGAACAGTGACTTTTCTGAATAACTTTATTTTCTGAGCTATTGTCGTGAAATTTAATATTGGTAAGTTCATTATACCTATAAACCACAGTGCCGAATTCGATGAAGATCGGTTGACTACTTCATATAGCCGAATGTACAGGGATCTTCGTTTAAAGTTTCTTTCTTTAAATAAAATGGCCAAACAGCTGTCTAATGAGTGTGACTCTAGTATACATTTATTGGCGCAATTCAAGTTTGGTCCACCTTCTAAGGAATTGACCAAGAAATGTACCCTTGAGTTGCCTCATAAACAGTCGTCCGCACTCTCTATTACATCTTCTCCCATTTTACTTTCGCCTACACCATCTTCTTGTCCTTCTTTGTGCTCTTCTTTTCAGATTGAAGTACCCATTACAAGCCCTGGTGTACCTCAATCTATCCCTCACGGGAACACGGGAACAATTACAGGATCATGCTGGCTCTCAATCACTTGCGGATCACAATGCTCCTAACTTCGCAAACAATTATTTATCTATAGGCCTGCTCCAGATACTTCTGAATCGTCTGTGGCAGCTTACATTGGTAATATATGCCCTGCTAAGGTTTTTTTTAATTCAAAAGTTTAAGATTTCTAGGCCTCCCGAAATCTCCTCTTTTGAAATTACAGTACCAAATGAGTATTTCTCAGCTATGGTTGACCCTTACTTTTGGCCAGAGGGCCTAGTTGTACACGAGTTCGTCCTTTGCCTGTCCACCTTCCTAATGTATCTTCTGCTTCAAAAAACTAATAACGTTTAGTCTTTGCATTCATTATCAAAACGTAAGAGGACGTCTTACCTCTTGAAATAGCTCTGTGATAGCCAAACCTTTTCGGCTGACATATTAGCTTTCTCTGAATCTTGGCTTAACTCCTCTGTTTAGGATAATGAAATTCTTTCTAATAGGCTTGATCGTGTTGGTCGTCGTGGCGGTGGAGTACCAATTGCTGTCAACTCGAATCTGCGTTCAAGTGTTGTGCCGATTGATCTCCCCTTAGGTGTTGAGTTTATTTGCGTCGAAGTTACATGTTCTGACTTTAGCTTATATTTCTCTTGTTCATATATTCCTCCAGCTTCTAATATCATGATCTACATGCACCATGCTGATGCTTTGCGAACTATTTTAAGTCGTCTTAAAGATCGTGATTTTCTTATAGTTTTGGGCGATTTTAACTTGCCTAATGTTTCTTGGCTTGTTGATGATAATCTATCTTTCTTAATTCCTTCCTTTTCTTGATAGCCTACTTGAATGTCCGCTATAACAGTTGAATTCTTTTCTAAACTCTTCTAAAAGAATCCTCGATCTTGATTTTGTCTCAGATCCCACTGTTAGTGCTGTATTCCAAACACAGCCCCTTGTGAAGCCTGAAGATCCTTATCACCCTACCATTGAAGTTACTATTTCTTACAATTCCGTTAATAATTCATTTAATAACATCTGAAATTCTCGTCGTAGATGTTTTCGTAAAACAAAGTTCAATCTTCTTAACAGCCCTATTTTCTCTTTTGATTGGTCATTTCTATTTGAGTGATAAATGCGTTCCTTATGTGAATATATCTACCGTCTCCAGTGCGCCAGTCTGGTTCAGAAGTAGGATCTTTAGTGTCCGTAACATGAAATCGAGGTATTTTAAAAGATTTAAAAAAAACATGGTTCGCGACTTGACTATGCAAATTATTGTGTAGCCAAATCTCAATTTTGTCTTTTAAATACTCAATGCTGCAATAATTATATCGTTCGCTGTAAGGTTGAATTTTATAAGAACCCCAAACGATTTTATAACTTTGTTAATTCCAAAAGACGCTCTAATTTACTACCTTCCACCTTCAGACTTAATGACCAGACTGCTAATAGTGGATCAGATATTGCAGATCAGTTTGCTAAATTCTTTCAGTCGACTTATTCTACTACTGCTTCGGATCCCACACTTTATCCCTTCACAATTCCACATTTAAATTGTATGTTTTTTCCTAGTATTACTGAAGACTGTATTATCTCTAGCTTGCATCTATGACGTCTTCCTTCGTACACGGTCCTGATAATATACCTAGTTGCATCCTTAAAATGTGTTCGATATTCCTATCTAAGCCTTTATCTCGGTTATTCTTTATATTGAGTGAGACTTGTAGCTTTCCTGATATTTGGAAGGAGTCTTTTATTATTCCGATTTTTTAAAAGTGTAGCAAATGGGATATTTCTAACTACCATGGTATTGCCAAACTTTCCGCAAAACCTAAGCTGTTTGAGAAAATTATTACGTCAACGCCTATAAAGATCTACTATATTTCCTTGTCAGCATGGCTTCATGAAAGGTTAAATTTCGAATTGACTACCCTTGTACACCATGGCTTCCGTAAAAAGTGTCAAACTGATGTTATTTATACTGACTTTAGTAAGGCTTTCATTCTATGCTTCTCACGAAACTTAACATCATGGATTTTTACCCGAAACTATTGGCTTGGTTAAAGTCGTATCTTATTGGCAGAACCCAAAAGGTGTCTTTTCGTTCCTCGATATCTAAAACTGTTCGAGTTACGTCAGGTGTCCCCCAATGCAGTCATCTGGGCCCACTGATTTTTACCTTGTTTATAAACGATTTGCCTTTGGCCTTGGCTCATTCACGCGTGCTCATGTTTGCGGATGACGTCAAGATTTGTTATTCATATAATGATCCTTCTTTCCAAAAGTACTTGCAATCAGATCTCGATGCGTTCTGTGTTTGGTGTCACGTTAATAAATTACACCTTAATGCCTCTAAATGCTCTTTTATGACTTTCAGTCGTTTGTCGCCGTTCCTAGCTCATTACTCTATTAAGTCTGTTCTGTTAGATTGTGTGCCATCTTTCAAAGACTTAGGCGTGATGTTTGACCCAAAACTTTCATTAATTGTTCATATATCCTTGATTGTCAATAGAGCATGCAGTATTCTTGGCTTCAGTAAGTGTTGAGCCAAAGAATTTGATGATCCATATGTGACAACGGTTTTATACACTTCGTTAGTTCGCCCAACTCTAGAATATTGCTCACCAGTGTGCAACCCTCAATATAATGTTCACCAGCGTAGTATTGAATCGGTACAGAAGCAATTCCTTAAGTTCGCGTTACGCGGTCTTAATTGGGACGCGAATCTTCGCCTACCATCTTATTCTGACAGACTTCTTCTTATCTTCCTTCCTTAATCTTCCTTCACTTTACAACCGTAGGCTCGTATTCTACATAAAGTAGTCAACGGCGAAGTCATTTCTACCAATTTACTAGATATGCAATATTTTTGTGTTCCCTCACGTCGGACCAAAAACTTTTTCCTCTTCACCTTAGTAGATGTCTGGCTAACTACTCTCTTCACGAACCTTTTCGTGTTCATTGCCAATCTTTTAACAACCTTTCTCACCTTATTTCTCCTCATCTATCTGTCACTTCTCTTCGTGGTATACTTTTTAATTATCTACAGAGTAACCACTGAAAGTATTCATCTCTGACCACATTGGCTGTGAATCGGGGCATAGCTGGCTCCTTGTTGCAAATAAAACACCTCCACGGGGTCGGGGATGTTTAGGTGTGCATAAAGCTAAGCTACCTTCGTGAATTAATTATGATCTGTATTTAAGCTTAAGCTTTTTCGTCGACTGCTGCGTTAGTTGACGTAAATAAATAAATAATTAAACAACTTTGAAGAGACATCACGAATCCAAGCATGAGAGACTACGAAAACAACGGAACAGCGTTCTCTTGAACAATAACAACAACAACATAAACGATTGGTTTGTAAATAAGACGAATATCGAATTTCGGACGGACGTAAAAGCGTTACTGGCGAAAGGCCCTAAGTTTGCAACCCCAGTGGAGAAGAGAAAATTCCCTCTTTAAATATATAGCAGACGGAGAGGACCTAGTACAGACTCTTAAAGACAAAGAAAAACAAGAGGAAGCACGCACAAAATTCTCTTTACTAATCAAAGACCACAAAACATCTAACAAAGAAGACGCAGCTGATCGTGCAATATTTGACACAGTGGAGCAAACAAGGAAATTTCTTATACAGAATGATGACATACTAATTTTAACTTTAGATCATAGTCATAGTCAATAGTCAACATATTAAAAAATATAACTGCCGACTCAACATACAACGTAAAGCACGTCTCGGAATTTAAGACAAGGATTAATGACACATACATTTGCGACGATGAAATATTGATATTATTTGACGTAGTCTCACTACGTAGTCTCAAAATGTTTTCCTTGTCTGGGCATTGAGCGATTCCCTTGGTTGTTATTTTCCCCTGGGTGGCTCCTATCTTCAATTGCTTTAGCATACGTAGCAGCAAACATGCTCTTTCCTATGCTATTCTCAGCCTCGCGAGCCAGTGCTAAAGCCGAAGGCAAATCTTTGTGCTGGTATAACTAGTGCCTTAATAGGCCTCCTCAGGCCTGCAATGAATAAGAATGACCGCTGCTTGCTCCTCATACGTCATGATAATAAGAGTGAGTTTTTTCTCAACCTAATCATATTACTGCATTAATTCTAGGTCACCTTGTCTGACCATTTCTAATTGATGCCTGAGAACGCGCAGAGACGTGAATAGGGATTTCCGAAGAGAAAGAAAATACCCCAATCTTCATTCGTTGAATTCAAAATATGAACTAATTTTATTTGAAAACTCTTAAACTCTAACAAGCGACAATTGTTCTCAAAAATACTTATTCTAATGCCCCACGTTTTCGCGGGTTGAAAATTGTTTATATTTCATGCTCAGCGCTGATTATTTGATACCGCTCCGCTGTTATAATCTTTAGTTTTTTCCACAGAGTGTGGATGCATGTTTTGTTTGCTATTAAGCAATAATTGTCATATGAATTTTATGACTTACTTTTCTTTATGTTTCTGTTTCGAATTGTATATTTCATTGGTGCATCTGATTTTGTGAAGCCAGCTGAGATGAACACGACGTTTCTTCTTAAACATTCTGCAATGTTCCTTTACTGATTGTAACTGACTTCTTATTCTTACCAATTCTCGCGTATTTATTACTATGTTGGCTTCAAGTGGTTTTTATACTATAGTTGGAATATTACCTAACAATTTATATTTCGGGATATCTACCCACTCCTGATGTGCATTACTGTGCTGACTTCTAGCCTTTTTATACGGTGGTGAATAACTACCTTTACTTTTTGACTTGTTCCAATGTGATCTTCGCTCCACTATTTTTAAATATCGCTGATTGCTGAAGTGAGAGTGGCTATTCTGGTTACCATTAAATGGTGTCCTTTTATAATTATTTTGGCATATCTGCCTTTTTGGTACTATAGTTTCGGACAATTTGTTACCGGAATCTATTTTGATATTATTTTTTTGAAAACCATTATCTAATTCACCCAAGGGTTGAATATTCTCATTTTCATTCCCACTTTTTACTTTACCTCCAATGTGAGGTCCTGCCGGGGGCCATAAATTTATTTCTTAATGTACTTGATGTATTTCTTTGGAATTGTGTTATGATACCCTTGCAAAAAGGGTATATTAATTTTGGTCAGAAGTGTGCAACGCATAGAACGAAGCATCTCAGACCATATAAAGTATATATATTCTTGATCAGCACGACGAGACGAGTTCAAATAGACATGTCCGTCCGTCCGTCCGTCCGTCCGTCTGGATCAACGCAAACTCCTCCGAGACCGTAAGAGCTACAGAGCTGATTTGCACGTAGGCTTGTATATACTGCAGGCATTGTATATCTCGGATTCAGCCGGATCGGACCACTATATCATATAGCTCCCATACAAACGTCAAAGTCACGAAACAGTGACTTTCTCAATAACTTCATTAATTTTATAGCTATCGTCATAAAAGTTGGTATTTGTCAGTTTTATGTTCTTATTAATGATTGTGCCAAATTTGATCAAGATCGGGTGACTATATCATATAGCTCCCATACAAACGGCAAAGTCACGAACAGTGACTTTCTCAATAACTTCATTAATTTTATAGCTATTGTCATAAAAGTTGGTATTTGTCAGTTTTATGTTATTATTAATGATTGTGCCAAATTTGATCAAGATCGGGTGACTATATCATATAGCTCCCATACAAACGGCAAAGTCACGAACAGTGACTTTTCTCAATAACTTCGTTACTTTTTAAGCTATTGTCGTGAAATTTAATAAACGTTGGTTTATTGAAGCTATAAATGTGCCAAATTTGGTCAAGATCGGGTGACTATATCATATAGCTCCCATAGAAACGATAGGTGGAAAACAGTGACTTTCATCAAAAAGTTCGTTATATCCTATGCTAAGATTGAAGGCCGTTCTTTCGCAAACATTAGTCTTTTGGGATAAAACGTTTTTACATTATGATGGCTATGGGTAAGGAAAGAATTACCAAAACAGTTGCAAGGGTATACAAACTTCAACGCGGTCGAAGTTAACCCCGGCCCTCTGGTTTTTATTTTGAAATTTACCTTTTTTTTCTCCCAACGTTGTTCAAAACCTGTGACATCTATTGTTGTTGCCACTACAGATTTATTCTGATTTGATTTGGCGCATCCCGAGACGATCCAACCAAATTGAGTATTTCGGACTAACAGGCAATCAATCTTTGTATTTCCCCCTTTTGAGATTTGGGTATATACGTTTACTCCCATTATTATATCAATCCTACCAGGTTTAAAGGTAGGATCAGCTAGAACGTATGTTTGCCATTTTGACATATCCACGTTTGCTATTTTTAATGGTAGAGCTTTCATTAACTTTGGCAACACAATTGCCTCAACCTTTAGATGTCCTTTCCAGAACTCTGCTCTGTGAACCACAATCAATAAGGGCTCTTGGGGACTTATATCCTCCATTTACATTTTTTATTTGTATTACAGCTGTGGCCAACAGTGTTGGTTGTGCGGTTACACAAGTATTAACTCTCTCCTGTTTTTCTTCAAAATGGAATAAGGTATAGTGTTCCTTACTGCTTGAATGGTTCAAACATCTTATGCAAAGCTGCACTTTTTTGGCTGTTTCATACCTTTCAGTAGGTGTCAAACCTTTGAACTTATAGCACTTATACGCTTTGTGCCCGGCAATTTTGCAAATCGAACATTTATCTTCGACTTCCTATTTTTCTATTTTTTTCTTCTTTGCTCATGACACTTAGCGAGCTATATCATTGCTTAAAGTATTCCATGACATCAGATAGCATTTGCATTTGCTTTTATTTTAATTAAGTAAACTGACTCATTAACTATGTCAATCGGATTCATTGTCGATCATCGGCAAATCAACAATCCGACCTAATTGTTCGGAAAATACCCTCCGATTATTTTCATACCGCTTGGTTAACAGTTCCCAAGCAGCACTATAATTATCAGCTGATTCTGACAATAGATCACCTATCACGCTCTTTGCTTTGCCCTTACGTAAATCTTTGCTCACCATGTCCAAATATTCCTGGAGCTTTCGGGCTATATCCATAAATATCTCCTGGTTACCACTACCGTTTTCATGACTGGAGGTCGCATTCCCGCGCGACTCCCCTTTGCTATCATCAAACATTTCTGACATATTCGCTTGTGCTTGCTTTTTCTGACTCTCCTGTAGCTATTATCTTGGCAACTGTCTTTAAAACCTCCTCATGTACTTTATCTCTGTAGTACTGAGGATCGAAAATCCTGCTGGAGCAATTTTTCTTGGTTAGGCATCCATCGGCTACTAATCGTTTTTACTTCCTCAATCACCTTGCTCACATAAGCTTCTGCTCTCTGACGTGACGGTCTTGTTTTTGCATAGCTCCTGAGTTTTTATTAATGTATATTGTTTTCTCTCAATTTTTAATTGTGCCTAGTTTTTTTGCTTTCGCTGGGGTCGTTTGCTTGAAACCCTTGTGTTTTATTTCCATAATTCGCCAAATTAAACCGTTTTTTTTTCTTTTTCGTGATTAGAGTTTGATGCACTTAAATTGTTTTTATTATTTGCTCCCCTCATCGCCCCCATCATACCATCAGTGCTAGTGGTTTTGTTGTTCTCTCTGCTTTGTGCTTGTGCTCAGCTTCTCTCCCGCGTAATCACTTTTGTAAAGACGCCTCTCAAAGCTCGTCTTATAACTGTTCTTGCACTCTCTCTTGTGCTGTGTACTCTAGCTGTCTCTTTGTTTTATTTGTAATTATTGATTTTTTATCGATAATTATCTTTGTGCTGTTTATTTAAATTTTTCTATAAATTTATACCCTTGCAGAGGGTATTATAAAATTGGTCAGATGTTTGTAACGCACAGAAGGAGACGTTTCCGACCCCATAAAGTATATATATTCTTGATCAGCATGAGAAGCTGAGTCGATATAGCCATGTCCGTCTGTCCGTCTGTCTGTGCGTACGCGTTTTACTCAGCCATCTTAAGAGCTATTTGTGGGCTTTTTATTACCCGGGTGAGATAAAGTATGAAAATTGTAAGAATCGGACCACTATATCATATAGCTCTAGACCAAACATTTTTGCAAAAATTGGAGTATCCCCATGAAATTGTATAGTATTTGAAATAAATTGACAGACCCCAAAATTTGAATCTGATCGGATAAATAGAACACAAGTTACAGTCAATACAAATCGGTTCAAATGATGACGTAGTAGACAGCAAGCAGCGCAGCCGGCAGCAAACACCGCTGCTTGCTGCCTACTACGTCTTCATCAAATCAAACAGAGCACATGCATATACACACATAGACGCAGCGCTACAAGAACTGTATGTGTATGAGTGTTGTGCTTCGATTAGGGAATGATGCAAGAAGAAGACAAATTTTTATAACAAGAGAAATAATTTGAATGTTTTGTTTGTGTATTGATGAATTCAGTTGCAGGGAAAGAAATTTCAAAATGACTGCAAGGGTATATAAATTTCGGCATTGCCGAAGTTAGCTTCTTTGATATTTTTTTTTGCCTTGTGTTTCTTTTGGCTTTTCAATGGCTTGTTGTCTACCCAATTGCAAGCATTCTGATCGTTTTGACGATCAGTATAGAGCAATATCGTGTTGGCTTTGCGATAATCTTATTCACTTAAAATGTGCTGGCCTCAACGGCCGTGATTACCACAAATTTTCTGGTTTGTCTGTGTCTAAGCCTGAGCTTGGCTTAATGCGCTGTACAGGGATCTTCGTTTAAAGTTTCTTTCTCTAAATAAAATGGCCAAACAGCTGTCTAATGAGTGTGACTCTAGCATACATTTATTGTCGCAATTCAAGTTTGGTCCACCTACTAAGGAATTGCCCAAAAAATGTACCCTTGAGTTGCCTCATAAGCAGTCGCCCACACTCTCTATTACATCTTCTCCCATTTTACTTTCGCCAACACCATCTTCTTGTCCCTCTACACTACAAGCCCTGGTGTACCTCAATCTATCCCTCACGGGAACTCTGATCAACTTTTGGCCAGAGGGCCTAGTTGTACACGAGTTTACGCCCAATAAGCGCTCCCGTCCTTTGCGTGTTCACCTTCCTAATGTATCTTCTGCTTCAAAAAACTAATAACGTCTAGTCTTTGCATTCATTATAAAATATAAGAGGACTTCTTACCAAGCTCTGGAAATTATTCTGTGATAGCCGAACATTTTCGGCTGACATATTAGCTTTCTCTGAAACTTGGCTTAATTCCTCTGTTTTGGATAATGAAATTCTTTCTAATAACTTTATATCTTATAGGCTTGATCGTGTTGGTCGACGTGGCGGTGGAGTACTCATTGCTGTCAACTCGAATCTGTGTTCAAGTGTTGTGCCGATTGATCTCCGCTTAAGTGTTGAGTTTATTTGCGTCGAAGTTACATGTTCTAACTTTAGCTTATATATCTCTTGTTCATATATTCCTCCAACTTCTGATATCATGATCTACATGCACCATGCTGATGCTTTGCGAACTATTTTAAGTAGTCTTAAAGATCGCGATTTTTTTTATAGCTTTAGGTGATTTTAACTTGCCTAATGTTTCTTGGCTTGGTGATGATAATCTATCTTTCTTAGTTCCTTCATCTCAACATGTTTTTCTTGATAGCCTACTTGAATGTCCGCTATATCAGTTGAATTCTGTTCTTAACTCTTCTAAAAGAATCCTCGATCTTGTTTTTGTCTCTGATCCCACTGTTAGTGCTGTATTCCAAACACAGCCCCTTGTGAAGCCTGAAGATCCTTATCACCCTACCATTGAAATTACTATTTCTTACAATTCTGTTAATAATTCATTTAATAACATCTCGAATTCTCGTCGTAGATGTTTTCGTAAAACAAATTTCAATCTTCTTAACAGCCTTATTTTCTCTTTTGATTGCCCATTTTTATTTGAGTGCTGTGATATAGATTGTGCAGTAAATTTTTTCTACTCTGCTCTTTATTCTCTAATTGATAAATGCGTTCCTTATGTAAATGTCACTACCGTCTCCAGTGCGCCAGTCTGGTTCACACGTAGGCTCTCTAGTCTCCGTAACGTTAAATCGAGATATTTTAAAAGATTTAAAAAAACTGGTTCGCGACTTGACTATGCAAATTATTGTGTAGCCAAATCTCAATTTTGTCTTTTAAATACTCAATGCTGCAATAATTATATCGTTCGCTGTAAGGTTGAATTTTATAAGAACCCCAAACGATTTTATAACTTTGTTAATTCCAAAAGACGCTCTAATTTACTACCTTCCACCTTCAGACTTAATGACCAGACTGCTAATAGTGGATCAGATATTGCAGATCTGTTTGCTAAATTCTTTCAGTCGACTTATTCTACTACTGCTTCGGATCCCACACCTTATCCCTTCACAATTCCACATTTAAATTGTATGTTTTTCCTAGTATTACTGAAGACTGTATTATCTCTAGCTTGTCATCTATGACGTCTTCCTTCGTACCCGGGCCTGATAATATACCTAGTTGCATACTTAAAATGTGTTCGATTTCCCTAAGCCTTTATCTCGGTTATTCTTTATATCGAGTGAGACTTGTCGCTTCCCTGATATTTGGAAAGGGTAACAAATCGGATATTTCTAACTACCGTGGCATTTCCAAACTTTCGGCAATACCTAAGCTGTTTGAGAAAATGATTACGTCTTCCCTTCAACACCTATCCAGATCCACTATTTCTCCTTGTCAGCATGGCTTCATGAAAGGTCGTTCGTCGCTTACTAACCTTTTAGAATTGACTACCCTTGTACACCATGGCTTCCGTAAAAAGTGTCAAACTGATGTTATTTATACTGACTTTAGTAAGGCTTTCGATACGGTTGATCATTCTATGCTTCTCACGAAACTTAACATCATGGGTTTTTCCCCGAAACTATTGGCTTGGTTAAAGTCGTATCTTATTGGCAGAACCCAAAAGGTGTCTTTTCGTTCCTCGATATCTAAAACTGTTCGAGTTACGTCAGGTGTCCCCCAATGCAGTCATCTGGGCCAACTGGTTTTTACCTTGTTTATAAACGATTTGCCTTTGGCCTTGGCTCATTCACGCGTGCTCATGATTGCGGATGATGTCAAGATTTGTTATTCATATAATGATCCTTCTTTCCAAAAGTACTTGCAATCAGATCTCGATGCGTTCTGTGTTTGGTGTCACGTTAATAAATTACACCTTAATGCCTCTAAATGCTCTTTTATGACTTTCAGTCGTTTGTCGCCGTTCCTAGCTCATTACTCTATTAAGTCTGTTCTGTTAGATTGTGTGCCATCATTTAAGGACTTAGGCGTTATGTGTGACCCAAAACTTTCTTTTAATATTCATATATCTTCAATTGTCAAGAGAGCATGCAGTCTTCTTGGCTTCATTAAACGTTGGGCCAAAGAATTTGATGATCCATATGTGACAAAGGTTTTATACACTTCGTTAGTTCGCCCTACTCTAGAATATTGCTCACCAGTGTGGAACCCTCAATATGATGTTCACCAGCGTAGTATTGAATCGGTACAGAAGCAATTCCTTAAGCTTGCGTTACGCGGTCTTAATTGGGATCCGAATCTTCGCCTACCTTCTTATTCTGACAGACTTCTTCTTATTAATCTTCCTTCACTTTACAACCGTAGGCTCGTATTTGGGATTCTCTTTCTACATAAAGTAGACAACAGCGAAGTCAGTTCTACCAATTTACTAGATACGCTATATTTTTGTGTTCCCTCACGTCGGACCAGAAACTTTTTTCCTCTTCACCTTAGTAGATGTTTGACTAACTACTCTCTTCACGAACCTCTTCGTGATCTTTGCCAATCTTTTAACAACCTTTCTCACCTTATTTCTCCTCAACTATCTGTCACTTCTCTTCGCTCTATACTTTTTAATTATCTACGGCGCAACCACTGAAAGTATTCTGGACTGGATATTGGATTGGCTGCAACTCATCCCTGACCACATTGGCTGTGAGTCGGGGCATAGCTGGCACCTTGTTGCAAATAAAACACCTCCACCGGGTCGGGGATGTCTAGTTGTGCATAAAGCTAAGCTACCTTCGTGAATTAATTATTATCTGTATTTTAGCTTAAGCTTTTTCGTCGACTGCTGACTTAGTTGTCGTAAATAAATAAATAAATAAATAAATAGCTCCCATAGGAACGATCGGTCGAAAACACTGACTTTTGTCAATAACTTCGTTACTTTTGCTTTCAAAATATTTATACATGTCGGAGAATTTAGAGCGCCTAAGAGTAGGCTAATATTTTGTTAATCTTCGATATGTGAATTGACAGGTATGTCACCTGTAACTATGGTATGTTCAACACTTCCCTTTGCAGGTTGACAATTGGAATGTTAAGATTGACAATTGGTATGTTAAGATTGACAATTGGTATGTTAAGATTGAAGGATGACTCGACAGATTTGAGATGCCTGACAGCGTGACAACATTGGAAATGTTGTCGAGTGAGGTTTGGTGTTAAGTCATTGGAGTCGGCATAAGTAGTCTAAAAGTCAGACGTGCCGAAACATCACCTAAACTCGCTGCGCTAATAGTTGATTAATATAAAGTGAGAGTGAATAGTATAAAGTATCCAAAGTAAAGAAAATGGAAAAGGCTAAGAACAACAATGGACATTCGACATACATTTATTAAATTAATATATCTGTTAGTGACTGCGCCGAATTTGACTAAGATCGGGTGACTATCTTATATAGCTCCCATAGGAACGATCTGGTCGAAAACAGACTTTTGTCAATAACTTCGTTTTTATGACGCGATTGCTTTCAAATTAAACATTTGATAGTTTAATATATCTGTTCATGACTGTGTCGAATTTGGTAAAGATCGGGTAACTATATCATATAGCTCCCATAGGAAGGATCGGTGGAAAACAGTGATTTTTATCAAAAAAAATCGATATTTCCTATATGAAGATTGAAAGCCGTTCTTTCGCAAACATTACCTTATTTAGATAAAACAGTTAGTTTAGATAAAAGAGTTACTACAAAATTTGCACGGGTATACAACCTTTGACGCGGTCGAAGTTAGCCCCTCTGGATTTACTCTCAAAATGTCAATTTTTTTTTTGCGAATTTACATGAAACGATTTTTAAAATTTTTAAAAGCATCTGGATTTAACGCTCTTCAAATTACAACTTGCATGAAATCAGACAATTCCTGGATCACACGAGGTACACAAAAATCGAAAAATTAAAAGACATAAATTCAAGAATACGGATAAGAGCAATCATTAATTCAAAAAATATGTTGATTTTTGCGACCTTTTTGTTGTTTAGAGTTGAATGTTTTGCCGGCTCGAGGTCAAATGTTTGGCGAATAAAAACAAAAATAAAAAACACTGTTTGTTCTTATTTTCGTTCCGATATATTTCGACCACTCATCGGTCGTCTTCAGGGCAACTACAAATAACATTGAATTGTGATTGACATAATATTAATTTAACAACAAGAAAACACCTACTTAGTTTTACACGTCCGCACACTGTGACGTGGAGCTACACACTAATTTGTCCCTAATAAATGCCTGTATAAATGCGCGCAGTTGTCTGTATCTACCTTATAATTAAGTCTTATATTTGTCGGGGTATTTATTATGTGCAGCATCTCCAAAGTGTAACGTTTGTTGTAATGTTGTTTTTGTCTATTATGTTTACTTCGTCAAAATTTGGGGAATGTCCACTGGCGGCACAGTGGGCCATAAGTGCCGTTTTTGGTGCATTGGAGTGTTGACGAAGTTTATAGTCAGATCTATGTTGCGATAGTCTTGTTTTTAGCCTCGATTTTGTTGTCACTATATATATTTTATCACAGTTTTCTTCATTAGTCCCATTGCACGGTATTTTATATACTACGTTGCTCTTGTCCATTGTATCAATCCTACTTTTTGTTCTGTTAAAAATACTCCGTAGTGTGTTATTGGGTTTATGTGCTATCTGTATTTGTTCGATGTCATAGCAATCTGAGTTTGCTAATCTTTCCGATAGTTGTGGGACATATGTGACGGACATAAAGCGTTTTGTCGGAACATCTTTATTGGTTTTCTTATTGCGAGATTTTAGTAAAGTCCTTATGGTGTGGTTTGGAAAGTCATTGTCCTTTAAAATTCGTCGTATTTCTTCCTTCGTTTCTTCATGAAAAATTGGGTCCGATATATTGAGCATCCGTTGTATACAACCTCTTGCTGTATTCATTATCATCGACTTCGGATGTTTGGAGTTGAAGTTAATTATTCGTTCTGATGCTGTTGGTTTTTTGTAACATTTTAATTTTAGTTCATTTCCTCGTCTGTTATGGATGCGTCTAGATATGTTAATTTGTTGTCATTTTGTAATTCTATTGTAAACTTTATGTTCCTGTCAAATGAATTTAGGTTGTCAAGTGTGTGTTTTGGATCTCGTCTTCTTTAATTATGGCAAAAAGGTCATCTACATATTTCGTCATAACTCTAGGTGGTCGCTGCAGTGTTCTCAGCTATTATTGGTGACGCTGGTGAGCCCATAGGCATTCCTTTTAGTTGTGTGTATATGTTGTCCTTTGTTGTCCTATTTAAAATATCTGTTCTCTCGTATACAAAAACGCACTAATTCCATGAATGTTAATTTTGGAATGTTAGTGTGCGCTTTTATTTTTATCCACTTTTCTCTAATGGTGTCAAGTGCCAATTCTATTGGAATACTTGGAAAAAGTGAGACTACGTCAAATGAAATTAATCTTTCATCGTCGCGAATGTAGTGTCATTAATCCTTGTCTTAAATTCTGAGGCGTTCTTTACGTTATATGTTGAGTCTGCCGTTATATTTTTTAATATGTTGACTATGTATTTGCATAGTCCGTACGATGGAGAACCAATTGCTGAACAGATTGGTCTCAATGGCGTACCTTCTTTGTGAATTTTAGGTAACCCATATATTCTTGGTGGAATTGATGTAATTGTTATAAGCTTATTTCGTTCGTTCCGTGAAATAAGTTCATGTCTGTATAGTTTTTCCACCAGTTCGTTGTTTTTGGTCTGTAGTCTAGTGGTTGGGTCCAAAAACGGAAGGCCCGCCGTATTACACATGTTGTTTTTACACTTGCTGTAAACCATCTTTTTGCATATAGTACAATATACTATAACAAAAAATTTGGGCGCGATGGTTAGTTGGTGAAGGCGAAGCCCTTTACACTAATTCTGATGGCGCCCAAGGGTATGCACATTAAAAAGGTGGAATCTGCAGTTGCAAGCTTTGCCGTTCTTTTCTCGCTTCATGTCGTTTGGAATTCCCAACTACTTTTAGCGTTGAAGATATGGTATGGCCATTACAACGGTGGATTCTTTAGCGAAGTCTGCTGATGATAGAACTTGGTAGTTCTTGAAATAGCTATACAGACAACCTGCTCACCTTTTGTGCTGCCTATGATTTAAAATCTTACGAAATTAGTAAGATTTATTGACCTGAAGCCGGCTCATACCCAGTTTTGATTAACTTCAATAAGGTCGAAATCTAGACAAATATTCCAAAATTAACAATTATGGAAATAGTACGTTTTTGTATACAAGAGAAAGATATTTCAGATACAAAGACAAGATATACACACAACTTAAAGGAATGCCTATGGGCTCACCAGCGTCACCAATAATAGCTGACATAATTATGGAAGAACTCTTAGACAAAATGATGAAAACACTACAGCGACCTCCTAGAGTTATGACGAAATATGTAGATGACCTTTTTGCCATAATTAAAGAAGACGAGATCCAAAACACACTTGACAACCTAAATTCATTTGACAGGAACATAAAGTTTACAATAGAATTAGAAAATGACAACAAATTAACATATCTAGACGCATCAATACACAGACGATGAAATGAACTAAAATTAAAATGGTACAAAAAACCAACAGCATCAGGACGAATAATTAACTTCAACTCCAAACATCCGAAGTCGATGATAATGAATACAGCAAGAGGTTGTATACAACGGATGCTCAATATATCGGACCCAATTTTTCATGAAGAAACGAAGGAAGAAATACGACGAATTTTAAAGGACAATGACTTTCCAAACCACACCATAAGGACTTTACTAAAATCTCGCAATAAGAAAACCAATAAAGATGTTCCGACAAAACGCTTTATGTCCGTCACATATGTCCCACAACTATCGGAAAGATTAGCAAACTCAGATTGCTATGACATCGAACAAATACAGATAGCACATAAACCCAATAACACACTACGGAGTATTTTTAACAGAACAAAAAGTAGGATTGATACAATGGACAAGAGCAACGTAGTATATAAAATACCGTGCAATGGGACTAATGAAGAAAACTGTGATAAAATATATATAGTGACAACAAAATCGAGGCTAAAAACAAGACTATCGCAACATAGATCTGACTATAAACTTCGTCAACACTCCAATGCACCAAAAACGGCACTTATGGCCCACTGTGCCGCCAGTGGACATTCCCCAAATTTTGACGAAGTAAACATAATAGACCAAGAACAGCATTACAACAAACGACACACTTTGGAGATGCTGCACATAATAAATACCCCGACAAATATAAGACTTAATTATAAGGTAGATACAGACAACTGCGCGCATTTATACAGGCATTTATTAGGGACAAATTAGTGTGTAGCTCCACGTCACAGTGTGCGGACGTGTAAAACTAAGTAGGTGTTTTCTTGTTGTTAAATTAATATTATGTCAATCACAATTCAATGTTATTTGTAGTTGCCCTGAAGACGACCACCGATGAGTGGTCGAAATATATCGGAACGAAAATAAGAACAAACTGTGTTTTTTATTTTTGTTTTTATTCGCCCAACATTTGACCTCGAGCCGGCAAAACATTCAACTCTAAATGTTCACGCCACCGGGTGAACAGCAGAGTGTGAGGGGTAGGGTTTTTTCCAAAAACCGAATTCGGTCATACTGAGGAAGGTGACGAAGGGTTCTCCAGTAAATCGCCATATTCAATCCAGTACGAGCATCTAACCCGAACACCCGTTCTTTCACTGTGCTTTTTTCCGATATTGTATTTTTCCAACCCGAAACATTTTCGTGTGTGTCGGGACATTTTGTAAAGAAAATAAATAAACCAAAATTAATTATAAACGAAGTTTTGCGCGCGTTTCAATTTCATTCCTCACTCACCAGACCCCTGAAGAAATTGGCACCCGCCAAACACTTGTGACCTATTTGGATCCTTCCGCCCCGCTACGAACATTGGTCCTTCGAGCCGGATATCCTTCCGCTCTTCCAGCTTGCATCGGCGGAATTCCTGATAAGTACAACATTTCTTAATAAAAATCTCATTCACCCCATTGCAAACTTATAAAAGTGTGAGGTTTCCCGCTCTTCCATAGCGACCTACACACTTTTGTATACTTGTATGTACATACCTGACCTGTTCCAAAGGTTACATGGTTTATGAAGTGCCTTTTTCCCATTCTTTTAAATTCTGAATGTCTAAAAGTCCAATTGCATAACAATACATATGTATGTACATATATGTATGTATACATATATATACGTACATGTAAAAACAGCTGTTTTCTAACCTGCAAGTAAAAGTGTTTATAAAGTACCACTTACCTTTCCTTAAAGTGTAAAGCACACTCCACGGGCTGATCATTAGTCCAGCGGCATAAATTATTTATGCCAAATACTTTGTATATGCATACATACATATGTATATATGTACATACATAGATACATATGTAATAATTTTTGACGCGGTAAGCACACTCATACGACATACTTACATATATACATATGTATGTACATATATGTACATACATATGTCCACATACAATTTGATTCCACCCACACAAAATAAATTGCAGCCACTCCGGTTGGCTCTCCGCAATTTAATAATTCGAAACCTACATAATTAAAGCAGGAAATCGTGATCTTCTTTAAAAAATTTAAAATTAATTAAATTCATAAAACATAAACAACGGCAGAACAGCTGACTCCCGATCAGTGCTGACACTCAAGTCTCATCAGTGCTGACACTTGAGCCAAGCCGTGACTCGGTCACGACATCCATTTTTCAATCGTGATTTTCGTATTGTGCAAAAAATATTTCAATCGACTGATTGAATTTAATTCGCAAAATATTTTCTAAAGAAAAATAGGTACAATTTTATTCATATGGAATTAGTATTTTGTCTTGGAGCATTTTTGATTTTTTCCTCACAGATCCATGAAATTTATCTAGTCCGTTTAACGAACATTAATTCCGAGTTTTTTGCCCTCCACTGAAAAGTAATCCTACTGATCTCAATTTCTCCATATTTTTGTTTTTTTTATACTCTTATAAATTTCAACAAATTTCCACATTGTATAAATTTTAATATCCAAGTGATTATATATCCTTATAATTATTCACACAACTGCGAGGAAAATTATAAATTCTTCTAATTTCATTTATCCATTGTGTTCATTAAAACGAGGAGACATTTTTCCTTCTCACTCCTCTATCCTTAAATTATACAGTCCACTTACAGCTTCGTTTCGATCTCCTCGCTTGAGAGCTCTAATTCCAAGCAGTTTTTTGTTTTTATTCGATTCGTAATAGCTCAGAGAACACTCTACGATGTCTCTTTCCGACTTTGTTGCCGTGTGTGAGGCATTAACGGCGTTCGAGGCTCGCGAGGCCCAGGCTTTAGCGGACGATGTGCCACTCGTCTCCATTAAAATACACTTAGACCAGCTTAAGTCGCTTTGGGCACAAGTCGAGGCAGAGTTTTCACGATGTTATAAGGCCTTGACGGCTCAAAAGAAGGAAGATAGTCCGAAGCACATAGCTACAATTAAAGCTAAACATGAATATTGTTATATGGTATATGTTCGAGGCGGGACTTTGTTTGGAGAGCGAATCGAGCAGCTGTCAGCAAAAACGGTTCCCCCACCAGTCAGACTCTCCGTCGATTCCACCCATCAAAGCCACACAGTTCCCCCGTGTGAAGTCGAAATCTTCAACGGAGACAGCCTGGCTTGGCCTACATTCCGTGATTTGTTTACCGCGATTTTTATCCATAATCCAAGCCTAACACAAGTGGAGAAACTGTACCACTTAAGTTGCAAAACTCGCGGTGAAGCCAGAGCCATTGTTTCTAGGTCACCCTTGACCAATGAAGGGTTCCAGTCCGCGTGGGATAACCTCACTGCGCGATACGAAAATAATCGATTATTGATTATGAGCCAAGCCAAGCAGCTTCTACAGATCCCAGCTGTAACCCAAGAGTCTGGCAAAGCGTTGAGAGAACTGCAGACGTCAATTCAAGGTTGCTTAACCGGTCTTGAGCTTTCCGGGGCTCGTACAGACAATTGGGATATCCTTCTCATAGCAATCTGTACGAGCAAAATGCCCAAAGCCACCCTTCTGTTGTGGGAACAGTCCGTTCCAAATAAGACCTCCGTCTCATCCACCGTGTACTAGAGGCCACAGATGTCCTTCAACCAAGCTCTAGCGGTCAGGCCTTTCCATCCGTGAGCCGAAAACCTACGGCACGAACTCAGGCCTTTTCCACTCAAGTGCAAGAGAGCTCAGCACCTGAAGCTTGTATAATTCCGAATCCTGCGTCCTCCGATTCTTCCAGAAGCCCCCATGTAAACGTGGGAAGTTACTTCGCATCCACTCGCAACACTGGCCTCCTGGGTACTGCGAGGGTAACTATTCATCATCGTGGCAAGCAGTTTCAAATCCGCGCTTTGATTGATATGGGATCCGAAGCATCCTTTATTTCCCAAAGAATGTTTGAATTGATTAATCCTCCAAGCTGCAAGGTATCAGCTAGCATTCGCGGCATTGGGCAATGCGATGCGGGTAGCGGCGACAAAGTGTGCCGCTTACAGATTTCTCCTCCTGACGAACCGCTGCGACAGTTCGAAGCAGTCGCCGTGGTGCTGCCTAGTGTAGCTGAAGCACTTCCGTCCTGCGCCGTCCCGAATAAGGTGAAGCAGGATTCGCTTGACCTTCTGCTCGCTGATCCGCAATTTCACCAAAAAGCTCCTGTGGATTTGGTGCTTGGAGCCGAGCTCCTTCCCACTATCCTCGGGGAACGAATCATCAAGAATGTTGGTGATTCTTTCGTGGGGATCGAGACGATGTTCGGATGGGTTCTCTGTGGATCCGTTACTGGAAAACCCAGAAGGTCTCGGTCCACCTCCTCCAGCAGTCCGAAGATGTCTCTAAAGGCAGCAGCACCATCCGATTTAGAACGCAGTTCCAATTGCTTCAGGTGCCGCGTTTGTCAAGGGGCACACGCGCTCCGTCAGTGCCGACAGTTTCGAGGACTACGAGCTGACGACAGGCTACGGGTAGTCTTGAGCAACGGATACTGCCCAAACTGTTTGGCTCATGAGCATTCCAATGGTTCCTGCAGGAGCACAGCAGGATGCCATCGATGTGGCAAGCAACACCACACGCTCTTGCACATCGGCAGCTCAGTCGCGTACATCCAACCCAAAGCGTCCAAAGAGCAAAGACCCGAAAGGCACCCGCCTTTCATTCGGACTTCTATCCAGAGGTCATCAGTCATCGCGCCGCCTACACCATCTACATCAAAAATTCCCCCTCCATCTCCACCCGTGTCTTGGCGATCCAGAACGCTGCCATCCGCCATCCTTAGACATGTCCAGCGAGGCAATTGCAACTTGTTGCAAGGGGGGCGGTATGTTCACGCCACCGGGTGAACAGCAGAGTGTGAGGGGTAGGGTTTTTTCCAAAAACCGAATTCGGTCATACTGAGGAAGGTGACGAAGGGTTCTCCAGTAAATCGCCATATTTAATCCAGTACGAGCATCTAACCCGAACACCCGTTCTTTCACTGTGCTTTTTTTCCGATATTGTATTTTTCCAACCCGAAACATTTTCGTGTGTGTCGGGACATTTTGTAAAGAAACTAAATAAACCAATATTAATTATAAACGAAGTTTTGCGCGCGTTTTCAATTTTATTCCTCACTCACCAGACCCCTGAAGAAATTGGCACCCGCCAAACACTTGTGACCTATTTGGATCCTTCCGCCCCGCTATGAACAGTAAATTAAAAGAATGTTAGTAAAGTTTGTCTTGCAAAAACGTCGTAATCGAGGCATCTAGTTGGAATCGAGAAACACGATCCGACGAGACAGGTCAATAGTTAGAACTAGAGTTGTAAGGAAATTGCCTTGATGGATAACTAAGGGATCTGTTCTGGCCAAAAATTATTTTCATGGACGAAATGTTCCTTCTAAAAATTTTGATTTCTTAATAATATATTTCAATAGCTTGGCAAATTCAAAACCGGAATATGCACCAAGTGATCGGAGCTTTAAAGGAAGCGCTTGATTTCTCTCACCCCAACTTACACATTGGATTTTCCCTTCCTTTTCCATGTTATGTTCGTTTAGTTGTTAGCTGTGGAGAAGTCTACATATAAAAAGAAAGTGTAAAGAAGGACACTCCCTTGCAGCGCCTTGCTGCCATTAATTTGATCAAAGTACAGGGGTACGAGCACACGTCATTAGCTAGGACTATGTGTGTAGCCTCGGGTCACATTTTCGGACAGGGGAGACCCGATTACGATGTATCCGTTTTTCTGGTTCAAGAATAAATCAAGAATAAAAAATGGATGAAGCAGTGGGGGCAGCGGTGTACTGCCTAGACAAGATACCTTATTGCTGTAGTTTTCAGGAAGAGTTGTCAGTGATCAATAGAAGGATCGAGTGAATTTGTTAGTGGTTGTAAATCTTCGTTTCATAAAGCTATGTTCTAATGAACTAATAGAGTACAAGAATTCTGTAATTGAGATGTTATTATAATCTGTCTTCTAACTTTTTATATGTTTTGTTATATATATTGTCAAACCAAAAACTAATTTCTTCATGTCGAGCCCTATTTCCAACAATAACGTATGAGCTATTTTTCGAATTTTTCTTTATGCCAATATGTATATTAACTACAGCTAAAATATTATCTATTTTCTTTTATATATTTACGCAGATATTGGCCTGTCAATAATAAGTTTAGGGGTTATATATGTTGTGCTCGGTAAAAAAAAATCGTTCACATGTTTGTAACGCACAGAAGGAGACTTCCGACTCCATAAAGTATATATATTCTTGATGAGCATGAGAAGGTGAGTCGATTTAGTCAAGTCTGTCGTACTCATCCATCTTAAGAGCTATCGGGATGAAATAGAATAAGATCAAGTATCGGATCAGACCACTATATCATATAGCTCTAGAAGAAACATTTCCATAGAAATTGGAGTATCCCCATGAAGTTTACCAATATAGGATTGGATATAAAATCTGAGATCACAAAATTTGAATCTGATCGGGTAAATGTAAGACTTATGTCTTGTGTGCAAAATAGTCAGTTGAAGTAATTAAAAAAATAGTCAGTTGAACAAATTAAGATAAAAAGACCTTTGACATAACAATTTTAGGTGACAATTTTTAGCAACTTTACGACTTTAACATTTTTAAATACAACTTAAGCAACTTTTGGTACACCTTCTACTTATACGTCAGGTCTCGATCGTTCCTTCTTTCGTTCGCTCTTCTTACTACTGATAATGCCACATTGTCGAACCGCATCCAGAGCTGCTAAATATAACACAAGTTACAATCAATATAAAACGGTTTAAGCGCTGCCTGCAGAAAATTGTCCCTGAAGACGGTTGCCGCTGCGTAACCGAAATATGTCGGTTATATATACTAGAAACTGCGGAATAGAAACTGCATATAAACATCGGCATAGCCGAAGTTAGCTTCTTTGATATTATTTTTATTCTTTTAACTTAAAGTACAGTTTCTGGGGAATGTTATTCAAAATTTTTGTAGCGATCCAACCAATATTATCAAAGTTATAGCGCCCTCAATCTTGCTCATTAACATATAACACATATTTCTCGTGTGTTTCTAGAGTAAGCGAGTTAGCATATGGTATGAGGCATGAAAAAACAATTTAACAGGCATAAATTCGGTTTTCGAAATTTGAAATATTTGTAATAATAGGCGTGTTTACCACGCATATTACCTCCTGCAATTATTTGACGGTCGAAACCAATTTCCTCCTTATGCAAATTTTATCGGACTGGAAACATAAAATATACGTATGAACGAGTTTTACTATGCTGTCCAAAAGGACGGAGCTTGCCGTAGGCTAGCTGTCGCACTAGAGAGCTCGTTTGTTTTTGTGAGAGTGAACGAGATAACATATGCTATTAGGCGAATTTAATAGATATATGTACATTTGTTGTTCGAAATATTTTTTCACATGGTACAAGACCGAAGTCGACGAGACCACTTACTTACTTAATTTTTTATTTTTTTGCACTCATCCACTGCAGGGAATCTAGAACCACAACTAAAAAAATCCGATCTCCTTTCGTTGAATTCAAAATATTAACATAGTGTTGTGTATATAAATCAACTCTTAAACTCTAGGAGGCGACAATTGTTTTTAAAAATACCTATTCCAACGACCCATAATCTTAAGTGTTTTTCACAGAGCGCGGATGCATGTTTTGTTTGGATTTAAGCAATACTTGTCATATGAATCTTTATGACTTAAATTTGTTTTTATATATTTTTTTTTTTATATTTTTTTTTTGGTGCATCTGATTTGGTAAAGCCATTTCAGATGCAAAGAAACGCCAAATGCGGCGTTTTAGGATTTGCGTTTAAGCTTAATGTCTATTATACAAAATAATATGAATATTGAAATTAGTAAGATAAGATAAGATATTAAGGTAGTATGACCGGTTACATGATGAAAGTTTAAACCTAGTAATTCAATATGGTGTTCCTTCTACTGGATTCCATACTATGTTTGCCATGTTACTAATAGCGCCTACGTGCAACGTTTTAATAGATACGTACGGCTCCGACTGGATGCTACGATGAACCACTAAAATTTTATCTTCTGCCCTAGCTGTTCAGCCTGATCTGAGGCTCAAAATTCTTTGTTCTGGTATATCCACTACCTCCTGCTGTTCTTTACCACATTGGATTCTGGCCTTAGTTTTAGGTGGGACCTTGAATAACCAACTAATGCTGCTATCTAATTCTACCCATTTAGATCTTGTCTCAATAATCGATTTGGTTTTTTGTTTAAGAGCTGTCAGCTCACAGGCATTATCATTGGCACTACTTCAACGCCAAATTCATGTTGGCCAGTTTTGCATAGCTGATTCAGACAATAAATGATACGAGTCTATTTCTAAATCATATATATTAAGAACTGGCTATCTATATGGACCATTACCATTTGATTATTGCTTCATCGTTCAGGCACTGGAATAAGTTTATAGATAAAAGACGGATGTCTACCGAAGAGGGGTGTTTTTGCATTTATAATTATTTTTCTGTCAATAAAAATACCCTTGGCCGTCAACACAGTACATATGTATATCTTTTTACTCAGTACCTGTTCTTTCACTTTGTAGTACTAACGCTTTGGACAACTTGTCCTTTATTTTCGTTATTTCAAACTAATCTGGCTTAGTTATAAAATGTTAGGGTTCGAACTGCCATGATTAATGTCTATTAAAAGTTTTATAACTCAACTCAGCCTTACAATCATGAAGAACTGGATGGATTTTCTATATGCGTAATAGCTTTCTTTTAGTACTTTTATCATGTTTTTAATCTGGTTGTTCATGTTGAAAAAAGTTATAATTTATTTCATCTATAGTTGTCTTTAGAATGTTTGCCGTGGAGACTACTATCGATGACTGTTTTTTTTTTCTAGGTGTTTCAAATGTTGCTGATTTGTCAGTAAACTACTCATGTTCTCTTCCATTTGTACTCTGTCATCTGCATCCATGATTCCAAATAATATATGGTACAGTGAACCGATGAATTCAAACGGACATGGTCTATGAATTCATGGACAATCTATAATTTTCTTCGATTTCCGTAATTCGTTTTATCGTGTAGTCTAATATGAAATAGCATTGGTCTTCGAAATTATATAACTTTTGACATAAAACGCTCTTTTTAGAACCAACCTGTTACCTTTATTAAGCATTTCAAAATATCCCGACATGTTATAGTATATTACCAGATCCCATGAGGACGCTACTACTTCCACTTCACCCATTGGATCTAAGTACAATGCGGCTATTGCGTTTAGTTCTTTACCGTTATTTTTGGTCGATTATCTTTAATGCTTGCTGCATTGGACAGTTGACAAAGTAGCATCAACATTGCTAACATCATTATGGTTCCTGGACAGATGACGGAATCTGGTACTTTTCCGATAACGATTCTCCCCAACGAGAGGTTACTGTCTCCTATGACTCTTTGCATATGATACTTAACCGACTTGTCCCCAGCTTCCCATATACCACTGAAATGAGGACCTGCCGGGGGGCTAAATTGCTAGCTAATCTGTTCTCGCTCTCAAACAGGGGCAACCTGAACGTTATCTTGAACTGTTTTTTTGAATTCTTCATCGAGCCTCCTATCCGCTCACACAAGATTTGTACCATAATCAGAATATATGTTGTCCCTGGTTTTTTGAGCATCTTATATGATATGGACCGGGAAAATCAATCCACGTGTTACGAAATGGAGATGACACCGTTACTCTGTATTTGGCTAGGTTACCCATAATTTGGTCTGCAGTTACTTGGCGGTATCTAGCATAAGTGACGCATTCCCTCAAGTATTTTTTAAGGGCGTTTCTTAAACCGAGAATCCAAAATTTCCTTTGAATTTTGCTTGAATTCCAACGTGCCAGGTTTCCTAATGGGCATCTTTAATCAACAGCTTTGTTAAATGTGATATATCTCAAAACACGGGATTTTAGATTGTTCTAACTGGCTATTAAGGCAACGCTCTCACCAAGTTTTGCATATACCACTGTGCCTTGATCCATCGGGGTAATCTAACATCTTCCAGATACACCAAATTGTCGTTGAAGGATTTGCATTCTGTTGTCTTACAACTTTTGCAACTTTCCGTTACTGGTGCTAGCCAACCTAGTAGATCATAAATCTTGGCTAGTGTGGATAGCACCCCTCTTTCATTTACTTTTCTATTCTCTTCACAGTGTACCTTAAACTTAAATTCGTCTTTTAACCACTACAACCCCAAGGATTTAAATACTTCGTTCTTATCAATTTTGAATACATTATTATCGCCTTTATCAACAACCTCTTCAACAATTATGGATCTATTCGAAATCCTTTTTCTTAAATTCATTCCTTTCTTTTTCAGCTCTCTGGAAACCTGCTGAACTTTGTGTTTTGAGAGCATGCCTGTGGAGATGTGGTTCAGTAATTTTGAACTGAATGCTGAGGCACGATCTAAAATGGCTAAAGTTGCAAAGTTGTTTTTAAATTCAACTCCAGTACGCAGATGATCTTCGAATGATATTCTTTGGAAAACGAATTTGGTATGGCAATATACATCAGAATATAGGTAAACCTAAGATGCAGAAAGAGATGTAGTAGAGATATAGTAGATGGTTTGAGTATGAAGAACGATTTAAAGATCAACTTATATTGCGGCCAGTCAACTGTTGCTTTACAACAAAATGTTTTCGCTGCAATGGAAAGGGTAATATCTCAGAAAACTGTCCAAGGATTGCTAATGTTTGCGCAGTGTATAATTCGAAGCGAATGGAGACTGCAAGCATTGGTGTAGGACATAATCCAAAACGCATAAAGGAAGTGGACACAAAAGGTTGCGACATTAACGCTTTGGTTGACACAGGAGGGGATGTGTCTTTGGTGTCCAGAAAAGCCGTACAGAAGATTGGAGTTAAATATCTGGAGAAAGCTGTCAAGAATCTGATTGGTCTAGGTGGAAAAGGTACTCATCCGCTTGGTACTTTTCAAGCTGAGGTCAAGGTGGACGAGGTCCAGACAATCCAAAAACTTGTTGTCGCAAACGAAAATGTGCCGTATGATGTTGTACTTGGCTATGACTTTATGGAAAAGTTCGTTACGTCGTACAGTTGGGCTTCTGCTCGGATAGCGTTGCAAAAATCTGTTTTTTCATGATCGCGTTTGGCAAAAATGATATATGCAATCGATACTTCAGAGATTATGAATCTAAAAAATTTTTCAAATCGGTTGAGATTCATGGGTCCTAGAGACGCCCAAAGTTGAGACATTTTTAGTAAATTTGAATAAAATGGTAATTTAAAAAAAAAAAATCGCAACTTTAAAACTGAATGTTGGGCGATTTCAAAAATCGACCTTGGATTTTTTGGTTTTATCTGAAAAGTATGTTCTAATAGCATGATTTATAAATGTTAATAATTACTTAAATCGTTGTTGAACCAAAAGCATTTAAAAAATGTACTAAATATTGACATTTTTTGAACTTTGGTGGAATACAACTAACAAGGATCAACGAGTATCAATACCAGACTGTAGTCACACTAGGTAGGTGAAATATTTACCTATCAGATATGTATGGTCCCAATATGCGGAAACCTGCGACACCGATGCGTAAGCCATAAATCTAAGACAACCTCGCCTAAAACATGCGCTGCAGGTATAAGGAAGAAGAAGAGTGCATGCGTATTGGTCTGTAGCTTCTTTGTATTTAAATGATAACATTGCGTAATGCTGTTTTGCAAATACTACCTGTTTATATATATGCCTTTCTACAATGTAAAATTGCTAATTACCTGCTTTGGAAAAACTAACAAGACAGGTAAATGTTATTTAAGTTGTTGAAAAATTGGTCCTAGATATTGGATGTAAATATTAAGTTTTTACCTAATTAATACAAAAAGGAGAATACCGATTTTGCGGTCTGCCTAGTTAGTTAAAAAAATATTATAAAAAGTGCTAAATGTTCCTCTCGTTTGCGACAGTTTATTCCATAAGTGGAAAAACCTTAAGTCCGGATTGAATAGTATTTGTCAATATAATTCAAGACAGTTTTATTTATTTGTGCAAAACTGTAGTTAAAGAATGAAAGAATTTTGAAAGTTTTCTACGAGTGTGAAAACTTAAATGATTTTGAAATGGAATTGCTGAAGGAGATCCCCTGCTGGGGATAAAATATTCGAGGATAATAAGTTTAGTATTTTTAATGTAGCAAAAACCAATTCAGATATAGATGTACCCTCAGATTTCGAAAATGATGTGCGAGCAATGATCAACGACTACAAGGCTGTTGAATACCCAACTGTTGAAGAGAAAACCCAAAGTTCTGCAGAATCAACTGATGCAGTTAGTCTACAGATTGACCCAGATGATATTATCTCGCCGTTTCGGCAAGCACCAAATCGTCTACCGGATATTGGAGCTGCAGCAGTAAAGCAACAAGTCGACGAATGGCTCAATGCTGGAATCGTTCGCCGATCGTCATTCAATTTCGCCAGTCGCGATGTTGTGGTGAAAAAGAAAGATGGCAGCTATCGAGTCTGCGTGGGTTTTCGAATGCTAAACAGTATGGTGTTGAAGGATGGGTTTCCGGTTGCGATAATTGACGATGTCCTAGAGAAGCTGCAGGTCGCAATGTTTTTTACAGTCATGGACTTAGAGGATTGCAGGATTTATCTGATATATAACAAATGTTTTTTAACCGTTCTTAAATGCTGACGTGTTGGATCTGTATATGGATAATATTATAATCCATGCAACGACAGCAGAACAATGTCTCAATAAATGAAGAAAGTTTTTGACACAGCAGCAGCGTTTGGACTTGTTGATGCTTAGATTATATAAAATAAGATAACATTAAGACAATTATAATATAGAACAAATGGAAATGTATGCCAATATAAGTATGTAACCCGATTATAGATATCGATGGCTCATCAGTCATAAGTAGATCTGATATGGTCAGCAGTTAACAATTAAGACCTAGTTCATCAAGTTGCTATAGTTAGCTATTATCAATAAAGACGTATTTTGCTGACCTAACACTATGTCGAACTATGCACTAGTGAGCTATCTAGTTTTACTATAAAAGAAATGCATTATTCTTTGTAAGATCAGATACCAATTGTACCTACATCGGGTGTGCATCGCTGTGTCTTTGGCCCCCATCTATACCTTTGTAATCTCGCTCCGAAGTCCACCCAATTTATGTGTTGGTTGCTACGACTATTAGTCACTGGTTTATGTGCTAGTGCCTATTTGATTATAAATAAATAAACAATTAATAAATTCAAGAAATACTAACGTCTTTCATTGATCATTTTGGTGACCCCGACATTGGCGGCTCCAAGTTGAAAGAGTTACAGACTTGGTGAAACCGTCATCAAGTGAAAATTGGTTTGGTTAACTAAGGCGACTAATCTCTCAACAACAAGGAAACAGGTGTTGACGACTACTTTCTTTGCACGCTTTGGACACAGAACAATCCTAAGCGAGGGCACAAATTGATGAACATTTCACATCAATCTGGGGTCCCGATTAAAAACATCGCAATTGATTAACTTGGCAATCGTTGCGTAGCCACTTTGGCGACTAAAACTATTTATTGGAAAACTAGGAGCTAGTTTTCCGCAACGGGGTAGCAATGCACACCCATTGAATAAAAGTTGATCAACTAGGCGATCACTTTGGTAAATACAATTAACACGATTTGTGTCAACGAGGCGACCAAATCATAAAAAAGTTATTTTCATAAAATAAAAGTTTGATCAACTTATAAACTCTGTTGCATTCCCTGGCGTCAGCAATCTCTGACCTAGTTAACTCGGTCAGTAACCCAGGTAGTACGCACGAGTATATAGTTTGGCATTGGTCAGCAATTTTTGAAAATATATAATAAAGAAAAGAAACTCAAAAAAAAAAACTGGTTTCACTGTCGTGGCGTTTATCAGTGTAAAAGAATAGGTATATTGGAAATAAAAGTTAACTATTGGTAACGCACAAATCAAAAGACGACTTCGATTTATTTCTTATTCTTATTTGTGCTACACTTGACCAATTTTAGGAACGAGTCCGAGCGTTCCCTGTCGTTGACAAAATAAATAAACTCCCATCGGGTCAAGTACTAGTACAAATAAGCAATTACATAAGAATATAAAAACATGGAGGAGTTTTATAAGCAGCAAACATAACGAGGAGAAGCAATTCAGGCTTTCATTCGGAATACCAAAAAGGATTCGTTCGCCAGGAAAATGAAGCCATCTTATTTCGAGGAAAAACTTGAGCTCCTGGAATACATGTGGGAGAACTTCGAGAAAAGTCATAAGGAGTTAATGGACAAATTAAACAACGTGCCAACAGATGATGACTACTTTGTAACGGACTATTTCAGCAAAATGAAGGCGGTTGTAACTAACATAGTGGAAGATTGGAAGGACCATTTGGCAAAGATAAAATTAGAGAGGCAAGCTCGCCAACGAGAAGAAGACCGAGCCGGGATCAAACCACTGGTTCGCAAACAAAGTGCGCTGCTGGATTCATTGTCCAGGACATTAAGTCAAATTGTGCCTGAAGAAAAAATGAACTATAAATCGGTAGTCGAAAAATTATGGATGCAAATTGAAGAAATCCATTATGAGATTCATCGACCAGCGGAAAATCCAGCCGAAGCAGGATATAATATATCTACGTTTGTAGCCGCAGAAAATACAATGCTAAAATTCTGTGTGGCACCAGCAGAAAATGTAGTAATACAATCACCGCCTGTATTGCAATCAATACAATCATTGCAACTACCCAAAATTCCCATTCCAAAATTTGATGGGGATTACCTGAGATGGCAACAATTTCATGACATCTATAAAAAAGTGGTTTTTTGAGTCAAATGTGTCCACAATAGAGAAAATGTGGTACTTAAAATCAAACCTTTCTGGAGAAGCAGAGAGATTGATACGGCACCTGGAATTAACAGAAGCCAATTACAACACTGCTTGGTCAGTGTTGAAGGAACGATTTAATAATAAAAGAGTTCTAGTAACAACCATACTGGCGAAGCCGTTTGATCACCCAAATGTGGGAAATGACGCAGCTTCTATAAAGAATTTGCATGATAATATTTTTGAATCATTGCAAGCTTTAAAAAATGTAGGCGTCAATATGGAATCGTCAGATGCTGTCATAATGCTTCATATGACAAGGAAATTGGATAGATTCAACCACGCACTATATGAGCAATCTCTGTCCAACACCAGGGAGCTACAGGAAGTAAAGGATTTCCTATCATTCTTGGAACAGCGCTTCCTAACATTAGAGGCGATTGGGAAACCAAGAATCGAAAATCGCAGCATTGAAAAACTAAACTCAAGAAAGACATGCGCGGCAGCATCTGGGACAAACAGTTCCTTGTGTGCTTTCTGCGAGAAGGCAAAGCACAAACTCTTCCAATGTGACAATGTGGCTAAAAATTGCTCTTGGAGGGGATGCTTCAAATGCGATAAAAAACATAACACAATGTTGCATTTAGAAACAGGCAACCAAGTTGCTACATCTGCGTCTGCAGTTGTATTGCCACACATGATAGGTGACCAACCTACAGAACAAATAACGCAGAAAGTCAAATTGCCAGACAACATTCAATTAGCTGACCCAACATTTGATAAACCAGGAAAAATTGATATACTGTTGGGAGCTGATAATCACTATGCTATACTGCTACCAGAAAGAAGACGGGGCAATCGAAACCGTCCAACATTACAAAATTCAGAGGTTGGATGGATTATTGCTGGCAGAATTAATATGTCAACGTCAGCTTCAATCACATGTATGGTAGGCGAATCCAGAGGAATCTCTAGAAAGATTCTGGCAGCTAGACACACTAGAGCCAATGAAACGGTACAAGAGTCCGGAGGAAGAGTATTGTGAAAAATTCTTCCTCGATAACCTACACACGGCGGCGGACAATCGACTAATTGTAAAGCTTCCATTTGCTGAAGACGCTTCATCTCTTGGAGAATCTCGGGAAGTAGCCATAAGAAGATTCATGTCGTTAGAGAGGCGAATGAGCTCTGACATAACAAAGAAGTATGTAAAATTTATGTCAGAATATGAACAGCTCGGACATATGAAGCAGGTAATGGTGGAACAAATTCCCAAGAACCATTACTTTATACCACATCATACCACCAAGTTAAGAGTGGTATTTGATGCGTCATGCAAAACGTCGTCAGGAAAATCACTGAACGACATTTTATATCCTGGACCAGTTGTACAGAGTCAACTCTTCTCAATTCTTCTGCGGTTCAGGACACACAAATAAATATGTGTTCACTGCCAACATTGAAAAAATGTATCGTCAAGTTTGGATAAACCCTGCCGATCAATTCAATCAAATGATTGTGTGGAGAGAGGATCCAAGTCAAGAACTAAAGTTTTATCGTTTAAAAACGGTAACTTATGGAACCACATCAGCCCCATATCTAGCGACGAAGTGTCTGGAATATTTGGCACTGAAAAACATGGAAAAATTGTCGTCTGGAGCATTAGCATTAAAAAATGACTTTTATGTTGATGACTGTCTCACAGGAGCAGACAGTTTACAACAAGTGTCAAAACATTGGGAATCATATGGGCACCCAAAGAAGCTCAATTATGTGGAAAGGCTTAAAAACATACAATAGGAATAAGCAGAAGAGTGGTACTATCTGAAGTCGGTCAAATCTTCGATCCTCTAGGACTGTTCGCACCGATAGTGGTAAGAGCGAAAATGTTTCTTCAACATGTTGCTACCGAACGAATTGAGATGGCACTAAACCACATGAAAATTCCAAGGCATATTTTTGATGGTAAGGTTCCCACTACAAAGAAACTACATACATTTGTTGATGCATCAGAAAAGGCTTATGGAGCGGCAGTTTATGTCCGATCAACCTTTAAAAATGGCCAAGTTTCGGTCAGATTGTTGTGCGCAAGTCAAGAGTGGCTCCCCTTAAAAAGCAGACACTGCCCCGGCTGGAACTATGTGGAGCTGTACTTGGAGCTGAACTTACGGATAGAGTACGACAGGATCTTCAATTAGGATCGGAAAGTGTAGAATCATTTCTCTGGTCAGACTCAACAGTAGTACTCTCTTGGATTAATTCACGGGCATCACATTTCCACAATTTTGTGGCTAATCGTTTGACCAAAATACATGCAGTATCACATCCAAGGCAATGGCGTCATGTGTCATCAGCGCTCAACGCAGCAGATGTTCTGTCTCGAGGCATATCAGCAGCCCAGCTTAGCACACATACATTATGGTTAGATGGACCACTATTTTTGCATGGACCACAACGTGGCTGGCCAGCACCATTTAAGCCTACAGAGCACACAATGGATATCGCTGAGAAGAAAACCAAGGTATTCAGCATGGTGACTGCCACTGCCAACAACACGAGTGAGGATATATACGGTAAATCACAGAAATTCATTTTACCGGCTACAGCGAATAGTGGCGTATGTGCTACGGTTTTGTTACAAGCAAAACAAGAAACCAACGGCTCATTTAGAGTTGGAAGAGTTAGACCAAGCACGTAGTAAATTCAAGAAACAGGATTTGCATATGAATTACGACACTTAAAGAAACGACCTGATCAACCGCTAGATCGCAAAAGCACGGTGGCAACATTGCCACTAATACTGGATGAACATTCAATCATACGAGTAGCAACTCGGCTACAACAAGCACCAGAATCAATGGAAACAAGGAATCCATATCTCTTGCCGTATAATGATCCGGTGGTAAAAATGATACTACGGAAACTTCATGAAGAGAATCTTCATTGTGGACATGAGGCATTGCGCGGAATAGCTCGGCAACAGTACCACATCATCAAGGTGAAACCAATGGTCCAATGTGATCCAGGGCTACGTAGTATGCACCAAGCACCGGCCTCAGTTCTTCCAACAAGTCATGGGCGACTTACCTGAGCATCGGGTATCTCAGAATAGACCCTTTCTCAACGCCGGAGTAGACTATTGTGGACCATTCTGGATCCACCATAAGGTTCCGTGAAAACGTCCCGACAAAGCTTACATTGCAGTATTTGTATGCTTTGCAACCAAGGCAGTACACTTGGAGTTGGTTGGAGACCTGTCCACCTCCTCATTTGTGGGCGCCATTCAGCACTTTATTGGGCGCAGAGGAAGATGCCAGACATTATACTGCGATAATGCAACAAACTTTGTCAGAGCAAACAACCAACTTAAGGAATTTTCAATCAAAAAGGAGTGCAATTTAACTTCATACCACCACGGTCTCCACATTTCGGAGGATTATGGGAAGCTGCGGTAAAATCCGCTAAAGCATTTACTGTTGAAAAACGTATCGACAGCAACGTTAGTTTGAGCAACTGGCTATCAATGTCAATGTTGAAGCAGTGTTGAACTCTCGTCCGTTAACCCCAAACTCAGACGACCGCAACGACTTGACACCTCTAACCCCAGGCCATCTATTGATCGGAGAACTATTAGTAGCCCAACCAGATGCAGAGCCAGTAGCACAGAGCAATGGGAATTAGTGCAACGGCTTAAGCATACATTCTGGACACAATGGTCTCAAGAATACCTACAAGAATTGCAGGGTACATCTAAATGGAAAAAACCCTATAACAATGTCAAAGAAGGCATGATGGTAATTTTAAAGGAGGATAATGTGCCAATCTTACAGTGGCCAATTGGACGAATTGTTAAATTATATCCAAGCCTGGATGGATCGATCGATCTGCCACCGTTAGCAATGACGATCTGCCTAATGCTGTTGTTACTTCCTCTGGTATTTGCTCAAAGGACTAACATAACTCGATTCAACCCCAAACCAGGCATATACTATGAAAGTATTGGCACAGGAAGGATGGCAACGTCTGACTGGACTATTGTGGCATTTTACGATCTCGAACCATATTGGGCCGACCTGAAGACATTTTCAGACGGATTAGTAAAGGTTGGAGAAATATGCGTGTTAATGAAGGTTCCAGAGGCATGCACCGCAATGCAGAGGCACTTTGAGCATGTCAACTCAGAGCTCCGGACAGGAAATGATCTTAGATATAATTGGGAACATTGCGAACGGCTTATTTGGTGTGCTGGACTCAAAATATGCAACAAAGATGTCAGGCACCATAAGAAAGGTTAAATCAAATGAAGACTACTTATTGAACTTGCTGCAAAATCAGACATCTGTAATTGACTCAACGATAAATATCATTAAGCGAGACGAAGCCACGATTGAAAATCAGATGAAACTAATGGAACAACAAATGAACGACATGACCAAGGTCCAGGACAATGCAGAAAAGGCATTGCAATGGTACATCACGCTAACTACTCAGATGACAGTTATTGCAGGGAATTTGCAACGATTTCAAACCGAAATTTCCCGAGTATTTACAGATGCCCATCATAGAAAAATAAGCCCGTTATTACTATCACCAGGCCAGCTTCGGGAACATCTGAACCAACTTAAGAGACATCTTCCGTTTGGTTTGGATTTGCCAGTTCCAGATAACGATGTCTTGCAATTATATGGCTTAATGAAGGCACAAGGCACAATCGCAAACAATTATGTAATATTTAAGGTCACGTACAATGCAGGCAGTGCAACTGTATAACCTGGTACCCATTCCAGCAATTGGAACTCCTGGGATTGTAATCATGAACATTAAAATTCCACTCATTGCTGTCAACAAGGAACAAAATCAATACATTGGGCTCTCAAGAGCCCAACACCAGCTCAACAACGAGCAATATATCTGTTTTGATAAACAAACGACGTATACGGCTAATAGCAACTGTGAGTTCCAGCTATTCAAAAACACAAAATCATCAACCTGTCAAATACAACACACAAACAGGTCATTTGTCTGGTACGACATGTATCACAAAAATCAGTGGATTTTTGCCACCACCAGACCAATTGAACTCGCAGTGACCTGTGACGATAATATACAAAGTGTCACTATCAAGAAGAGTGGATTGTTAACTCTAGACCCGACGTGTACAGCAAGGAGTTCTGTTATACGAATAACAGGTCACCGTATTACTACGACAGACACAATGAAATTGTCATATGTCCGATTTGGCAACTTCAGCATTGGCCCAACAAAAGTAGCGCCAACAACAACACAATTCACGAAGATGCAACTAAGCTACGACGAATTAAGCAACATTCAAGGAAAACTGGAAACTAAGCAAAACTGGAAGTTACCAGAAGACCCCAGCCAGCCGGCACACCATGTTATCGTCTCCTACGTAGCACTAACTATACCATTGGTTCTTGTGATGGTATATGGAATAAGGAGATGCTCCCGAACCCCAAGGCACAATGGTCCAGAGCAGACAACCGTGAGGATCGTTAATCCTATGCCGACTCCCGCTGCAGCAAATCCAGCCCCCAGCAATTTTGCGGTCAACGTTGTATAACGTTGAACAAGTGTTCAACGGCCGGTAGTATGTTTGTGTTTAGATTATATAAAATAGGATAACATTAAGACAATTATAATATAGAACGAATAGAAATGTATGCCAATATAAGTATGTAACCCGATTATAGATATCGATGGCTCATCAGTCATAAGTAGATCTGATATGGTCAGCAGTTAACAATTAAGACCTAGTTCATCAAGTTGCTATAGTTAGCTATTATCAATAAAGACGTATTTTGCTGACCTAACACTATGTCGAACTAAGCACTAGTGAGCTATCTAGTTTTACTATAAAAGAAATGCATTATTCGTTGTAAGATCAGATACCAATTGTAGCTACATCGGGTGTTCATCGCTGTGTCTTTGGCCCCCATCTCTACCTTTGTAATCTCGCTCCGAAGTCCACCCAATTTATGTGTTGGTTGCGACGACTATTAGTCACTGGTTTATGTGCTAGTGCCTATTTGATTATAAATAAATTCAAGAAATACTAACGTCTTTCATTGAACAGGACTTATATATGGAAGAAGTGTAAATTTCTACATCGATCAACGATGAACAAAACAAGCCAGGACAAGAGAAGACCAAAGCTGTCAGCAAGTTTAAAGTACCAGAAAATATAAAGGCAATTCAAGCATTTCTGGGCTTAACTGGATTTTTTCGCAAGTTTATTAAGGTGTATTCAATTATTGCCCGACCACTGACTGATCTTTTGCGTAAAGACGTTGCTTTAAGGATGGATGCGGTTCCACTCAAGGCTTTTGAAGAATTATAAAGAGCTCTCACAATTCAGTATTTAAATTATATGATCGAAATGCTAACACAGAAATTCACACAGACGCGTCAAAAATGAGATTTGGAGACGCATTGTTGCAATGGAAAGATGGCCAGTTGCATCCAGTATGGTTTTGGATAAAAAATCTTCTGAAACTAAGGCTCGACACCATAGCTATATTTTGGAAGCGAAAGCAGTATACCTTGCCTGCCAAAAGTTTAGGCAATACGTTTTGGGCATTAAGTTTAAAGTTGTAACGGATTGCGCAGCCTTTAAGCAGACAATAAACAAAAAGGATGCACCTAGATATGTGGCGCTATGGATGGTTTATTTGCAGGATATTAACTTTGATGTGGGGCATAGAGCTGGAGAGAGACTTAATCATGTGGATTGTCAGTCGCTATCCACAAGGGATTATGATTATAAAATCAAAAACGTCGTCACGATTTAAAAAAGCGCATCAGGAAGATACAATGTCAAAGGCTCTGATTGAATTACTATAAGATTATAATTAAAAGGCGGAAGAACCAAGATTCGGACGAGTTGTCATTGGGGTCGGGTGACTAATATCAGGATGGCCGAATGTAAGATGGGTGCTGGGTTGCTGGTCGTTTTTGTAGCCCTGGCTAGTTGGGAGTAGAGCTGGGAATCTATCGATGGGCACTATCGAGGTATAGAATATTTACTGTTTTGTGCCACCATCGATTTTTTTTTTCGCTAATATCACTTAAATTGGCGGAAAGCACTAGGTAAAAAAGGTAAAAAAAAATCAAATAATTTAATATTTAAATTTTCCAATAATTCTACATTACTACCATTCTAGATAAAGTTAATATGGTGTGAGTTGGTGGCTCTAAGCATGGAGAAATACTTAGTGAATCGAAAAAATCGAGAAAAGGTAATTATAAGTTTTACTTTATATGTGCCAATCGTATTTGTGTATTTGTATGTGTATTTGTAGAAACTAGCGCAGCAGAAATTAACAGCTCAGATGAGGAAAATAATGAAGTTAAAAGACACAGGATTGGAAAATCAAAAGTATGGTATTTTTTCGTAAAATCCAAATATGGAAAGTCGGCAAAGTGTACCGCTTGCGACAAAGTGTATAAAACAAGTGAAAACATGTCCAATCTCTTTGATCACTTATAGCGTGACCATCCAGCTTTAAACGTTGCAGATTTAGCGATGTCTTCATCAAAAATGATTCTTTTTTCAGTGCAATCTATTATTCAAATCGCAGTCGAAAAACTGAACTTGATAACGTTGTTATGAAATACATAGCCACAGATATGCGTACTTTTTCGGTTGTCGAAGATACTGGATTTCTGAACATTCTAAATGTTTTGGATCCGCGCTATAAATTACCATGTCGCAAGACATTAAAAAATGTGTTAATGGCAGAGCAGTTCAAAGAAAAATCAATTAAATTAATGGAAATATTACAAACAAATTATCCATGTGCTATTACCACAGATCTCTGGACATCGCAGGCAAATGAATCGTTTATAACTGTAACGTGCACATTCATCTCCAATCAGTTTAAGCTGCAATTGCATACAGCACAAAATATTATTAAAACTTTAGAAGCCATTTTCGACAAATGGTATATATCTTCTTAAGTTGTTGCAATAGTTACAGATAATGCTATTTCTATGATTAAAGCAAGCGAATTACTTAAAAAACCAAATCTATCTTGCTTTGCTTATTCTATTAATTTAGTAGTGCAGGGCGGTCTGAATATAGATTGTTTGGCCGCTGTACTTGCTAAATTTTAAATTATTAGAAAATCAGATGACAATCTTCAAAAACTCCATTGATGATAACACACTCAATGCATTAGGGCCGCCAACACCGCTTTAAAATCGCCAAACCCTATTTCAATTTGTTCCAAAAAATATTGAAGACTTGCCTATACAAAAAACGGCAGACGCAATACTTGGGCTTCGGCAACATTTTAACTCGTTGGAAGATGTGGATCCCCGACAATACTGGAAGGTAACCATAAAAATTTGCACAAACCATTCAGAAAAATATAAATAAAAGCAGAGTTTCACTTAAAGCGGATATTGTTGTTGTTGATAATGTTGTTTTGTTAATTACACAATGCTTTGTCTTCTTATTCTTCAAGTTGATCTCTAATGGATAGAGTATGATTTTGTTAATTACACTTTGTTTTGTTTTTTTTTTTATTTTTTAATTATTTTGAGTTGCCTTACAAAACAATAAAACTGATATATCTATACAATGTACATATATTTGAATAATGTCGCCAGCGAAAGAAGTCGAAAGTCGTCAGAAAAATAAACCTGAGAAGTCAAATCTTTTTAAGTTGAGCATTACACGTTGTAATTAATTAAGAATAAGTTGTGAACTCATTACATTTGGGTTCTCGTCCCATTGATACTTTTTGTTTTTGTAAACTGATCTTTAAAACTTTCTATTTGTTTATATACGAATAAATCTTTTACATGTATATACAATAGAAATAAAAATCTGATCTTAGAATTTATACTTGCATAAGAATTCAGACTTGAAGGAGCTGATTCACTCTCTGAGTCACTTACCACTGGTGTTGCAAAACTGCTGAGGTCCTTTTTCCTGAAGGACCAAAATGAACAGGGAATCTAGAACCATCTTCCCGATATTCTTTCGTTGAATTCAAAATATGAACAAAGTGAGGGTTAAAAATACGTTTTCGGAGGTTGAAAATTGTTTGTTGTTTATTTCATGCTCAACATTGGTTACTTGATAGTGCGCTGTTGTTATAATCTTAAGTGTTTTTCACAGCGCGTGGATGCATGTTTTGTTTGGTTTTAAGCAATACTTGTCATATGAATCTTTGTGACTTAAATTTGTTTTTATGTTTTTGTTTCGTTTTGTATATTTTTTTGGTGCATCTGATTTGGTGAAGCCATTTCCGATGAACACGATGTTTATTCTTAGACATTCTGCAATATGGTGTTCCTTTAATGATTGTATCTGGGTTCCTAATTTCGCCAATTCTGCCGAATGGTTTACTATGTTTGCTTCTACCGATTCTGCCGATTCACAGCCAATGTGGTCAGGGATGAGTTGCAGCCAATCCAATATCCAGTCCAGAATACTTTCAGTGGTTACGCTGTAGATAATTAAAAAGTATAGCGCGAAGAGAAGTGACAGATAGATGAGGAGAAATAAGGTGAGAAAGGTTGTTAAAAGATTGGCATAGAACACGAAAAGGTTCGTGAAGAGAGTAGTTAGTCAGACATCTACTAAGGAGAAGAGGAAAAAAGTTTCTGGTCCGACGTGAGGGAACACAAAAATATAGTGTATCTTGTAAATTGGTAGAACTGACTTCGCCGTTGACTACTTTATGTAGAAAGAGAATGCCAAATACGAGCCTACGGTTGTAAAGTGAAGGAAGATTAATAAGAAGAAGTCTGTCAGAATAAGAAGGTAATCGAAGATTCGGGTCCCAATTGAGACCGCGTAACGCAAGCTTAAGGAATTGCTTCTGTACCGATTCAATACTACGCTGGTGAACATCATATTGAGGGTTCCACACTGGTGAGCAATATTCTAGAGTAGGGCGAACTAACAAAGTGTATAAAACCTTTGTCACATATGGATCATCAAATTCTTTGGCCCAACGTTTAATGAAGCCAAGAAGACTGCATGCTCTATTAACAATTGAAGATATATGAATATTAAAAAGAAAGTTTTGGGTCAAACATAACGCCTAAGTCTTTAAATGGTGGTACACAATCTAACAGAACAGACTTAATAGAGTAATGAGCTAGGAACGGCGACAAACGACTGAAAGTCATAAAAGAGCATTTAGAGGCATTAAGGTTTAATTTATTAACGTGACACCAAACACAGAACGCATCGAGATCTGATTGCAAGTACTTTTGGAAAGAAGGATCATTATATGAATAACAAATCTTGACGTCATCCGCAAACATGAGCACGCGTGAATGAGCCAAGGCCAAAGGCAAATCGTTTATAAACAAGGTAAATAACAGTGGGTCCAGATGACTGCCTTGGGGGACACCTGACGTAACTCGAACAGTTTTAGATATCGAGGAACGAAAAGACACATTTTGGGTTCTGCCAATAAGATACGACTTTAACCAAGCCAATAGTTTCGGGGAAAAACCCATGATGTTAAGTTTCATGAGAAGCATAGAATGATCAACCGTATCGAAAGCCTTACTAAAGTCAGTATAAATAACGTCAGTTTGACACTTTTTACGGAAGCCATGGTGTACAAGGGTAGTCAATTCTAAAAGGTTGGTAAGCGACGAACGACCTTTCATGAAGCCATGCTGACAAGGAGAAATAGTGGATCTGGATAGGTGTTGAAGAGAAGACGTAATAATTTTCTCAAACAGCTTAGGTACTGCCAAAAGTTTGGCAATGCCACGGTAGTTCGAAATATCCGATTTGTTACCCTTTTTAAAAAGCGGAATAATAAAAGACTCCTTCCAAATATCAGGGAAGCGACAAGTCGCACTCGATATAATGAATAACCGAGATAAAGGCTTAGATAGGGAAATCGAACACATTTTAAGGATGCAACAATAATACCTTATCAGGCCCGGGTACGAAGGAAGACGACATAGATGACAAGCTAGAGATAATACAGTCTTCAGTAATATTAGGAAAAAACATACAATTTAAATGTGGAATTGTGAAGGGATAAGGTGTGGGATCCGAAGCAGTACTAGAATAAGTCGACTGAAAGAATTTAGCAAACAGATCTGCAATATCTGAATCACTATTAGCAGTCTGGTCATTAAGTCTGAAGGTGGAAGGTAATAAATTAGAGCGTCTTTTGTAATTAACAAAGTTATAAAATCCTTTGTGGTTCTTATAAAATTCAACCTTACAGCGAACGATATAATTATTGTAGCATTGAGTATTTAAAAGACAAAATTTAGATTTGGCTACACAATAATTTGCATAGTCAAGTCGCGAACCAGTTTTTTTAAATCGTTTAAAATATCTCGATTTAATGTTACGGAGATTAGAGAGCCTACATGTGAACCAGGCTGGCGCACTGGAGACGGATATATTCACATAAGGAACGCATTTATCAATTAGAGAATAAAGAGCAGGGTAGAAAAAATTTACTGCACAATCTATATCACAGCACTCAAATAAAAATGGGCAATCAAAAGAGAAAATAAGGCTGTTAAGAAGATTGAAATTTGTTTTACGAAAACATCTACGAACGAGATGTTATTAAATGAATTATTAACAGAATTGTAAGAAATAGTAATTTCAATGGTAGGGTGATAAGTATCTTCAGGCTTCACTAGGGGTTGTGTTTGTGATACAGCACTAACAGTGGGATCAGAGACAAAAACAAGATCGAGGATTCTTTTAGAAGAGTTAAGAATATACGCACTAAAATATAATTGTGCACTTGAATATGTTTATATGTATACATTGAAGTATGCACATAAACATATACACATAACTATACAATTAAGCATAAACATATATGTATGTACATTTGTATATGCACATACATATATTCACATAAGCACTGTATGCACAAGCGTAACATGAGCTAGAGCCAGGCCAGCGTGTGACCGCTGACCAAGCACTTTGATGCATGAGCTCCAACAGTATGTATGTATGTACTGACACTCTCTCTCTCGTTTGTAGCTGTCGCATAAGTCGCAGCATGAGAATATATATGTAAACATAGGCCAAGCAAAAGAATATTTTTTGAATCAAAATCAATTGAAATATTACCACAAAGCGACACTGACGTGTACGACTACTCAATTTATTATCGAAGTGGAACCCGGTCAACAGTTTTACCGAACATATTAGTCATTTATGTTCTCCTCCAACATGCTCCACCTGTTGAAAGAACCAACTTTTAAATAAATGATTCTGGAAGCGGAGCGATCTTGTGAATTGGCCTTTTGAAGGTTCCTTTTGCACTCCTTAGTTCGACTACTCGAATTTTGTCAGACACTACTCTCGCTAAAGGCCAACGTTGAGCTGGCACGTTTTCTTCATGTACTAGAACTAGTTGTCCCAAGGCAACATTTGTTTTTTCGTTAGTCCATTTGCTGCGTTGTAAATTATGAGCATAATCCCATTTCCACAGTGTGCAGAATTGTTGTTTCAAATAGGTCACTCGATGCCATCTATCCAGATACCGAAGTTCCATTTCGGGAGGATCCTTGTAATGGTAGAGTAATGATTCTGGTACTGACGCTAGTTCGGTTCCAATCAGCAAATGCCTAGAGGTGAGAGCATTAAAATCGTTGGGGTCATCAATACGGCGATTAGTTCCTCGAATGTGAGAGATCCGTTTGAAATGTTCTTCAGAGCCAGTATCTTCGCTGATTTTACTGACGCTTCCCAGAGGAAGCAAAAGTTAAGTCCTTTAACTGAATTGTAAGCTATTTTGACTTGAACTCGGCGCAATGGTACGCCACTTCCATTTGGATTCAATATGAGTCGCCCTTGAAGCGAAACACAAAAATTGTCGCATACGTTTTGTACGGCGGCTTTCAGCGAATCCTGTAAGACGTGAGGAATGGGCCGCAAAAATCAACTCCTGTTACTAGAAATGGTCTTTCAGCTTGTAGTCGACTAGCAGGTAAATTGCCCATCAGTTGAGTCATGAGGCGAGGTTTGAAGTGAAAGCAATGGATGCATCTTCGTACAACCTTTTGTTCCCTTGGAATGGCTAAAAGATGGCTAGCTTCTGCAGGTCTCGAGTTGGCAGTACAAATGACGTAAGCGGCGCTAATAAGTAATCGAAAAACAGTTGACGTTGCCACCATCATCGTGGACGCCACCACGATTACCTCTACACGGGCCATCAGGTATCTCGGTATACACCCAGACAGGCGCCTGTCGTTCAAGGAGCATTTGGACCTTGTTGGAGCCAGGGCAGCTGTGACAGTCAAAACATATAGGAGACGCCTAGAGAGCACATACCGTCTTGCGGCGATGAGGTTCTGTTTTCGCACAATATCAGACGATGCCGCTCTTGTTATAGCAGGTATGATGCCCATCGACCTGCTAGCACATGAAGCACAACGCATCTATGTCATTAAGATGGAGTCAGCGCCGAGTCCTGCTGAGCTAAAGGGTGTTAAGGCTGTAGCACGTCAGGAAAGCTGGTGGACTTTCAGGCTTATTCCCGACCTGAAAATGTGGCTGCAACGGAAGCAAGGCAAGGTAACTTTTGAGCTGACACAGATACTTAGCGGCCACAGCTGCTTTGGGGAATACCTTTACAGATTTGGTCACCAGGCAAGTGCGGAATGCACTTGGTGCTGGAACGGTGAGTTGGAGAGTCCTGATCATGCTCTCTTCGCATGCCCTATGTGTGAGACAGAAAGGCAGGCGGCCGAACTGCTATGTGGCGAGCCACTATCTTCACAGAATCTGGTTCCACTGATGACGATAAACCAACCAAATTGGTCATCTATTTGCACCTTTGCAGGGTAATCTGCAAGCTACGCGCGCGCGAAAGGCAGCGCAGTACAGGTGGGGTTCAAAAATTCGTTCTCGTAAAAGAGATAAAATAAATTTTATGCCGGCATGAAGATTTTTGTTATGTAGAAATTCGATGTATAGCTTGGTAAACCATGATTTTGAGGTAGCAAGGCTTAGTGGAACACACGGTGTTTGGCGTTAAATGGAAGATCTCCGTTTGCGAGGGGTCCTCCGATTCTCTTCACACATTCTGCAGTTTGTACAAGTGTCAGTGTCAGTGTCAGTTTGTACATGGTGTCAAACGCTGTAGACTCGGTGTTAAAGTTTGTTTGTTTTTTAGTAAAGATATTTCATCAGCATAACATTCTTGTTGTGTTATTGCAACAATTTTCCAAAACGATTGATACATTTCTGTTTCAGTAATGCGGATATCGGCTATTGATGATTAATTTAGAGTGCGATCAGGCTTCACTTTGTTCACGCTGCGATAGAGGTTCGAAACAGTTTTAACTATACGAACATACGATGAAGAATATTTATGATCATACTTAGCGTTGTCTGCTCTGCTACAAAAACGTGCTGACTTGGTTCTTACCTAAGAATTGGCCATTCGGCTTTAGACAATTTTAAGAATGTTGGCACTGTTATCCACATGATTGATTGCAGCTTTGATGTTCGGCAACCCCGGGCAACAATGTGTGTTGGATTCTTGGTAAAAGGGACGTGGTTCCATATTATTTCTTATGTGTGTTGTTGTAACTCTGATACTTTGTTTGCTAAGACACAATTAAGTGTTGATCCATGAAGTTTCAGCCATTGCAAAACAATCTTCGAATGCGTTGGCGAACCCGTGTATTTTGCATCGATACGTCTTCAATGTGTTCACATGTCGTGGTATTTGTAGATTTGATAAGTCTTTAAGATCCTGTAAAAGTTCTTTTCATCTTTCCTTAATTTGACCATCGATAGGCTCATCCCAATCTAGGCCTTTGAGTGTCAAGTCTTGAATAATAATTTTGCACCGAACAATGACCGGACTTATGAATCCCAGTAAGTCAAACATTCGTGCTACTACTGAAAGAATTGATCGTTTAGTAAATGGTTCTTGATGGTCACAAATATATCGAAAGGTAAAGATGTCACTGCTTGGCACCCAAGTCATTCTCAGAGTTTTGGTAGTGTCTTGATCTTCCATAGCGATAAATAATTTGCCCTCTGAAGTTTTCGTAATTTCCTTGCAGTTACTACTAAATTTTGTAAGATGCATTCCAGCCTGACTATTCTGGCTTGCAGCAGGTTTGAGAGACATGTGGCTATTTTTATATACTCGTCGATGAAATCCACATATTCTTGTTTTAGTCGACCGTCGCGGTCGAGACGACTTTCTAAGGATTTGAAACGCCGTACTGCGTTGTTGTAAGACAATCCAAATATTTCTGGGTATTCCTTAAAGGGAAGTCGTACTTAGATTCTTCCATTAGATTTTGCAATTGCATTTTTACAAAAATAGGTTTCGCATTGTTGTTCTTCTTTGGTTTGTGGGATACCAACAAATTCACACTCTTCAATTTCCCAAAATCTTTTAACTAGATCAAGTGATGAATTGACTTTCCATCAACCATCGTGTGTGGTTTCCAAATTGATCAAATGATCATTGAGGATTGCTGCAAACAGTCCATTCGTGTTTATTAAAATGTGTATCTTGTGGAGCTCGTTCAAATACGGATTGGCTAGATTGATATCAGTAGGTATGGTCCAATTTGATGTATCGATATGCTCGTGTGGTTGCTGAGCACATATTTTCTTTAATAACGGCAAAGTTGGCGGACCAAGTAACGAAGTTTGAACCGATAATGATAGGCTATCGGGTTGGGGCGAATTGATACAATAATGTGTGATGAGCTGATCGGCACACTTTGCACCGGGAGAGTGAGGGACAATCTTTGACGCGACAGACGCGCAGACAGTTAAAACATGCCTTGGTCCGTTTCACTGTTTTGAACCTTTGTTGTAGCGATAACTCTCCAATTGACTTACAATTACTAACACAGTGCGCCGTCGAATGGCATTCGAATCTCTTAAACGCTGAATATTTGCTATCGAAACTGGGTGACTTGAGATTAGGCAATCGTTGACCTTGAACCACTGGAGAAGACATTGAAGAACTCATAAAACTCATATCCGATGCGTTTACTGGTCCCGTTGAACGTTTTCTCTGCAGAAGAGACAATAAATTTACCTTGACCTTTATGTACGTTTCATCCAAATTACTGCGCTCTTTATCAATTACGTGCAAATTTTCAATTTGTGTTTGAATATGAGTAATTTGCCGATAATGAGATTCAAGAATTTGAAGTCTGCAATCTAGGGTATCGGCATCTTCCTGGTCACCGGTAGATATGATCTTTTCATGTAAATTTCGAATATAATTTTCAAACTAATTCCGCTGGGTTCTAAGATTTGTTAGTTTGTCTGTTCCCTTTGAGCTTACGGGAGTATTTGAACCGTCTTTGCCTATAATGCCTCAATTAACGCTAGCAACACCTCAAAGTAGCAGAATTAATGCGAATGTTGAATAATTCTATGTATATGTATGTTCGCAAATTTAACTGTACTTACTGTACAGTTGGCGCAGGCACTCACTCTTGTGTCTTTATATGTGTAAAGAGTCGAATGACAAACGACGAAAATATAACTGTTCGGTTTCTATTATTGTACTTGTACTTTGATTGAATACTTGTGGAGAGCTTAAACGTGGTCCTATGAATTTATGATGTCATCTTTGTTTCCTAGATGTCCAAACCGGTGTTTGATGATTGATTGCCTCTTGTAACCTCTTTCCCTTTTTAAAAACTTGTGGCGGCTTAAGAAATTATGAAACGACGAATGCTGTCCTGACGCGGTCGCCAAAATGTTGGCCAATTCCTCGGCCAGTTACTAGATTGCTTCCTCGTTAGAAGATTCTATGCGCCATAGTTTCCCTTGCCTATAGTTCCACATTTTTCCCTAAAATATTAGTCGATTTTATTCCGTTTGTACATTTATTTGCATCCGTCGCATTCGAGTTCTATTGGTGCAGTAAATTCTTAAAGATATGTGCTATGAGAGAAAGTTTTCAAACTACAATGTAAAGGGAAACACAAGAAGAGAGCAATTAAAGGTTAATATTTCAGAATAATTAAATTAGTGATTTTAAATTCAGTAGTTCTCCTCCAACAGCATTCTTTTAGTACTTCTGTCATACTATCAATCCGGTTGTTCATTTGTTATTTCATCTATGTATTGTTGTCTTAAGAATGTTTGCCGTGGAGTCTACTATCGATGACTGCTTTTTTTCTAGGTGTTTCAAATTTTGATGATTTGTCAGTAAACTACTCATGTTCTCTTCCATTTGTACTCTGTCATCTGCATCAATGATGCCTAATAATATATGATACAGTGAACCCATGAATTCAAACGGTGCTCGTTTGCTTTTTGGCTTATTTTGTCTCATGGACGATCTATTATTTTCTTCGATTTCCGTAATTCGTTTTATCGTGTTGTTTTAGTTGTTTTAGAATCAACCTGTTACCTTTAATAAGCATTTTAAAATATCCCGACATGTCATAGTATATTACTAGATCCCATGAGGACGCTACTACTTCCACTTCACCTATTGGATCTAAATACAATGCGGCTGTTGTGTTTAGTTCTTTTACAATTATTTTTGGTCGATTATCTTTAATGCTTGCTGCATTCGAAAGTTGACAAAGCAACATCAACATTGCTACTTTGGACAGATAACCGAATCTGGTACTTTTCCGATATCGATTCTCCTCAACGTCTTCGGACGATTTTACCCCAACAAGTGGACAGGTTTTATTAATAGGTCTTGTAATTCATCCTTCCTGCAATGTGATATTTACAACTCTTACTTTATCGACCCTGCCTTTGTGAATTTCATTTCGTCGCCACTTTTTTCTTTGCTGAAGAGTATATAGATATTCGTTTTTCCATTTTAACCAGAAATCTTTTTTCATTTTCTGAATTAATTTCGATCTGCCTAAATGTCCAATTTTTTCTGATATGGACTCGCCTGCTTCTAATGTTGGTCTTTCAATTAACAAAGGACGTGAATTTAGCACGGCTTCTATTTGGCACAACAATGTTGCAAGTTCCTCATATGTGAAGTTACTGTCTCCAATGACAGCAGATGATAATTAACCGACTTGTCCCCAGCTTCCCATATACCATCGAAATGAGGTACTGCCGGGGGGCTAAATTGCTAGCTAATCTGTTCTCGCTCTAAAACAACATTATCTAATGAACATTATCTTGAACAGTTTTTTTGAATTCTGTGAAGTTGAATTCAAAGCCGGCATTTCGGCTGAATTCCTCCAGATTTCTTGCATTTAGTTCTGAACAGAATTGCCGTTTAAAGCCTTCAAGTTGCGAACATGCTCCGACAAAGTTGGTGGCATTGTCACAATAAATCCTTTTGGATATGCCACGTCGTCCGATGAAACGCTTCAAACAGAGACTAAATTATTAGCTGATAGGTCTGAGATTAATTCTGTATAAATAGCTTTTGAAGAAAAGCAAACAAGTATGGCCAAATACGTTTTGTAAGGAACTTTGGTTCGAATGCGGTACGAAGCAAGGAATAGTTCACATGGATCCACTCACGCTCCCGCGTGAAGGTTTCGCAAGTGAAGATCTTCAATATATTTATAAGTGAAATGAGTCTTTGGAAGCAATAACGGCATTCTAGCGTCCAATGGTATGTCAGCCATTGCAAGACGGCCTCCAACACGGAAAAGTCGAATATTTTGAGTGCCTATCTGTTCAATTGAGATGAATGGATTTAATTTTTGTAGCTCCGGCTTCAGACTTCGTCCTGCTTGTAAGTCCTTTAGTTCTTTCGCAAACACATCGCTCTGAATAGAAAAGATTATATGATTAAAAGCCAATTTAAATTCTTCTACTGAAATGCCTTTTGTAGCCTTTATCGTATTATCGCGGTTAATAGGAAAACTCGTAAAACGTATGCTAAGACTCTCACAATCATACGAAACGTTCATGGTCTACTAATGATCTGCTCAACTATGCTCTTTTCTTTATAACTAGTGCTACATTTCAATACAAGGGTGTTTTTCAATTCTGATTCTTTGGGCTCGTTATCTGTCTTTCTTTCAGATTTCAGCCAATGTCATGTATTAAGTGTTAAGCATTTTGGTCCATGAAACCAAATTGACTGCATTAAATCGCGGGCTGCACAGCCACGTGAAACAATGTAGGCTGGATTATCCTTTCCAGGCACGTGACTCCAAATAATATCCTGCGATTCAGTTTGTATGGTTGATACGGGATTGGCCATAAAGCATTTTAGAGTTGATGGGTGCATATTAATCCAATGAAGAAGGACAGTTGAATCTGTCCAAAAATATGTTTTGCTGACAAGGCAATTAAATTTGTGTTTGATTTTAGTCCATGTTTGGCAGAGTAGAACGGAAGCACAAAGCTCTAAACGAGGTATAGTTTGTGATTGGATGGGCGCAACTCTCGATCTCGAAATGATCAATGAAGTTACATATTTTGCGTTGTCCAATACCCATATATGCAACATCCATATGCTCGATTTAAGGCATCCGAAAATCCATGGATTTCACACTTATTTTTTGTTATGATGTGATGGTGATGTGTTAACAAATCGATTTACGCAAGCCATGTCAAGATTAGATAAGTCAGCTTCAAGTTCTTGTCATGTAGTCCTTATGATCTCTGGCAACGGGTCATCCCAGTCCAAGCGCTTGATCCACAAGTCTTGGATCATGATTTTGAAGCGCACTACGACTGGAGCTAATAATCCTAGTAGCTCATAGAGCCTGGACATGATCGATACTATTTTCCGCTTTGTTGGTATTGCAGTTAATGGAAGGTCAAATCGAAATAATATAAGATCTTCAGTTGGCAGCCCCGGCATGCCAAGAGCATTGGTGACATCACTATTGTCAATATTGAGATTATATTCACTTTAAGGAGCTGACTCGATCAAAGAACTCAGAGCTAAGACGAATAAAGTTACCAAATTGCTCTCTTGGTGCCCCACTAAAATTCCACTTTGTCAATTCTAAGCCTGCTTTGGAGAGCAATTTGGTAACTTTATTCGTCTTAGCTCTGAGTTCTTCGATCGAGTCAGCTCCTTAAAGTAGATTGTCGAAGTACATATCCTCAGCTAATACAGCAGATCCAATATAGGATCTGTATTCAATTCACTTCAGTATTCAATTCAGTATTCAATTGAAATAGTTGAATAGATTCTTGCGGTGACTTTCACCACAAAATTTTTTGGAAACTTCTATCCTCAGGTGCGATGAGAAATTGTCTGTACATTTTTGTTATGTCAGCAGTAATGGCATGGCGATACAAACGAAACGAGAGTAATGTTAGGATCAGATCTTGTTGAATAGTTGGACCAACCATAAGTATATCATTTAATGATATATTTGATGATGATTTAGACGAAGCGTCAAATAATACGCGAAGTTTAGTTGATGAGCCTTGCGGTCTAAGGACACAATAGTGAGGAATTATGTAATGATTTCCCGATTGCAAATTGTCTAACGAAGCGGAGGTACCATGTGATTCAACTTAAAATATTCATATAAAAATTCGATGTACATTTCCTTTAATTGGTGTTGAGATGCAAGCCGTCTTTCGAGTTGAAGAAAACGTGTTTTTGCACAGGAGAACGAGTCTCCAAGTTTCGTAGGCGATTACTTGAACGGCAACCCAACCTGTATGCGCCAGGAATTGTGTGTTCACCTGAAAGTGAGTTTCATATGCTTCTTCTTCTGAACAATGTATTTCATCCATTTTCCAAAAATTTTCTAATAATATAGTAAGGTTTTGCTGTTGCGTTAACTTACAAGTGTAGTGTTGAGTTGATTGACGTTCAGCAATATTACCCCCGACGTTCCATCCTAATGCATTTTCGACAAGATGAGGAAGACCAATTCCTAAACTAATTTTACCCGTCTTAAGTAGATCAACAAAAAACTCCTTTACGCTAAGCAATAAATCTACCGTTCCGGTCTTATAAAAGAATGGGCTAACTCAATTTCTTTGGGAATGACCCAATTTGACACATCTAGTCTCTTTTCAGGCTGAGGTAGAGATATAGATTTAGTCAGGATAAACTCCATAGTCCATTGATATGGAGATATTCTTGAACGAATTTTGGTAGATACGGAATGTTTCATATGAATCGATTTCACCGGTTCCAGCAATCGCATAATGATCGTAACGGAAACGGAAGCCAAAAGGCTTTGGCTAATTCTTCAGTTATAAAGATATGCTCAAAGCACGAATCAAGTAATGCTCTTGCAAACTGAAACCCGCCAAGTTTGTCTTGAATAAGAACTATTGCTGTTGGTAGTAATCCCCGGCGAGCGTGGCGAGTCAACATCGATGTTGCAAACATTTTACTTTCGTCATGTGTATTATGAATGATTTGTTGCGATTGATGATGAAGAGAAGGTCCATCTGGTTGATAATTTCCCTGGAATTTTGAATCCTTATCCTTATGCAAATGTAAACCTCCACAATGACGACAATTATTCAATGAAGGATACTTTGAGGCTGGATGACCCGTATTGAGGCAATTCAAACAAAGTGACGCTGTTTTAATAATCTTAAATCGCTCAATAAAAGATAGCGAAATAAAAACTGGACAGAATGCTAACCTATGCTCAGTTGACTGACATTGAATGCATCTACTTTGGGCTGCAATAAATTCTTTTGAAGTACTATGAATTTTGTCTCTGACGGGTCTTACCTCTTGTCGATTTCGCAGATACCCTTCCAAATACTGACAGTGTGGACTGAGTATTTGATAACAGTCGGCCCAGTCTGGCAATTTATAGTCTTCTTAAACCCGACCATATGCTTGTTTAGATTCAAGATAAATTTTTGACATGACAATATGAATAAGTACTGCGTTTAATACATCAGCTTCAGACCCAAGAGACAACAATGATCCGCGTAAAGCTGAAACCGTATCGAAAATTGTACGTACGGTAACAGCGTCTGCCTTTCTCATGCTAGCAATGTTAAATAAGCTTGAAATATGTGTAGGAATTGAAGTGTCAGGCGGGCATAATCATGGCAATCGTGAAGTAGGTAGTGAGCGAGACAGAACGACACGCAGCGGCCGTACCTATCTGGTCGACTCACTCATTGGCAAATAAGGCAGAAGGGTTGATTCAAAAAGCACTCGCAATCGTACTCTCGCCTCGATCACATCACGCATCCAAATTTATCACTGAGGCCATTATTATAATAACAAATATATGCATTCTTAACACAAAGAAACATTGTTAATAAATAAGACTAACTAAGGAAACACATCCGTATAATATCGAATTAAATAAAAAGGGAAGTAAAATCCCACATATGTTCTACGAAAATAAGAACTTTCTTGTTATGTCGCTCATTGAGGCGATCTAGAGCCTTGGGATAATTATCGTCTGATACTTGAAAAGGCGAGACTACGCTTAGAGCTTGGCCAGATAGACAACTTATTAGATAGTTAAATTTGTCCACATTGGATAATGAGTTGTCTTCATGTACCATATTTGTAAATGAAGTATTCAATTTTTCGAATCCCCTATGTTTGCCGTCGAATTTAGGTAATTTGAGGGATGGAAGCCGATTATGATGTCCACTAAGACAAGCAGATGAATTAAAGAAACTAAGTTCTTCTGGTTTTTCCTTTTTACTTGCGCCGATGCGCCGTAATATAATTGTCTTTGTTTCGATAAAAAGATTTTCTATCTCTGGGCGATTCGCGTCTGCTGGATCTAGCTTGTCAATATAATAACTTGTAATGCCTGTTTAAAATACGACTCAACAATTTGAGACTGACGACCCTGACCCTATTGTCTAATATAATAGGGTCATTTTTAAGATCGATTCTAGCACTTAAACTTTGAATATTCGATTGAAGTTGATTCCGTTGTTGTCTAAGAGGTAGAAGCTGCGTTTCAACTGGTGGAGATGTTTTTTGGGCCCTTAACGAAAGAAATGTAGCAAGTTAGAAATGAATTAAACCTGAGCTAAGCGAGTTCTAGTTTTAAGAAAACACTCAAATGCATTAAGTTTCACTCAAGAGCTTAATAAGTAAGCTTTAATACGTAGATTGTTTTTCTATATGACAGTTTGAGTACTTACTCCGCTGTGCTTAATATTTAGCACGTGTTAGAGCTTAAGAGTGTTTTACATGTGAGTGTAAAGCATGTGAAAGCTTCACGATCGCTAATGACTGGCAATTGAGTCAAAAATTGAGTGGATATTGATAATGTAAGTTTACACACTCAAGTTGACTTTGGTTATGATAGGGAGACGATGGTATGTCTCGCGAAGGCCAATGATGAAGACGTCCGATGACAACTATCCAAGATGATTATGTAATGATGAAGAATCCCAAAGATGACTGTCCAAGATGATGTCATGAATTCGATGAATTCAATAAAATAAACGAATAAACGAATTTATATAGTTTTAAAGTTTTTATGTTGGGACTTGGGAAGTGCAAGATCCTGTCACGGTCGCCAATGTTTGATCTGCCAAGTTGCAGATGGTACAAAACTCCAATGCTTAATAGCATGTGGAGTGGAGTCAGGAAAAATAAGTCTTCTCCTCTTCGAATTCCAGAAAGAAGTCCTTTTTATATTTCGGTTTCATTAGTTAGAAGCTCTTTATGAGCCATGCAACAAAAGCATTAAAACATGTTCATGTTAATACAGTGGTACAAATTCCAATAATCTTATTCAAATAATATAAGAAATTTTCATATATACAAATCTAAGTTACCGATGACGTGACCTCCAACAAATGGGATTTGTCTAAAATCACAAGAAGTTTAGTTGTTTAGTTTAAAACCATATGTTGGTATTTTGCAATCGTCCCCTCACGCGCAATATTCCATCGTTATTCAATAATGGACTGAGGCTAAAAATGTTGCTTTCTATGTCAATTTGTTTGTTCTGCGTCAGACATGATATCTCTCTGCTAAATTTATATGCCTGTTTGTATTGAATTATAAAATTTTTAATATTCTTAAGCTCATTGGCGGTTAGATATGATGGGTACACCTTATCTCTTTTTTTATTGCTATTAAATCTTAATCGTATATACACAATCTCACAATCGATTTCGTATTCTACCGCCGCCCCGTTCAAACCTGTTGTTTGTTTAATGAATTCAGCAAATATGAGTAACAAAAATAAAACCCACCGCAAGGGCAAAAATTTTGTAGGGCTTTAGTCGCCTAGGGACGTCTTTTTTTTAATCATATTGCTATTAGTTTGATCTAATAGCAATAAATAGTTGCCATAACTAACTGCGTAATTTTGGAAAAGCCATGTCGACCAATTCGGGCACAAGCTTTCTCTATTTCCTCCAACAATAGCTACAAGAACAAAACCTTCAACAACAACGTGAGCGTCGACTCTCGGTCCAATGAAAGAATTTTCCGGTGGTTTCGCCGACCTGACTAAATGCTATCTCCGAAAAGCAATTTACCGATTTCTTTAACACTCTCGGTGATCGATTCATTGCAGCAGGGGCCTATAATGCCAAGCATACGCACTGCGGATCTCGCCTGATAAATCCTAAAGGCAAGCAGTTGTACAACACAATAGTCAACTGACTTAATGAGATGGATTGCGTCACACCGGGTAGGCCTACTTACTGGCCCACAGACCCACAGAAGGTGTCTGACTTGATTGATTTTGCAGTAACCAAGAGGATTCCGCGTAATCAGATCAATACGGAGACACTGCTAGATTTCACTTCTGACCACACTCCAGTGCTATTCACACTATCAACAAGACCTGAAGTACTTGATCGCCCATATAGGCTTACAAACAACAAAACAAATTGGCTTAAATTTAAAATGTACATGGGTGCTCACATCGAATGTTCGCCAAAATTGGATGCTGCAGAGGACATTGACATGTGCGTCTCTGCACTTGAGTCAATGCTGGGAGCTGCAGCAACAGTATCTACTGCACCTGACTCTTCTTACGCTAAACCCGCCGACAGGCCTACGACCCGGTTGATACAACAACTAGTAAAGGAAAAACGACGTCTGAAAAGAGAAAGGCAGATTACTCACTCAAGCAAAACTTTGCCTAAGGCATGCCAATCGCAAGCTCTCCAAGACGTTAAGACAAGAAGAAAGCTGGGCTCAAACTAAATACAGTAGCGGACAAAAAAATCCGGACAGGCAGAAAAATCTTTGTTTCGTAAATTTTTAAAAATTGCGTTTGTTGTTTCAAAAAAAATTTGTTTTAAACTTATTATATAAATGTATTTGATAACCAAAACAAATATTTATTAGATTTTAGTGATGTTTTTTTACAATTGCGATGGCAAGTGTGCTGCATTTAATTCCAATTTAGTAACAGTGTTTAAGAATAAACATAGTGTTCATCTGACCTGGCTTCACCAAATCAGATGCACTAAAGAAAACACAATACAACTGTACCTTTGTACCAAACAACTAATCTAGCATATGTCTAAAATTACAATCAGCCACACACGATGTGGGAAAAAACACTGGTAATTCTAAAAAAAGATCACAACGGCAGAATGTCAAGTGACCGACGCCGTGCCCAAAATAATAAACTTTCAACCCCCAAATATGTGGGTGTGAGTCTAGAATAAGATCTTCTAAGAAAAATTGTTACCTCCTAGAGCCTAAGATAATCCTATATAAACTCCGTACTTTTGTAAATAAAATCAGTTCATATTTTGAATTCAACGAATGAAGATTGGGTTATTTTCTCTGCTCTCCGGGAATCCCTATTCATTTTGGTCCTTCGAGAACTCTGCAGTTTTCCCCCACCAGTGGTAAGAGACTCAGAGATTGAATCAGCTCCTTAAAGTCTGAATTCTTATGCAAGTGTAAATGCTAAGATCAGCTAAAGGTAGCAAAAATAAATTAACTCTTGTTTTCCCCCACCAGTGTTAAGAGACAGAGTATAAAACAAAAAGCAAAATATTGCTTAATAATAAAAAAGTGCGTGCGTCTGATTTTAAAGACAGTTTGGCTAGTGGAGCAACTGTAGTAATTTCGGCGGCGGGAGTTTTTGTGTGTGGCGTATTCGAAGCCCTAATATCGAAAGTAAAAAATTTTTAATTGCATAGTGTATATAAACGCTATATATATAGTTGCAAGTCGGCAACTAGAGATAGCAGCAGAGCAACAAGATAGTTGCAAAGGAGAGACGACTGGAGGCGAGGCGAATGTAAAGAAACGGCGAACCACCAGCAAACTATCGGCAAACCCATTGGCAGACAAGCAGCAGCAGATTATCGGCAAAATCTACTTGGCAAACCCTACTTGGCGGACAACAGTGGCGAACGGTGTCAACAACAGGATCATCAGATAAGATATAAATTAAGATAGTTATAAATACATCTATCTATTTTTATTATTATATACTTATATCGATATCCTAATATACGCATAAAACAAAAATGTTCCCTACCAAAACTGAAAAATTGTTAGGGAAGCAACACGAGTTGCACAAAAGATTAAAGAAGATAGAAGAGTTAGATGCTAGTAAGTTAACTAGCAAGATTCTTAATGAATTAACTGAGATTCAGAAGCAATGGATTAATTACCATAGCCAAATGATACAGAGTGGTGTAACCGAACACTACTATTTTACAGATGGAAAGTATGAGGAGGGTTTAGAGATGATAGCCAGATTAATAGCCAAAGGAGAGTCAAGTGGGCAGGGCACTGTTGAGTCGGAGAGCAGTGAAGCAGATGCAACGATGTCAGAAAATGTTGAGGTCAGCATCGGAGAATCGCGGGGAAACGCGACCTCTAGTAATGAGAACGCTAATGTTAGCCAGGAAAAATTTGAAGAAAAAGTCCGTCAGCTCCAGATATATTTGGACATGGTGAGCAAAGATTTACGTACGATAGACAATAGAACAGGCGAAATGTATATTAAAAAAATAAAATTCTTGTTCAAGAAGGTACAGATGTGCCAAGCTTATACAGGTGAACTTATACATAATGAAACGCTTAGAGAGGTCATAGAAGAATTAGAATTCGATATTCAGAATACCTTGGTAGCATTAGAAGAGAAAATAAATGATCAGAAAAATTTGAAAGTTGAGAATGTTACCGTGAGAGGCGAACTACCGGTGTTGCCAAAAATACAAGTACCCACATTTTCTGGAGAGCCAAGAGAATGGGACTTGTTTGTAGAATTATTCGCGGAACTGATTGAAAAAAGAAAGGATTTAAGTCTTGCTCTTAAGTTCAATTATTTAAAATCCGCGTTAAAGGGCGAAGCAAAGAGCATGGTAGCCCATCTATTGTCAGGATCAACTGATAACTATAGTGCCGCTTGGGAATTGTTAACCAAGCGGTATGAAAATAATCGGAGGGTATTTTCCGAACAATTAAGTCGGATTGTTGATTTACCGATGATCAACAATGAATCCGCAAAAAGTGTAAAAGGAGTGATTGACATAATTAATGAGTCAATACACTTAATTAAAATTAAAGCAAATTTGTCCGATGAAGTTGACGTAATAGTCGCTCAACTCATACTTCGGAAATTTGACGGAGAGGCTCTACAATTATATGAGAGTCAAATTAGAAAAACAAGGCAAATTCAAATGCTATCTGATGTCATGGAATACTTGGAGCAAAGATATTGCTCGCTAAGTGCCATGAGCAAAGAAGAGAAAAAACCGCTAAAAACTGTGTTAAATTATGCGGAAGTCCAAGATAAATGTCCGATTTGCAAAATTGCCGGGCAAACGTGGATATGTCAAAATGGCAAACTTACGTTCTAGCTGATCCTACCTTTAATAAACCTGGTAGGATTGATATAATAATGGGAGTAAAAGTATATACCCAAATCTTAAAAGGGGGATTTACAAAGATTGATGGCCTGCTAGGCCAGAATACTCAATTTGGTTGGATCGTTTCGGGATGCACCAAATCAAATCAGAATAAATCTGTAGTGGCAACAACAATAGATGTCACAGGTTTTGAACAACGATGCGAGAAAAAGAAAAGTAAATTTCAAAATAAAAATAATACAGTTCCAAAGAAATACAAGAACAAAACTCAAGAGATAAATTTATGGCCCCCGGCAGGACCTCACATTGGAGGTAAATTGAAAACTAGCAACAAAAAAGTATATATCCCAGAGCCAGTAAAAAATGAAAATATTCAGAAGGCAATGGTTCAATTAGATAATGATTATCTAAAAAATAATATTAAAATAGATTCCGGTAGTAAATTGTCCGAAACTGTACTACCAAAAAGGCAGATATGGCAAAATAATTATAAACGGACAACATTTAATAATGACCAGAATAACCACTCAAATTTCAGCAATCAGCGACATTTCAAAATAGTGGAGCAAAGATCACATTGGAACAAGTCGAAAAGTAAAGGTAGTTATTTTTTAAATTCTCCACCTTATAAAAAGGCTAGAAGTCAGCACAGTAATGCACTTCAGGAGTGGGTAGACATCCCCAAACAGAAGTCGCTAGGTAATATGCCAAATATTATAAAAACCATTAGAAGCCAACTCAGTAATACATACTGCAGAATTGGTAAGAATAGGAAGTCAGTTACAATCGGTAAAGGAACATAAGATTGACTAGGTTGAACGTCCGTCATGTAACTGATCATGATTCCTTAATAATAGTAATCTTTTAATAATAATTTGTATAAGACAACTAACTATAAAAATAAAGTCCAAAACGCCGCATTTGGTGGCCCTTTGCAGAATGTTTAAGAATAAACATAGTGTTCATCTGACCTGGCTTCACCAAATCAGATGCACTAAAGAAAACACAATACAACTGTACCTTTGTACCAAACAACTAATCTAGCATATGTCTAAAATTACAATCAGCCACACACGATGTGGGAAAAAACACTGGTAATTCTAAAAAAAGATCACAACGGCAGAATGTCAAGTGACCGACGCCGTGCCCAAAATAATAAACTTTCAACCCCCAAATATGTGGGTGTGAGTCTAGAATAAGATCTTCTAAGAAAAATTGTTACCTCCTAGAGCCTAAGATAATCCTATATAAACTCCGTACTTTTGTAAATAAAATCAGTTCATATTTTGAATTCAACGAATGAAGATTGGGTTATTTTCTCTGCTCTCCGGGAATCCCTATTCAAACAGTTTTCCCAAATTTTATAGGATTCATTTTGTTCTAACTGGCTATTAAGGTAACTCCCTCGCCAATTTTAGCATATACCACTGTGTCTTGATTAATCGGGGTAATCTGACTTCTTGTCCCCAATTTGTCGTTGAGGGATTTCCATTCTGATATGTCATTATCAGACAACTCTTGATCCCAATTTTGTCTAGCTAGTTACAACTTTTGCAACTTTCCGCTACTGGTGCTAGCTAACCTAGTAGATCATAAATCTTGGCTAGTGTGGATAGCACCACACTTATAATTTCCATCTGTTGAAAAGAGGTGTTCGGTTACTTCACTCTGTAGCATTTGGCTATGGTAAGTAGACGCTCTCCCAATTGCTAGGGAGTGGCATAACCATTCTGATCTGGACAACACCTCTTCACATACACATGTGTATACAATAGAAATATTTCACACTAAAAAACTCCCTCTGCCTTAAATACACCAGTTGCTCTACCAGCCAAACTTTCTTTATAATCGGACGCACGCACTTTTTATTTATTAAGCAATATTTTCTTTAATTTTATACTCTGTCTTTACCACTGATAGCTGATCTTAGCATTTGCACTTTCATAAGTATTCAGACTTTAAGAAGCTGATTCACTCTCTGAGTCTCTTACGACTGGTGGTGGAAAACTGCTAAGGTCCTTTTTCTCGAAGGACCAAAATGAACAGAGAATCCAGAACCACAACTAAAAAGCCCGATCTTCTTTCGTGGAATTTAAAATATGAACTGATTTTATTTAACAAAGTGTTGTGTATATAAATTTTTTTTTTTGTGTTTGTGTTTAAGTATATTTAAAATCTGTGCACTGTAGGACAATAATTAAATTTGTTAACGGCCATGTTGTACATAACAATGAAATGAAGTGAAAAGCCGCTGCAGGGTTTGTTGGTTTGGGGTCATCACTCTTTACTTGCCGAAATTAGGGTGGTGCAGCTAGCACTACCAATTGGGATCTGTCATGAAGGGGAGGTCAAGAGGATGCAACCTCTTCAGCCTGCGAAGACAATGGTCATCTGCTAAGTCAGCTGCAAGCCTGTTAATGTGACTGGTGAGTCTGTCGAGGTGGCGGACCCCATATCTGGGGATCTCCTTGTGGACTGACGGGATTTTCAAGTCCCTATGTAAAACTGAATTTCGGACGTAGAACGGCGCACGCACCAGTTTGCGCAGAAGCTTATTTTGAAATCTTTGCAGGATTTCAACGTTGGAATGACTCGCCATACCCCACAGCTGAATGCCGTATGTCCAAATGGGCTTCAGTAAGGCTTTATACAGCAGAACCTTGTTTCATGAGCTGCGATTTGTGACCGATGAGCCATTGCATTCTTCTTGCCATCAGTTGTAATATAAGATTTTTTTTTGAATTTGAATTTTTATTGAAGTCCGGATGTTGGAGTATTTGTGGACTTAATAATTTGTTTTTTAAGTATTCGAAAGGTGATTGACAGTTTGCATCCCAGTTGAATTCTACATTTTTCCTTGATAATTTATTGATAAATTGTGCCTGATATGCAAAATTTGGAATGAATCTGCGATAATAATTACAAAAAGCTACAAATCTTTTGGCTTCGTCGCCATTCTTGGGAGTCTGGTAATTTTGAATCGTTTTGAACTTGCTTTCGTCTTGTAAAATTCACTTATTTGTGCATTTGTGTCCTATAAAAGTAACAATGAACTCTTAAATTATATGAGGCGACAGATATTCTTAAAAATACTTAATCGACCCACTTTTTTGGAGGTTGAAAATTTTTTTGTTGTGTATTTCATGCTCACCGTTGGTTACTTGATAGTGCGCCGTTGTTATATTCTGTGGAAGAGTGTGGATGCATGTTTTGTTTGGTTCTAAGCAATACTTGGCATAAGAATCTTTATGACTTTAATTTGTTTTTATGTTTTTGTTTCATTTTGTATATTTCTTTGGTGCATCTGATGGGTATTCTTAAGCAACAAGCTTAAAATATTTTTCTTAGTCTAGTACTTAAGCTTAATCCTGGGGATACTGCAGGCGGCCCTATTCACTTATTATTGGGTTGGCCTGTCACTTCTTTTAAGACAAGTTCTATTATTAGTTTACGTAAGGAATTGGCAAGAGCATTTGGATGTGCATCCAGTTTTGCAGAATACTTTAGTTGCTGAGTACCTATTTCAGATTTTACGCTAGGTATATCTAGATTATTATGAATGTTTTCGTTCCGTATGTACCGCGGAGCCCACGTGATTGTTCTCAACATCTTCAGGTATGCGAATCACTGATTTGGATGAATTTTGGATATGTTGTAGAATACCCCGTCATTTGAAACTGTGCGAAATATTTCTATATTTTCCTTATAAATCGCGTTTAAAGCTATTGCTTCGGTGACTTATAGGTAAGACTCAAAGTGGACTGAGAAAGACAAAGAATGATTAGTACTGGTTAGACTGAGCTTTTCTATGTATTACCTTTGAGTCCAGCTTTCTTGTCTTAACGAAGAGCTTGGAGAGGTTTTGATGGGCATGCCTTAGGCAAAGTTTTGCTGCTGGTCAGCGAGCAATCTGCCATTGTCTTCTTTGACGTCGTTTTTCCGTTACTAATTGTTCTATCCGCCGGTTCGTAGGCCTGTCAACAGGTTTAGCGTAAGTAGAGGCATGTGGAGTAGATACTGTTGCTGCAGCTCCCAGCATTGACTCAAGTGCAGAGACGCACATGTCAATGTCCTCTGCAGCATCCAATTTTGGCGAACATTCGATGTGAGCACTCATGTACATTTTAAATTTAAGCCAATTTGTTTTGTTGTTTGTAAGCCTATATGGGCGATCAAGTACTTGAAGTCTTGTTGATAGTGTGAATAGCACTGGAGTGTGGTCAGAAGTGAAATCTAGCAGTGCCTCCGTATTCATCTGATTACGCGGAATCTTTTTGGTTACTGTAAAATCAATCAAGTCAGACACCTTCTGTGGGTCTGTGAGCCAGTAAGTAGGCCTACCCGGTGTGACGCAATCCATCTTATTAATTGAGTTGACTATTGTGTTGTACAACTGCTTCCCTTTAGGATTTTTCAGGAGATATCCCCAGTTGTTGTACAACTGCTTCCCTTTAGGATTTTTCAGGAGATATCCCCAGTGCGCATATTTGGCGTTATAGTCCCGTGCTGCAATAAATCGATCACCGAGAGTGCTAAAGAAATCGGAAAATTCCTTTTCAGAGATTGAGAAGCGTAGTGGGCAGTACAGGGCACCCAATGTAGCGTTGCTTGTAGGTGCTGTGTTATCAAATCTTTTGAGGAACGAGTGTTTTATACGGTTTTTGATTAGGATACCAGTCTCGCCATGAGTCTGAATGGTTTGTTGCGTAGATGGTTTATTTTCGTATTTAAAAATTATTTTTAGATGTTAGATATCAGCAAGACGTCGATTTCATATTTGTCTATGAATTGTAGCAGTTAATTTTTGTGCTTGGAGATGCCGTTAGCATTCCAAAGACATTTTAATTCCACATTAGTTCCTGCGTGCAGTTTTCCATAAACGTCATGTTTTGGTTAAGTGGTGATCAATAGGCCCTATAGACTTGGAGTTTGCTGGTCAAGTTGTGGTGCGCTTGGTGGCGGATTCTGTAGATGGTGAAGCGATGGAGTCCCTTTCGCGGTTTCCGTCTGTCCATTTCGGAGTACGCTAGCGAAGAATACCCTAGGGCTGTTTGTAGCAGAAATGTTAGATGATCTTACAGCCTGGGCGGAGAATACCACCGGTGTAGTTGTGGGGTGGGGCGTTGGGGGTGACCTTTGGTACAGATTTGTGATTTAAGATCCTTAACGACAGGACATCCTCTGTATTTGGCCGTATCGTTCCCTCCACAGTTACTGCATAGTCTTAGTGCAACGTTATTTTTGATCTTGGTGCAAATGCCATCTTTATGATGTTCGCCACAGCCAACAAACACTGACCTAAGATTGCAATTGCTAGTAGTGTGGTTGTATTCCTGGCAGTTTTTACAGTGAGGTGGTTGGTATTTCGTATGGGGCTATGCGACTTTGTTTCTGTTGATGATATTCACCGCAGATCTTTGTCGGGCAACGCGTCTGCTATTTCTGGTGTTGGAAACGATGACTTAATCACCTTTGACACAACCTGAAGCAATTTACTGCTTTGTAGTTGGTAGGTATAAAAATTGATATTAATTACTTTTCGATGATGCGGAAATTGGGGTGGTCTTGTCAATTATACTTTTTGTACAGCTTGGGATTGAGAGTCTTGCTGATCGGCAAGAATTTTAAAACGATTCCCAATTAGGGGTGCTACTCGTTCATATGGCTTGTCTAGCTTCGGCGTATTGCCACTTGTTTTCTTCTGTGGGCTTAGCTTCTGCTTAGTTATTTTAATATATCTATCCATTCCAGTTTAGACAGATGGCGTAGAATTTATTGTTGTGGCTGGCTCTGGGTAAATTGGCGTTGACGGCTTGACGCAGGTCAATACTTCTGCAGATGTTGCAGTAGTTGCAGGCAACGTTGCAAACTAATAGCAATTAGATCAATCCTTAGCAATATGACACTAAAATTTGCGGAGTGCATTAAAAAACACGTCTGCACGCGGCGGTTGTTTAATACGAATAAATTTACACTCTCATATAGTAAACCGTAAAAATTCCATGCTCTCTGACCTACATATATCATTCCCTCATACATGCGCTTAAACTGTTAAAAATTCTATCAGCTGTTTTCAATTATATTTCTTTTGTCCACTGGTTCCTGTTGGGAAAAGCCGTTGATAGGATCCAACTGAGCAGATGAATTGGCATACGATTAAGCATCTGGATCACTGTTCTTGTGGCTCATCAATAAATTAAAGATTATGAAACGTGATTACAGCCAAGTGCCGGAGTAATATACAATAATTATACAAAGCTGAATATATTAAGGGAAATAGAAGTAAACTAAGCCCAATTACATAAATGAGAATATAAATCTAAAACTAAATACATAAGAAGTAAATATGCAAGGCGTATGGTAATGGTAAAGGGTCTTAGTCAGACGATGTGTCAGCGTATTTATGTTTATTCGTCACATCGATGTTGCTGCACAGATTGCACTAAAGCTTAGTGCGATTCGATGGATTGTTTGTTAACTTCTCCCATCTTAAGTTTATTGCCGTTCTCGGTGATGCATGACTCTTGGACGAATCTTTGCAATTTCGCATCTGATTTCCTCTGGGACCGGCAATAACCAGCTACGACGAGGCTACAGAGCATTACGATTGTCATATCATCATTCAGGAGTAGCAGGAATGCCAGGAACCTTGTGGTTGAGAAACATGGTCCCGTTTATCATAGCGCTTTTCTCAAACGTTGTAAAATGAGATACGTTGGTGTGTAACGTGGGGCCGTCATCTACGCTGATGCCCACAGACCTATTGACAATAATTGTTCCCTCGTCAACCCTTGTGGTGGGTTTCAGGTGAATGAGTTGTGTACGGCACATATCTGATTGTCCTGAATGTAGTCATGTGTCATGCTTAGCCAGTTTTCAAAATGTTACGTGATTGTTTGTAACCCATTCAGTGACCGCCTTTACTCCGTCGTATTCTGCCACTACGTTATCGTGTATCGGTAGTATTGGTCGTCAAGTCCTACGGGGAAAATTACGACCTTACATAAAAGTTTAATTCTAGGGTAATCTATAAGTACATATTTTGATGGTGCTATGGGACTGAAATATTTTTATGTTGGACACTCCCATTTAACTGACTATGGAGACTGTTGTGAACTGTTCGGTAAAAATAGATTTTAAATTTTCTTGATCAAAAATTACTGGACTTATTATATTAGATTTGGCAAGCGTGACAGTAAGCATAAGGTCCTGAATTTCTGCAATTAGCATTCTATTTCTTGCTAGTGTAACGACCGGGTTCCAGCTAAGTAATAGGCAGAAGGAAGCATTTTCGACCCCATAAAGTATATATATTCTTGATCAGTCGAGTATAGCCGAGTCGATCTAGCCCTGTCCGTCTGTCGGTCCGTCCGTCAGTTCGTCCGTCAGTCCGTAGTAACGCCTAGATCTCGGAGGCTATAAGAGTTAGAGCCACCAAATTTGGTATGTAGGCTCGTGTACTGTGGGAAGCGGTCGAGTTTATTTCAAATTTTCGCCACACCCCCTTCTCGACACTGCAATTTAAAAAAAGCGTTTATCTCAAAAACTATTCTAGAGATACCATATTTGGTATGTAAATTTGCTTAGTTAATGCGCACGTTTAGTATGTGTAAAGTTTTACCACGCATCTTTCCGCCACGTAATTTGAAAGAACTCGATTATTTCCCGCTAATTTCTACCTTGTGCAAATTTGGCACACTTAAATTTGATACTATTATCAAGCAAACTACCAAATTTGATCAAAATCGGACTAAAAATATCCAAGTTATGCATATAAACATTTTTCCATAAGGCCGGAGTTGCCCGTTGGCTGGTGGCGGCGCTAGGGGGCTCGTATGCATGTGAACAGAATTTGTAAAAGAACGTAAATATATTTGTTATTATAAATTTGGAATATTTGTTTGACTGGTGTATGGTATACCTAAGTCGGCGAGCCGACTTACTTCATTTTTCGACTAATTGCATTAGTTATAGTAGTTGAATCCATAAAGATTTGTATATGTTTATTTTTTTTTATTCTTGATGATTTTTAGTTTTTCCTTATGTTCTGTTTGTATCTTATTTTTATAGTTTCTAATTTTTATGTTGTTATTTTTAGATATGTCTATAACCTCGGATGGCTAATTCAAGGTTATGACCAGTTTCGTTTTTTAAGAAAACGTGGTCTCCTACTTCTTATTTAAAGTCTATGACTTATTGTCATACAAATTTTTTTTTTTTTTTTTTTTTTTTGTAACATTATTCAAGCTCTATTATATCCTAATTCTAATCTAAATTAAACATTACTCTAGTCTTATTATCGTTCTGTCTCGCTACTTCACGATTGCCGTGATTATGCCCGCCTAACACTTCATTTCCTACAATCGGCTGTCCTGGCAAGTCATTCGACCTGAATGATCCTAGCCAAGGCTTCATGAACTCGGCCACTGTTGAGGTATTACAAGGTCCTTCACCATCGCCAACTTTCTCAACGACGTATCGACCGTGCCTATTCACCTTTGTGACTTTATATGGTCCTAAGTATTTACCTTTCAACTTTAGTCCTGTCCCATACTGCGTACGTTTTATCGCCACTAATTCGTTCAAATTATATTTTCTTTCCCATTTGCTGTTTTTGTCAAACGTCCTTTTCATTTCCTACTTCCTCGACTCCAGTTCCAGTTTGTTGAGACCTCCATCGGCACTTTGCCTCACGTGCTACACGTAACGGAACCTCTTTCTTTTTCATTGTCATCGTGAACGCATTACAATCTGTGACAATCTTAAATCTCAACCCGTACATGTATATGTGTTTATTAATCTTTCTATAACCGCTAAGACCACAAGTTCATATGAATCGTACTTCTCTTCGCAAGGTTTAGTTTTCCGACTCATATACTGTACCGGATGAAATAAACCATCTTCTGAATCTTTCTGTAATAGCGCAGCTCCTAAACCGTGTTTTGAGGTATCAGTGTGAATCTCAGTCTCTAGCTTAGGATTGTGTAACTTTAAAACGGGACCTTTGGTCAATGCTAACTTCAATTGCTCGAACGTTACCATTTGCAATTCTTTAAACTCAAACTTGTTGTCTTTTCGCAAAATGTCAGTCAGGGCTTAGCTGTTACTGCGTATCCTTCGATAAATCTACGGAAATTTTCTTCTTATCATGTGGGATCGAAAATCTTGAAACGGCATCAGTCTTCTTAATTGGCTTAATACTTCCATTTTCAACTATATAGCCCAAAAAATTTACTTTACTCTGCAGTATCTGACATTTCTCAACCCATTTTCCGCATTCTCCGCTGTCTTCAACACCCTTTTTAGTTTAATTAGACCATCATTCACGCTAACGCTTGGTATAATTATATCGTCCATATACACCACTGCATCTCCATTTTTCACTGCTGGAGAGTTTGAAATTCCGAATGGTACGTATAGGAATTCGTACTGACCATTCTGGGTTACGAATGCTGTGTACTTCTGAGATTTTTTTTCAACGGGAACGTGAAAAAACCGTTTGTTAGATCTAGAGTAGTATAAACTAACGCACCTTGAAGTTTTTCTAATACGGTATTCATCTGTGGCATAGGAAAATTATCTCGGACCACTTTCTCATTTAGTTTTCTGTATTCGCAGCTCAGAGGCTTTTTCCATTCTTCTTTGTTACAAGTACAATAGGCGAAGCATATTCGGAAAAACTTGGGTTTATTATCTTTTCCTCCAATCATTCTTGTACTGTACTGTCAACAATGTTTTGAACGGACTCTGCTAGACGCCTTGGATGCTAATAAACTGGCAACTCAACGGTTACTACAATCTTCATTTCTATAGGAGTGTTTGTATTTCTAACTTTGTATTTTTTTTGTATTTAACTTTTAATCAATTTCTTAACTTCACTAGCGATTTCTGCACTGATATATGACAAGTCACTCTAGATTTCCACTTTATTCTGTTCTGCACTATGCATACACATGCTTTCAAATTCCTTAAACAACTTATCACAAGATCCATTCGCCTTACACAGTGATTCTTGTCTCTTGATGCTTACAAACTCTGTACCTTTCTTTGTAACAACCAAATCGACGTGATCTAATATGGTTCTACCTAAAATTGCCTGATATGCCATGTCCTCATCAGGAACGATATGAAACTCGACTTCCATCTCTAAGTCATCTATCATGACACTTGTGCTAAAACTACCAAACGTCATGACATGACTTCCACCAATGCCCGTAAGGCTCTTCGAGTATCCTGTTAATGACTTAATTCCAAGTTTGATAAACACGCTCTTTCGTATGAGACTCAGATTTGATCCTGTATCAATTAGACCGTTGAACTTAATCGTTTTATAAGTTGCTTCTTTCAACTCCAAACCCGTATCAGTAAATTTACCGGATAGTTTTCCTAATTTATCCTCTACAACATTGGTTCTTTCCGCTTTAGTGGTAGCTTTTCCCTTGCATTCAAATGAACGATGGCCTGTTTCGCCACACTTAAAATAAGTATTGCTACAGTCTGTCATCATGTGCCAAGGATCACCGCACTTAAAACATTTGCGTTCTCCCTTTGTTATCAAACTTTTCTCTCTATTATCTCTGCCTTGCTTGTGAAAAGATGATTCAAATGTTGGTTTCGTTAACGACTTCCTAGGATCATAGCATTTTAAATAGGTCTGGTGGTGATGCGCATTTCAAATATTTGCACAATTTATTTATTATTGGGTTTTTCCGTAAGAGCGTCTTCATTGGACCGTTCTTCAGAATAAAGGATTCGAACATAGCTTTTGCAATAGTAGTTGCGCTTTTCTTTGGAACTGGAATTGCTTCGAAGTATTTCTTCAAATCGCATATTAAAGTGACCGCGTATTCATTGCGATCTTCACATTTTGGTAGTGGACCAATTGTGTCTACTATTACTCTGCCAAAAGCATGCATGGGTGTTTCGGTAATGATTAAGGGTGTTTTGAAGTGCTTCGTCGTTTTTGACTTTAGGCATTTTTCACATTTATTAATGTAGTCTTTTACATTATGTGACATGTTTTTCCAATAGTTGGGTCTTCTTCCTTTGACCAATCTTTTTGTAATGCCTGATATGTAGACAATATTACTTCTTTATTTTTTTTTTTACATTGTTCAACGAACGAAGTAGCGCTACTCGTAATGATTTCAATATTTTATTGCCCATTTCTTTAAAAGATTCTGGTTGTGTTTAGAGTAAATAAAATAAGATAACAATAAGGCAATCATAATATAGAACAAATGAAAATGTATGTCACGATTAGTATGTAACCCGATAATAGATATCGATGGTTCATCAGTCATAAGTTGATCTGATATGGGCAGCAGTTAACAATAAAGAACTAGTTAATTAAGCCTTCCCCAGAATTTGGAATTGGCAAAAATTGGTGCTGACTCCAAAAGCTGGTCAACCCACAGCAAATGCCTCATCTCTGGAGCTATTTCAAAGACAGCCCAATCCACACATTCAGTTTCTGCAGGAGTATCCTAAAGCTCTGTTCTGGGGCCCCTATTATGGAACGTCATGATGTATGACGGAATCATTCGCTTGAACCTGTCGGATTGCTTCAAAACGGTCAGATACATATGTCGCTCTGATCATCGTAGCAAAAGAAGTCGCGAAAACAAAAGATTTGGCAAACGAGGTAATCTTAATCATTACAGATTGACTTCGTTGGGTGTGCCTTTATTAGGAAATGAGTCGAGACGGCATCGGTAATAGTGGAGGGAACATAAGAAAGGCTAATCTTGCGTAGAATTCATAGAAGAAACTAATCCAGTTTTCACGATTTCAATTTGGTCTTCGAAATGGCACAGATGGCAGAAGGATACCATGTGACAATATTGTCTAGACATCACTATCTGCTGCTTCTGCAGCCGAAGTAACTAGAAAAAGGTTTTTTGCGTCATTGGGAAAATATTGCACCGGATATGATAAAACCGTCACCATGTATGGTGTTTCTTTTACACAGCATCGTTCTATGTTGTTTATATCTTTAGAGCTTGCTGTCTTATCTTTGGTATCATTCTTGATTTTTCCTTATGAATTATACTAAGAAAGGAAATATATTCCCGGTCGTTAATACAACCCTAATTCAAGGTTGTACATTTTTTGGTAAGCGTTGTTATTTAACTGTAAAGGCTGAATTTCCCCTTTTCAAAACATCCTGATGTTTGCATTCTGATCATGACTGCTTTGCCACCACACTTGTGGCGGGTTCAACCGCCACTCCAGTCCCTCAGTGACAGGTTCATCCGACATTGACCTTGAATTGACTTTTCAGTCAATTCTGTAAATTTATCTAACTCTCTTATCCACACTCTGTGAATGGACGCATTCTGTAATACAAGCATTCAGCTTGTATTACTGTTGCACATTTACTATTTCCGATGCTAGCTTTTGCAGTATCTGTTGGCCATTGCTTAACTCTGCTTTATACAGGTTTTTAGCATTTACTAAGCCATCTGAAACTTAGTTTAATCAAAAGTAACGTTTTTTCACTTTTACTCCTTAATGAGAGTATTTCTCGGGAAACTTTAAAATTAATCTTAGTCCAGCGGTATTATTACAAAGGGTATATTGATTTTGATCAGAAGTGAGCAACATAGAAGGAAGCATCTCCGACCAAAGAACGATCCGAAAAGTGATAAGTGTCCTAAGATCGCATTTTGGTAAACTTAGACGTATCTAATTGTACTATCCCAAATGTTTAGGATTATGTAATTTTTAACCTTAATTTAACGTAGTTTTCTTTGCCAAGAAATAATTTTAAAACATCGATTAAATTTTTAATTTTAATCGATTGATTAACTGAAACAGATTCTGACATGTATTATCTTTTGATGTGTCATTAGATTACTTTAAAAAATTCATACAGTTTTAAAATTTTCAGCTTAAAATCCTAAAACTAAGGATGGGGCGAAATGGCGGAATAGTAGAAATTTAAATATGGCATTTTAAAATAATATTTGATTAAAAGATATATAAACTATGTATATAAAAAACAGTATATGCCCCAGAATCAGACGGTTCAGAATACTATATCATATAGCTGCCATACAAACGATAGCATTAACAATCACAAATTAAAGTCTAAACCAATCAACATTGTTGGTTCAAAAAAGTACTTTATTTTATATAAAAATTTGGGGTATATTCGAAAAAAACGTTATAGCTTTGTAACGGTATGTTATATCTATAGATCGGGTGACTATATCATATGGTTACTCTTTGTGTTTAGATTATATAAAATCAGATAATACAGAATAAATGGAAATGTTTGTCACGATTATACTAATCGAACCCGATTATAGATATCGATGGCTCATCAGTCCTAAGTAGATCTGATATGGTCAGCAGTTAACAATACAATAAAGCATACATCTATAAATACGTATTTTGCTGACCTTACATTGCATTGGTGAGCTCTTTAGTTTGACTATAAAAGAAATGCATTATTCTTAGTAATACCAATTGTAGCTACATTTGCATCGCTGTCTTTGACCCCCATATCTACCTTTGAAATCTCGCTTCGAAGTCAACCTAATTTATGTGTTGGTTGCGACGACTATTTGTCACTGGTTTATGTGGTTTCAAGAAATACTAACGTCTTTCATTGAACATTTTGGTGACCCCGACTTTTGCGGCTCCTAGTTGAAAGATTAACAGAGTTGGTCAAGCGAGAGCACAAATTGATTTAACATTAATGTGGGGTCCCGACTAAAACATAGCAATTGATTAACTTGGCAATCATTGCGTAGCATCTACATACAAATTAACTTTATGACTAAAAACATTTATTGCAAAACTAGTAGTTGGTTTTCCGCAACGGGGAAAACCCATTGAATAAAAGTTGGTCAACTAAGCGTTCACTTTCTCAAAAAACATTTAACAAAGATTTGTGTCAACAGGGAGACCAAATAATAAAAGGTTAATTTATTTATATAAAATAAAGTTTGTTCAACTTATAACTCTGTTGCATTCAAAAAAAAGCTCTGGCATCAGCAATCTCTGACCTAGTTAACTCGGTTAGTAACCCAGGTAGTATGAGCGAGAACTATAGTTTGCCACCAGTCAGTAATTTTTGAAAAGATATAACGAATAAAAGAAATTCAAAAAATTGGCGTTTATCAGTGTAAAAAGAATAGGAATATTGGAAATAAAATTAACTATTGTAAAACACTAAACAAAAATGCGGCGTCTATTTATTTCTTATTCTTATTGTAAAATAAATACACTCCCATCGGGTAAAGTACTAGTATAAATAAGCAAGTACATAAGAATATAAAAGAACATGGAAAAGTTTTATAAGCAGCAGAGAGACCGAGGAGAGGCAATACAGGTCTACAGCTGCATATAATATTGTAACGTGTTTGCCTTTGTGGAACAAAATAACGCCACCCGTGGCCGAGCTGTTGGTTTACGGTTGGGCGTTCGTTGTCAGGCCGCAGATAATTCGGCAGAATCGCAAAGAAAACAGAGATGGTTAGTTTCTTTCATTTATTCAATTCCTTTATTATTCTCGTCTTGGCGTCAGCGAAAACTTTTCAAGCCCTCCTTCTCTCTCTCTCTCTTCCTCCGCTTCTCTTCTCTTCGTTGGCCGCGATAGTTCAAAAATAACTTTGGGGGTCGCTTCTTAATGGAGACAGCTTGCCTACTACCCGAGTTGCCACCCAGGCCGTCTACGTTACATTACCCCCTCCTTAGGCTGATGTCAGAGTGGCCGCGATAAGCGATGCGATAATATTGAGCGACAATGAGCGAGAAAGCTCTGCATTCGAATATATATGGAATCGCTGAATTCATGTCAGAGTGCAAGCGAAGCGAGAAGAGAGCCAAAGCGACAAGTTGAAGCGAGTTGCGAGAAAGCGATTCTGAATCGCTTTATCGCTTCATCCAGCTGTTGTTATACGTGTGTTTTCGTTGCGTTCTGAGCTTAAAAAACTGTTGATTTTTGGTTGAAAAATGTTTTTGCGCAACTCAAGCTTTAGTAACAGTTTGGTGCAAACACTTTATATTTTTGTGTATTTGCTTTCAAATGCAATTAAACAGTCCAAGGAAGAAAATACTAAAATGAGTTCGAGTCCAAACATAAATGTTGAGGACTTAATAACGGAAATTTTTTGTCGTTCTGTTTTGTGGGACCAAAAATATAAAAACTACCACAATCGGCTGGTGGTTGAAAAGAATTGGAAAGAGATTGAGAAAAGTCTCCAAGTACCAAGTAAGTTTTGCTTATATTATATTTGTGGATTTTTAATTTCAAAGCCTATTTGTACACATAAAACTGAAAAAAGCATCACGAACAAGTTGTCCAGAACTGTAACTTGTGGGGTGAAATAACTCTTCACTTCCATTATTTTCATTGTTCAATCAGTGTCCTGATTGACATTGGGACTTCCCTCAAGGTCAATAATTGCATTATGCAGAATACAAATTGCCTTTACAATAATGTCGACGAAATCTGGATCGGTTTCAATTGGCTTCCAGAGCAAACGCCATTTGGAAGTCATAATTCCAAAAGCACATTCAATGCATCTGCGAGCTCGGGAGAGTCGCTTGTTGAAATACTCTCTTTCAGCATTAATTGTGCGGCTTGAGTATGGCCTTAACAGAGTTTCCAATAGCGGATATGCTTCATCGCCTACAAAAACGTAGGGCATTTTAATACTTGATCCAGGCAAATTAGTATGTGGAGGCATAAATTGTCGAGATTTAATTTGACGATAAAACTGTGATGCATTAAAAGTGCCACCATCACTTTGTTTGCCATATCCTCCAACTTCAATTGCAATAAATTTGCAGTTTGAATCAGCAACTCCTTGAAGAACAACAGAAAAAAATTTGTTGTAATTGGAGAACATGGATCAAGAATGAGGTGGACGCTGAATACGAATGTGTTTTCCGTCAATAGCCCCAGCACAATTTGGGAAGTTCCACAATTTCCAAAAGTCATCAGCTATCTTAATAATCATTTCTTTTGAAGGCTGTGGCATGTGCTTTGCCTGCAACTCCTCCCCCAGTGCCTTGACTGTTTCCTTTACAATAACGGAGACTGTAGTCCTTCCAATTTTAAATGCATACGACAATGAAGTAAAAGAAGCACCTATTGCTAAATATCTGCAATTGATTAATTTTATTCACATAATAAATTTTTTTGCTTAACCTTCAGGAGACTGTTTGAAAAAAAAAATGGAAAAATCCTCGGGACCAATTTCGAAATGAGTTTAAAAAAGGCCAACAGAAAAGTCAGGAGACTGTGCACCTGATGCTGGCATCTATACCTCATGGCCTCATTTTGAGTCCCTTCTATTTTTAAAAGACCAAATGAAGCCCAGGCAAACGTGTGGAAATTTGGAGGCCAGCTGCTCCCATAAAAGTTTCTGTGTTCCAGAATTTGAAAATTCGCTGGACACAGAATTATCCCACAATTTGGCTGAGCTATGTGACACAGATGAGGAAGAGAATTTGGAATGGAGACGGAAATAATTCCGAAAACAATTAAAAAAATCAGACATTTTTGTTGCGAAAAAACTTAAATATATAATAACAAAGTTACCTCAAAGTTAGAATAAGTTTTTCACATGGCGTTATGGGATTAACAACAAAATTTGTCCAACACTTTTCCAGTTTTGAATGAATCTTCGTCAAAATATAATCGAATGTATTGATCGACATTCGAGTATATTTGAAAAATTTGTCAGGATACTGCCTTAAATTTTTATACAAATTATTAAATTCTCCTTTTAAACGGTTTCTATTCAGTGGATGGATCCCGGTGGTATTTTTCATTACAACAATTATAACTGCTGCTGACGCAAAAAATTCTTCGTCTGAATCCATGACGACGATGATTGCAACTGAGACTCAAATTAGAATACTCGCTAGGTTTCTCGCTTTGCGGAAAGCTTTCACTCTGCCATGTCATCGCTTTGCAGATCGCTGTGATAATTATCGCTTGTAGCATCGCATCGCTTATCGCGGCCACTCTGACATCAGCCTTTGACTCGAGGCTCCTGTCGGAGTACCAAGTCGTTGCGAGGATCGCGACGGTAAACAGCCCAATCCAATCAGATTGTAGCTTTGGGCAACGGCCTACTCTTCGGCTAGGTGAATAGAGCCATACTGCGTCGCCGGGGCAGAATTCCTGAGGGTGCGATCGTAGGTCGTAGCGGATTTTGTTAGTCTGGGCGGCGGTTAGCAGTTGAAGGCGAGCGTTCGCATTTACCACCCGCAGTTGATTTTGCAGCTTAGCCAAGAATTCCGGGACTTCCGTAGGGGCAGGAGCTGGTGTTTCAAATAATAAATCGGTAGGCAGCCCAAGTTCTCTTCCAAAAGTTAGCATTGCGGGATAACCGGGGCTTTCATGAACCGCTGACCTGTAGGCCAATAACGCCATGGGCAGTAGCTCATCCCAATCATGCTGTCTAGTAGATACAAACTTTGCCAGGTAATCTAGCAACGTGCGATTGAAGCGTTTCACCATGCCGTCTGACTGTGGATGCAGCGGCGTGGTACGTGTCCTTTCAACAGTCATCAGCCGCATACAGGCCTGGAATACCCCCGCTTCGAAGTTGCGTCCTTGATCAGAGTGTAAGACGAATGGAACGCCGAATCGACAGAAGACTTCTTGTACCAATGCTCGAGCTACAGTTTCGGCTGTCTGGTCAGGTAAGGCTGCACATTCCGGCCACTTGGTTAATACAATCCATAACGGCCGGCCTAGCGGTTCCTAGAATGTCAATCGCTAGACGATCGAAAGGGGCTCCCATTAGGCTTGGTTGCAGGCGACCGACGGTTCTTCGAGGTGGTCCTTTCCGTGCGTTGGCACTTTGGCCGATCCAGTAAAATCGTTTCTTCGTTTTGGCTAAAGTCTTCTTAGCACGCCTCGAATGGCCGTATCTACCAGTGAGCGAGGCATAAGGGCTACCGGTATATTATCCGATTTTTTTATGCTAATCACTCCAATTTCATCCAAGGCTATTCGGATGATTTATTTATTTATTTATTTATTTATTTATTTATTTATTTATTTATTTATTTATTTATTTATTTATTTATTTTACGTCAACTAAGTCAGCAGTCGACGAAAAAGCTTAAGCTAAAATACAGATAAAAATTAATTCATGAAGGTAGCTTAGCTTTATGCACAACATCCCCGACCCGGTGGAGGTGTTTTATTTGCAACAAGGTGACAGCTATGCCCCGATTCACAGCCAATGTGGTCAGGGATGAGTTGCAGCCGATCCAATATCCAGTCCAGAATACTTTCAGTGGTTACGCTGTAGATAATTAAAAAGTATAGAGCGAAGAGAAGTGACAGATAGATGAGGAGAAATAAGGTGAGAAAGGTTGTTAAAAGATTGGCAAAGAACACGAAGAGGTTCGTGAAGAGAGTAGTTAGTCAGACATCTACTAAGGTGAAGAGGAAAAAAAGTTTCTGGTCCGACGTGAGGGAACACAAAAATATAGCGTATCTAGTAAATTGGTAGAACTGACTTCGTCGTTGACTACTTTATGTAGAAAGAGAATCCCAAATACGAGCCTACGGTTGTAAAGTGAAGGAAGATTAATAAGAAGAAGTCTGTCAGAATAAGAAGGTAGGCGAAGATTCGGGTCCCAATTAAGACCGCGTAACGCAAACTTAAGGAATTGCTTCTGTACCGATTCAATACTACGCTGGTGAACATCATATTGAGGGTTCCACACTGGTGAGCAATATTCTAGAGTAGGGCGAACTAACGAAGTGTATAAAACCTTTGTCACATATGGATCATCAAATTCCTTGGCCCAACGTTTAATGAAGCCAAGAAGACTGCATGCTCTATTAACAATTGAAGATATATGAATATTAAAAGAAAGCTTTGGGTCAAACATAACGCCTAAGTCTTTGAATGATGGTACACAATCTAACAGAACAGGCTTAATAGAGTAATGAGCTAGGAACGGCGACAAACGTCTGAAAGTCATAAAAGAGCATTTAGAGGCATTAAGGTGTAATTTATTAACGTGACACCAAACACAAAACGCATCGATATCTGATTGCAAGTACTGTTGGAAAGAAGGATCATTATATGAATAACAAATCTTGACGTCATCCGCATTTCTGGGCTCTCGCCCCACAATGAAGTTTCAGGCGGTCGTTCGGACTGGTTCATCCAATCGCGCACCTTACCGAGAGCCTCGTCGGCCTCTTGCTCCTTACACAGTTCGGGTAACAGGACTTGGGTAAACAACACGGCCACTCCATTTTTCCGTACGACTCTTTCGCATGTGGGACAGTCGCTACAAGGTCGGCGAGAAAGGCTGTCAGCGTTACCATGTTGTGTACCACTTCGATGCTGAATCTGCATGTCGTACTGCTGCAGACGTTCTATCCAACGTGCCATCTGCCCTTCTGGTTCTTTGAAGTTGTACAGCCACTGTAAAGATGCATGGTCGGTCCGTACGAGAAACGGACTGCCATACAAATAATGATGAAAGTGTTTAGTGGCACGGACTACGGCGAGGAGCTCTCGACGTGTTACACCATAGTTACGTTCTACTGGTTGGAAACATTTAGTATAATACTCGATTACTCGATCTTGTCCATCTTGTAGTTGATGGAGCGCCGCTCCCGCCCCAGAATTCGAGGCGTCCGTGTCTAGAATAAATTGACCGGTGTCATTAGGAAAAGCCAGGACGGGGGCTGTCGTTAGACACTGCTTCAAGGTGTCAAAGGAGTGACTGCAGTGAGTGTCCCATTCAAAGCGTCGAAGTTTCTCAGTCAGCTGGTGGAGCGGTCGAGCGATAGTAGCGAAGTTGGGGATAAACTTGCGGTAGTACGAGCAAAGCCCCAAAAAGGATCGCACTTCCTTGGTATTTCGAGGTGTAGGCCAGCTCCGCACTTTATCAATCTTGTTGGGACACGCCTGTAATCCATCACGACTCACGATATGGCCTAGGTAACTAACTTGTTTCTTAAAAAAGCTGCACGGACTAAGTTTAAGACCAGCCCCTGCTAGTCGTTTAAACACGTCCTGCAAGTGTGTGAGTTGATCCTCGGTAGTGCGAAAGTAAACAATCACGTCATCGAGATAGACTAGCGCGAACTTCCACATCACCCCAGACACAAGATTGTCCATCAAACGTTCGAATGTGACGGGGGCGTTGCAAAGCCCGAATGGCATCACATTGAACTCGAAAAGTCCAGCATCGCAAGTGAAAGCTGTCTTTGGTCGGGAGGGTTCGTCCATCCGCACCTGCCAGTATCCGCTTTCTAAGTCCATCGTCGAAAACCACTGGGAGCCGTACAACGTTGATAGGATGTCGTCCATTTTGGATATGAGTCCTTGACGGTTATCTCATTTAGGCGCCTATAATCCACACAAAATCGTGTCGCTCCATCCTTCTTCTTGACTAGCACCACCGGCGACGACCACGGACTGACGGACGGGCGAATTATACCTCTGTTCTCCATGTCAGCAACCAGTTGCTGCACCTCAGCTTTGCGCGAAAGGGGTATTCTTCGGGCCATCTGTTTAATAGGGCGTGCCGGCCCAGTATCGATGTGGTGAGAGGCTAAGTTGGTTTGACCAGTCTCGGTCATCGTTTCGGGCAAAAATAGGCCGATAGCGATTCAATAGTTCCTTTAGCATTAGTTGTTTTGTAGGCGGAAGGTCCACTTCCCCGAATCGGTCCTAATCGACAGAATCTGAGCTCACATCTTCGCATCTGTCGGGTAATACCACGGTTTCTAAGTCGCCCAAAACTTGTGTGGGTGGCAGCGTTCTCTCGTGTGCGCTTAGATTCGATATCCTGGCAGAAAATTGGCCAGCCACTGGTTGGACGACGCCGGTGCTCCGGACGATATCGTCCGGCAGCTCTGTGTAACCGTCTTCCTTCAGTAAGCTTGGTAACGCCCGCTTAAACGTCGCACATTGCAATCTGGCATGCGTGTCGGAGCGTGGCGCCAAACAGACGGGAGTCATCAAGTATACCGGATTTCGTGGCGCTTCGGAGGCGCGGAACAAGAGCATGGTATTCCAGTGGAGTCTTAGGTACATCTTATCAAAGTCGATCACGACCTTGTGTTCTAGCCAAAAATCAGTACCCAGCAGTGTAGGCGTAGAATCATTCACCAGGACAAATCGATGAATCAGGGGCTTGCGCAGCACTTGCAACTCCACCATCGTTTCTTCAGTGGAGGTGAGCGTTGACGACGCCATACCATACGTGGTTACCTGGCATGGTGAGGTTCGTATTGGGTGATGCACATCTCGCCAATTCAACACCGAGACTGCCGCGCCGGTATCCACCACTATTGGCAATGGCCTCTGCTGAAAGAAAACAATACAATGTTAGCTGTCCTTAGCATTTGGTACAGGTGAATACGTAGCTTGGGTAGGATTCCCCGTCCCACGTCGGCCATTTAAGATGGTAGCATCTTTCCTGTTTACTTCGGGAGGGCATTTAGCGCATATATTTGTTGGGACGGCGGCCAAAGGTTGACGAAACAATCGCGCCAATACGGGTTCTTTGTTCAAGCCAGTGTTCTCGCTTCCAACCGCGGGCTCTGTCCATAGTTACTCGTGCAACGGCGTGGTTGGATGCCTGCTGCTCTGGTCCGTGGATGGCTCCAATGTGGTAGGAACGGAATGCTCTAATATGTCAGACAGCTCAACTCCAATAACGGTGGAAACGTTAGAATGGCGAACGTTCCTGTTACTGTTGGCTAAATTTCGGGTATCCGGACGGACGAAAGTGGCCAGAATATTTTCCCCACCCGGTTCCGCGCTTTCACACTCATCTAACGTCTCCGTTCGTGATGCCTGGGGGCTCGGAGTTAGTGGGCGACTGATGCGTTCGTCACTGAATTGCGCCTGAGGGCCACCGGTCAATTCACTTGTGTTGGATATAGAATAACTGTATCGTTGGGTTGGGGCGTTGTCTACTATTGCCAATGTTCGCCCCGCTACATTGGCATGCTGCTGTTTTCCCCAGGGTGACTTGTTGTTAGCGGTGCCTCTTTCGTGAGCTGGTTGCGACCTCGTCTTCGTCGGCGACGTCTTGGTGTATGGATGTCTCCACTCTCGACCACCTGACTGTGCGGAACCGGCTTACCGTGTGTGCGTCCAAACTGGGGTTGCACTCGCATCGCTACGTCCAATGCCTCTTGTAGCTGAATCGGTCGACTAGAAATTACTAATCTCTATAGCGGAGTTTCGCGCATACCGTCAATAAATTGTTGCACCAGAATCAGGTCATACATATGTCCGGGCATTCCACTAAAAGCACATTAGGCCAAACGTTCCAATTCAAATGCGAAATCGGGCAAGGATTCCCTGGGTCCTTGTATCCGATGACGCAACAGTTGATAGCTCGACCGGCAATCTAGCATGAATCGTTGACGCATGGCGGCACACAGTGCTGAGTAGGTAAGTGTAGGTTGTGTAGGCAAGGTTCCATAAAATGTTGAGGCGCGACTGCGCAGATTCAACACCACTGCCAAACATTTCTTATCCTCTGCCCACTGATAGTAATTCACCACCTTGTCTACTAGTCGCTCAAATTCGCCCCAAGATCCAGTTCCATCAAACAACGGCAACAAACCTGGATTAAATTGCGGCACGGGTGGTAATCGCGCCCTCGCCGATGCGTAGTTGGTGGAAGCGGCCCGTGGCAGCGCGTCCTGCCTTGGTTGAGGTAACCCACCCCACGTGGTGTGCTCCGGCGGCGAAACGGCCCCTGGCACCGCTTAGGCTGTGCGCTTATAAAGGACTGTTGTAAGGCCTCGCACATTCGGTCGATCTTTTTAGTCACCGCCTCCACTGATTGTGTTATACAAATAATAGAACTGCCGCTGTCCTCCTCCATTCTACTGTTCCAAGCCTGCGTCGATTTC